>JAWZYU010000031.1:18055348-18655348 GCA_038380435.1 Ryuthela nishihirai | reverse complement strand
AACCATTTTGACAGTCTTGAACCCAAACGCCTGAACCCGAATCATTTTGACAGTTGTTGAGACTCAAACCGCCAGCACAAAATTTGGGACAAAACTTTTACTGACGCTTCATAAGACTTGTATACAGAAATGCATGTCATCAATCTTTAATTTTTATATCATTAATTATAATAAATTTGACGAATTTAAAATGCTGAGGAAAATTGGAATGGAAAATATATGAGCAATATTAGTTGGAAACTAAAAGTTCCTGGATAACATCATTATAAAAGCAAAGAGCCGTTCATTTTTTAAATATGGAGAATATGTAAAAAACAATGAAGTTGAAATTTTAATAAAAAATATTTAATATTTGAACTTATATCTTTCATAATTACGAGAAATATTTGAAATTTAAATTGTTCAAAACCTGAACTCCTTTCTGATATTGATAGTTGCTTACATTTCTAAAACATTTTTCCTCAGACTGACAAAATAATAAATATCACATAATAAACAACTTATTTTTTGATCTGAGATTAAGAATCTGGCATTGTGCTGAATGAGTCATTCGCGCTCCCAAGTGGCAGAGTTATTAAAGTATTCGGCTGCATAGAGTGATTCGTTCTTGGAATCTTAGATAAAGCACGAATGTTTGAATTGAATTTCTATCGAAGTTTCTGCTTTCTTTACAGCGTTTTTCTATGGTGTGACACGCACAGAGAAGACTTTGGCAGACATCCATGGTGAGTACAGTGGTTTGAAGAGAAATTTATTTATGTCTCGTCCTTTACATATCAGTCTTTAATGTAGGTAAAGTAACCATGAGGCATATAAAAATAAATCGCCCGTAGTCGCAAAGATTCTTAGAATATGTTTATCAAATTCATGTACATGACCTAATAATCATTATTTATAAATATTTAATAAATTATTATATATAAAGTTATATTAACGTGTATTTAATGTTTACCCACATTAAGCCAATATCAGCCCAAGCACAAAATTACAATGATTGAGCCCAAATCATCCCAAGCACAAAATTATTGAACCTGGCTCCGAACTATTTTAATAATGAATGAGCCAAGTCTGGTCAAAAGAAAGAAAATGGTCTGTGAGGATGACGAGACCTCAGCAGAAAGACAACTCAAACATCCGTGCCTTACCCGGGGCTCGAACCCAGATAAAGTAGTTATAATTATTTGATGACAATGTGCACTCGGTTCTCACTGATTTATGACCACCTCCCTCCGTGTTATTTTAATGGAAACTAACTTCGAAGCTCTATAACTTCAAAAAACGTTTTGTGAAAATTGAATATCTCAATCAAATCTATCTAAATCTCTACTTTCAATAACGTTCGCTTTGTGCTTAAAGAGTTATGGACTTCAAATATTTAACAGCAACAATGCAAGTCTTAAGAAAAATTGTAAAATATCGAAAAAGTATTTACATTAACTTTTCAGATATACATCTGTTGTATTAAATAGTGTGAAATAATACTTCTTATCCAAATTATAATGAACTTCTGAGTTAGGTTGATGTTGTTTTATCTCTGAGTGGCACTTTTTTTGCACACCATGAGGCTAAATAGCCAGTTCACATGGACCCCGAAGGCTCAGAGAAGGTTGGGGGAGGGGACTCACTGGAACAGCTGTTGGGAGATAGATGATAGCCTCCCGTCAAGGCCATCCAGCGTGTTCTTTGACGTGCACAGGGTATGGCTCTCCCGCACACAGAGCCAAGCTTAACGTCCTATCCGACGGACGGCGACCTGTCGAAGCCCATCGGTGTCCCCTACTTGAGCGTGAGCAGGGCGGGGAGTTTTGCGGAGATAAATCTCGACGCTGACCCAGCTGGGATTCGAACCTGGGAACTAAAGATTACGAACCTGGCGCGCCACCGACTGAGCCACCCCCGCCCCACTTCTGAGTTAAATTCTAACGTTAGGCATTGCTGTTAAATATTGAAATTTCCTTAACTTTTTAAATATTAAGGGAATAAAGTTGAAAATTGAGATTTAGATAAATTAAAGATCAGAATCAAATCTATCTTCCGTCCCATTCTGTCACAAAACTCTTTTTTTAGAAGTTATAGAGCTTCGAAGTTAGTTTCACTGACATAACATGGAGGGAAGCAAGTCATAATTCAGCGAGCACTGAATGATATTTTAATGTTATATGAAAAGACATCAGTATAAACACTGAGCGATACCTGGAAAATAATCAAAAGCCAAAGGTGGCTTATTATTTTTAATAACTAAAGAGTTGGGTTGTTTTAATTCTGAGCGGCACTTTTTTTGCACACAATGGGCTAAATGGCCAGGTTAAAAGGACCTTGTGCGTTCAGAGGAGGGAACCCACTAGGCAGCTATTGGGAGACAGAGGGTAACCTCCCGTCAAGGCCATCCACCGTGTTCAACGTGCACAGTGTATGGCTTTCCTGCACACGGGTCACGGCTTAACGTCTCATCCGACGGACGGCGGCCTTTCCAAACCAATCGGTATCCCCTACTGATCGAGGGCGGGGACTTTTGCTGAGTAAATCTCAACGCTGGCCCAGGTGGAACTCGAATCTGGGAACTACCGATTGAGCAGCTGTTGAGACTCAAACCGCCAGCGCAGCCCCTCTCAAAACTTGTTAAAAAGTTGAAATTCTAATAAAATATTATTTAACTCTTTTACTTGTTTCTCTTTTTCACAATTGCAATAAACACTGGAAGTTTAAATTATGACTGAACTCGATGTCGGACTAATCTCTACTTTGTAACATTATTATGCAATTAGCATATATATATGGGGGTATCTGTCGGTAGCCCGCCAGGCTCGTCATCAGCAATTCGCAGGTTTGAGTGCCATCATTCAGATTAATCTCCGCAAAACTCCTGTTCTCGGTCAGTATGGGACACCGATGGGCTTGGAAAGGCCCCGCCCGTCGGATGGGACGTTAAGCCATGGTTCCGTGTGCGAGAGAGAGAGCCATATCCTGTGTACATTAAAGAACTCGCAAGATGGCTTTGACGGGAGGCTACCATCTGTCTCCTACAACTGTCCACTGAATCTCCTCCCTTCTCTGGGTCCTTGTGACTTGGCGAATTAGCGCAATGTGTGCAAAAAAAGTGCAGTTCAGAGGTAAAACAAACCATTTTAAAACAACTACACAGATCTTTTGGTAATAACACAAGCATGATTATTTTCTTTTTTTTCGTGGGAAAAATAGGCCAAATATTTGACACATTAAAGAGCGAAAATTAAAACTTTGCAATTTATGTAACAGCTGATATAGAGAAAGCAGTCAATGATGGTTTATAAATGAATCAAAAGCTCTCTGAAATATTTAGAGGGATCGTTTTGTAAGATGAAACCGAATAAGGATGCTACTAAGGGCAAAGAATAAAGGCAAAAAATAACGTATTTAAATTTCATGTATTTTTGAAGAATTTTTTTGAAACCTGTAAAAAGGAAGAGGAAATGTTATACTGCATTTCCAATGCAGTCTCTTACCCTTCCCAGTATCAGAGAAAATAGGCATTCGTGTGAATCGAACGCAGTAGTAGTAGTATCCTTTATTTCCATTTATATTAAATTTTGATACAATATAAGTATTTACAAAAATTTTGGAAAAATACAACTCCACAAGAGTTCATAGACTCGCACGCGGAGTATAAGGTTAAAATAAAAACATATATAAACATTAGAAACAACATTTTAAGTATATTACCATATTAATATTTTCTGTCATTGTTACATCAACAACATAGTAACAGAATCAATAATAAACTATAAATACACCAATTTTTATTCAAAAATTTAACATCCCAAAGAGCAAACAAATAAAAAGAAAATTTTAGAATCAGAAATATAGGGGAAAAACCCTCCAACCTAAAGAAATTTTTCTATATCATCTATATTACAAATCCAATCTCTTAGTTTTCGAGAAAACGTAAAAGAATTTATTTCATCCTTGTGTTGTTTTTCTGCTGAGGTCCTGCCATCCTCTCAGTCCTTCTACTCTGGCATATAAACTGACAGGCTCCTGTCAGACCTCTGTGGCAAGCAGCTGCTTGAGGGGGTATTTTTTTTTTTTTTTTTTTATAGTTTCAGGTAAACTGTTAAATATTTTAGGCGCCAAAAATATATAATATTTTTGCGTAATAGTTTTCTTCGGAAGTGGTACAATGAAATTAATATGTGCACTTGTTCTGGTATTCTGCATTACATTTTTAATATCACTTTCTCTATAGTGCTTTTTTAAATATAAGATCACATTATAAACATACATTTTCCGTAGTAGTAAAATTTGAAGATCATTATAAAAATATTTAACACTATCATATTTCTTTTTCTTAATATACATCTAATTACTCTATTTTGAATAGTAACTAAGGATTTAATATTACTATAAAACATTCCTCCCCAAGATATTATTCCATAACTTAAATATGACTTAATCCAAGCATTATATATAAGCTTTAAAAAAGTAAGATTCATAAAATTTCTAATATAAAACAATTTTGGAATTATTGCATTAATTTTTTTATCAAATATTTAATATGTTCATTCCAATTTAACTGACTGTCTATATATACGCCCAAATATTTATCATATTCTACTCTTTCAATTGCTTCACATGCACACTGATGTCCTAAACACTTTACAGAATGATATAATAATTTATTTTTTAACTTATCGACTTTATTACGTTTTAAATTGAAATATAAATATTTCGTTTTATTAATATTCAATAACAATTTATTTTTTAAGAACCATTTTCTAATATTACCCAAGTCTTCATTTATTTCTTCAATTAAAATATTCTCATTATCAGCCGCATATATCAAAGCTGTATCATCAGCGAAAGTTAATATTTTTCCTTTAAGTTCAAGATTACAAAGATCGTTTATAAAAACGTTAAATAATATTGGCCCCAACACAGAACCCTGTGGAACTCCATATTTTAGTTCAATTCCCTTACTAAACAAGTTTACCATTTTTACTCTTTGAATTCTATTTTTCAAATATGTTTCCAACCATTTCAAAACATTTCCTCGAATTCCAGCCATTTCAAGTTTTTTTATCAGCAAATCATGCGAAACCGAGTCAAACGCTTTTTTGATGTCCAGAAATAGCACAACAGTTTTCAAATTGTCATTTATAGATCTGTATACTGTGGAAGTCAATTGTAATACAGCAGCCTGAGTACCTACATTTTTTCTAAACCCATACTGATGATCAGAAAAAAATTTATTTCTATTCAAGAAATTTAAAATTCTAGCTTGTTTCAGTGGGTCACCAATCTTCTCTGATCCTTCGGGGTCCTTGTGATCTAGCCATTTAGCCCATTGTATGCAAAAAAAAGTGTCGCTCAGAGGTAAAAAAATAACCCAACGTATTGTAAATGGTCATCACCACAAAAAGACATTCGTTTGCATCAAAAGTTATTACATAGATACATTTATTTATATCAAAACCATAATATCTCTTTAGGGTTAAAATAGTCAAAATATTTAACAATTTAAACAGGAAAGAGTTAAAAAAAACTAGCAGATTTTGTAACAACTGATTCAACATAAAAATAAAACCGGAGTGAATCAGACTTTATAAATGAATCAAATGCCGCCTAAAACAGTTACAGGGATAGTGTGGCAAGTGGGAACCGGTTATTCCCAGAGAAAGAGTGAACATTTCGTCTGCATTCACAGCCACACTCACACGCACGAGACTAGCCTTCGCTGCCCTCACGTGCAGTAAACAAGGGTATAAGCTTCTCCATCACAAGGTCAGCCTGCCACGCTCCATCACAACATGGTTTTTGCTTTCGCTAGGGAGGCAAAGCTTCAGACGTGAGGTGATTTAAACCTGCGAATAAGCAGACCGGGTTCCTATTAGAATGTAGATGCAAAATGTAACTAACCGAGTACTTCCGAGAAGTAATGAAACTTATTTTAACGTCAGAATTCGTTATTTTTTCTCGGCGGGTTTTCAGAGCGGGAGGATTCGACGGAAAGTGTGTCGGGGGGGAGGAATCAAGAGCAAAATAATGTACTCTGTTCTCAGTTCCTGAAAATATTTTTCTTTTGTGGAAAAACGTCACTGGTGATATAAACTGATGGTCTCCGATTTATTATGCAATTCTCAGCTTTGAAAATAATATATAAGTAGTATATATCTAAATCTCAGTTTTGAATAAGCGGTAGCGCGCCAGGCTCGTAATCTGCAGTTCCCAGATTCGAGTCCCAGCTAGGTCAGCGTTGAGATTTAAAAAAATAAATAAATAAATACCCCCTCAAGCAGCTGCTTGCCACAGAGGTCTGACAGGAGCCTGTCAGTTTATATGCCACAGTAGAAGGTCTGAGAGGATGGCAGGACCTCAGCAGAAAAACGACACAAACAGCCATGCCTTACCCGGGGCTCGAACCCAGGTCCCTTAGATCAGTAGTCAAGCGCGCTAACCACTCGGCCATGGGACGGCTAAAAATAAATACCCCCTCAAGCAGCTGCTTGCCACAGAGGTCTGACAGGAGCCTGTCAGTTTATATGCCACAGTAGAAGGTCTGAGAAGATGGCAGGACCTCAGCAGAAAAACGACACAAACAGCCATGCCTTACCTGGGGCTCGAACCTAGGTCCCGTAGATCAGTAGCCAAGCGCGCTAACCACTCGGCCACGGGACAGCCCGTTGAGATTTATCTCCGCAAAACTCCCCGCCCTGCCCACGTAGGGGACACCAATGGGCGTGAAAAGACCGTCGTCCGTCGGATGGGACGTTAAGTCGTGGACTCGTGTGCGGGAGAGCCATACCCTATGCACGTTAAAGAACACGCTGGATGGCCTTGACGGGAGGCTACCATCTGCCTCCCAACAGCTGTTGCATTGGGTCCCCAACCTTCACTGAGCCTTCGGGGTCTGTGTGACCTGGTCATTTAGCCCATTGTGTGTAAAAAAAAAAAAGTGCCGCTCATAAGTAAACCAAACAAAACCGAGTGGTTAGCGTGCCTGACTACTAATCAAAAGGACCTGGGTTCGAGCCCCGGATAAGACATAGATGTTTTTCTGCTCAGGTCCCGCCATCCTCATAGACCAACACCTATAAAACGAACACCTCCTATAACTACGGTGACCATATTTCTTTGGAGAAAATAAAGGACAAATCAGAAATTGTTTCGTAATAAAAAAAAAGCAGGTTGCGTTTATTTGTTTCACTAAAACTAAAAAAACTTTATAACAATTATTATAAAATATAATCATATACATAGCATTTTAAGCAATCATATCATTACTTTAAATACTTTAATTTTGATACTTTTCACAAGAATGAACTTTCTTTTTAATAAATCAGGTTTGTGTTTTAAATATTTACAAAACTGTATACAATTCAGGTCAAAGTTGCATTTGGTATAAATGCATGCTTTCAATGTTTCGATCCGCAAAATTCCCGCCCTGCCCGCGGTCAGTAGGGGATACCGATGGGCTTGGAAAGGCCGCCGTCCGTCGGATGGGACGTTAAGCCGTGGCCCCGTGTGCGGGAGAGCCATACCCTGTGCACGTTAAAGAACACGCTGAATGACCTTGACGGGAGGCTACCATCTGTCTCCCAACAGCTGTTCCAGTGGGTCCCCTCCCCCAACCTTCTCTGAGCCTTCGGGGTCCATGTAACCTTGCCATTTAGCCCATGGTGTGCAAAAAAGTGCCGCTCAGAGGTAAAACAACCCAACCCAACTCGAAACTTCATCAAATAGTTCGCCGTCATTTATATTTAAGTTGCAGTGACTGGAAATGAACAAAACGCTTTCCTCGAACTTTGCCCACAGGGGGATTTCTCGTAGTATGACCCATTCAAATACTTCCATTTCCACGAAAGAGCTGTCCCAGTTATTTAAATAATCAATGCAGGTTTCGTAAAATTTATGAACTGCATCTCTAAATATGTTGGCATCAATGTTTTGGGTTTTTTCTAAATCATAATTTTTTTTAGTGTTTATAGGTAAAAACCCTCGATTTTTTCGTTCAATTAAACTTTAGCTTCAATTCTTTTAAATGCATGGAAGCTTCATACATTGAGATTTCTTGTGATTCAATTTTCAAAATATATTATTGAAATGTTGAAGCTTGACTGTGAGTAAAAAATAACCATGCCTCTGCTAACACATCATTAAAAACGTTTATCAGAATCGTGGGATATTTTTCCAGTTCCAAAAAGTGGGGCGGGGGTGGCTCAGTCGGTAGCGCGCCAGGCTCGTAATCTGTAGTTCCCAGGTTCGAGTCCCAACTGGGTCAGCGTTGAGATTTATCTCCGCAAAATTCCCCGCCCTGCCCACGGTCAGTAGGGGACACCGATGGTCTTGGAAAGGCCGCCGTCTGTCGGATGGGACGTTAAGCCGTGGCCCCGTGTGCGGGAGAGCCATACCCTGTGCACGTTAAAGAACACGCTGGATGGCCTTGACGGGAGACTACCATCTGTCTCCCAACAGCTGTTCCAGTGGGTCCCCTCCCCCAATCTTCTCTGAGCCTTCGGAGTCCATGTGACCTGGCCATTTAGCCCATGGTGTGCAAAAAAGTGCCGCTCAGAGGTAAAACAACCCAATCCAAAGTTCCAAAAAGTACGATTTTAGCGGCTTAAATAGTCTTTATATTTTCTCTAAAGCTGGTAGAAGAGTTAGCCATCGCGTTTTTTTGTAACCTAGTAGTTTTTTTATATTGAACATGTACTTCATCACAAAATTCTTTCAGTTTTTCCACTCTGATTGTGTAGAGGTAAAAATGTAAATTTTTTTTTACTAATATCACTTCAATATCTACCGGAAGGCAATCGAAACCAGTGCTTATGCAGTTATTGGATATGTGGGCAGCACAATTAACAGCAATCGGTTTATTTCCACACAAATTTTGCATTTTAAAGAAAACATTATTTTCTCCTTTTCTTTGGGAACCACCAAAGTTGCAGTTGGTGTTGTCAGCACACAAAACAAGTGATTTATCAGTAATTTATTATCTTTTTAGCGATTGCTTAATGCAAGCTGTTAATATATTAGAATTTTCTCCGGGTAGATTCTTTAAATCTAAAACTTTTACTTTGACATCGTGATTAGGTAAAAAAATACCTGACCAGCACCGGACAGAATTTAATATTTCCATGATTAGAACAGTCCGAATAAATAGTAATATTATTTGTTTTACATAAATCTGTTTTAACTGAGACAACAGAACATGGACCGAAAACATTACAAATGATCGCTTCTGTTTTTGTTCTGGCAAAAGAATTCTTCGTCAAAACGTCTTGATTAATTTCGAAGTGCAGTCGTTTGACCGAAATGAGTGATTATGCTGTACAGAATGATAACACCAAGATGCTTCTTTTAATGCTAACTGTTTTACTTTGTCATTGAAAATTTGACTAACAAGAAACGAGTTTAACGATTTACTCGATGAAGCCCGGACTTCAGCGTCTTTGTGTTTTGATGTCTGTAAATGCTGTGTAATTGCTGATCTGCCACTATTCGCGACAGTAAAATTTGCCGAACATTTATTACATATGACGCCAATATCCCTTATTCCTCTTTTAATGAAAGGAAATTCTTCCTCTAACGTTTTGTTGAAAATACGTTTTCTTTTGAGTGCCATGATAATGTGTCTACAAAATGAAAATTAATATGCGATAAGAAAAACAATATTAAGCTTTACCTACTCGAACATACAATACGTTTTGAACGAACTGCCTACGTAAAGGGGGCGGGGTGGCTCAGTCGGTAGCGCGCCAGGCTCGTAATCTGTAGTTCCCAGGTTCGAGTCCCAGCTGGGTCAGCGTTGAGATTTATCTCCGCAAAATTCCCCGCCCTGCCCACGGTCAGTAGGGGACACCGATGGGCTTGGAAAGGCCGCCGTCCGTCGGATGGGACGTTAAGCCGTGGCCCCGTGTGCGGGAGAACCATACCCTGTGCACGTTAAAGAACACGCTGGATGGCCTTGACGGGAGGCTACCATCTGTCTCCCAACAGCTGTTCCAGTGGGTCCCCTCCCCCAACTACCATCTGTCTCCCAACAGCTGTTCCAGTGGGTCCCCTCCCCCAACCTTCTCTGAGCCTTCGGGGTCCATGTGACCTGGCCATCTAGCCCATGGTGTGCAAAAAAGTGCCGCTCAGAGGTAAGACAACCCAACCCAAAGCCTACGTAAAGAATTAATGTTGAGCCAAAGTACACCAGAGAACGCAACTTCAAGACGTCTACTCACTCCTACCACAGCTTCTACACTACACACACAGTCAAGTACAATTATACACACGCACATCAACGACGCAGCCATAGATGCCGCGCTGCTAGCGAGTGCCGGTGAAATGCCAGTTTCATGTTTCTATAGACCGTGTGCTGCTCGCCAATATTCAATTTACTATTTTAATTCACAAAATAAAGGACAAAATGGCCATTTTAGAAAAAAAAATCTAAAGGACAGAGCAGTGAAATAAAGGACTGTCATCTTAAATAAAAGACGTAGGTAGTCCTACTATATAGACAATCTTATATTTTTGATTCAAATATAACTTGTTACTGGTTACTTTGTTACTGGTGTATTTTGTTCTAATCTTTATACTAATATTTATCTATAAATATTTTTCATTTAGGAAGAAAATTATTCGTATTTATTGTCAAATATAATAATGCTAATTAATACAAATAAATTTTCTCCAAAATAAAATATTTTTATAGACAAATATTAGTATAAAGATTAGCACAGAATCTACCAGTAATATTAGAAATAAAAATATAAGAAGTGTCTATATGTAGGACTACTTAAGCTGACGTCATAAATTTGGTCCCATGGTTTTCTGTTATAGGAGGTGTTGATTAAACTGGCACGCTCCTGTCAGATCTCTGTGGCAAGCAGCTGCTTGAGGGAATATTTATTTTATTTTTTTTGTTTTATCTTTGAGCGGCACTTTTTTTTTGCACACAACGGCCAGGTCACAAGGACCCTGATGATTCAGAGGTTGGGGAAGGAAAGCCACTGGACAACTGGAAGAATCCCATTAAGGCCATCCAGCCTGTTCTTTAATGTGCATAGGGTCACGCACACGGGTCACGGCTTAATGTCCCATCCGACGGACGGCGGCCTTTTCAATCCCATCAATGCACCTACTGACCAAGGGCAGGGTAGGACAGTTTTGCGGAGATGTCTCAACGCTGGTCTCGATCCTCAGAATTTCAGATTATGAGCCTGGGGCGCTACTTATTGAGCCATCCCCGCCCCACTTAAAAATGAAAATATAAATCCCCCATCCCAAAAATATTTTGCTACCTTTTGTATCATGATGCTAATTGCCAAAATAATTGCTTCTGATTAGTTTGCCATTTATTTTTTTCACTATTGTTTTGCATTAGCCTTCAGATAAACTTCATTCCAAGATTTAATTTACATTTTAACCATAAGTATCTTTTCCTATTTGATCTAAGAAAGAAAATTTTCAGTATTATTGCCATCAAACACGGGGGTAGCTCAATCGGTAGCGCTCCAGGCTCGTAATCTGTAGTTCCCAGGTTCGAGATCTGGGTCAGCGTTCAGATTTATCTCCGCAAAATTTCCCGCCCTGCCCACGGTCAATAGGGACACCGATGGGCTTGCTACCCGTCCGTCCGTCGCATGGGACGTTAAGCCGTGGCCGTGTGCGGGAGAGCCATACCTTGTTCACGTTAAAGAACATGCTGAATGGCCTTGACGGGAGAATTCCATCTGTCTCCCAACAGCTGTTCCAGTGGATCCCCAACCTTCTTTGAGCCTTTGGGGTGCTTGTGACCTGGCCATTTAGCCAATGGTGTGCAAAAAAAGTGCCGCTCAGAGGTTAAAACAACCCAACCCATTAAACGCGAGAATGACACCTTTATATCCTCCTCGCTGATGACTCGAAAGAAGAAAAACATCCTCTCCACATCTCTAGTTGCAATATTACAAACTTTTCCTTGTTTAAATAATTTATTTTTATAGCCTAGTCAGCATCCGAATGCACAGCCATTACACCACAGAACAGAAATTCAGATCGCTTACGTAAATTAACGACCATGCGACCTCAAAAACAAGTTTCCAACGTTCCAGCAACGTAACGCGAGCGCGCGAGCCCAGATACTTCTGCGACACACCGAGAAGCGTCCGCTCACGTCCACGCGGTCACGGTTTGACTTCTTTGTTTACAAAACCGGTTTTGGAACGTTACAAGGCTGCCCGGTCACGGTTTTCCTCTCTGTGATTGCTATCAATATGAAAATTAACCTAGCTGCATTATTCTACGACATTCCGTACAGAGATTAGGAAAACCTTGGAAGTCCATCTTAAAAACTTGCAGAGCTGTTGCTGCTACAATGCAAAACGAAACATTTAATGATGTAGAGAGAAGGATTACAGAATTGTGACCGAAGCTGAAGTTTTAAGTACACATTAAATATGTAATTTGAACTTTAAAGAAGCAACATAACGCTTAATGGAAAGATAATATTTAGCTTTTAATAGTATTTTGCTCTGAACAGTTAGGAGGTAATAACACACGTGTCATCCAAATGGTAAACATCTGAAATTTCCCTAATCCTTGAAATATGGTTTGTCATTGGAAAATGTGGCTGGGAATTAATCAAAGATCACAATTAAAATCACATTTAAAACATGATTTTCCCACAATATTCCTTTCAGTATCTAACACATGTAGAAGCTGGAACATTAAAAAATGTTCAGGCATGCATATTTATCTCGCAATTTAATTAAAATCTAAATAATAACCGCTATGTCCAACTCTTTATTAAATATAACTTTTTAATTCGTATAATGACTTAGATTTTAGCAATTTTAGAGAAATATTCTTAAAGTTGAATATCATGCATGATGCTACAGCACCCTTAATTATTAAAATATTAACTTACAATAATTTCATGCGACATTTTCCACAAAAATTTTTTTAATAGAAACAAAAAAATAGAAATTTCTATTTTAAAGATTTTTTAGAAAATTTTTAAAATATGAATTAGAAAGTATCTCAAAAAAAAAACTTTTAACAATTGTGTTCATGACTGTCTTTATATTCAACAAATTCAATCTGTAAAAGTCACAAAAGACAGAATTTTCAGTTTCTCACTTGAAATTCTTCTTAGCTTCTGTATATCTGAACAGAAGTTTAAGTAAGAAATTTCAACTGTGAGAAACAAATAATTTTAGAAAATAAAAATAAATATACTGTATATTATTTTCAACGAAAACGTTTTTAGAAAATTAGCGTCATATTGAAATAGCTGAACTGAAGAATATGAAAAGCTAAGAATAATGTTGGAAGGCTGTCCGGAATGCCAATGTAAATAAAAACCTTGACCACTACATTTTACCATCACCAACATATCAAAAATTTCTAGGACGCATAATGGCCTTAGTTCCCACTGCGCCATAAAATCTCAAACAACCAGGGACGGGGGTGGCTCAGTCGGTAGCGCGCCAGGCGCTACCGACTGACCCGCCGTCCTTTCGGTTGGGGCGTTAAGCTGTGGCCCCTTGTGTGGGAGAGCCATACCTTGTGCGCGTTAAATACGCTGGATAGCCTTGACTGGAGGCTACCATCTGCTCCCAACAGCTGTCCAGTGGGTCTCCTCCCCCAACCATCTATGAGCCTTCGGGGCCCTTGTGACATGGCGCATTTAGCCCATTGTGCGCCAAAAAGTGCAGCTCAGAAGACAACCCAAACAACCAAAAATTTCTATTATAAATAAACTGTTTAGAATATTAAAAAAATTTCCGCTTTCGTGGTCTAGTGGTTACCGTGCATAGCTGCAGATAAGTATGGATTTTTGTGTTGTCTTTCCGCTAGAGGCCACCGCCTTTCTCACTGACCGTAAACTATGGCATATAAACTGACAAGCTCCTGTCAGACCTCTGTGGCAAGCAGCTGCTTGAGAATTTCCCCATCAGTTTTACAGCTCTTAAAAATGCATAAATTTTTGCCGCTATTACACTTACTAGCATTCTGAAAAAAAAAAGGAGGGGGGGGGGGTTAAATAAATAAAATAAAAAAAAATCCCCTAAATCTGTCTGTAAAAATTAAAATCTTTTTTTTTTTTCAGAAAAAAAATATTTTTGGGTTGGAGGAAGTATTGCCGAAATATTAGGATTTGCCCGAATGCCCCAATAGTTTGCGCATTTTCCGAATGACCCAATATTATCAGTATGACTTTATATAAAATTTTTATATCACTTTATATAAAAGTTTGCGCATTTTCCGAATGACCCAATATTTTCCGAATGACCCAATTATATCAGTTCAATAGTTTAATAGCACCCTCCTAGCTGCGGAAAAAAGTTTTAAAATGGTCTAACTTTAAGATAATATTTCAAACGATCTATTCAATTTATGCTAGACATTTTAGTGGTGGAATGTGAGACTGTGAAAAGAAATTCTTCGCTTTTCTTTTGAAAGGCAATAATTGCCCCTTGCTCCATAGAGAGAGGGGGGAGGAGTTTTTGTTCCAAAATACACTGCCCTATCAGAATATTAAAAAGTTTCTATGTTAGGTCAATGGATTGGGTTGTTTTACCTCTGAGCGGCACTTTTTGCACACCGTGGGCTATATGGCCAGTTCACAAGGACCCCGAAGGCTCAGAGAAGGTAGGGGGGAGGGGACCCACTGGAACAGCTGTTAGATGACAGATGGTAGCCTCCCGTCAAGGTCATCCAGCGTGTTCTTTAACGTGCACAGGGTATGGCTCTCCCGCACACGGGGCTAACGGCTGAACGTTTCATCCGACGGACGGCGGCCTTTCCAAGCCCATGGGTCTCCCCTACTGACCGTGGGCAGGGAGGTGAGTTTTGCTGAGGTAATCTCAACGCTGCTCCAACTTGGGAGTAGAACCTGGAACTGCAGATTACAAGCCTGGCGCGCTACCGACTGAGCCACCCGGCCTCTTAGGTCAATGGGAATCTAATTTCGAAGCTCTATAACAGGGGTCGAGAACCTTTTTTGGGTCAAGAGTCAAAACTTGCAAAAAAAAAAGAAAACGGTAACAACAAAATTTGAGAGCTGCAAATTATAATTTGTACTGGGTCAAGATCCACAGCAGGAAAAATGAAAGTGAAGATTATTTTACTAGCAAAAATAAAACCATAACGCATAACTTTAAAAAATATATATTCAAGTAATAAAATAAAACTTTTGAAAAGAATTATTTAAAAATCTGCCATGTGACTTTTAAGTCCGAGTCTTCTCGACCAACTTATCAAATTTGGAGCGTATTTAGAACATTTAAATGGCATCAGTACTTTCAAACTATCGTCTGCCAACCTGCTTTGGCGCTTGTTTGTAAGGAAAAATCATTAAAAGTTTTTCAAAGTTGAATGTTAAACCAAAAAGCGTGAAGAGCTGCTTTTTGAAAGTGCTCCGAACCGCCAGTTCCCGACCCCTGCCCTATAATTTCTAAAATATGCAAATGGTGGAATATTCTGACCAGATCATAATAAAATCTAAATCCCTATTTTCAACAATATTCGTGCAGTATTTAAAGAAATACGGAAGGTGTTATATTTAACAATAAATTATCTTGTTTTGAAAAAAACCGTAATCGTCAAACATTGAAATAATTTCACCAAAGTTTTAAAATGTATGATTATTTGTTAAATGGTTTGATACAATAATTATTATTTAAGTTTAAGTGAATTTGTGAGGTAAATAAATAACTTTGTTGGCAACATCGTTTGCCTCGAGCTACGTTGTGTATTTTATTGCTCTTGTAAGTTTGTTTTGATTTTTTGACATCTTATCATTTTCTCATTAGTTTTTCTTTCAGTATTTAGTAAATTTCTTTGAAGTAGAAATTACTATGACATTGAATGTGTTATAGATTTATAACTGACATTCGAATCTGAAACTTGTGCATCAATTCTATATTATTATTACGTATTCTGGAGTGATACCACGTGAATGCTGTTTATTGAAATATTGAAAGATAATCGATTGAAATTATTGTAGTTTATCTGTTTTTTCAATTCTCAGTTTCCAAAGTATTAATTTGCTTTCAATATGAAGTGCTGTAGATGTTCTGAATCAATTGTTAGAAGATAAAGATTTTCTTAATTGCTGCTTATGTGATAATAAATTCCATTATTATTGTACTGGCATGTCAAAAAAGAGTTAAAAGAGATTTACTCGTGAAAAGAAAAATATTTGGAGATGTTATAAGTGCAGTGCATTATCTAGTTCTGAAATCATGACATCTAATGTTGAAATAAATAAAGATGCTGGTAAATCAGAAGAAAAGTTTTTTAATTGACTGAATCTTCTCTTCCGTGTATGATAAAGAAATGTATACAAGAAGAATTAAAAGTTTTTAATAAGGAAATGTTTAATGAATTGTCCCAGATAAAATTGTCCTCAGATAAAAGTCAACTCAGATTATTTACAACAGTTAATGAGTACTATTGACATAATGAAACAAGAAATTGAACTCTTAGGAAAGAAAATCAATATATAAAGCATAATAACAGCAATCTGTTACAAGAAATTGAACTCTTAGGAAAGAAAATCAATATATAAAGCATAATAACAGCAATCTGTTACAAGAAATAGAACTTCTTAAGACTCGAATAATATCGAACAATATTCAAGAAACTGGAACCTTGAGTTTGTTGGCATTCCAGAAGATAAAGAAGAGGATTTAACAGATATAGTTAATAATATAAGCAAGCGATTAAACATTACAGAAAAAATCGAACTATCTGCTATTCAAAGAGTGCCTACAACGAAAAAGAGTTTGTGACTGTACTTAAAATTAGAAATCTGATAGACTTAGATAAAACATAGAAAAAATGTCTTCTTTCATAGTTTCTATTGTTGATTCTGATGATAATTTTATTTTTGACAGTAACCATTCCACTTATATTAATAATTCTGATGAGTTCTTCAATTTTTTAATAGTTCAGCTATTACTATGATACATTTAAATATACCTAGTTTACATTGTCATTATGATGAATTTTTAATATGATAGAATATATAAAACGTAATCTTGATATCATTATTTTAAGTGAAATTTCAATACAAGAAAATGAAATAAGTTTATATAATATAGATGGCTAAGAAATGATGCATAACTGTAGAAGTAAAAATAGATCAGGTGGTATTATAATGTATTATAAACTTAATACAATGAATGTTTTGACAGAAACTGTAATAATGGAAACTGCAGAATGTGTTTTAGCCTATGATAGCAAAAATGACTTATTTATATAAGCAATTTATAGAGCTCATGAGTATTCCATAAAAGAGTTTGTGACTGAATTAAAATTAGTAATATTTAAACTTAAATATAATATGGTTATTTTAGTAGGTGATATAAATATTGATATTAAATTAATTAATAATGATGTAAATGCTTATTTAAATTTGCTTGCTTCATTTGGATTTCTTTCATACATAAATTCATATACAAGAGTGACAAATTCTTCTTACAGTTGTTTGGATCACATATTTATTAGATCAATTAATAATAGTTTAATTTTCAATTCGGCTGTTTACCAGATTGATATTGCTGATCATTATCCCATTTTATTAAAAATTCTTAAAAATACAGTTAATTCAGAACAAAAAATCAGCAAAGAAATTTGCTATTCTTACATGAATTACAAGAAATTAGAAGATTTAATTAAAAATTTGATTTTTATATATAATGAGAATATTCAAATAGATACAATGTATGACATTTATATAGATCAAATTAAGTCATGTATTCTACAAAGTACTACTAAGAAAAAATATTATATAAAGGATTCCAGTTCAAAGAG
The DNA here is from genome assembly GCA_038380435.1 of Ryuthela nishihirai. Lineage (NCBI taxonomy): Eukaryota > Metazoa > Arthropoda > Arachnida > Araneae > Heptathelidae > Ryuthela > Ryuthela nishihirai. The sequence goes on along the minus strand of JAWZYU010000031.1, from coordinate 18,637,579 downwards.
ACATAAGCCATGGATGACTTTGGAAATTTTGTCATTAATTAAGGAAAGAGAAAAAGCATATTAATTACATAGAAAATATCCATTAATATTAAATTACAAAAAAGAATATTAGAGAATTAGAAATTTGACCCTTGCAACTATAAAAAGAACAAAAATAAATTTTATATTAATAAATGTAATGGGAATAGTAGACAACAGTGGCAAATTGTTGATAGTATTTTAAATAATAAAATGAATAAAAAACTTATATTGCCCAATGATAGTAATTTTGAAAAACTGGTGGGAAAATTTAATGACAATTTCATAAATGTAAACAGTTCAAATTTGTGTTCTAATAACTCAGATTATGAATATCCTAATGATTTAATTCAACAAAAAACTATGTTTATGATAGAGACAACAGAAGAAGAAATTAGTCGTATTATTTGTAGTCTTAAAACTAATAAAGCAACAGGATATGATGGTATACATTTAAAAATAATTAAAATAATAGTAAAATATCATTCTAAACTTTTAGTTGAATTAATAAATAGCAGCTTTCAAGAAGGTGTTTTCTTCTCAGACTTAAAAATTGCTATTGTAAAACCTATTTACAAAAATGGGGACAAAAATTGTTTTAATAATTATAGATCAATTTTCATTCTTCCAGCCTTTTCAAAAGTTATTGAAACCATCATGAAAATAAGACTTACTAATTATTTAGAAAAAAAAGTTAGACATGATATTTTATTACAGAAATTATATTTCTTAGGAATTAGAGGAAATTTATGGAGATGGTTTAAATCTTATTTATCTGACCGCTATCAAATAGTTTCTATTGATAATATTAAAACTACTAAAATACTGATTAATAAAGTTCCACAAGGATCTATATTAGGACCTATTTTATTTTTAATTTATATAAACGATTTTTTTTATCAAAATTTAAAAGGAAAATCAATTTCATATGCTGATGATACAGTTCTTGTTTACAGAAAAGGAAATGGACATGAATTATTTCTTGATATTTCTAATGACTTACATATTATTGCAACTAGGTTTAACAAAAATGGATTAAAAATTAACTCTGATAAACATGCTTTTTGTATTTTTCGCTCACCCCGACAACTTTTTTTTTAATAAATTACAATTTCATAGTATGGGTTGTGTGAACAAAATTTCTTGTGAATGCCCTGATATTAAACAGATTACGACTACAAAATATTTGGGAGTTCTAATAGACAGCAATTTGAAATGGAAATCACATGTTAATATGTTGTAAATAAAATACGATTTTACTTAGTCAGATTGTATCATTTAAGAAAAATTATCTCTGGAAGATTTTTAATTACTCTTTATTTTGCATGGATACAGTCTCTCATAAAATATGCTTTAACTAGCTGCGGATGTACTTATATGAATATTATTGAATGTGTTAGTAAAGTACAATATAAATTCTTAAATGTTATGACATTTTTATAATAAAATCTATATGACTAAAGTTATTAATGATTATAAAATTCTTAGTTTGAGATCACTATATATATACAGAAGCTGTTTTTATTTTTAAAAATCCAACAATTCTACAAGTTAAATATAAAGATTATGCTACTCGTCAATCTGGTCTTTATTTGTAATCCCTAAAGTAAAAAAAGAAATAGCTCATAAAGACTTTTTATTTTTAGCTCCTAGAATATTTAATTCCTTACCAAAAGAAATTAGAAATGAATGTTCATATAGTGTTTTTTAAATTGAAAGTGAAAAATGTTATTTTTACTTCTTCAAATATTGATTATTACTTTAAAGTTATACATTAATATTTTGTTTTTAACATAATGACACATATTTTTGTCACTAAATCAATTTCTCTGAATGTAATAATTTATTTTGGCACCCTAAATGAGCAAATTGCTCAAAGGTCTGCTAATATGCAACTTTTATTTTGTTTATATTTATTCTTTTTTGATTTGTGGTAATATTGTTTTCTGTATATATATATATGCAAGTCTTTGTTGTTATTTTGTTCTTATTAAATTATAAAATTTATAATAATAATAATAATCTTTATTCATATTCATGTTAGTTATACAAAAGTTTAAACAAATGATCCGCAAAGCATCTGCTTATCTGCAGAAGAGAAGAAGAATAACGTTACCTGAAAATGCATAAGATATAGTTTAAAACAATGTCATCGAATTATGTGAATTTCAGTGGAAGCTCCATTGTGGTGGTTCAAATTTTTGTATTGAATTTAGTGCCTAGAAGGAAATTTTTAGTCGTATTTTTGATTTCTTTAAAATTGTTTAATAAAATAATTTCCCTTGGCAATTGATTGAACACACAAGGTTTTGTATATGCCCTTGTACATTTCCTGTAATTGTTTAATATTTTTGGAATTTTTTAATTCTTATGTCGTATTAACGTTGTGAAATATCGATCGATCAAAAAATAACTTAGTGTACATTTGAACTAGGAGATCTCCGCAAAACTCCCTGCCCACGGTCAGTAGGTGACACCGATGGGCTTGAAAGGTCGCCATCCGTCGGATCAGACGTTAAGCCGTGGCCCCGTGTGCGGAAGAGCCATTTCAGTGGGTCCCCTCCCCAACCTTCTCTGAGCCTTTGAGGTCCTTGTGACCTGGCCATTTAGCCCATTTTGTGCAAAAAAAGTGCCGTTCAGAGGTAAAACAATCAAATATGAACTATCCAAATTTGCTATCCACCAACCAAATTTGAACTATGAGAAAGCATTTTGTGTTGATTAGTGATTTAAGAATATGGAAAAGATTACTCAGTTGTATTTTGTGTCTCGATGTAATAGCGTTGAAATATAGAGTAATAATGAAACTTAACAAATTACAGGTAATTCTTGAACTTCCCCCTACGTTTAAGGAAACTTTGTGATTAATTCAGCCTTTGTGACTAGAATATCAGAGAGCATTTGGCTCACAATACTTCCATAAACACTCGTCAAGTTCGAGGTCAAGGGCTAGTTTCAACACTGTTACAGGTATAGCCTAGGCTTTCAACAAGAGTATTCCTTGAATATTGCAGTGAAATTTCTAAGAGGCGGAATACAAGGAAGTGAGAAAAATTTCCTCTTCTCGACGAGTTTTCCGCTTCTGTCAGCACGTTTGCTCTCAGTCTGGAGGAGGGGAGACAAATGCCCACTTTGGAAACTCGCAATTTACTACCCTCGCTGAAAATCGTCATATGCATTCACTGCCTTCCTTGGTAATTGTACAAGGGCATTTGTTGCTCTTCTTGATGATCATTTGAGGGACAATTGTTGCTCTTCTTGATGATCATTTGAGGGACAATTGTTGCTCTTCTTGATGATCATTTGAGGGACAATTGTTGCTCTTCTTGATGATCATTTGAGGGACAATTGTTGCTCTTCTTGATGATCATTTGAGGGACAATTGTTGCTCTTCTTGATGATCATTTGAGGGACAATTGTTGCTCTTCTTGATGATCATTTGAGGGACAATTGTTGCTCTTCTTGATGATCATTTGAGGGACAATTGTTGCTCTTCTTGATGATCATTTGAGGGACAATTGTTGCTCTTCTTGATGATCATTCGAGGGACAATTGTTGCTCTTCTTGATCGTTCGAGGGACAATTGTTGCTCTCCTTGATAATCGCACAAGACATTTGTTGCTCTCCTTGATGGTCGTACAGGTGATATTTGTTGTTCTACTTGATAATAATAATAATACAAGGGCAGTTGTTGCTCTCCATGACAATTGTACAAACGCATTTGTTGCTCTTTTAATTACGAAGGGGCATTTATTATTTTTCTTGATAACAATACAAGGGCATTTGGTGATCTCTCTGATATTTGTATAAAGGCATTGTGGTGATTTCCTTGATAAATATACAAAGGCATTTGGTATTTTTCCTGATAGTTTTATGGCATTTTCTGCTTTCGTATATTGTGCCATACCCTGTGCACGTTAAAGTATTAGCTGGATAGCTTTGACAACAGGCTTCAATCTGTTTCCTACTAGGAATTCTTTGTCACCTTCCCTAATATTCTCTGACTCCTTGGGGTCCTTGTGACGTGGCCATCTAGCCATTGTGTGCAAAAAAAGTTTACGCCAAAAAAAAAATCAAGATTACAATTTGTTAAAGGTAAAACGACATTAATATTTTGGTACACCTGATATTATTGAATATAAAATAATTTTTCGATCAATTTTTCCAAAGATAGGGAGGGTAAATGCTTCCCTTGCCACTTTGCCGACGCCCATGCAGTAGAGCCATACCCTGTGCACGTTAAAGAACACGTTGGATGGCCTTGACGGGAGGCTACCATCTGTCTCTTAAAAGCTGTCCAGTGGGTTCCCTTCTTCAATCTTCTCTGATAGGCACAGAAGATTGTTTTTGAAGGGGGGTGAGGGTCATTTCCCCCCTTCAAAAAATGAATACGTTTAAATTTTATTTTTACATTTTCATGCTTTTGAAATATTTTGCAATCGTTAATCATCAAAGCAAACTACACGACTAGTTTTTATTTACTTATTATTACTGTTTTAAATATTTGTTTTAAATATTTACTTATTGATTACCTGTTTTTCAATTAAAAAAAAAATTAGCCCTTCCCAAAAATTTTTTTCCAAAATACCCGTTTTCTACGGAGTCCTTGTGAGCTGGCCATTTAGCACATAGTGTTTAAAAAAGTGCCGCTTTGTGAGCGGCACTCTTTTTTGCACACAATGGACTAAATGGCCAGGTCACAAGGATCCCGAGGGCTCAGAGACAGTTGGGGGAAGGGACCCACTGGAACAGCTATTGGGACACATGGTAGCCTCCCATCAAAATCATCCATTGTGTTCTTTAACGTACACAGGGTATGGGTTTCCCGCACTCGAAGCCACGGCTTAACGTCCCATCCGACGGACGGCAGCTTTCCAAGCCCATCGGTGTCTCCTACTGACCGAGGGCAAGGAGGAGTTTTGCGGAGATAAATCTCAACGCTGGCCCATGTGGAATTCGAACCTGGGAACTGCAGATTACGAGCCATTGCCGCCACTATGTGTACATAAATAGTACATTATACTGATTGTGAAATATTTTACTTGATAAAATGTTATAATAAAAAGAACGAATTTTTTAGTGTTTCGAGTCCCCCACCACCACCACCATGTGTGTGTGGAGGCCCTATGTGAGCGCCTCATACGGTAATTCGTCACTGCTCTTCCCTGTTGTTTATTCTTTTTGGTATAATTATATATTTACTTGCCAATTTCCCGAGTTTTAGATTGCTTTTGTTGTTCCCACAAGAAAACTCGCTTCCTTCTCGTGCTATAAACCCATTTCTGAAACAATGGCTTTATCACGCAAGAGCAGAAAAAAAAAATTATGAACTATTTCTTCTTTTAAATTTTTTGTTGGCAACAATTATTTTCAGTAACTCCTAACGTTAAGTCTATGGGAATTTCGAGATATTCAGTCCAGTCCATACCGGTTTTTAAGAGTTAATGTTAAAATTATAGGAATTTCGGAGGAATTGAATCTGGTCCATACCGGTTTTGCTCCATTCCAGCAGGTTCCCCTAAAGCCTATAATCTTCCCCTGTGTTTAAAAAGTTTTTGGATTGTTTTATATCTAAGCGGAACTTTTTTGCACACAATGGGCTAAATGGCCAGGTCACAAAAACCCGAAAGCCTCAGATAAGGTTGGGAGGAGAGGACACGCTGGATGGCCTTGACGGTAGCCTCCCGTCAAGACCATCCAGCGTGTTCTTTAACATAAACAGGGTATGGCTCTCCTACACACGACGGCTTAAGTCCCATCCGACGGACATTTTTGTCGAATCAATTGCTATAAGTGAAATGGAAGAAAGAAATTTTTAAACTAGATTGAAGTTAGATTATAAAAATAGATAATTAACAATTAAACTGTTTCAAGACCTCGAATTAATTCATTAGATTCAATGCAAATGTAAGATACCAATGGGTAAATTCTTACACAGCAATATTATGTAATTACAAAGGCATATCCCTTCACTCTAACGCCAATGCACGATACTTGATTTTAGATTAGTCTCTATGGAAACTCTACCTCTTATGCATTCTTTGAATATGCTGATAGACTCTTTGTCAGACCTCTGTAGCAACGAGCTGCTTAAGGCATAATTTTTATTTTCGACATTCTCGAATTTTGTCACCCCCAATAACCAACAACCCACCAAAAAAAAACGATAAAAAATTTAAAGCAACTTAAAGTAAATTCCATTCCGGGAAATCTTCTTCAACTGCATTCTCTTAAGTATTTCATTAATCCACCGTTCCCAACTAGTTGCCTAGCAACTAGCAACGCCAACAAACATCTTCCCCTGGTCGCCTATTTTTACAAGAACAGTCAACTGTGTCACGCCCACATAGAATTAAGAAGCAAAATCTCCCCGGCCACCCATCCAGCAATATCTCGAACCATTTCCGATCAAAAACGGTTTCTAAATGCCTCTCGCTTTAACCGTAACCGAAACGTCACAGCCAAAAGATTTCAGTGACCAAGTGATTGTTCCTATACAACGCGCGCTCTGCAGCACACACATGACGCATTCCTGACCCCAAACCTCCCGCGTCGGTGAGCGCGTGCGATATAGGTCACGTGTGTTGCCTCGCGTGCTTCCCTCTCTCCAGGGGTGCGGTCACAGAGAAAGCGTTTCGAGCGTTTTACGTTACCAATATTGCCACATTTGGCGGCGTCTTTACAATAAAACTATTACACTTTGTGACGTCTTACAACAAAACAAGAGCGTGCACACGTTCCAGTTTGTTGCGAGGCCACCTCCATTATTTGTTTATGGCTTTGTTGTAAGTCACCGCTATGTTCGTTAATGTTAATAAAGCTAAGCAGCTCAAACCGCTTTTCTGTGTGGCCAAACCCTAAACTTGGTGATTCCAGTCTTTCGCATTCTTTCTCTCATGGTGTACTTTTTCTTCCAGTTTCTCTTGGCACTTCTACCGAAGAAGCAGATCGTGACGTCATGTGTACAAGTAACCCATGCTAACGTAAACAAAAATAATAGCAAGACAAAATGATACGCTGTCGTAAAGGGGAAGGAAACCGAATCTAGATATTTATTAAAATTTTTAATCAAATATTTTTAGTTGCATAACAATGATTTTGTGCCTAAAATATTAATCATTCAAAATGTATATTTTTTGTTTTTTAGTAAAGGTTTTTTTTATTTCCTAAAAATATAATTTTTTTCCCGATCCATTTGAAATGCATGTTTCTGCTTTTTAAGTAGAAAATTTTTCCTGCGGCTCTTTAAGAATATAGTTTTTTTCCCCATTGGCCAAAAAAAAGAGGAATTTCTGTACTTTCCACCATCCGAGAGTTTTCGTTTCAGCATTTATTACTTTTTTTATCATATTTTTTTTTTCAGAAAAATTTTTTTTTTATATAATTTCTATCTGGGATAGATAATTTAATCATGAAAAAAAATTAGTCTTAGATTATCAACGATGAAGGTAAGGGGATTGACTCAATGGATAGCATGCCAGGCTCGTAATCTGCAGTTCTTAGTTCAAGTCAGGTCAGCATTGAGATTTATTTCTGCAAAACTTGCCGCCCTGCCCACGTCAGTAAGGTACACCGATGGGCGGAAAGACCGCCATCCGTCGGATGGGACATCAACTTTGGCCCCTTGTGCGGGACAGCCATACCCTGTGCACGTTAAAGAACACGCTGGATGGCCTTGACGGGAGGCTACCACCTCTCTCCCAACCGCTGTTCCAGTGGGTCCCCTCCCCAAACTTCTCTGAGCCTTCCGGGTCCTTATCACCTGGCCATTTAGCCCATTGTGTGCAAAAAGGTGTCCCTCAGAGGTGTGTCCCTCGTTCAGAAGGAACACAAGACTAGATCTAGAAAAAAATTATGAAGGGGGGAAAGCGATGCAATGAAGTCGGGAAAAGGTAGGGATTGGGTTTGATTTACCTCTGACAGCAGGTTTTTGTACACTCTGGGATAAATGGTCAGGTGAGAAAGAAGCTCGAGAGCTCAGGGAAGGTGTTAGGGCAAGGGACCCACTGAACAGATGGTAGCCTCCCGTCAAGGCCATCCAGAGTGTCCCTTAATATTTAAGTTACAGAAAGATACTATAGTTCCCAGAACCAAATTCAGTATCATATCCGGTGGGAACTATATTTTCTAAAAGAATATGATCCAAGTTTTCAGTTGTATTTATTTTAATTCGCAAAATAAATCTGATTACAGGACATCTAAATAAGGTATTTTTTAATAACTTGAGAAAAAAAAGGAGAAAGATTATATCCTATTGTGACCGAGAAGCAAGATGGGGTTCAGCGGGGAAAAAATCTCAAAACTGGCCCAGCTAGAACTCGAATCTGGGAACTACAGGTTATGAGCCTGGCACGCTACCAACTGAGCCACTCCCGTCCACAAACGAAAACTTAGCTGTAATGGCTTTGTGTTTCGGTAAAAAATAGAAAAACGTATACGCAACTTTTTAAACACACCGTATATTTTTTTAAATATAAATCTCTTTACTCTCTCAAACTCACTCTAGAAACTGTTTTGCAGTTAGTTGCATTTTCATAAATACTAACAGATCAAACACAGCAACAGAGAAAAGGAATTTTGTTATCAAAAAAAGAAATACACACAAAATAGTAATAATAATAATAACACCAAAATATTTACAGAAAGAAAATAAAGACATTACGAAACTCCCGTCTATTTTTATACGGCGAGATACGAAATTGCTTTTTTACCCGAAATAGGCAAAATAGTAATTTGCAATGCACATGCAACTTATACGTTACCAGCTTTATGCGAATAACGAAACACGAAAAATCAGAAACGCAAAACTTCTGGCTCTGTATTAGCAAAAGAGAAATTGTAATACAGAACACGCATCCAAAAGATCGATCCCGGCATGCTCCGCTGTGGCGACACAGCACAGCAATATTGTCGCTTACTACAGAAGAATATTTAAATCAGGGCGACTTCGCAAACAATGGTCATGGCAAAATTCTCCGCGATTCCAGTTGGACTGATAAAAATAAAGGCTTTACAGATCACAACGACTAATAAAATGCGTCGAGATACATTGATTTGCATAAATATATAATAATTCTATAGAAATCGCACAAGGCGGGAGATCTATCGCTGAAAAATATTTAGTTGAGTATAGGATATGAACCCTTTTTGTTTGTAATTCGAATAAAACACGTAAAAAAAAGTATTTTAATTCTCTGCGATGTATGCGTCAGTGATTCAGTTTAAGTAAATTTATTCATAATTGCGAAACTGAAATTATGAAGAAGGGTTGGGTTGTTTTACCTCTGAGCGGCACTTTTTTGCAGAGCATGGGCTAAATGACAAGGTGACCCTCGGGGGAGGGGACCCACTGGAACGGCTGTTGGGAGACAGATGGTTGCCTTCCGTCAAGGCCATTCAGCGTGTTCTTTAACGTGTACAGGATATGGCTTTCCCGCACACGGACCACGTCTTAACGTCCCATCCGACGGACGGCGACTTTTCCAAACCCATCGGTGTCCCCTACTGACCGAGGGTAGGATGGGTTACCCTTCCAAAAGGCATGAATATCTCTTACGTTGTTCTTCTGCTGAGATCGGGGGTGGCTCAGTCGCTAGCGCACTAGGCTCGTAATCTTCAGGTTCCAGTCCCACCGATGAGCTTGGAAAGGCACCGCCCATCGAATGTAAATCCGTGGTCACATGTGCGGGAGAGCCATACCCTGTGCACGTTAAAGAATACGCTGGATATCCTTGACGGGAGGCTACTGTGTCTTAACAGCTGTCCTGTAGCTCCCCCTCCACACCCTTTTTTGAGCCCTTGGTCTCCTTGTGATCTGGCCATTCAGCCAGCACCTCTAATAAAAGAAGGCTGTACAACTTAATTATGACGTCAGTATAGGAAGTCCTAAAATCTAGATATTTCTTGTATATTTCTATTATTTTATTACTTATGTGTTTTAATGCTAATCTTTATTTTAATGTTTATTTAAAAACATAACTTTTTTTTATAAGGAAAATTATTCATATTTCTTAGCATTATCATAATACAGTAACATACAAATAATTATTTTCTAAATAATGTATATTTATAAATAAACTTTAGTATAAAGATTGAATTAAAATACACCAGTAATAATAATAATTGAAATAATGTATAAGAATTATTCAGATTGTAGAAGTACCTATGTGACGTTATAACTTAGTGTCGCTCAGAAGTAAAAAACCCAAACCATATAGCAAAAGAGTTATGTTTTTCCATCTATAATGTAAAACTTTTTTAGCTGTTATTTTTGCCCCATCCAGATGAAATTATTCTAACTGCCAAAACATCGCCTTGAGTGATGATGTGTCAGAACTGATGATTCATCCACGGGCACGTGCGCTCTACGTGTGTGTGTGTCTGTCAGCGATCCGTTATTTCCCGCCCTCGGCCATTTTATGCCTACAGAGCTTTAAATCATTATCTTGAACTGGAGAACAACAACTTTCGTGCAGAATGATCTCCGCTATTTTCAAACGTCTCACATGACTCACGAAAACGTTGCATTAGAGTCGGAAGTGGGCAGTGCTCATTTGGGAAAGAGGTGCGAAGGTTAAGCTCGAGTTTCCTCTCGCCCAGCTGACCCTCTTTACGTCTGCAAATTAACGTACGATTCTGTTTATTGCCCTCACATTAACCGTGACTGCGAATCGCTTTGCTATTGGAGTAGGAAGTGTATTACGGCGCCTAAAGTTCTCTTAGCTAAGCCTAACTTCTCTTAGTTAAATAAACAACACTCGCGCTCGAGAAAAGTTGAGAACCAAATGACAGTGGCGGCTTTCAAGATAGGGCATGCAAGCAAAAACAACAAAGTTCATAAAACTGTGTATTGGTGAGTCGCGTACCAATAGATTTTGCATAAATTGATTCATTAATGTAAATTTCTTGGGTATGAGACAGGGAAGTAACCCGGAGGAGAAGGGAGAGGAAGTGGCCGGATCCCCCCCACCGCTGAAAATCCGCTCGTCTTAGACAAATTTGAGATCTCTTATATCTGTTTTTTAAATTGTTAAATCGAAAACAGGTGTCTTTGTATAATTTTAACCCCATAACAGATGTTCGACGCCATAAATAGATTTAAAAAACAACTATAAAATTTTATTCCATATAGAATATCGTTTTAATCTTTCCTGTCCGATGGAATACTACTCTAGGTTTAGTTTCAGCCTCCCCCCCCATAGCTCTCCATACACTTAAACTAAATTCTCGCACTCTCCCCAAAATTAGATTCTCGGGCCCTCTCCGAAACTCCCCCCCCCCATCCGAAACTAAATACTGGTTGCCTGCCTCATCGAGGTTCTCTGAATGCTGTACTTACTTTACAAATCAATCAACTGCAGATATGGGGAGGCAAATTAAGCAGGGCCCGAACTATTCACTAACAAATATAATATTTATATACATCCTGATCTAGAAAAAAATTGAGGGGGGGGGGACAAGAAGCACAATCGAGCCGAAAAAATGGAAAAGGCCAAGACTCTTGATTTTTCAATGCAATATAATATTTCCCCCTCAGTTTAACGGTTTTTTAAATAATTTGTTTAAAAATACATGAAATATAAATAAGTTCAATAATTTTTTCTTCTTTTACCATTATTCGCATTCTGAAAGAGGGGGGAGCATGCCTCCCTCTTTTAGAATAGATCCGACCACACATATATATATGTGTGATTTAATTAATACTTAATACTTATTTATAATTGGAAGCTTTTCATTTTTAACAAATCAGTAATTATATTTGAACATTGAATAATATTTTAATCAAAGTATATTATTAAATTTTTATCCAAAAATAAATAACTAAGATTTCAACAATTTTTATTTTAGTTATTTTTAAAACAAAAGGTGGAGGTGACCTAGATGCCCTCTCTCTATCCGGCTTGTCTGGTTGGAAACCAGGTAAACGACATACGAACACACAACTATCCATCAAGGGATTCGAACTCAGACCCCGGCATCTGCAGTAGTGCTGTTGATACTGTATCTGCCTGGGTCTGAGTTCGAGTCCCTGGATGGCATAGTTGTGTGTTCGTGTCGTACCTTAATATTTAAGAAAATCTAATGTTTTATTTTAATGCTACTATTAATATTTCTAAAATATATATTATATACTGAAATATCTGACTTTTAAATCTTGAATTTCACGGATTATATTTCCTACGAAATTTCTTTTGCTAACTTTAGTTTTTGGGCGTAATAAGCCTAATTCAAGAAGTAAAGAGGTAAAATTTTTTCTTGTAATGACGACGTGATGGCAGCGCTACCTACCTTTAGTTTCACTAAATTATGATGTCTGCATGTATAGATTTAAAAAAAATCTACAAATTTCTTATATATATATATTTCTGTTATTTTTACTGGTAAGTTTCAAAATTAATCTTTATACAGATTTATAAATAAATATTATTTATTAGCATTATCATAGCACTCAGACGAATATTTTTTTTCTAAACAATATAAAATAATAATAATATAATTCTAAATAATATAAATATATAGGTAGTCCTAAAATCTAGATATTTCTTGTATATTTCTATTATTTTATTACTTATGTGTTTTAATGCTAATCTTTATTTTAATGTTTATTTAAAAACATAACTTTTTTTTATAAGGAAAATTATTCATATTTCTTAGCATTATCATAATACAGTAACATACAGATATAGATATAGTTTTTCTAAATAATATAATAAATGCAAATTAGTATGAAGATTAATTTTAAACTACCAGTAGAAATAATAGAAATGAATACATAAGAAATTGTAGATTTTTCAGGTCCACTTATGCTGACGTCAAACCTTTCTAGAATAGCCTTCTGTTCTGGGTGGTGTCGGCTGCAGTCGCACAGTTTTTCGTGACTTGATGCCAGATGCAAAAATACAATTCCCAGCCAGTGAAACAAAATAAACTTAAGATTGATTTGTTTAAAAATGCATATAGTGAAAATGTAACAGGTATTCAGTCCTTTCAGGTTATCAGTGCGCGTAATAGCTCGTGTATGCATATGAGGAAGGAATCTTTTAAATTCTTGCTCGCCACACGATTCAGTGACTGGGCCAAGGCTGACAGAAAAGCAGGAACTGTCTTGTTTTCCATCAATGAAACAATCTTATTTTGCATCTTCTTAATAGTCTCCTTAAATTGTCAGCAAACGAATAGCAGCTACCCTTATTCTCAGTAGAACTGGAGATGCAGGATCCCATTTGCATAGACTTTTTTTTTTTAACTCTCTCTGACCCAGTGGTTTAGTGCCCTTGGCTACTGATGAAAGGGACCTGCGTTCGAGCCCGAGTAAGGCATGGATGTTTGTGTTGTTTTTCTGCTGAGGTCCCGCCATACTCACAGACCTTCTGCTATGGCGAATAAACTGACAGCCTCCTGTCAGATCTCTGAGGTAATCAGCTGCTTGAGGAGGTATTTATTTAGTCGTCCCGTGGCCGAGTTTGTAAACGAGCGCTAGGCTACTGATCTGAGGGACCTGGGTTCAAGCCCCAGATAAGGTATGGATGTTTGTATCGTTTTTCTGCTGAGGTCCCGGCATCCTCACAGACCTTCTCTGGCGTATTGGCAGGTTCCTGTCAGACCTCTGTGGCAAGCAGCTGCTTGAGGGGGTATTTATTTTTATTTACAGTCGAATGACCCAATACTACTACTTACAGTGCCACCTTTAGTAGCTGGTCATAAATACTCATTTTTCAAAGTGTGTGGAAATCTTGCTTTGTTGTAATACATCTGATTATGATTTGCTTTTTTTTTGTAATGCTTTTCACAAAAAAAATAGGAAATGAAAAGCATTTTACACTAAGATTGTATTAAAATATTATATAATAATCTGAAATTAATCGCTATCTTTTTAAAAAAACTTGTATAATCGTATTATATAATAGGCGTGATTCTGGGCGGGGGTACACGTCTGACGTCATCGGCGGCAGAAATTGTCATTTTCTCCGTGGTTCCGCAACTACTTGAGAGCGAAATGTCCCAAATTTGGTGATGTGGTTCCACTTAATTTTAGTTCTCTTGGGATAACAGATCAGGTTACTAGCTGCCGTGGGTCGGGAGAAATTCCTCGAAAAATGTCCGAAATTTTTGGGAATGGATTTGTGAATGGAGTTGTACGGAGGAAAATTGCAAATAAAGTAATCAATGGACATACGTTTGGAGCCAAACTTTTGGCGGGATTTAATTGCTACTGGAGTGGTAGAAAGTTGTAAATGAACTTATCTATGGGAAGTATTATCAATACGTTTTGCGCTGGCGTTGGTTTAACTAGTTTTAAATTAATAGTAACATAGTAATATTTGGAAAAAAAATTTTTAAGCCGCTTTTCGGTAGGAACGCTACATCGCTTGATGATTCGTGTTATAATGATTCGGGCCCCATGAACAAGTCAACATGTTTAGCGCAGACTATACTACTAGGACAAGAATGGCTCAGTCGATAGTGCGGCACACTCGCCTCCTGGGCTAGCGTTGAGATTTATCTCCGTAAAACTCCCCGCCTTACCCTCGGTCAGTAGGGGACATCGTGGGCTTGGAAAGGCCACCGTCCTTCGCATAGGATGCTAATCCGTGGCTCTGTGTGACTACAAACTACTTATTTTTAAACACCATGAAATAAGATAATTTATTTATTACGACTTCATTACAATATATTGATGAACATTTTCAAATTACCAAATTTTTATAAATAAATAACTACCAGTCGGATTTTAGGTTTAATAAAAATATCTATATATATATACATGTTTAAAAATTGATTCTTCTGTTAGTGCACAGTCCCGGCCGCTATAATATGTATGTGGCTCTGGCCAGAGCAACATTACCTAGAATAGAAGGCTGTTCCAGTAAGTTATGACGTCAGTGCATGTCGATCTAAACAATCTACCAATTTCATTTATATTTTTTCTGTTATTTCTGCTGGTAAGTTTTAAAATTAATCTTTATAGTAATTTATATTTATAAATATACATTATTTAGAGAAAAAAATTATTCTTATGTATAAGCGTTATGATAATGCTAATATATACGAAAAATATTTTCTACATAATCTACATTTAAAATAAATTAGTAAAAGATTAATTTTGAACCTTACCAGAAGAAATAACAGAAATAAATATATTAGAGATTTTTAGATCCACCTATACTGACGTCATAACTTAGTGAAACGACCTTCTATTCTAATTGGCAATATATCAAATTGGCTTTTTATATTTTGGTATAAAATAAGTTTGGTATAAAGCCAATTAGAATATTCTATTCTAATTGGCTTTTTATATTCTGCGCTAAACATGTTGACTTGTTCATGGGGCTCGAATCATTATAGGTGGGTTTGCCAAAGCCGCCTATATTATATTGGGCTTGGACGATGGAATAATAATAATGTTTAAATATATAGTTATTTCTATTATAGTTTTATTTCTTAAGACTAAATCGGTAGTTGTTTATTTTTAAAAATGTGGTACTTAATTTTAAAATATTCATAAATATTGTAATAAATTAATAAAAAAATTATGTTTTTAACGATAAACAGCTAACAGTGAAACTTTAGACAAATTGAATTACTCATATCTTTACACATATTTAATTTCCCTATTTTCTTTCGTCTTTTCGTTGAACAGGTGTCCATGCCCGGTGCATCTAGGTGGCCCTGCTCTGACTTGGACAGCTTTTCAAAGTAATGAGTAAAATGTAACAATGAGTAACTCTTTAGATGATTTAATTTTATTTAATATTTATATCAAGTATTTAGTTAAAAACATTTTAAAAAAAATATTTATTTATTAAGCTTATATTAATGCACTTTTGAGTAGTTTATGCACTTTTGAGTAGCACTTTTCTTTTTAATGCACTTTTGAGTAGTTTAAAACGAATAATGTTTTTCGGAAAATAAATTGCTACCTGTCCCATTTTATAAATAATATTTTATTAAAAAAAATCATGAGTTAGAACAATTGAAGAATTTAACGTTTAAAATTAAACTGCCAGCTATAGATTTGTAAAAGTTTAATTGTTAATTCTGAAATATTGATCAACAAAATCAATAATTAATATTTTCACTTTTTTGTTTCAAAAATAAAAATTTGCAATTAAATTTTACGAAAAATTAAATCACTGAACATTTTACGCAAGAAAAATATGCAATATATCATATTTTTGTGTAGTCCTGTATTTCCATTTTTTAAAAATATATCTAGCTGTAAATTTTAAAGTCTTACGATTCATCAAACAATAAAGTAGTAAAATAAAGTTAAAGTAATCTAAAAATTTGTACTTTTAATGTAACTGGGAAGATAATGTGCAGGATACTACCCACCATCCCCGTTTAATGCGGATTCGCTATTACGCTGTTTCCTTTACCCTTTTCTAAAATCCTTTCCCTGCTCAAAAAAAATGCACGGATTTGTTGGATGTGCATGAAAATGATTTTTCACGAATGGAAACAGTAAGACAATTAGTACTTATTTACTTGTAGCATGCCATTAACTAACAGTTCATATTTGCAACAGACATTGCTATTATTTCGACATATGCAAATTTAACCACTGAGATATGATTACATTTTTGAACTTATCAAATATTTTTATTTTAGAAATTTAAAAATATTTGTATGAAGAAATATTTAAATGTTATTATTTATCTTTAGTACCAAAAATTCTCTATCCCAAATGAGATCAAAACAATTCGAAACTATCATTTATTCTGCAAAATATTTAAAATATATATTTTTAAACCTTAACGACATATACAATTTTTTGACATTTGTAAGTTATGTCAATTACTTACAAATGTCATTGTGTACATATATAATCATTCATACAAATAAATAAATAGTAAACCGTAAAATAATACGCACAAAACGGAGACAAGCAAAATGAATCAAGATAGATTCTTTTCTTATTAAGACATAAATTGTAAAATTAACCGATAGATCATATATTTACACATTTATGTAATCATTTATGTAACTTTTAATAAAAATTGTGAATTATAATCATTTTATTGAACTAAATCATCCATTATAATACAAAGAAAAAATGTCTAACAGATCAATATGCAAAATAAAAAGTAATTCATACAGGCCCCTTTTAACATGGTTCTCTCGGGAACGCATCTCCCGCGTTAAATAGAGGTTACCCGTATTTTGATTTTCAATCATCTAATCATATCCTTAAAAACTAAAAAACAACGAAGTAAAGCGTGAATTTTCAATGTTGTTTTCAATTGGTTATGAAAAATAGAAAAAGAAAACGTAATCTGAAATATTGTAGCAATATTTTTAATATGAAAATCAGAAAATTATCCGGTCTTGATTTTATATAAAACTTCTGACCCCTTGAATTCTAAGCTTGCAAAGAACGTAAACTCTGTTCTAATGAACTTATATTAATATTTTTTGAAACATTTTAAAATGGTTTTGAAATTTCACACAAAAATACAAGACCGTATTGATTTAAAACTATTTAAAAAAAAAATCGTGAATAAAAGTCACTCAAAAACAGAGAGCTAAAAAAAAATTTGGAGGGGAGGGGGACAACTTGCAGCACAGCCACCGGCTCTGGATGATGTTACTTCAGCATCGTAGCCTGTCAGCTATAATAACAAAACAGATTAACTCTCAGTTTCATATTTTCTTTATAAACATTCTGCTCTGAATCTTTCGTTCCGGGCTTCGTCGCTCCGATTTGACAAACTACAGATGTAAATCATCACTAACGCCCTATTTGGGAGCCTCGCCTGCAACTCATGCAGCACACGTTCGTTCAGGGTGGTACTGGAGAGCGACAAAAAAAGGAAGTTAACATCAGCTTTTCCC
Source organism: Ryuthela nishihirai (assembly GCA_038380435.1). NCBI lineage: Eukaryota > Metazoa > Arthropoda > Arachnida > Araneae > Heptathelidae > Ryuthela > Ryuthela nishihirai. The sequence goes on along the minus strand of JAWZYU010000031.1, from coordinate 18,619,726 downwards.
TGCCGCTCCCTTATGGGGTAAATGTGACGTTTTATTGATTTCCAGTCGGTTAGTCTGATCTAAGCTAACACACAGACAGAGGAGGAGGCCAGGCACAGTGCTGCTGCAGCTTGGAGACATACGGGAGAAAGCAACTTACAGGGTTGGAGGAAAGGTTTATCAGAAAACTAGAATCGATGGTGTTCCAGCAGAATCAGCAAACCTGTCACGTTGAGTTGATCTTTGCCTTGAAAAGAGTTTACTAGCTAAGTCTGTAGAAATGGCCTTTCACTGGCGAATGATATTAGCAATGCTTTCTTATCCCTCTCGGCAAAGTAAACGAAAGGGAAGAATAAAGGAAAAAGTAGGGCTATTTAAATCAGGGATGCAAACATTGCATTCATTCTTTATTGGTGTGCGAGTGTGGAGGTTCTACGAACCCTACGAATGAAGCAGTCGTGAACTACAAAAAATTAATTATCCAAAGAAGTAGAGGAAAATTTTTAACATTTTGCAGTAAAAATATTAATTGTACAGAAATATATGTATTCGCATATATGCATTTATTATTCTAATTTAATCAAAGTAAAATAATATGCGATTAATATCAGGAATAATGTTTTGATACTATAAACATATATTAGTATTTAAAATTTATTAGCATGACTACAGATTATTAATTTTATTATTTGTCTTCACTTCCGTAGCGTTTAAACGACCTAGAACTCATTTTTATTTACTCTGAATAATTATTATTAACGACATGATATTTAACAATTGCAATTTAATGATTTTTTAAACAGTTATTGTTATGAAATAATTTCTCATGGACTATTATTATCCCTGCTGTTATTGTTGCAATTATAAATGTTATTAAAAGTATGAATTATAATTCAATTATTATTAAAAACTGGGTTTTGATAAAATACGATTTCTTAAAGTTATTATTGACCAATTATTACGAAAAAATCTTTTTTCACTTATTGTGAATTATTATATTTCAATTATTATTTAGAGTGGATATTTTATACATTGTATCTTTATGAAATATTATTGTATAATTATTGTCAATATTATTTTAACAAATAAAAATATTGTTATTGATTTAATATTGTTAAGAATTGATTTTAAATTTATTCTGGATTTTTAATATTATATGACTTGTTACAAAATATTATTTTCTAGTTATTATTTAATCATTTTTAAAAATTTTTTACAATTTTAATTGTTATTAAATTATTATTCATGCTTTTTATTTACCAAGAATTACTAAGACAATTATTATTATGAACTGAATTTTGATTCGTTATGAGTTGGGTTGTTATTTTTGCACAAAATGGGCTAAATAGCCAGCTCACAAGGACCCCAAAGACACAGAGAAAGTTGGGGGAAGAAGACCCACTGGACAGTTGTTAGAAAACAGATGGTAGTCTTCCGTCAAGGTCATCCAGCTTGTTCTTTAAAGTGCACAGGGTATATAGCTCACCCATTCACGGAACAACGGCTTAACGTCCCATCCGACGGACGACTGCTTTTTAAAGTTCATCGGAGTCCCCTACTGATCGAGGGCAGGGCTGGGAGTTTTGCGAAGATAAATCTCAACGCTGGCCAAGGTGGGACTCGAACCTGGGAACTACAGATTACGAGCCTGGCTTCGAATGTTGCGTTTAATAAGTAAATAAGTAACTGGAAAAAATAACACTTTCGAAATAAAATATTACATTTTTTAAATTAAGTTCACTCAAAAAGTGAGAATACTTCTCCATTTCGTAACAGTAAAATTCTTGATGACTTCCCGTAATAAAGCAGTAATAAACTCAGTAATCGCTGTCGCCGAATTTTTCGACATATATCTTGTGGATCAGGAAGAAGAGAAACTTAAATGTTTGACGTTGAAAATCTGCTGACAGTAGAAAGGGATTTGAAGATTGAATTAATCCACCACGGGGACAGTTGGCAATAACTTGCCGTCAGAGCGAACCATTATTCGCAAGCATCAGAGATTGATTCCCGTTTAAAGTCGCCGTAAGAGCTTCTGGGCAAACACAGCAAGCAACGGGAGATCAGCATCACTGATCGACGCCGACGATCAAAGAGGAGATCCCAAAGCGGGAGGTAGCTACGGCAACGGATGCATCGTCAGGTTAGTAATTACTAAAGATGTTGAACGGAATTTGGTTGCAGACGAACAACATGACTTCGATGGATACAGAAAGTATAAATTGTTGACTATGGAGGAACAAGGATTTGTGTGCAAAAAGTTCTAATTTTTTTTCGGGGGGGGGGGGGGGGAGAGAACAAGGATTTGTTTGTGTGCAAAAAGTTTTTTTAAGGGGAAGAAGGATTTATGTGGAGAACGATTTTTTTGGGGGAGAGGTTTGTGTGCAAAGAGATTTATTTGGAGACAAGTATTTATGCGCAAAAAGAATTTTTACGGGGAAGAAGGATTTGTCTGAAAAAAAAATTTTTTTTATTTTTTTTTGGGGGGGGACAAGGATTTGTGCGTAGAGATATTTATTTGGACACAAGTATTTGTCCGCAAAAAAGATTTTTTCGAGGAAGAAGGATTTGAAATATTTTTTTCGGAAACAAGGATTCGTGTGCAAAGAATTTTTGATAGAACAAAGATTTTGTTAATCGGTGGATAGGTTATGGCTCTTTCGCACACGGGGTCATGACTTGACGTCCATCCGATGAACGGCTGCCTTTTCAAGCTCATCAGTATCCCTTACTGAACAAGGGAAGGGTTCGGGTCTTGCGGAGATAAATCTTAACACTGGCCCAGGTGGGCCTCGTGCCTGACGCGCTACCGAGTGAACCATTCTGCCCTCATTCCTATTAGTAAAATATCTGCTCATACAGTACAATTAATTTAATATTCGAAGAAATATCTAAGAATAAATTCCGGGAAAACTTCCGGTATCATTTATTCGTCGGGGAGGCGGCTGATAGTGAATCAGCCAATAGCGCCCCAGGCTCGTAATCTATAGTTCCTAGGTTTGAGTCCCACCTGGGCCAGAGTTGAGATTTATATCCCGAAAACTCCCGCCTTGTTCTCGGTCAGTAGAGACACCGATGGATTTGGAAAGACCGCCCTCCGTTGTGTGGGACGTTAAGCCCTGTGTGCGGGAGAGCCGTACTCTGTGCACGTTATAGTTGTACTTCACTGGAGTACAACTACTCACGTTAAAGAACACGCTGGTTGGCCTTGACGGTAAGCTACCATCAGTCTCCTAATAACTGTCCAGTAGGTCTCCTCCCCCAACCTTCTCTGAGCCCTCGGGGTCTTTGAGACCTTACCAATGTGTACAAAAAAAGTGCTAATCACAGCTAAAATAACCCAACACGAACCAGACTTGGAAATAAAATGAACCTAATCGCGTACCTCACGAGAAAACCAAACGAGAAAGAGGAAGATCAAAACGTTTGCTCCCATTACGCCACGAGCGAGCGCCATTTTAATTACGACAGTCACGAGAATTCATGAGAAGTAACCCTCTTTATTATTAGACGTTCTTCTATTTTTGTTTGTAGCAGTTTTAATTATTCCCTCAGCAACAAATCCCCGGTGCAAAAGGCCACTTTTGCGAGCGAAATTATCATCCTGTAATATTTTAATCAGACTAGCGCGAGACCTTCAGAAAGGGTTGCCATCTTGTCAAAGATATATTAACGAGATTTTTCTCTGCTTGTAACGAAGAATAAACAACATGCAATCCAAACAAAGGGAATCATTTTGATCAACAAGCGCTGGAGTCGGCTAAAGAGACGACTGATACATTGTTTAATCAACGTCTAGTCCCGAATTTGCTACAAGTCACCGAGATAATAGCAATTTCTTTTTTCCGCGAGATGACGCTTTAACGGATATGAGTGTCACCGGGGTTTAATGAGACGCCGAAAACTTCCTTTTTGCTGCAGTAATAGAAATCTTTTTAAAAGCAGAGTTGATTCGATGATCATTGTGATAGTGTTTTCGTACCCGAAATTAAAATGTTTCTTTTTTTTAGGGGGGGGGAGAGAAATTTTTATTAGGGAGTGTTTAATTTTATATGAAGGTTGGGTTGTTTTACCTCTGAGCGACACTTTTCTGCAAGCAATGGGCTAAATGGCCATGTCACAAGGACCCCGAAGGCTCTGAAAAGATTGGGGGAGGTGACCCACTGGAACAGCTGTTGGGAAATAGGTGGTATTCTCCCGTCAAGGCCATCCAGTGTGTCTTTAATGTGCACAGAGTATGGCTCTCGCGCACACGGGGTCATGGCTTAACGTCCCATCCGAGAGACGGCGGCTTTTCCAAGCCCATTGGTATACCCTACTGACTGTGAGCAGGGCGGGGAATTTTGCGGAGATAAGTCTCAACGCTGACCGAGCTGAAACTGGGAACTGCAGATTACGAGCCTGGCGCGCTATCGAGAGCCATCCCCAACCCTAATTTTATATAAGGAGATTGGATTGTTTTACCTCTGAGCGGTACCGGATCTAGGGAGGGGATCCAAGGGGACCATGCGCCTCCCCTTTCAGAATGCTAGTAATAAGTTAATGCAGGCCAAAAATTCTTAAATTTGTACATATTTCGCGCATTTTTCAAGAAATTTCTTTTAAAAAAAAAGGCGAAGGGGAAAAATTAAATATATAATAATGAATCCCCCCTCAAGCAGCTGCTTGCCACAGAGCCTGTCAGTTTATACGCCACAGTAGAAGGTCTGAGAGGATGGCAGGACCTCAGCAGAAAAACGACACATACATCAATGTCTTACCCGGGGCTCGAACCCAGGCCCCTTAGATTAGTAGCCAAGCGCGCTAACCACTCCGCCACGGGATTAAACATTGGAATAGAAATCCAGTGCCCCCCCCCCCCTTTTTTTTTTTGTTATTTTTTGCTAGACGGACTTGTTTCTGAGACACTTTTGTGCAAACAAGAAGCTAAATGGCCCATTCACCAGGCGATCTTTCGGCAAAGGCAAATGATGGTGGCCCTCGATTTTTGGGCCTATTTTGATTTCCACATATCGTGACAGGAGGAAAAAATTCTTGCTTATTAGTGCTATAGTTTACTTTTCCCTAGGGGCCCAGGTAAGGCTTAAGACGGCCCTGCAGGTCACAAGGACCCCAGGGGTTCAGAGAAAGTTGTCGAAGGGGGATATACTGGACAGCTCTTAGGAGATATATGAAAATGTATTCTTTAATGTGCAAAGTCTCCTGCACATCTATTAGTTTTTGATTTAATCATCATATTATCTATCATTTCAAAACCATAAACTCTTGTAAAAAGTCAACCTGTCAAAACATACAGCAACCAACCTTCAGAAAACTCTTCTACAGCAAACAACCATTTTTACGTAAGCGACAACCGCTTTCCACGATAACCTTAAAAATATACATGCACGTGGGATCAAAAAAAAACCTGGGTTAACTTTAAACCTACATCATATTCATCACAAACGCAGAGCGCCCCCAGCGGTACTTTCTCTAAACAACACACAACACCAACTGACCACCACATTTACGTCCAAATTGATATTCCTCTCTCTCCAGAAAATAAGGCCCAACTCAAAGCAGAACCACGAGACGACACATTAATTAATCGGTTCTCTTCAAAAATCAGGTTTCCTCTATACTTATTAACCTTTCCAAAAGCCATTTATATTCTAGACGTTGAAACAGAATCTTGCCTCGGTTTGAAAACCGAGGAACATTTTACCGCCAAACATGCATAGACAATCTGCCGCACCGCGTTACTAAGTGCCCGAACAGATAGCATTAACACAGGTGTTCGCGTGACATTCAATGCGATGGTTTGCGGAAAATGCATTCACAGGAAACGATTTCCTCGTGCCTAGTGACGCAATCCCATTACTAAGGTGAGCTACATAAATAAAACATTGAGGAGAATTTTCTCTCCCGGTTTCGACTGGAAATATTATTCTCTACATGGTATCTGTTGTTCTGCATTTCGTAGTGGTTTCGTCAACTGGCATTTGTTATAACACATTTCGCTTTTTCGTTTTTTACCTCGTTCTACAAATGGAAGCAAGATAGGTGAGCGCGTGGATCGATAAGGACCGAAAGGAAGGAAGAAAACAGATTTATATAGAAAGGAAGAATTGGATGTTTTCTTTTGTTGTAAACATTGGTAGGTTTTCGAAAATGAACTCTTTTGAAATTGCAATATAGAAATTCGTCTGTGGGTTTTATGTTTGGATAGGTATGAGTTCATGGCATCAAACGGGAATTGAATAATCTAGAGAATTTGATTGAATGAAAGATTCGGTAGGAAAAAAAGGAGAGGAATTTAGTTAAATAGATAAATAAATTAAAAAAATCAAATCTAAATTTAATTTTTTTTAGTAAATGAAAAGTGAGTTATTTACGTATTGGTTACTTTTATAAATGGGTTGTTTTACCTGTGAGTGAAATATATTGTTTTTTGCACACAATGGGCTAAATGGCCAGGTCACAAGGGCTCAGAAAAGGTTGAGGGTGAAGAGACCCACTGGACAACTGTTAGGAGATAGATGGGGCGCCTCCTGTCAAAGCGCGTAACGTATTCTTAAACGCGCACAGGATATGGCGTTCCAGCACACGGAACCACGGCTTTATGTCCCATCCGACAGATGGCGGCCTTTTCAAGCTCATCGGTGTTACTTACCGAGGGCGAGGGTTTTGCGGAGATAAATCTCAAAGCTGTTTCAGGTACGACTTGAAGCTGGGAAATCCCCCCCCCCTCCCGATAGGGGACCACCTTGTCGTGGGGGGGGGGGGGCTTCGGGCCCAGCAACCGGTAGAAGAATTTGCTGACCGGATTGGGTCCCCGGTTGGACAGAGCCAAGACCAACCGAGGTCGAAGACATCGCTGACCGGTTTAGTGGCCCGGTTGGACGGTGTCAAGACCTCAACATCAGGCTCTAAGTTGAGCAGTTCAAGGGCACGGCTGAACGGATTTGGTCCCCTAATAGGCACGAGCCCTTTTCAAAGTCGGCCCCTCTAAGACCCAAGTCCACCCCGGGTGCCGAGCGAACTTGGATTTACATATCCTTGTTCATGGCTAACCTGGGAACAGATTAAATTTAAAGTTTCTACCGGTGGTTAGCTTTCCTTCTATAGGACTGCTGCCATGTAAGGTTGGGGTTGAGATGCATCTATGGTGTATTCTTGCCCCCGACTCTAGATAGTCACGGCTTTCCGTTAACTTGGTAGTGTCGAAAGGCGGAACCAGGGATTGCCGTGGTTGCTGAACATCTGGCAACAAATAGTGCAATTGAACCTGGGAACTGAAGATTATGAGCCTGGCGCGTTACAGCCTGCATTTTTTCGTATGTTCCGCCAGAAAAAAGGAATAATTATAAATTTTTTGTTTAAAGTCTTATTGAAATTTTTTTTAAAGTAGCATTCACTATTACAATTATCCCGAAACTTGCCCCCATTTCGAAACTTGTCATCAATAAAACCACTAAATAACCTTTTGGGGAGAAGGAGTAGAGAGGAGTAAATCTGAAAAATTTCATCCTATAATTTTAAATTTTGAATTAAAGAAAAATAAGCGAAAACAATTTCGAAAAGACTTAGTAACATTTACTATTTCAAACCTGCATATTTATAACAGAGGCACCATCTCACTGAGACGTGGGGCGGGGGTGGCTCAGTCGGTAGCGCGCCAGGCTCGTAATCTGCAGTTTCCAGGTTCGAGTCCCAGCTGGGTCAGCGTTGAGATTTATCTCCGCAAAATTCCCAATTTTGCCCACGGTCAGTAGGGGACACCGATGGACTTGGAAAGGCCGCCGTCCGTCGGATGGGACGTTAAGCCGTGGCCCCGTGTGCGGGAGAGCCATACCCTGTGCACGTTAAAGAACACGCTGGATGGCCTTGACGGGAGACTACCATCTGTCTCCCAACAGCTGTTCCAGTGAGTCCCCTCCCCCAACTTTCTCTGAGCCTTCGGGGTCCTTGTGACCTGGCCATTTAGCCCATGGTGTGCAAAAAAGTGCCGCTCAGAGGTAAAACAACCCAACAACAACTCACTGAGACGTTGGTTCCCATGAATATTACTGAGCTTTATGAATATGTTCACGTGTGTACTGTCTTACTAATGTACTGTACTTGTTTCATAATGCCTTGTACTTTTTTAAAACTCTTTGCAAAATTGTGAGTGTTTCTAGTCATATGTTCAGTTTTCTTTTTTACTTCCTGAAATCAGCCAGAAATTCGACTCCTACATTGTGTAAACCGCAGAGTATGACAGATTTATAGGTCATGAGGAAACGGCCGAATTAGGTGTATCCTCATTGAATATGCTGGAATTGGAATCGGCCGGACACAAAAGTCAAGTGGTTAAGTAACAATAGCTTCAGCAGTCCTTATCGCCTACATCAGTGATTCACAACGCCCTCTTTTAGGGAGTATTATTCTCTAACGTTCCATTTCATCAAGTATTATTATCTAACTCCTCCTTTTACCAAATATAATCTAACGCCCCCTTTTTTACCAAACATTATTTTCTAGTTGCCCCTTTTTCCCAAGTATTAACACCCTTTTTACCGAGTACTATTTTCTAACACCCTTTTTTTTACTAACACCCCTTTCTACTAACACCCCTTTTTAGGAAACATTTTCTAATACCAATTTTACCAAATATTATTTTCTAACGCCCATTTTGCAAAGTTTTACTTTCTAATGCCAAGTACTTAACATCTCTATTTGATAAATATTATTTTCTAATGCCCATTTTTACTAAGTATTATTTTCTAATAACCCCTTTTAACAAGTATTATTTTCTGATGTTCCCTTTACCAAGTACTATTTTCTAAATGTCCCCATTTTAAGAACTATTATTTTCCAGCTGCCCCATTTTGCCAATACCAATACCCCTTTTTAGGAAATATTTTTAATGCCCCCTTTTACCAAATATTTTCTAACGCCTGCCTTTATCGTCTTAATTTCTAACACCCCTTTTACTAAGTATTACTTTCTAACGCTCCCTTTACCAAGTATTATTTACGAATACCCTCTTTCACAGAGTATTATTTTGTGAATTCCCTTTTTGCCTACTATTGTTTTTAAATGCCCCAATTTCCCAAGTACACCCAATTCTGTTTTTACACGGATTTTTTTTTTTACATGATTTTGATTTAACACGGTTTAGAAAAAATTTCAATTCTGTTTTTACACCATTTATTTAGATCTAACACGGTTCAAACGGCGCCTTTTTAAAAATCTCCATTTAAATTTAATTCTGAAAAAATATTTTCATTCAAGAAAAAATTCCTGGAATTTACATTTATAATAAAAATGCCGCTTTTATGATCACATTTTTCGAAGTAGATTTAACTTTGAAAATGTGCTATACACATTTTGTTCACTAAAATCCCCAAAATAAAAACTACGCTAACATAACTATACAAGTTTTCTCTATTTTATGGAAAAATTGTACAAAACCTACTTCATTCGGAATAAAGTGACAACATTGAGTTCCGGGAATTCCCCTCAATTTTATCTTCAATACATACGTTAGTCTTGCTCCCATTTCGTGTTTAAAGTAAGAAGCATTTAGATGTTTAATAGAAGAAATCGGAAAAAATTTTTGTTTTGCTTTTTAAAGTTTTGTGTGCATAATGTAAATTTATTAAATTTTGCTGATAGGTAATTTAGAATTTTTCATCATCTGATTTATTAACTACAATTTAAATATTTTTCGTAAGCTTTACCACGATGTCGGATAATTCAACTATACAAAAGCAGAAAAGGAAAGCTATATCTTTGGATACTAAGATCCAAATTTTAGATCGTCTTGCAACTGGAGAAGGTTCAACATCCATAGGTAAATATTTTGGTTTGAACGAAGCTACCGTAAGAACCATCAAGAAAAATGAAGATCTGTGCTTTCTGGAACAAAATTGAGCGTTAAGTCGTCATCGTACAAGAGAGATATTGTAAAAGTGAAGATGGAAAAGGCACTAGTAATGTGGATAGAAGATAACTCGCAAAAAAAAATACCTCTAGACGAAAGTAACATCAAACAGATGGCATTACGAATATATAAGCAGATGCAAGAAATGGAACCAATCACATCAGCTCAGTTAAACAAAAATTATGAATTTTCTGCAAGTACAGGCTGACTTGCAGGATTTCTTCAAAGACACGCGTTTCATAATGTAAAGATAAAAGGTGAAGTTGCATCTGCATATGAGCCGGCTGCTAAAGAATTTTGTCCAAAATTGACCCAAATCATTGAAGATGGTGGATACATTCCTGATCAAATTTGGAATGCAGATGAAACCGGTCTTTTTTGGAAAAAAAATGCCGAGTAGAACCTACGTAGCAAAATCACAAAAAATTGGTGGTGGCTTTAAAGCATCTAATGATCATGTGACTTTTCTATTTTGCAGCAACGCTTCAGGAGATCATATGTTATAACCGCTGCTCATCAATCGATCGCTAAGACCACGGTCAATGAATGGTGTTGATTTGAATAAATTGCCAGTGGATTGGGATGGCAAACAAAAAACCATGGTCTACAAAAGAAATTTTTAATGAATGGTTCCATAAATGTTTTGCTCCAGAAGTTAAACGCTATTTGAAAGAAAAAAAATCTCGAATTTAAAGTTCTATTGATTATAAACAATGCGCCTAGTCATCCTATTCGGAACACCCAAATGTGCAATTTTGTTTTCTGCCGCCTAATGCAACCACTAGACCAGGGTATAATTGCCATATTTAAAACTTACTACGTAAGACGAATATTCCAATACATTTTGGATAAACTAAATAAGGATAAAACACTAAGAGTTATTGATGTGTGAAAGAAATTTTCTATTTTAGATTGTAGCAGACATGCTGGATTGACGTTATCAGAATTAAAACCATCAACTTTAAACGGATGCTTTTTTTATGAAGGATAATTTACTTTATATATGTACATATAATTATCTTTATAAGTTCATAAAAAAATGTGTTTAAATGAATAAAAAGCAAATAAAGATTTAATTAAAGCTTTGATATGATTTGTTTGAAAACAACTTATTATTTGTACTGGGTTTTCACGTCTGGAACCAATCTTCTATTTTTTCATATGCACTGTATTTTTTTTACACGTTTTTTTCGAGAACCTATCTACCGTGTAAAAACAGAATTGGGTGTATTTATTTTCTAGTAGCGAAATAACACTTTTTTTTTAAATAACAAAATAATAATCTATTTTCTTTATGGAATGTTTGGCGTCATCATGGCATCCGTCATCCTTTTCATTTAATCTTTTTCTGGTACGTGTCTGGTAGCAGCATAAATAATCATACAATTTTTGCGTTACCTAACGATATTTTTGCCCCTTCCCTCCCTTATAAAACGCGATGAAACACAATTACTAATCAATCGCCCCTCCCCTTCCCCAGGAGGAACTACGCAATTTATACACGATCTCCTTCCTAACTAAAAGTAAAAACTTTTTAAATCACTACCAAGGCCAAAATCTGTTAATCATTAGTTCCAATTAACTAAATCTATTCCCAATTCAAATAAATTGTTCACACCTAATCAGAAAAGATAATATAAAACTAAACAGACAATTTTTAAAATTCTTAAATCGTGTTGTTTGATTTTTCTTTAAGTTAGATTTAAAATTCTACGTGCTTTCCCGTGTAAGCCTCCTATACATTCCAGAAAAATGCATCCTATAATTTAAGTCAAGTTCTGCGATCAATACAAAGGAAGTATTATTACATTATTTACATTGAACCAGGTTGAAAGTTTAATCAAATTTATTCGAGCAATCTCGGTCGTGTTTCTCGAAAATTCTCATTAATTATACATAGGACTGACGTTACTAATATTATTATCATTTATTCATTTTTGTCGTATCGTATTCCTAAACATTAAGGGCAAAGGGGAAAAAAAGCATACATCGCACGATGCATAAAAATACAAACTTCAGTTCAAAAGAAAAAAATGCAACACATGTATGCTTATTCCCCCTCCCAGAAAAAAAGACCACGACATAATGCAGAAAATAAATTGATTTACTGTAATAAACTAAGTATTTGCCTTACGAGCAAACGCCACAAAGACGCGACGAATTTAAATCAATAAAATGAGCCAAGCAAAGCTGCGAGAGAGAATATCACGTTTCCAGTTTTACAACGCCAAAACGTTTGTTTGCCACGGCAATCTATAAAATTCCGAATTTATTATACCTTAAGCAAAATCGAAGAGATAAATTTGGAAGTGCCCAGCCATAACGTCCCCCCTCCTCCCCACCCCCTTCTCTAATGTTTGCATGAACCTCTCTGCAATCGGCAAAGAGCAGAGAGCTCTATTTAAAATTGCATAATAAATTTAAAATCGAAACATTTCAGCCTACGGACTAACTCATACACTGTGACAGCCTTCATGGCTGGTTTAATCGCTAAAACAGCACTCTCGCGATCCGTTGCCATGGCAACAATAACCGGCCTCTTGCGCATGGTGGACCGTGGAGCCTGCTGCTTTGCTCGTGGTTGTGTCGCGTGCTGGCATGGCCACAGAGTCTTGGCGGGAAATAGCGTCGACTGAGCTTCACTTGACATTACCCAAGGGGAATTAGGGAACACTTTCTGGATATTTAATTGATATTTCGGGTGCAAACCGTACCGACAAAAGACGAAAATATCGTTCAACGTGCTCCAGTTTATTTGCGCTTTAATATGACGTCTGATTTTAATTTCTACATAGTGTTTCTCATAATACGATAACTATCACAATAATAGTTAAAATTCTAGTACTTAATTTTGCTATCTTATTACTCGATAGAGAGATTATAACTTTCAGAGGTAAACATTTCATTCAGGTTGCCACATCTGTAGAATAGGCTGTCTATATTTTACTAATTTCTTTGTGCCAGTGGTGACCAACCTTTATGATCTTTTTGATCGGCTTTTTAACTTGCAGGGCGATCGACCTTTCATACCTCTCCTCAAAAATATTATGGCCCCAACTATAAGAATGTTTTTTACTTAAAAACTCCCACTCTTTCAAGCAAAGGTAAATATTTTGTCGAGGTTGCCAGATCTGCAAAATAGTCTGTTGATAGTTTGCTAATTTCTTCTTGCCAGGGGTGAGCAACCTTTATGATCTTTTGAATAGACATTTTCTTTTTTTAATTTGCATGGCGATCAACTTCTCACACCCCTCCGCAAAAATAGTTTTACTCCACCCATAAGAAAGCTAGTTTATTTTTTTCGCTTAAAAATTTATCCTTTAATGAATATACTTTCAAAGAGAAAGATATAAAATTTCGTTATATAAGTACATACTTATTAATATTAGTTGGAAATCTGACATTGTAAATCATCAGTAATTTTTAAATAATTAATTTCATAATTACTAATTGCTAAACGCAGACAGTCATCAAGATGATTATCATGACTTCTTACACCCCTCTCCACAACGATCTACCATGCCAGGTACACACATAAAAATACATACAAAATAACGAATACTGTTGATTGGTAAAAATTGAATTTGAAATTTAAAGAATCTTAATGAATTTATAAAGAGATCGGCATAATAATTAGTTAAAAAAATCGACCAGTCGATCGCGATCGACTGATGGACTATCCACGCTCTGTGTCATCTGCCGATTTATTGGTAAATTGGCTCAAAACCTCGTCAAAAAAATGGAGGGGAAAAATAAAACATTTCTATCCTTAATTAGCAGAAAATTATTTTTTATCGCATTCATTCATTACTGAAATAATCTCTAAAGACCAGTACACCTAGGTTAGGACATGATATATGTTATGTGTCATATTATTATTACCCTTATGTCAATATACGCTTACTACTGATGCAAGATGGGGGACATCACGCTACATTAGATTAATACAGGAAGTTCTCGCTTTCATAAATTGATTCCAGAATAAAATTCATTACATAAAAATGAAAGTATCATTTTAATATGCAGAAATTAGTTTATTAGTTCCTGACATACCTTAAAATTACAGTGATCATTCATCCTATATTTTAGGGCACATCCCTATATATTTATTAAAAAATTCACGATATTTTTATGATTTGTTTTGTCCTTTAAAAGTCCTGTATTTTTGATACCAAATAAAAATCGTTCTGTCTTGCCACTAATTTTGATAAATATTTCTTCTTATTGTTGATTATGATTCGATTATTTATAAAACAATTATAATATTTATAATTCAGAATTATTCAATTAATTATTCCATACCTTTGATAAATTAAAAGCTGTAATATTGATATGTTTGTTCTCTTTTACGTTTTTGAATAATTTTTTCATTTTAAATAAAATTTATATGTGCTTAGCATTTGTTTTAATTTACAGCTTTTTAGGGTATTTAACGATTTTTCGAGGATGATTTTGCTAGATATAGCATAAAATTAACAGTGTCTGACAAAAATTGACGACCAAATAGTATTAATGAAAATATTTTTCAATACGTGTCCTATATTTTCCTCGAAATCCGACTTATAATAGCAAAATATCGAGAGAACAAAACGAACAAATTTATTAATATTAAAATTATTGTTGATACATTAAAAACAGATAAATATCAGTTGTGAATTTGAAATAATTAGGAGGAAAGTTTTGTACAGAAGTCATCTCGTTGAAGAAACATTGGAAATAAACATGTTATCTCATGTGCATAATAAATTATTACCTATACCTGAAAATTTCGATTAATTTTATTTTAACCAGAGTTTGAAAAGAAATATAAATTATTATTTTTCGGACCAATTTCAACCCTGATTTACAATTTAAAAAATTTTAGCACGAAAAAGTCGTACCATCATTACGGTGACCATATTTTTTTGGAGAAAATAAAGGACAAATCAGAAATTGTTTCATAATAAAAAAAAGCAGGTTGCGTTTATTTGTTTCACTAAAACTAAAAAGCTTTATAACATTTATTATAAAATATAAGCACATACATGTTATTTTAAACAATCGTATTATTACTTAAAAAAATTTTATTTTGATACTTTTCACAAGAATGAACTTTTTTTAATAAATGAGGTTTGTGTTTTAAAAATTCATAAAACTGTATATCATTCATGTCAAAGTTGCATTTGGCATAAATGCATGCTTTCAATGTTTCGATTTTTAATTTGGTTTTTTTCACTGGTACACATATTGTTCGCTAATCAAAATACTCGTTCAGTGGGGGCATTAGATCCAGGGAGACATAAGCAAAATTCAACGTTTTTAAAATGTTTTTAAAAGATACGTGCTTATCTGTGAAATATTTAAAAATTTCAACCCATCTACTGTGCGCCAATATTCAGTTTACTATTTTAATTCACAAGAAAAGGACAAAACGGCCATTTTAGAAAAAAATAAATCTAAAGGACAGAGCAGTGAAATAAAGGACATATGGGCACCGTAACCATCATCCATATTTTTTAATATCTATAATATTAATAGATGTCTGTGGAAGCCATAACTCTTCGGAAAATTACAGTAGAAGCTTCCAAATTTCACAGAATGTTTCTGGTTGTCGTCCGGGTTGCAGTGCCGAATTTCAAATCGAAATACCAAAAGGGAGGCTTTCTAGAAACAAAAAAATATTTACCCCTTGTTATTCCTACGGAAAAAGGTTTTCGCTGCCAAATTTATTGTTGCCATTTATTGCTCCCTAACTGTGAACATAAGAGTAATAATAATAATATTTAAGTCTGCTGCTATTGCCAGATCCCCACATTTCCAAAGGCATTAATTATTTTTAAGGCATCTGTTTCAGCTAAGAACCTGATTTTTTTAATACAGCAGGGGATCAAGCAAGGATAGGGTTAATATAAGTCCTCCAAAAGGAGGTCATGTCCTCCTTTTTCATCTCATGTCCTCCCAGAATTTTGAAAAAACATGAAATATCTTTTTGTATAAACACAACATGTTTTAAAACAAAATTAAGGTACTCCCTTTTCGTACTTTCGTTTTTTAAAATTTCTTGAATCCATGACTATAATACAATTTACTGTCAATCGTGAAATAATATACTGAAAATGCAAATCGTGAATGCTAAATTAATTATGTTGATATAAAAGTTACTACTATTTTGCGTAATCTCAATATCGTTCAATATACATGCTAGATTGAAAATATGTTGTATGAGCTTCAGGAAATTGCATAAAATTTTACTTCCGCCCGCATATTGTTGGAATATGAAAGTTGACAGTAATTTTATTGTTTTATTTGCAACATGAAAGGACAGCGAAGGAATTAAGGGTTGGGTTGGGTTGTTTTACCTCTGAGCGGCACTTTTTTGCACACCATGGGCTAAATGGCCAGGCCACATGGACCCCGAAGGCTCAGAGAAGGTTGGGGGAGGGGACCCACTGGAACAGCTGTTGGGAGACAGATGGTAGCCTCCCGTCAAGGCCATCCAGCGTGTTCTTTAACGTGCACAGGGTATGGCTCTCCCGCACACGGGGCCACGGCTTAACGTCCCATCCGACGGACGGCGGCCTTTCCAAGCCCAGCGGTGTCCCCTACTGACCGTGGGCAGGGCGGGGAAATTTTGCGGAGATAAATCTCAACGCTGACCCAGCTGGGACTCGAACCTGGGAACTACAGATTACGAGCCTGGCGCGCTACCGACTGAGCCACCCCCGCCCCAAGGAATTAAGGAACTACTCCTAGTTTGTACAAGCCTTCTCATACAAGAGCAACACCGAAGTCATTGCTGACCACTACCTCAGTCAGAGTTTACAAAAATACGCAAAGTTTGGCTTCTGGAATAGCAGATAGTTGATAACCACTATGTCACTTAAGATCAACTAACTCTTAATTGCTTATCAAGTATGAATAAAAAACGGCAAATCATATGTTTTGTAGTGTACTGAATAATTAGAATTATGCCTTTTTCTCACTGAACTGTTAGTAGGTACTTGAAATAAACCTTAATAGGAAAAAATTAATTTCACAAATTGAAAGCATGTCCTCTATTTCTACCTTTCGTGCCCTCTTTTTACAGCACTGGAATCTGACAACCCTACGCAAGGAAACCGTGCACGAAATTTGGGACCGTTCGGTCAAATAGATCGTAAACCGCAAGTACCAAAATCTGAGGAAATAAAATTCTCAATAGTTTACGACGAAGCCACAGGATATGAGAGCGCGCTGGCTGACGTCTGCAACGACCTGAGCAAAAGGTCGGGTGTGTGGGGAAGGGGGGGGGGGAGCAGTGCTCATGAAAGTAACCTATAGTGCAGGGGGAAAAAAAATATACAGATTACAAATGAAACCCGGGAAGCGCCGAGTGCCGTTCAGCTAGTTTAAAATGAAAACGAAAACTGCCCACGATCAGTAGGGGACACCGATGGACATGGAAAGGCCGTCGGATGGGACGTTAAACTGGCTCGTGTGCGGGCCACAGTTTAATCTTAAATTTTCATAAAAAAAAGGAGAGTTTAACCTGTGCATGTAAAAGAACACGCTGAATGGTCTTGACGGGAGGCTATCATCTGTCTTCCAACAGCTGTTCCAGTGGATCCCCTACCCCAACCTTCTCTGAGCCTTCAGTGTCCTTGTGACCTGGCCATTTAGCCCATTGTATGCAAAAAATTGCCGTTCAGATGTTAAACAACCGAAAACTACCTTTCAAACAGCCCCTGGCCACAGAAGTTTGGGAAAAGACTATCGGTTTAATAAGCCATAGAGTATATCTGGAAAAAAGGTGAAACCTCAGCAGAAAGAAAACACACGAATAAAAACATTCATATCGTATCGAACCGAAGCCCTTTTGATAACTACTCGCTAACTACTCGGCCACTGTAATCGAAAAAAGTATTTTTTGATTAATGAATGACAGAGACAAAATGGAAACAATTGCTCGTGTGATTTTTATTTAAATTGAACACATATCGCTTGTGGAGAATACGGAAATCTCGTTTTCAAAGGGAATTAAGTTTTTCGTTTACCTACTTTTTCACTCTTTAAAAGTTTCTACTTGCCCTAATAGATGACTGAAGAAACGCAAATAGCAATATTTCGTTAATATGTATACAACGTACATTGATCACTCGAAATATTCTTTGAAAGTTTCACATTTTTCGTATTTAGTGTCCTCTAGCGATGTGAATTAAAACTACCTAAGAATTTGAAAAATGTGAATCATTATATTTCTATTTCATTAGTACCCGATTGGTTAGCACGCTTGGCTACTGATTTAAAGGATCTGGGTTCAAGCCTTGAGTAAGGCATTGTTGTTTGTGTTGTTTTTCTCCTGAGGTCCCGTCATCTCACAAATCTCTACTATGGTGTATAATCTGACACGCTCCTGTCAGACCTTTGTGGCAAGCAGCTCCTTGAGGGGATATTTATCATTATTTATTTTTACTAAAAAAAAATAACTGCTTTTCCACCCATCTCGAGTGTAAGGGGAAATTTTATTATTTTCAATGCTAACCTTATAATCTTTGCATTCCGCCACCAAAATTTCTAACATAAATGCATCGTTTGCAATATTCGTTAATATTTTTCCAAAATATAAATTTTTCCGCAGTTAGATGGTGCAATTTAAGCTTTTGGCAATATCGGAAAGGGCGAAAAAATAATATTTCGTCAATACTTATCAAACACCAAAAAACATTTTTAATTATCTCTATATACTTAAAAGTTGAATGTCTACAGACGACAAAGTAAAAATATTATCTTTATTGTTTTTTTTTAAAAACGAGATATTAAAAATATCCAAAAACCTAAAAATGAAACTGTAACATTCATAGACGCAAACGTGGAGAAAATGAATAAGATTATAATTTAACATTCATGAGAAAATTAATTGTTTTTGTCTCGTATTAAGCCTTTTTGTTATTTACCAAGGGAGTCTACGTTTATTCACATTTTATTAGCCTAATATAATTTTGTCAAAAAAGGAAGACTACTTAAGTATAGAGTTCCTTTGGTGATATTTATAACCTTTATTTCACAACAGTGTTTCGCAACAGGCGACATCAAGTCTGGAGAAAAATCGATAAAAAATCATTTAAAGAATGCTCACCCAAAGTCAATGCTAGGGAAATAAACTTATGCTCTTTCATTACTACAACACACACATAAAACTGACGTCTCCGTTTTATCTATCTGATTAGATTTCATTATTTAATATTACTCTACCGGGTGCTTTGCATATTTTACCAGCCACATTCATTTTTTAATCTTTAAAAAAAAGATAACTGTTTTTTCAATCATAACATGACTGATAACAATCACTTTTCATTTTTATTTTTATCTCCTATCGGGAATTCTGGAGATCTAGAGAGTAAATACTATTATTTAGAAGAGAAATACACGTATATATAAAAGGACAATAAGTAAACAAAGAATGAAATCCCTGAGCTTTTGATTTGCTGAAAGAAAATCTTTTCGTTATTTCGTCTGGGGCTGAAAAGACTTGTATTGAAAAATCTGCAGTTTTCTGCTCCCTTAACTTGAAAGAAAAAAAAAGATTTCCATGAAAATCTGTTGCCGTAGTAGTGCATTTGGTAATGACTTGCAGTGCTCTTGCCAGTTTTACTCCTCTGTCATCCTGACATTACGTGCTGTGCCTTGCCTTGCTTAGACCCTGGGGGTGTTCGGTACGATCCCGATCGCCCAACCTGTACTGTCGAAAGTAACCCAGACGTATATCGATTTATTGATCATAGTAAAGAGAGAGAGGTTGGAGGAGAGTAGTACCGTTCCTTCAGAAAAGAAAAAATAACTAAAAAAAGAAATCGCTAAGAAAAATAGTTCCTAGAATGCAGCTAAGAGGATTTTTCCCTTCAAACATTTTCTCTCGGTGATAGGTAGCAGCATTCTTTAGATAGGTTTTCGAAATTACTAAACAGCGGGAAGCTGCAAAGAGTGGGTACATTTACGGTTACGGTTAAAAGAAGGGAATAAGGAACTGGAAAATCCTAAAACAAACAAACACGAGGAATGACGATGCTGAATTGGAGTATAACTCTTATTGACAAAAGGAAAAGCTACTGCAGACGAAAGACGGGGATAAAAAAAACAGCAAACGCATCACAGGTTACATTATTGCATGTCATGTCTTGGTGGCAATCGATTTATGGTTTTGGCGCTATTCTTTAGTGGCAAACTCTCGTGCAAGCGAGGACATTTCTGCATTGCCTCGCGTGACCGTAATTGTTGGATTACTACAAAGGAAAGAATGAATAAAAAAAACTGTATTATGAGAAATGCAAAATAAAAAATCGTTTTACACTTTAAGTACGTAAAATTTTATGTGTACGTTAGGTTATAAAATAGCGTGTGCATTTAAATAATCAGTGGGACAAGGCTATAATTATTCTTTATGATTAAACTCATGTTGAAAATGAGTTGCTATGCGAACGAGTTTTATGGTAATTAATTTTATTATTGTTTCCGAATGCATATTTTTTCCCCATAAAAAGCTGCTTAATATTGTACTCGTTTTTTTTTTTAGTGTGGGTTTGTAACTTTTATGCTAGTGAAACTAGAATGATAGCATTAAATTGTTATAATTGAAAATGATAAATTTAACTACAGTTAATTTAATTTATTTTGTTGTGAGATGAAAATAATCAGAAATATTTTTCAGTTAACGGAAATATTTATGATAATTTCATGTTCGAAATAGATGAGCTTGAGGTTAATATAACGGTGGAAGAATTGAATCTTTTGAAATGTATTGATTTGAAATAGTGAAAAAACTTTAAATATAGAAAAAAATGTACTCTTATGAAAATCTTTTTTAATAGCATTTAAAAAAATTTTAGTCTCGATGAAGTCCTTTGAGACTTGAAAGCTAAAATGCATTGCTTCACAAAACGAATCCTTTTCTAGCTGAAATTATGTCTAGACATAGTTGCTCAAATGTTGCAGCAAATAGATTCTTGTAATAAGAGTTCAGCTGTAAAATACTAATCAGATGTTAATGTTTGGTTTTTGCCTACGTTTAACATCAACTATTCCATTTCTGAGTTTATGGTTATCCAAGTTTGCGCTGCCAGATTTAGATTCTAAAGTTTTTAGACTTGTAATCTCCGAAATATGTACTTCTTTGTGGGCTTTGGCAGCAAGAGAAAACCAACTAAAACCGGTTTTAAGTTAGTTGAAGAAATTTACTTCAAACAAGTTGCAGTACAAGCCCATTACTTTTAATAACGTTGCTATTAATTTTTCGATTTCCATTTATTTTCTTTACTGAATAAGAAATATTCTTACAGTAAGGAACCAGAAATCCGAAAAGCTTGGGACCCAGAGCATTCTGGATTTCGGTTCCTTGTGTATAAAAAAAATACCTATAATATAAACAATAAAAAGGACAATAGAACAAAAAAAAAATTTTTTTACTATATAATATCAATTTTAGCCGTCCATGGCCGAATGGTTAGCACTCTTGGCTACTGATCTAAGGGACCTGGGTTCCAGCCCCGGGTAGGGCATGGATGCGTGTGTCGTTTTTCTGCTGAGGTCCTGCCATCCTCTCAGACCTTCTACTATGGCATATAAACTGACAGGCTCCTGTCAGACCTCTGTGGCAAGCAGCTGCTTGGGGGAATATTATTTTTTTAATATCAATTTTTACACTTCTCAAGTTAGGCCATTGCTCATTGTAACATAACCATTAAGTTTAAATTAATTGAACATAGAATTTATTTTTAAAAAAATCAAGATTAAGCAATTTTCTAGTCTTTTAAAAAGAAATATTTGTTCATTATAGACTATTCTCGAATAAATTTCGGGGAGAATGGATAGAACCGGCACGAACAGGAATATCGAACAGTTATGTAATATTTCTCTCTCAGTAATATTTTTTTTAAATTATTACAAAATATATTTTTAATATGCATAAATGTTTTCTTTTTTATGCCTCAGTTCCCGTTAACATTCCCAAAGAGGCATGGCATTTATTAATTATATATTTGCTGAACGGCCACTGGCGCTGCCTAGGTCTTACTTTCAATTTGTATATTTTGTTTTTTACTGCACTGAAGGTTAGTTTTGTAAATTCTGCCCCCACCACCACCCGATACTTCAGCCACTTTAGCGCAGATTCAGCACGAAGAATTGCCCGGCGTTGCTGACGTCAGCATTCTTACTCATATCCCGTAGCATCATCGCAAACTACCGAGTGTTTTATTTCGGTACCTTGCAGTTCCCGATGTATTTGAATGAAAAATAAAAAAAATAAATACCTCCTTAAGCAGCTGCTTGCCACAGAGGTCTGACAGGAGCCTGTCAGTTTATATGCCATAGTAGAAAGCCTGTGAGGATGGCAGGACCTCAGCAGAAAAACAACATGAACATCCATGCCTTACCCAGGGCTCGAACCCAGGTCCCTTAGATCAGTAGCCAAGCGCACTAACCACTCGGCCACGGGACGGCAACAATTCCAAAATTTGTACGCAGGTTCCACCTCGGTGACCCCCTGTTGGGTTAAGAAAAAAAAAGGTTCCTACCTGCAATGGGATGCTTTAAAACAATAATGCCTTTAGAAATGTGGGGAATCTGGCAACGGTATCAGATTTAAATGCTATTATGACTCTTATGTTCAGAGTTAGGAAGCAGTAAATGGCAGCAATAAATTGACAGCGATTACCGTTTCAAGTAGTAGTAGCATAGTAAATATTTTGCTTCTAGAAAGCCCCTCTGTGGAATTTCGACGTGAAATTCGGCACTGGAACCGGGACACAGCCAGAAAAACTCTGTGAAACTTTGAAGGTCTATCATGATTTCCTGAACTGTTATAGCTACCACAAGACAGACATCTTTTATTTTTATTACAGATATATCACGTTTCAAGTACTAATCTGTGATTTGTAATAACGAATTAGCATTTCTCTTCAGTGAATCGCCTAGTGGTTAACGCACTTGGCTGCTGATTAAAGGGATCTGGGATCGAACTACGGATAACGCATCAGTATTTCTTGTGCTGTCTTTCTGCTGAAGCCTAGCCTTCCTCACAGACCATACTGACAAGCTCCTGACAGACTTCGGTGTAAGTCTACTGCTTGAGAGGTAAATTTTTTTCATTGTATTTCATTTAATACTTATCCAATCTGAATGGAATTTTTGTCTCTAAAAGCAGAGAAACTGAATGTCTACAAAATGACAGATGGACGGAAGACAATGAAAACCATAGATCATTTTTGATGTTCTTGAAAACGAGCTAAATAGATTGCATAATAGTTAGTGTGAGATTTCCCATAAGGCAAGTGTATATGGACGCCAACACGTCTTAAAATTTGTTTGTAACATAACAGTCCCTTTCAATTCATAGAAGGCGTAAACATTAGTTCAAATTTTCCTTCGTAGCGATTTATCCCTCTTCAAAGGACTCTCTCCCTTGATAGTGGAGAATGAACTTTTAAAAAAGACATAGATTATCATGATATATCCCAACATATTACTTAATATAATTTTATTTTTGAATTTATATAACTGTTTAACATTTTTTAATATTTATAATTATATAGCATTTATTTTTTGAATTTTTATAATTATTCAGTTGTTTTTTAATATCTGTAATTATATATTTTTAAATCAGTAGCAAAATATAATTATTTCGCTTGGGTTCATTCAATTTTATAATTATTCATAATTTATTTGTTGGGGGGGGGGGTTATATATCAAACCTACTCCCTCTAGTGAAATTGCAAAATAAAATTGTAAAACTAGTTTCAAATAGCAATATTAGCAATGTAAATTATCATTACATAAGCAATGATATATTACCCTTGAGAAAGTTATATTTATACAGAAGTCTTTTGCTTCTACATAAAAACAACAACTGAATCGAAAAACGGTTCATTCCATATGATACCAGATGTTCTACAAACATGTTTCTTGTGAAATCAAAGAAAGAAATGCATAAGCATTTTAATTTTATTGCACCAAAATAATATAATTCTTTACCTAATAGTATAAAAGAAGAAAAAAGAATGTAATTTTAAGAAAAAAAAAAAACAAATTTTATTCGGTAAATACTGAAGATATTGAAGACTTTTAATGCAATTTCTTAGTTTTTTTTTTTCCATTGCCAAAGATTTTCGTTTACAGTAGAATTTTATTTTTGTAATCTGTAAGAGTTGTTTTGTAATTCATAGATTACACAGAGATACTTGTTAATTGTATGTTTCTGTCAGATGTGTAATTTTTTTATTTTCAATCGTTTATTTTATTTTACATTATTTCTTTTTGCAGTTTCCATCCAAATTTGATGGCAAATTTTTGTTTGTAATGTTTCTGTAAATGAGTATGGAAATAAATTATTATTATTATTATAAAAAAAATAACATGAGATATTCTCTAGACATGGGACTCATGAAATAATTATAAAAGATAAATAACCCTTCAAGCAGCTGCTTGCAACAGAGGTGTGAGAAGAGCCTGTCAGTTTAATACGCAATAGTAGGTCTGTGAGGAATGCGAGACCTCAACAACATGAATTAGCTGTTTTCAGTTTGTAAAATTATTTAATAATTTTTTTAATATCTGTAATAGTATAATATTTATTTTTAAATTTGTAAAATTATTTCGTAATTTTTAATATCTGTAATTGTAAAAAAAGTTTTTTAATTTAATTATTTAATAATTTTAACATCTCTAATTATATAATATTAATATTTGAATTTGTATAATTATTTAATATTTTTATATCTGTAATTATAAAATATTTATTTTTGAATTTATATATTAAATATTTATACGTTTCTACAGCTGATATTTAGTTTCTTAAGCATAGCAAACACAACTGTATAAGTTTTTAAAATAGCCAAAGAGAGACGAAATGCAAGTACTGGTATATGAATAATTGCTTTTTTCTTTAAATTATCTCTGCCGTAAGTGACTAATGCTTTTCCTGCAACAAAAACAGTCCCGGATTTCGATTCAGATAAGATATATTTAACATAGTGGTTGTCCTTGCTTTTGCAATATATAATGTACAGAACTTTCAGAATGCTTTCCTGTATCCATTGCAAGCTGAAGGTCAAACAACTGAACACGAGACACGGTCAAAGAAATAGATACTTTATGCTTTAATTGATAGCAAATGTTTCTTTATACGGAAGGAAGAATTTCAGCCTATAGTCTTTCATTGAAAAGCAAACCGTCATTCCCCCCGCCCCCTAGAAATATAGCAAAGCAGGGGAAAAAATGCTATTTTTTGCAAATACTTATTCAGTTGATAGTTTGTATTTGCTCCTTAAAATAATTTTTCTCTAATTCCGTGGAACTTCTGTCAGCATCGTCGATAATTTCCTTCACGTAATTATTATATTGTCTTCATTCCACGTCATTTACAATGACTCCAGCAATTCTTAAGTCATTGTGCTCTCTCACAAAAATTATTGATGTCATACTTGCATTAAAAGTAGCATTTCGGCTCAATTTTCCGAGCCCGAACCATTTGGACAACAGTTGAATTTGAGTCCGAACCATATGGGCAGCAGTTGAACTTGAGTCCGAAGCATATGGGCAACAGTTGAACTTGAGTCCGAAGCATATGGGCAGCAGTTGAACTTGAGTCCGAAGCATATGGGCAGCAGTTGAACTTGAGTCCGAAGCATATGGGCAGCAGTTGAACTTGAGTCCGAACCATTTGGACAACTGTTGAATACAAGCCCGCCCAAACCCGATTATGAAAACAAATCTCTCCAATGCATCATATGAACAGAAATGTACACAGTCATATCAGAATAATATGACCACCTACCATACATATACTACGGTAAATGGTCATATTATCTGATACGACTGTGCATGTCGCTTCTCATTTATTTTTTTCATATATTATTAATTATATTTATATTGAGACAAAATTAAAATGTTCATGTTATTTGGGATGAAAATGTTAGAACTAGTAGAAACCGAAATTTCGTGAGTGACATCTTTATAAACGTAAAGAGCCATTCATTTATTAAAGATAGAGAATACGTAAAAAGATCGAAATGCGCATGGTGATTATTTTTAATTGCTAAAAATTTATTAAAAGTTTGAAATTATAATCAAAAAAGTTTTTTCTAGTTAAACTCGCGCCAAAAATTTGTCAGGAAACGTACATCCATTAGATAAGTTAATTCACAGCTTTCCACCGTTAACGTACTACTCCAGTCACAATTATTAAATCCCGCAAAAAGTTTGGCAGGATTTAATAATTGTGACGTAACGTATGTAATTGTGACCAAAAGTATGTCCATTGATAAGTTCATTCACAGCTTCCCACACGTACTACTCGCACCGTGCTACTCCATTCACAAGGTATGCGACGGCAGGCCCCCAGAAATGTCAGACACTTTCCGACCCACAGTAACTAAGAACCCGATCAGTTATCCACAACGGCTAGAACAAAGTGAAACCAACCTACCAAATTTGGGACCGGTCGCTCGAGTAGCAGCGGAACCAACCGCGGACAATTTCTGTCACCGATGACGTCACATGCGTCTTCCGGAATACGGCCATTATATGTTTTTTTTTCACTTATTTTTTTCACAAAGGAATATTTCAAATTTATATTATACTGAGCCCAAACTCATTCCCCCCTCCCCCCCGATTCCATTTTTACCTACCTCTTTATTTCAGTGATGAAACCAATTCTATGCACATAAGAATTAACTTCAAAACAAAAAAATAGAGTTTGCCAAATTTGCTGTGCAATCACTACGAATGCGATATTACATTTTCTTCAAATAACGCTATTAACAACAATTCGCTGTTGAAAGTTTCGACGATTCGGAAAAACCTTTTATCCTAATAAAAAATTCACGACTGCCAGAAAGCTCTAGGAAGTGCAAGTCGGCAAAAGTATGAAACGATCGAAACGAACATTACCCAAGAACGTGGCAGGTGAACAAGAAACGGTTTAGCAACCTCAAACGCTAACATATTTTTATTTTGCAGTCGCTGCTGCACAAGGTCTGTTTTAAGGCCGATTCTTTCGTGTGTAGTTATTTACAAGAAGCCATTACCTAGCAGTGGAATGTAATACTGATGAAGAAGTAAAACGTAAAGATTATAATAAACGAAATTTAGCGGAGCAACTGTTTTATATATAAATTAAAATTAGTTATTGTTATTGGAAAGAAAAATACCTAATTGAACAGTTACTTGTGCGAGAAAATTTGTTTTCTTCTTTCTATTCAGAAGAATAGGACATTAAATTTAAGATTGCCACCACTTTTTAACTAACTAACTATGTTACCAAAAGTATTTTGATACTTTCATGTGGTTAATGTATTAAAAGACAAGTGGAAAATTATTTCTGGGTTATTGTTAATGAAATATTACTATTTGCCTCTTCTGAATCATTTATAGTTGAAATTTTCATCATTAAAGAGTGCTAACGTAAAACAAAGACAAACTTCATTCTTTTAGAAAATATGCATTCTATATTGGCCAAAGAAAAATGTGACTGAAGATGAATTAAAGATCATAATCAAATCTATTGTTTATAATCTTTAATTAATGTTTTTGAAGGTGGGAAGGGGCAGTATTAAATTATGATACAAAATGAAATTTTACTCCCGAGAAAATCTCGATGGTATCACAATATTCTGTCAGTAAGTCCCGTGGCCGAGTGGTTAGCGCGCTTGGCTACTGATCTACGGGACCTGGGTTCGAGCCCCGGGTAAGGCATGGATGTTCGTGTTGTTTTTCTGCTGAGGTCCTGCCATCCTCTCAGATCTTCTACTGTGGCATATAAACTGACAGGCTCCTGTCAGACCTCTGTGGCAAGCAGCTGCTTGAGGGGGTATTTATTATTATTTATTTAAGTCTTCGGGCCAAAAAAAAAGGAGTGCACCATGATTTAATCTCGACTAATTTTTCGTTAAGTATACATTTTGAAAGCTATGTTCCTAAAAGTAAGTATCCTCATTTAGACAGATATTCGGATTTTTTTTAAATACCAGAAAAAATCTTGTGCAGTTATTCAGTTCAAACATCTCTGTGTTAAACGTTCATTCCAGTTACTTAAAATGGGCTTCTATTACGTATAAATGCTTCCTAACATGAAAAATTAACATGTTCTGTGGAATTCCAAAGTGCTTCCACTCGAAAATTTACAAGACATAAGAAATTAATATCTATTTTATGAACTTTGTTTTAATACGTCTATTGTACACTGCCCTACCAAAAATATTAGAGAATTTCCATGTTACGTAGTATGTCAATGGAAGCTAATTTCGAAGCTCTAACTTCTAAAGCATCCCGTGGCCGAGCAGTTAGCGTACTTGGCTACTGATCCAAGGGATCTGGGTTCGAGGAGCTGCTTGAGGGGATATTTTATTATTATAAGGGCTGCTTGAGGGGGTATTTATTTATTATAACTTCTAAATTATGCATTTAATGGAAAAATGCTACTGAAGGTAATTTAAAGATCATAATTCAATTTATATAAATCTTGATTTTCAACAATAATTATTCAGTGTTTAAATAGTTATGGAAGCTTAAATATTTTTAAAAAATCATCTTATTTTATTAAAAACATTCTTAATTATTTAATATTGGGGTAATCATTCCGCAAATTTCTAAAATTTATATTAATTATATTAAATGTCTTGAAACAGTACTTATTCTTTAAATTTTAATTCTTCTGAGGCAAAGTCATGAATTATTACAGTTGTTTATTATTAAGTATTCCAGCTTCCATAACTCTTTAAATACTAAACGAATATTGTTGAAAATTGGGATTTAAATAGATTTGATTATGATCTTTAATTTATCTTCAGTCACATTTTTTCATTAAATGTATATTTTAGAAGTTATAGAGTTTCGATATTTTGATAGAGCTGTAACTTTATCGAAAGATTTTTTCCCTATGGATTGCATTGAAATCCATATGAAAATGGCGTTAAGTTGATCTGCTAAGGAATTATCCTTATTATTTTTTCATTCTTAATATTGATTTTAAATTTACTTTTTGTGCTGTTAATGTAATTATGCACTATAACAACCTAATCAATCTTTTGCTTTTGGATTGTTTACGTATTAATTAAATTTATTCCGATTTCTAATGATAATATACTTGAATTTAATTCCATATCTTTAACAGTTGAGCCATTACGGACTCCAGACACTAAAACATAAAAGACATGCTAATAACTCTGAATCAGACCCTCTACTACACTTTTTCCACATATGATGTGATGACACATGCTATTTTTTCGACATCACTAAATCAATACACGTTGCTCATCACTGCAGTAAACGATGCAGTTCAGTCATCTCGCTTTAGTTCTCGTGCATTGGTAAACACACGGATTGGCCTTCATTACCAAGTCTCCGAGAATTATTAGACTGGCGTTTTGAAACCTTCAGCTCTTCGAATCAATCTTGATAGACCGTTGTTGATTCACCTGTTTCGTTTGAGTTGTAAAAGCAAGAACGCGAACGTGTTTACTTGGGAAGCACATGGTGCATGTGTTATGATTCTAGTATTCTGTGTATTTTTTGCTAATTTTAAAAATCGGAATTCTGCTGTTTCATCAACGAAATATTCATGGTACTGGTATTGTGGATACCAGTACGCTCATTTTAATTACATATACGCTGAGCGTATATGTAACGAAAAATATCTAATATATATACAGATATATAATATATACAGATATATATTGTGAGGGATTGATCGGCAGCTGATAAGGGATCCTGCTAATTCTAACTATGATGCAGAAATCGTAGAGCTCTGAAAAATTGCACCTTGGGATAATCCGGGTCGTATATCTCGGGAAAAATCCAAAATTTCACTTCCGAGGTGTCCTTCAAGGTCAACTAGAGTCACTTAGAGGTCAAACCGTGATCTACGAATGCTAGAAACGTAAAAATTGGTATCTTGGGGTGTTTTAGGTTGTAGCTGTGGGAAACGTTACGAAATTTCGTATCTGGAGGGTCCTTTGAGGTCAAATTTAAATATACCGTGCTGAAAATTGATTCCTGGGGGTGTTTTGAGTCGTAACTTTTAGAAATGTGAAATTTTGGATGCGATGGGTCCTTCGGGATCATAGGTTTATTTACAGGTGTCAGATGGCTAAAATTTGGTACTTCGGAATAATCATTCCACAAACTTCTAAAATGTACATTAATTTTATTTAAATGACTTGAAACAATACTTATTCTTTAAATTTTAATTTTTCTAAGGCTGAGTCTTATGAAGTATTACAGCTGGGAAGTATATAGGGTATATATATATACAGTATATAGGGGTATTCTGAGTCGTAGATCTCATTTATTATGCTAAATTATAGATGGGGGTCCTTGGTTCATCAAAGATCAAAATCGATATACCGATGTTGGACAGCTAAAAATGGTGAATAGGGCTAGTGCAGTAGAACTAAAAAATAAGAGGAATTTTCAGATTCTTTGTCGCATTCAAGGTCAAATAGGGGTCGATGTGATGGGATAGAGATCAAGTGACGAAGGCACCGATTTATTTCTAGTTTGAAATAATAGTGGAAATTAAATTTCGTGAGTAACGTAGTTAAACAAGCAAAGAGCCATTCATTTATGAACGACAGAGAATACGTAAAAAAGAATCAAAAGTCGCATGACGCTTATTTTTTATTAGAAAATACTGATTGAAAGAATGAAAATATCGTCGAAATGTTTTTTTTTTTCAAAAATACGAACTGTCCCAAGACCGAAGTCGTCTGCGCTACACTGATTTACATAAATTGAAGAAACAGCTTGTGTTGTGGCAATGGGAGGCTAACATCGATGCTTTATAACTTCCAAAGTGAGTTTTGTTTTGAAAAATGTGATTGCAGATAAAGATCTCAATCAAATAAATCAATATCTCGATTTTCAACAATATTCGTTCAGTATTGAATGAGTTTTGGAAGTTCGAATATTTAACAACAGCAATGCCAGTCTTAAGGAACTTATACAAAACTGATGAATAGTGAAAGAATTATTTACACAAATTTCTAAAATACACATTTATTTTATTAAAGACTGATATAATACTTATTACTGGGCCCGGATTTGGAAAAATTTTGGGGGGGCGGGGGGGGGGGGGCAAAAACAGAATCGAGCAGAAAAATGTAAAAGTGAGGGGAATTCAGGTTCTTTGTCGCATTCAAGGTCAAGTAGGAGTCAAATAGTCAATACCAAAGGTCAAATAGGGGTCGAAGTCGGCTCTGCGGGGTTGGCATCCCATCTCTAAGATTTTAATTAACTTCTGAAATCATTTTTTGTGTCTGGCTTTCCTACTGTTAAGTGTTTAAAATTAATAACATTAAATTTTGAAAGAATATTGTTGAAAATCGAGATATTAATGCATTCGACTGAGATTTTTATCTGCTATCACATTTCTCAAAAAGAAAAAAATAATAATTTTAGAAGTTACAGGGCTTTGATGTTAGTTCCTCGTTGACATAGGCTGTTCGTTATTTTATGGTAACCAGTGTATTTTGAGCCCAACAAAGCCAGAGCTTGAACTCTAGTCTGAATTGTTATCTTCAGCTGTGTTTAATCCAAATAATCTGAATCCTAGGTCCCAGTTAGGACAGCGTTGAGATTTATCTCCGGAAAACTCCCCACCCTGCCCTCGGTCAGTAGGGGACATCGATGGGCTTGGAATGCCCGCCGTCCGTCGGATGGGACGTTAAGCCGTGACCTCGTGTGCAGAAGAGCCATACCCTGGCAAATTAAAGAACACGCTGGATGGCCTTGACGGGAGGCTACCATCTGTCTCCCCACAGCTGCCCAATGAGTCTACTCCCTCAACCTTCTCTTAACCTTAGGGGTCCTTGTGACCTGTCCATTTAGCCCAGTAAAAAGAGTTGCTCAAAGGTGAAACAACCCAACCGTGCCCTCGGTCAGTAGGGGACATCGATGGGCTTGGAAAAGTCGCCGTCCGTCGGATGGGACGTTAAACCGTGACCCGTGTGCGGGAGAGCCATACTCTGGCAAATTAAAGAACACGCTGGATGGCCTTGACGGGAGGCTACCGTCTGTCTCCCAACAGCTGCCCAGTGAGTCCCCTCCCCCAACATTCTCTTAACTCTAGGGGTCCTTGTGACCTGACTATTTAGCCCATTGTGTGCAAAAGAGTGACACTCAGAGGTAAAACAACTCAACCCAACTGTTCCAACATTCTTCGTATCCCATTACTTTTTAAGTGATCTATCACCTCTCGTGTTAGGAACGAATCACAGTCGTCTTATCAATAGTTCCTCACTGGCAACAAAACCATCAGAACTATTCTACTCTTCCATCATCTTACTTCTCATTTTCCCCCCTTTTTTCCCATTCTCAACTAGAAAAAAAATGAAAGAACGCTTTTAACTCGTTTTCCACACAAAAAAAAAAAACGAAAGACTATTTCGCACTCAGTCAAGTTTCCCTAAAGTATTTTTCGTGGAAAAAACCGTCACCCTTGAAGATCGATTTTTATTGCCCATGCTCTCCACTTTTTCTTCCTTTAGAAACGATTTTTTTTCCCCTTCTAACTTTCGTAACCTCGATGACGCTTTTCATGTTAAATTCATCCTCTTTTGGTATCAGTAAACTTTAAGAAACCAGCTCCACACTCGAAAGAAAAACGCCTCGGCGATATGTCTTAATATTTCATTTATGCGATGTAAGGTAAAAAGCTTTCGATATGTATGTGTGGCCAAGTTTTGCCTCCTGCATAATCTAATAGCGTTACGTTGAATTTTTCATAATTTCTTTGCCGCCGATCAACACAAACAGAAATGTCCGTAACCGTCGTTCGAAATTTCCTCACTTTTGGGCGATAGTTTCACTTTGATAAACACAAGAGCACACAAAAGAGCCGCAATAGAAAGGAAAAAGAGAAAGATAAATATTTGTCTCGGAAACTGTTTGTTATTTGAACGAAACGCATAAGAAATTATTTTCCATTTCTTCCATTTTTGTCGTTTCTCTTTTTGAACTGAAGCCACTAAGAATTTGTTACAGGAACACGAACAAAAAAGATATTGATCACAAAAGAAAGAAAATTTATTTATTTTTGTGCCATCGTAGATAACAATGTTTTTTGATGATGCCTCATTTGGGTTGTTTTACCTCTACATGGCAATTTTTATTCACATGTTGGGCGAAAGGACCAGGTCACAAGGACGCCAAAGTTTTGGAGATGGATTGGGAAGTAGCATGTTGCACACAGCCCGGACACAGGCAAAATAGTGTTTCGTTTAAAATAGTGTTTCGCATGCATCCGTATACAGCAAAAAATCTAAAATACTATTTTACACACAATCGGACACAGGCAAAATAGTATTTTGCATGCATCCGAATACAGCTAGAATCTAAAATACTATTTTACACACATCCGGACACAGACAAAATAGTATTTTGCATGCATCCGTATACAGCAAAAAATCTAAAATACTATTTTACACACATCCGGACACAGGCAAAATAGTATTTTGCATGCATCCGAATACAGCTAGAATCTAAAATACTATTTTACACACATCCGGACACAGGCAAAATAGTATTTTGCATGCATCCGTATGCAGCAAAAAATCTAAAATACTATTTTACACACATCCGGACACAGGCAAAATAGTATTTTGCATGCATCCGAATACAGCTAGAATCTAAAATACTATTTTACACACATCCGGACACAGGCAAAATAGTATTTTGCATGCATCCGTATGCAGCAAAAAATCTAAAATACTATTTTACACACATCCGGACACAGGCAAAATAGTATTTTGCATGCATCCGAATACAGCTAGAATCTAAAATACTATTTTACACACATCCGGACACAGGCAAAATAGTATTTTGCATGTATCCGTATACAGCAAAAAATCTAAAATACTATTTTACACACATCCGGACACAGGCAAAATAGTATTTTGCATGCATCCGAATACAGCTAGAATCTAAAATACTATTTTACACACACCGGGCCAAGGCAAAATATAATTTTTTTGCATACATCCGTATAGAGCTAAAAATCTAAAGTATTATTTTACAAACAGTGGGCCACAGACAAAATAGTTTTTGCATACATCCCTAAAGCGCTAAAATCTAAAATAGTATTCTACACACACCCGGACACGACAAAATATTATTTTGCATGCATCCGTATACAGCTGAAAATCTAAAATATTATTTCACACACACCCGGACACAGGGAAAATAATATTTTTCACACATACGGATACAGACCGCTGAAGTAGCATTTTGCAGACACTAGGATACAACTAAAAAAATAGTATTTTGCACACATCCTGTCACAGGTAAAATAGTATTTTGCAGATACCCAGACACAGTTTAAATACGACTTTGCAGACGCCAGGACACAGCTAAAATATTATTTAAACTCACCCTGATATAAGCAATATATTATTTTGCACACATCCGGATACAGATAAAATAGAATTTTGCAGACACCATGACAGAGGTAAAATAGCATTCTCTCTTCCCCTCTCTCTCCTTGCACAGACGTGAAATGTAGTTTTACTCGTATCCGGGTGCATGTAAAATACATTTTACAGGTATGTTAACCTTATGCATATTTTTTGCATTTTTCAGGAAATTTTTAAAAGGTTTCTAAATTGGAGAGGACAGTGATATATTCTGTACTACAATGTGAATCCAGTCTCTTGCCCCCCCCCCCTCCTTTATTTTTTCTAGATCCCGGCCTGAATATGGATAATATAAAATAATATACTTCCCCCTTCCCTCCCCTGGGGTGGCTCAGTCGGTAGTACGCCAGGCTCGTAATCTGCAGTTCCCAGTTTTGAGTCCCTCTATAGTCAGCGTTGAGATTTATCTCCGCAAAACTCCGCGCCATGCTTACGGTCAGTAGGAGACACTGATGGGCTTATAAAGGCTGCTGTCTGCGGGATAGGACGTTAATCCGTGGCCCCGTGTGTTAAGCCACGCCCCCGAAAATTACGGGTGGGGGATTAGTGGCAAAGAATTGTGTTTAAACACAGAATGTAAATTTTCATCAGAATTTTGACCCTTCAAAGCATGCTGAACAAAAATTGCAACTTTGAAGAAAATTCTGATATTTTATTTTTAATTTTATGGCTTTAAAAAAATACCCCCTCAACCAGTTGCATGCCACAGAGATCTGAAAGGAGCCTGTCAGTTTAATTCGCCGTAGTAGAAGGTCTCTGAGGATGGCGGGATCTCAGCAGAAAGGCAACACAAACATTCAAGCCATAGCCGGTTCGAATCCCAGGTCCCCTTTGATTAGTAGCGGATGGTCATTTACAGTTTTCAGTAACAAAAATAGCAGGAAAAAATATCATTAGTCAACATTTGCGGGAAGGGGGGGGAATATTTCTCTCCCTTATATCCCCCTCCTCTTCGTATCCTCCTGACTCTCAGATTTCAAAATATTTTTACCTTACCATTAAAACCAAACTTTCAAATTCCAACACAGCATTATGACGACGAACTTACTAAAAGCTTGGGGGGGGGGGGAGGAGGAGAGACAAAAATAATTTTAGTTACATCGATTCAAAGATGAACCCTGTCTGACATCGATATGAAAAACTAAAAAAGGAAGAAAATATTTCGAAATGTCCAAATATAAAAAGAAAATATCAGTTTCAATATGCTGTTACACATTTTTTTTGCTATGTACTTTATCAAATCAGGTCCTACCATTTCTCTTTGAAAAACTGACAGCCAGTTCGAAGTAAACCACTCTCGACCCCCCCACCACCTCCCACTCCTCTGGAATCCTTCTGCACATCAACCAACGCTAATGGATAGCGGTCGAGTTCTTTTATAGAAAGCTGACAGGAGATAAAAGTGGAGGGACGCGTAAAAAGGCTTTCGCATTACATAATTTGTTGCCCTGATACAAATATAGTTTTCGCAAAAAGCCAGTTAGAAAAGATGGCAATCAATTCTTGGGGATTGTAGGCAGTAAAATGATAAGTCTTGCGAAAGATCAAGTGTAAGAACTCTCGAACCTAACAAGCAGCCTTTCTAGCTAACTCTTCAATCCGCCCACCAGCCCTCCCCCCCCCCCACACACATTGGGTCCCACCCTTCTTCGACCCTCCCGCGCTGAGCTGGCCTTTGCCAGGTCCCTAGCACGCTAATACAGCTACACTGTTTGAGGGACAGGCAGGGTGCAACTGACGTCCATGTGCAGGTCTGTTTTATCTGTTTTCTAACCAGCAGCTGGCTATGCCATTGTAAAGCTGTGGCGTCATATCGCCTTGCGGGTACATAGCAGATGATAAGAATAAAATAATTATCATTTAGCGATATTTATTTCCACTCTTGATGTTGCGTATAATCTAAATTGCATTTCTTGTCATATACGGATAAACTGAATTTTTATTCAGAGGAATATTTTATTTTCCATCCATTATATTATTATTATTTATCAATTCAATTATCTTATCACATAATTTAGTATTAAAATTTACTTTCGTTACTGTTTAAAAGATTAATTTTTAAGAGACTTTTTTCTACATTATATTTCTATTTTATTATATGAATAATTCTACGTTATTTTATATTTACTAAGTTTCAACTAGGTTTTATTAAAGAAGACTTCTTTTAAAATTTACCCCGAAAAAATTGTAATGCTCTTTTTAAATATATATTCGTTTTTAGTTTCGTTCTGTTGCTCAAAATTTGTTATTAGGAAAAGAATTCGCAGTTATGCTGCTGTGTGTGTGTGTGTGTTTTTTTTTTCTTAATAAAAGATGTTGATTTGCAAGCAAAAAAAAGGTGTAATTTTTTCCCGTGCATTTTAGATATCCTTTTATTTTATATAAATTTGAATGGAACATGATGCACATGGCTTAGAGTAAATTTAAATTAATTTTTAGATAATTGTAATTGAGAAATGTGATATATTTAAATATAGCTCTAAAAAGAAATATTTGCAGAAAAAAATATTTCTAAGACCAACAAAAGTTTTATGTAAATTTTGCTATTGAAACATATTTATGAACGTCAGTGTAATTTTTAGTTCATAAATTAAAATTTTGAATTTAAAATCTGAAATTTTTTTTTTTTCAATTTTGCATTTGGAATTCGAAATTATAAGAAACGAGCTCCACAATTTTGTGCTGGAGTTAAATTTATTTTACTCGTAATTTGTGAACAATAATTTACAAATATTGCACTCAAGATTAATTTTTAATGAGAAAATTAACATATGTGAATATATATAATATGATTTCACGTCCCATGGCCGAGTGGTTAGCGCGCTTGGCTACTGATCTAAGGGACCTGGGTTCGAGCCCCGGGTAAGGCATGGATGTATGTGTCGTTTTTCTGCTGAGGTCCTGCCATTCTCTCAGACCTTCTACTATGGCATATAAACTGACAGGCTCCTGTCAGACCTCTGTGGCAAGCAGCTGCTTGAGGGGGTATTTATTTATGATTTCACCAATTATCACCTGAACGAACAATTTATTTTGCGAACTAAATAAGCTGCCTTCCATCTACTAAAAGCCAGATTTCCACGCCTATCTCTCCTAAAACCACCCTAACCTCTCCTCCCACCCGGGACCAAACCATTTCGAGCCTAATTAAGGGGTAGAGATGGCAGGGTGTGATTCTCTGATACACCATAACATTTATATGTTGGAATATGTGCCCCTAAGCCACTTTTCACTTTGATGTATTAAACGTTGTTACAAAGGTTTAAAATATTTTTCGTTAGTTGACGAAAAAAAATTTAAATTTTAATAATGTTACATGGAATGAAAAATCATTATATTATATATTAGCCATAAATCCGGTCATAGGTGAAAGAAATTGTCTGTTTCCCTATGATTCCGTGGCTACCTGAGCGATCGGTCCCAAATTTTGTGGGGTGGTCCTGCTTAGTTTTAGCCCTCTTGAGGTAACGGATCGGGTTCCTAACTGCCGTGGGTCGGAAGTGATCTCTCGGAAATTGTCCGAAATTTCTGGGGCGTTGCAGTCGTCTACCTTGTCAATGGTTAGTACGTTGTGAGTAGGTACGTATGGAAAGTTGTGAATGAAGTAAGAGGTTTGCGCCAAACTTTTTTTGGAGGTTTAACTCCAAAAAATTATATATATTTTTTTATAAATAATTCGTGAAACTTAAAATTTTTAAATAACATCCTTATTAATGCTAAGAATTATTCGTTAATAAAAAAGAGAAAAATATGTAAAAAAGTTTAATGGTGTTTATGTTTAATTGCGGAAGATTGATTAAAAAGTTGAAATTATAATAAAAATGAATTTTAAGTCAATTAAACTTAAGATTGGAAGGAAATTTTTAATCCATCTAGACCTCACTGAGCCCTTGGGGGTCCTTGTGACCTGGTCAAACTAGTGACCTGGTTATCTAGACCTCTTTATGCTTTTGGAGTCGTGACTTGGCCATATATACCACTCTGAGCCCTTGGGGTCCTCGTGACCTGGTCAAACTATCCCATTGTGTGCAAAAAAGGTGCAGTTCAGAGGTTAAACAATACAACGCAACGAAAGTTTAACGAAGTGAAACCGTACGAGAAACAAAAGTGATTTAAAGTAATATAAAATTCAGAAAAAATTACCATTTAAATGTCATTAGATATCGGATACCAAAGATATTGAAATGAGCATCAAAAATCACACAGGAAGAATTAGAGAAACCTGTCTCATCAGTTTCATTCCCAAACGATCAGCTAATAGAGTCATAGATATTAAAAAATAATATCAATCAAA
This sequence comes from Ryuthela nishihirai, assembly GCA_038380435.1. Classification (NCBI taxonomy): domain Eukaryota; kingdom Metazoa; phylum Arthropoda; class Arachnida; order Araneae; family Heptathelidae; genus Ryuthela; species Ryuthela nishihirai. The sequence goes on along the minus strand of JAWZYU010000031.1, from coordinate 18,581,130 downwards.
AACATAAATAAAATAGTTTCATGGAGAAAAGTGAATTTAGACGACGAAACGTTCGGGTAGGCAACCTTCGTCTTTAAAGTTATTTTTAATGGGAACAGATTTTCTAATTACTATTTGTAAATCGAAGGCTACCTGTATATAGAATCAATATGGAAAGATCGGCAGGTGGTCAGAAATCCTACGAAGTTCTTATTAAGTTAAAAATAAACACCCTAACACGAAAATATGACTTTTTGGGGTTTTAGGCGTTAATTTTATTAGTCCTTCGTTTAAAAAAATATTTTGAAATATCACGTCCTGTCAAAATACTGGCTTCTAAGTTGAATGGTTCTTGGAGTAGAAGCGAGTAAATAAAGATAACGGACGAGAGATAAAGAAAGCTTGTACCAAAATGGCAGTTGCACCTTTTATCAGCTAGCTAGATAAAAATCCTTCTGTTTCTTTTGTTCTGCCAAACAGCAAAAAATAACACTTTTCACTTCCCAAACTTTGGCCTCTCCGAAACAATCTATTGCATAAAATAAGAGAAACATCCAACCAAATTTATATGTATTAAATTTTTATGTTTGTTTGGTGGCAATACTGATTAAATGTCATCTGCTTGCACAAAAGTCAAGAGGTACGTGATTGCTCTATTTATGTAATCTGAATTGGGTTATTGGAAATTTGGCCTCTTATTATATATAATTAATGTCATTTTTTTTTTCACATGCTGGGCTAAATGGCCAAGTCACAAAAAAACAAATCTGGACTAAGATTAATTCTATCCAATGTATTTTTACATTTTTAAAATAATTCTTCCAAATAGCTTTGTTAAAAATATTCTTCAAATAGACGACAATGAAACTTATTGCCACCACAGATAATGAAATAGAAAAAATATATTTAATAACTATAAGCTACTTTGTTAAGATCTTCGTGTAAGCAAGATGGAAATGAAAAGCATTGCCACCGAACGTAATGAAATAGCAAAAAAAAAAATTCATAACTGTAAATAAAAAGCACTTTTTTACTTTTATAACTTTGGCTCTCAGAAATTTAATATCTATTACATGAAATAGGGAAACATCCAATTGAATTTATATTTTTTAAATTTTTATACTTTTTATTTATGTTTGGTGGCAATACTGATTAAACGTCGTCTGCTTGCACAAAATTTATCAAGAACTACGTGATTGTTATATTTTGAATATTATGAATTCTGAACTGTGTTCTTGGACTGCTTTACTTCTTAACGGCACTTTTTAGCACACAGTGGGATAAATGACCAGGTCACAAAGAATCCAATTCTGAACTGGGATTCAATCTATCGAATGCATTATTTAAAAAAATAGTTCCTGCTTTATTGAAAATCTTTTTCTAACAGACGACAATGTAACTTACTGCCACCACAAGATAACGAAATAGAAAATAAAAAAATATTTAAATAAATCTAAGCTACTTTGTTAAAAACCGTGCGAGCAGATGGAAATGAAACTTATTGCCACCAAAAATAATGAAATAGCAAAAAAAAATTTCATAAATCTAAATTTATCAGACAGAAAACAAAAGATAAGATTTAGAATAACTAGTTCATTAATGTTTGTTAAATTTCTGTAGACAATGAAAGGTTAGGCATCATGAAATTTTGAACGTATAGCAAAGTTAACGAAATCTGATACACCAGCAATAAAAAAAAACCGAATTTATATGATCTGAGTGATAGGGAAGGGCATAGGCGGACGCAGAAAATTTTCCAGGGGGGGGGGGAACTTGGAGACAAATAATTACATCAATAAATTTTTATTCAATTATTTAATTTTTTAGGTTTATTTTTTTCACAAGCAGATTATAGAATACAGTATTGCATCAATACAAAAACACGTACATAATGTATATAAATTAATTACGTTTAAATTGTTACGATTATAATTTGTGGAATTTTTCACTCGATCCCAGGGAGGGACAAGTGCTCCGTTTGCCCCCCTCTGCGGACGCTCATGGTGGAGGTCAGTATCAAGCAGGAATGAACTGTAATGCCATTCCGATATAGTTTTCTTTCCCTCTGCTCTAGTGGTCTTTAACAAATTTCTGAAAAAAATAGGAGTGATATATGTGCTTAACAATTTGTGCTTCCCCTCTGATTACTAGTATTAGCAAAGGAGGGGGGGGAAGGCATGGCCTACTTTCGTCCTCTTCCCTGTAATCAGGGCCTGATACAACACAGAGAGTCCTAACTACATCCAGAGAACTAAACTTCGTAACTAACTTTTTCCTGCTTTGTTAAAAGCATCGTACAGACGACAATGAAACTTATTGCCACCAAAAAAAATAAATATCAAAAAAAATCAATAAATCCAAATTTATCAGACAACAAGCAAAAGATGAACCTTAAAATGATAAAATTTATTATTTTTAAACTATTTTATGCAATTAATAGATATCACGAAATTTTAGACGTACAGCAAAGTTAAAAAATCTAATACTCCTGCAAGAATATTAAAAAAAACGCTATAATATTATCGATAATTTTATTTTTTATACTTATCCTTATGCCATTAGTTAAAGTAGCACAGGAGATCCTATTACTTCGACAGAACTAAACTCACTATTCATAGTATTAACTTTTCCCGCTTTGTTAAAAGCCTTCGTGTAAGCCAGTGTCTCGCAAACTGTGTGCCGCGGCACAGTAGTGTGCCGCGAGAGATTTTCAAATTGACACTAGATATTCGAAAGATTTCATTTTGACTTGACTTGTGTTATCGACGTGCTTTAATATCGACGTGCTATCGACGTGCTTTAATAAAAATCTTTCAGATTTTATCAACTGGGATCTTGTAAGTATTTATCACGCCTTTTCCAAATTTTGGTATTAGTTTTTGATTATTTCAAGCCATAGAATGGACAAATATTTAAAACAAACACCGAGTTATGAATTAAAGAACGAGAGCAAATCTTCAAGTAAAACCAGGCTGATGACTTCAACAAAGCGCAAATATAATGACGATTATATAGAGTTTGCTTTTATTCTTCTTTAGGTGTGCCGCGGAAATTTTTTTAGATTGAATGTGCCGCGGAAAAAAAATTAGATTCAGTGTGCCGCAGAGTAAAAAATTTGCGAGACACTGGTGTAAGCAGACGACAATGTCACTTATTGCCACCAAATCAAAAAAGAAATAGCGAAATAATTTTAATAAATCTAAATTGATTCAGACAAGAAGCAAAAGATGAACCTTAGAATGATAAGTTTGTTATATTTTAAACTATTTTAGGCAATGATTAATTATGAAATTTTGAACGTATAGCAAAGTTAACGAAATATGATATTCGAACTAGTTAAAAAAAAAAAGCAATTATCGATTATTTACTTATTTTGATACTTATCACTATTCCGTCGGTTGTTGTAACACAGAAGATCCTACTACTTCGACAGAACTGAACTCACTATTCATAATATTAACTTTTGCTAAGTAAAATTTGCGAACCAATCTAGCTGAATAACACATGATACAAAATATGCCCTTTGGCGAATAAGTTTCAGCGTTCCTGTGTCAAACATTTAGATTTGACTTTCACATTAACTTAATTTTAACAACAACTCCACGGCATCCGCTAAACTGAGAAATTAATTGAATAAATTTGTCGCAATGCACATTTAAACATGTCTGTCATAGCCACCCTTAACAACGGCTACCATGGTTACGGCAATAATTATGCACCTTTAATCTGTTTCGTACATTTTGGGAGGAAGTCTGCAACGAATATCAGTGTGTTTAACACTGTCGTGTAAAACCTAATTAAAATAGTTTCTATAATTATGTATAAATGAAGTCTTAACAATTTATTTAGATATTCAAAAGAAAGTTGATGAAAGAAAAAGGTTGCAACATTCGTTTCAAAATATTAAAAAAATAATTCACTCTTCTTTTTTAATTTCTGTTAAATTATTCTTGCGAAATATTTCCAATTGCTTGTTGTTGCCTTCGAAATCGTAAAAAATTCCAAGAATTAATTAATAAAAAATAATCTGTAATGCAGATGATTATTCACTGTTAATTAATTCAAAATAAAAATTAATGACCTCTGCAGTAAATGTACATTAAATTACTTATTTTTTCCCTGTTTCCTTGCAGTGTATGAAGTAAAACAAAGTTAATGAGGAGCATTTTAAAATATTTGTTCACTAAGCAGAAACATGGAAAAAAACTAGGAGCATGCTCAAACTTCTTTATGTTGTTTAGCGAGAGTACTACTAAACAAGTACGACTTATTGTATACTTCATTGGTCACTTTATTTAGGGCAGATTACGGTTGCCAACACAGAAAAACAAAAAGTACCTAATTGATTGTGGTAGGTTTTTTTTGCTTTATAAAAACCGTCTAAATCAACACCTCGTATAACAGAAGGCTAGAAAAGATATTGTATATTTGTTTCCGTTATTGTTACTGGTGAATTTTAATACTAATCTTTATTCTAATATTTATTTATAAATATATACTACTTCGAAAAAAAATTATTCATATGTACTACCATGATGATAATACTAATAAATACGAATAAGTTTCCTACTAAAACAGGTTTATTTGTAAATAAAAATTAGAATAAGATTAGTATCAAAATACAAAAGTAATAATAAAGGAAATAAATGAAATAATAACGTCTAGATATTTTTAAAACTACCTATCTCCTACTGTGGCATATAAACTGACAGGCTCCTGTCAGACCTCTGTGGCAAGCAGCTGCTTGAGGGGTTATGAATGATGATGATACTGACGACATAACTTGATTGTACGGCCTTCTGCTATAGGAGGTGTTGACTAAATCCCAAAAACTTGATTTACAAAAAAAAAAACCCAGCAGATTTCAGAATTCTTTTAATATACTTCTTTTTTAAATGTACTTATATTATAAACTCTAATTCAAGATTTGCAATAATTATTCTTTTTTCTTTTAAATTTAAAGATTAATTAGAAAGCTGACCAGCGTCTGACAAATTTGGAATGTCCTTTTTCGGCGAAAGAATGTTTTGTCATTTTCAACGTTAGTTTCTCAAAAGGTGGACATTCAGATTATCGGAAAAAATCGGGAAAATGCAAACAGTAAAGTTTATTTCGTTTACTCAATCGAAATAGATTAGCAAAGAGCAACTAGAAAAAAATTATATTCTTAAACACCCGCGGAAAAATTTATCAACCTAAAACCGAAAACATACATTTCTAATGAGTTAATCGGTTGTTATTTTACCTCTGAACTGTACTTTTTAGCACATAATGGGCTAAATGGCTAGGTATCAAGGACCCTAAGGGCTCAGAAAAAGTTGAGGGGAAGGGACCCACTGGACAGCTGTTAGGAGACAGATGGTAACCTCCCGTCAAGACCATCCAGTGGGTCCCTTTCCCCCAATCTTCTGTTCGAGCCCCAGATGGGCCAGCGATGAGATTTATCTCCGCAAAACTCCTCGCCCTACCCTCGGTCAGTAGGGGACACCGATGGGCTTGGAAAGGCCGCCTCCGTCGGATGGGTTGTTAAGCCGTGGTTCAGTGTGTGGGAGAGCCATACCCTGTTCACGTTAAAGAACACGCTGGATGGCCTTGACGGGAGGCTACCATCTGTGTCCCAACAGCTGTCCAACTTGCACAGGGTATGGCTCTCCCGCTCACAGAGCCACGGCTTAACGTTCCATCCAACGGACGGCGGTCTTTTTTTGCCGAGATAAATCTCAACGCTGGCCTAGTTGGGGCTCGAACCTGGAAACTACAGTACACTACGGACTTAGTCACTCTCGCCCCTAATTAATTTCAGAATAAACCAGTATACAATACTGTTTCCCAGTCGCCGTAAAGCGAGAACTGATCACACAAAAAAAAGAAAAACTTTAGTAACATTATGAGAAACTTTTTTTTAATCAAGAAAAATAGTTATATATTGTTGATATTGCTATATTATGTAAATGATAGCATGCATACTAATAGACCAAACGAAAGTTTTAAATTATATAATAAAAATAAATTAGGCCTCAAGCAACTGTTTTGCCACAGAGATATGACTGGAGCCTGTTAGTATAATATGCCATGAAGAAAATATGTGAGGAAAGCGAGACCTCGGCAGAAAGACATCAATTCATCCTGGTATTGAACCAAGGCCACCGGGCCTGGATCACCGAGCTGGAGGATACACCGGGCCTGGACCGGCTTTGAGCAATAGGAGGAAAGAACTGAGAAAAATTAAATACGCATAAAATTTTAACCGTTTTTGTCTAAAACTTAACTAAAAGCTATATATTTTTTAAAGCACATAAATTAAAATAATTTATTCATTACGAGCGTATTAAAATATTTCGGAATATTTTAAAATCGGTTACCTGATTTTAAAAATTATTAGCTACTGGTTGAATTTTAATGAATGGAAACTTAGTTAGAACATCTTCGTATATTATATATTTAAAAAAAAATTTTTTTTTCTGTTACTTCTGTCCAGGCCGGATATAATATAAGAGGCTTTGAATGACCCTATGATAGTAGCCAAGCACGCTAACCAACTCGACCGAGGGTACATTAATTTGAAGCTAAACATTTAAAAAATTAAAAGCAGCTTTAGTTCTACTTAGTTTTATAAATAAAACATAATCATCACATATATGATTAAAATTCACATTTGATATTTTATAATACTTATTTAATAATGCTCACATTATAAACTATTTAACAATAGGATTTAATGGAATTCTCTCTGTTATTCGTACACATTCATCATCGTTATTATGTCATTACATACCTCATTATTATGCCCAACGATATCTGAAAAAGGCCATAAGAAAAAAAGTCCTATTTACTCTCTTATCGGAGATAACAGCTTAAAAAAAGCCTACGTCATCTCTTTCGTTTCTCCGTATCTTTCAGTCAGCTTGCTGATAATTCTATCGCAGTGTAGCAGTTGCACCAGTGCTCATGCAAAGTCCAGAGAGATTTGTATTGTTTTACCTCTGAGCTGCATTTATGTGCAAGGCAATGGGCTAAATTAAGGGCCCCATACGAACCGGGCCCCATACGAACCGGTTTCAAATTACTTCTCCCAAATGATTTTAGAAAAGGTTTACAATTGTACCGATTTTAAAATTTGCCGCTTTAGGAAAAAAAATAAAAGTATGATTTCAATCGTGCATTGCAATAACGTAGCATGAATTATCCGTTGTTATTATTTAAAAATCTATTGTTTCCATCTACTGGTCATTGATATTACCTCGAATTGCATTGTTGTCCATCAATTGACTGTTGCTGTTAAATAACATTCCATTGTTGTTCATTAACAGTTCATTGCTGTTAATTGTTGTCCATCAACTGTCCATTGTTATTAATAAGCAAGTAATCCATAGTTGTCCATTAACAGCCCATTCGTAAAAGTAATATGATGTCTCGTTTGTAATTTATTTATTTATTTACAATATGATGTGTATCAGGTAATAAAATAAAGGTATTTATTATTATATGATGTGTATCAGGTAATTAAATAAAGGTATTTTATAAATACCTTTATTTATTTCAAATTAAATAAAGGTATTTATTTACTTTTATTTTATTACCTAATACACGTATTGTAAATAAATAAATTAGAAACAAGACATTTTTTTTAGCAATGGGCACTTAATGGACAACTACAGATTGCTTATTAATAACAATGGCCAGTTGATGGACAACAATGGAATGCTAATTAATATCAATCACCAGTTAATGAACAACAATGGAATGTTAATTAAGAACAATGGTCAGTTAATGGACATTAATGTAATGTTAATTAATAGAAATAACCTGTTGATCGTCAACAATGGATTTTAAATTAATAACAATGGCCAATTAATGGACAGCAACGAAATGTTAATTAATAGCAATGGTCAGTTGATGGTCAACAATGGAATGTAATTAATAGCAATGGGCAGTTAATAGACAGCAATGGAATATTAATTAATAACAATGGCTAGTTGATGGATAATAATGAAATATTAATTAATAACAATGGCTGGTTGATGGATAATAATGGAATGTAATTATTAGCAATGGTCAACAATGGAATGTTAATTAATAGTAATGGGCAGTTAATAGACAACAATGGAATGTTAATTAATAACAATGTCCAGTTGTTGGACAATAATGGAATGTTATGAATAGCAATGACCAGTTTGTTGTCAAGCATTTTAATTAATAGTCATGGCCAAATTAATATGTCCAATGCTTATTTTCTTGTGCAGCGTGCCTAGTTACACATATGTGCCTATACGATATATGCTACCTTTAATTGATATCACTTGTGTTTTATGGAGCAAATCAAGTAATACATATTTTTGTCATGACCAATAATTTTAGTTTTACTTTCACAGATTTTTTTTATTAATAGAATTATTTGATGGTCCGAAAGAAGGTTCTTTTATAAGTCAAACTAGAATTTATAACGCAATATGAGGATATGCAAGAGGATTCTCCGAAAAAATATGATCCACTTACAAAAAAACTGAAAACGGGCGATTTTCGGTAAGTTGAAGTGACTGGATAGAGCTAGAAAAAAATTAACGGGGGGGGGGGAGAGAACAAATAACTGAATCGCTGTTGCATTATAAAAAAAATTTCATGGTTTTCGGGGGGGGGGGTTCATTCGTGAAAAATGCGTGTAATTCCGTACTGAAATAAAATTTAAATTTAATATTTTTTCCGGTAAAACAACAGCAACTGTTGTAACATTTTCAAAGGGAGAAACCGAGGCTCCCTTGGGGATCTCCTCTAGAGCTGGACCTATAGAGGATTTTTATTAAAAATCAATGGAGAGTGCAGATAAATTTAATTGTACCCAGTAGGCGGAAAACAAAATTCTAGCTCCGCAATTTTTTATACTGGATTCTTTTTCAACGAAAAGAACTGATATTGCAGATAAATCGGTATTTAAATACCGATTTATCTGCAATATCAAAAGGAAATTCGAGCTGCGCAATATTTAATGCAGGATTTATATGAAAAGAACTGAAATTGCAGATAAATCGATATTTCTTTAGTAGGTGGAAAGCGAAATTCCAGTCCGAAATATTAGTACAGGATTTTTATGAAAAGAAATGAAATTGCAAATAAATCGAACTTTATCTAGTAGGTGAAAAAAGAAATTCGAGCTGTGCAATTTTTAATAGAAAGTTTTTCTTTTTAATGAAAAGATCTGAAATTGTAAATAAATCGATATTGATTTAGCGGATGGAAAAAACAAATTCGAGCTCCGCAATATTCAATACAGGATTTTTATGAAAAGAATTGAAATTACAGATAAATCGATGTTTATCTAGTATATGGAAAGAGAAATTCGAGGTCTGCAATTTTTTTTTTAATGAAAAGAACTAAAATTGCAAATAAATCGATATTTATGTAGTAGGTGGGGGGGGAAATCGAGTTCCGCAATATTCAATACAGGATTTTTTTATGAAAAGAATTGAAATTACAGATAAATGGATATTTATTTAGTTGATGGAAAAAAGAAATTCGAACTCTGCAATTTTTAATAGAAGGGGAGGGCTCCTAGATTAGGGTGGCCTACTGATCTGGACAACTATGGCTACTTTTCTTTTTTTTTCTACCCTGCTGAGGAGTGGTCAACCACACAAGGTCCTGGTGCTGACCATATAAACCCACTGGACAGATATATGGCTCTGAGCTTGATTATGGATCCTGATTTTGCTGCACTGGTGGGCTTCTGTGGAGGGAAAATCTTCCGCTGTGTTTTTTGTTTGTTTGTGGGTTGACAGCCCCAAGTGAATAGATTCACATGATATGTTTATCAGCTGGTGGATAATCCTGAGCAGAGGTCATCGCAGGCACCTGAACTCTTTGCTTCTACTGGCATCGTCAAATTCTACATTGGGGGAAGTCTTCCAGTGTAAATGGCTTCAGCCTTTAGTGGTTGGGGAACGGGTCTTTGCCCCATGTCTGCGATTAGGGGGCTGTTTGATATTGTCGGCATTCCCTTTCTCAATAAACATAGTTTCTTTAAACATCCTACTAACCATTTTCTCTCCATAGGTAGTTGGAATGTGAGGACTCTGCACAGAGCTTTTTCTCTTGATGTCCTCACACAAGAATTCCACCATTATAAATTAGATATTCTCGGCTTGCAAGAGACCAGATGGACAGATAAAGGTCAGATTCTTAAAAATAATCTGAAATTTCTCTTTTCAGGGAGGGAAGGTAATAAGCATCACCAAGGCGTGGGTCTGCTTCTCAGCACACATGCTAGTAATGATCTTCTAGAATATGAGTGCATTAAATGAAAGGTTTCTTACTGCAAAATTTCAGACAAGCGTTAAAGACTTGAATGTTATCTGCTGTTATGCCCCCACCTGAGGATGCCGATGAGGATGAGAAGGATAGGTTTTATGGACAACTTCAGGATATTTTGAATTCTGTCAAGAAAGGAGATATTACCCTTGTTCTAAGTGATTTCAATGCCAAAGCTGGTACTGACTCTGACCTTTGGGGAGGAGTAATAGGCCCTTTTGGTATTGGTAGCTGCAATGGCAATGGGCAACGTCTCCTACAGGTAAGTAAACTCAATGGATTAGAAATAACTAACACTTATTACAAACACCGCAATATACATAAGTACACATGGGTTTCACCCGATGGGCTGCATAGGAATATGATTGATTATATATTAATTAACAGCAAATGGGCTAGTTCTGTTAGGAATACCAGGTCATATATGGGAGCTGAAATTGGATCTGATCATTACCTTGTTAAAAGTTTCTTGCAACTTAAACTTAAAAAGTGTTGTGCTAGGGTTAAAAAATTTACTTTTAATACTGAAGCTCTGAAAGTCCCAGTTATAGCCAAAGCTTACCATGATAGGTTACTTAGTCATTATGACAGTCATGGTATGCTTACTACTGAAGTTGAGGAAGAATGGGATCATTTTAAACAAGCTTTTTTGGAAACTAACAGTACTCTTTTAGGAAAAGAGGAGCAAAGGAGGCAGAATTATTTGAGTAATAAGGCACTTGAGCTTATTTCAGAAAGAAAGAACTGCAGGAATATCCTGAATCAATAACCTACTAATCCTAATAGAAAGCATTACAGAGAGCTTAATAAACGTGCAAAGGATCAATTAGCTGCTGATAAGAATCTTTGGCTTGATGGCTTCGCTGACAAAGCTGAGGAAGCAGTTAGACAACACAACAGCAGAAAGCTGTACCAGATAGTAAATGTTTTGTGTGGTAGAAAACGGACGAGTATACAGGGATTGAAGGATAAACAAGGTAAGGTTATAGAAGGTGAGAATTCTGTCATGGCTAGGTGGGCTGAGCATTTCATTGATATTCTAAACAATGTGGTTAGGTCTATTCCCATTGTTTGCAATGATGATAGATGCATTGGTGGCTTTAATGTTGGCCCTATAACACAATCTGAAGTTATTTTGCCTATTTCTAAACTTAAACTTAATAAATCCCCAGGGGTAGATGAAATTACTACGGAAATGCTTAGAGCTGGGAATGTTTCGGTTACCACTTGGATGACTGAAATTCTGAATATCTTTTATGATAAAGGCATGGTTCCTAAGGATTTTACCAGAGCTATTGTTATTCCTATTTTCAAAAAAGGTGATCACAGTTCTTGTGATAACTATAGGGGTATCAGCCTACTCTCTGTTCCCGGTAAAGTTCTTTCCATGATTGTGCTTAATAGAATTAAGAATCTGGTTGACAGTCAATTGCGTGATGAGCAATGTGGATTCAGAAGTGGTAAGGGATGTGTGGATCAGATATTTTCACTTAGGCAGATTCTTGAGAAATGTTTAGAGTTTCAGAAACCTTTGGTTGCTAGCTTTGTTGATTTCAAAAAGGCTTTCGACTCTGTTGATCGTCATAATTTGTGGTTGATTGTGAGATCATATGGTATACCAGACAAGTTAGTTAACATAATGAAAGCTCTCTGTAATAACACTGAGTCGTGTGTGAGAGTTGGTAAGGCTTGTAGCAATTGGTTTAGCATTACTTCTGGTGTTCGACAATGGTGCATTTGCTTGGTTATTGATTATGTTATGCGAAATTCATTGCAAGGGAAAGATTTTGGCCTTAAATGGGCTGAAGATACGAATATTTATGATGTAGATTATGCTGATGATTTAGCCCTTTTGGCAAATGATGTTGATGAGATGAACTCTTTCATTCGAGCTGTTGATGAGACTGGTAGTAGAGTAGGTTTGGTTATAAACAGAAAGAAAACTAAAGTGATGAAAATTGGTCAAGCAGGCTGTGATTCAGGTAATCTGAATGGTTGCAGTCTTAGCAGGTGTCACAGTTTAATTATCTTGGGAGCTATGAAACAGATAATGGTGATGTGCAGCATGAGATTAACAGACGAATAGGGACTGCTGCCGGGACTTTTAAGAATCTATGGAGAGTGTGGAGAAATAGGCGTATACACCTAAAGACTAAAATTAGATTGTATAATAGTTTGGTTCTTTCTAGAGTTAGTTATGGTAGTGAAACTTGGACACTTTGTAAACAAGATAACAGGAAACTAGATGCTTTTGATTCCAGATGCTTACGCAGTATCTTGGGCATTAGGTGGTTCAACTTTGTAACTAATGATGAGGTTAGGCAAAGGAGTTTGCAAGTTGTTTTTAAGCAGCATATTATGCAGAGAGAGACTCAGTTGGTTTTGCCATGGTGCCCGTATGGATAATTATAGATTGCCAAATAGGATTATGAACAGTGTACCTAAAGGCTTCAGAAAGAGGGGGAGACCTAGGATGCGGTGGGCAGACAATGTCAAACAGGACCTTGTTAGAATTGGTGTGCAGTAGCCAGATGCAGCAGATGTAGCTCAGGACAGACTTGCTTGGAGAACAAAATTGCACGGTCTGGTTGGACCTCCGTAGCCCATGGCTGCTTAAGGAGGATGATGATGATGATGATTTTTTTTTTAATGAAAAAAACCGAAATTGCAAATAAATCGATATTTATCTACTAGTTGGAAAAAGAAATTCGAGCTCCACAATATTCAATACAGGATTTTTATGAAAAGAACTGAAATTACAGGTAAATCGATATTTATATAGTAGATAGAAAAAGAAATTCGAGCTCTGCAATTTTTAATAGAAAGTTTTTTTTTTAAACGAAAAGAACTGAAATGCAAATAAATCGATATTTATCTAGTAGGTGGGAAAGAAATTCGATCTCCGCAATATTCAATAAAGGATTTTAATGAAAATAATTGAAATTACAGATAAATCGATATTTATGTAGTAGGTAGAAAAAGAAATTCGAGCTCCGAAATATTCAATACATGATATTTATGAAAAGAATTGAAATTACAGATAAATCGATATTTATATAGTAGATGGAAAAAGATATTCGAGCTCTGCAATTTTTAATAGAAAGTTCGTTTTTTTTAAAAAACGAAAAGAAGTGAAATTGCAAATAAATCGATTTTCATCTAGTAGGTGCAAAAGAAATTCGATCTCCGCAATATTCAATACAAGATTTTTTATGAAAATAATTGAAATTACAGATAAATCGATATTTATCTAGTAGATCGAAAAAGAAATTCGAGCTCTGCAATTTTTAATAGAAAGTTTGTTTTTTTAAACGAAAAGAAGTGAAATTGCAAATAAATCGATTTTTATCTAGTAGGTGGAAAAGAAATTCGATCTCTGCAATATTCAATACAAGATTTTTTATGAAAATAATCGAAATTACAGATAAATCGATATTTATCTAGTAGGTGGGAAAAGAAATTCAAGCTCTGCAATTTTTCATAAAAAGTTTTTTTTTTTTTTTAACGAAAAGAAGTGAAATTGCAAATAAATCGATTTTTATCTAGTAGGTGGAAAAGAAATTCGATCTCCGCAATATTCAATACAAGATTTTTTACGAAAATAATTGAAATTACAGATAAATCGATATTTATCTAGTAGATGGAAAAAGAAATTCGAGCTCTTGAATTTTTAATAGAAAGTTTGTTTTTTTTTTAAACGAAAAGAAGTGAAATTGCAAATAAATCGATATTTATCTAGTAGGTGGAAAAGAAATTCGATCTCCGCAATAATCAATACAAGATTTTTTATGAAAATATTTGAAATTACAGATAAATCGATATTTATCTAGTAGATGGAAAAAGAAATTCGAGCTCTGCAATTTTTAATAGAAAGTTTTTTTTTTTTAAACGAAAAGAAGTGAAATTGCAAATAAATCGATTTTTATCTAGTAGGCGGAAAAGAAATTCGATCTCCGCAATATTCAATACAAGATTTTTTATGAAAATAATTGAAATTACAGATAAATCGATATTTATCTAGTAGATGGAAAAAGAAATTCGAGCTCTGCAATTTTTAATAAAAAGTTTGTTTGTTTTTAAACGAAAAGAAGTGAAATTACAAATAAATCGATTTTTATCTAGTAGGCGGAAAAGAAATTCGATCACCGCAATATTCAATACAAGATTTTTTATGAAAATAATTGAAATTACAGATAAATCGATATTTACCGAGTAGATGGAAAAAGAAATTCGAGCTCTGCATTTTTTAATAAAAGCTTGTTTTTTTTTTTAAACGAAAAGAAGTGAAATTGCAAATAAATCGATTTTTATCTAGTAGGTGGAAAAGAAATTCGAGCTCCGAAATATTCAATACATGATATTTATGAAAAGAATTGAAATTACAGATAAATCGATATTTATATAGTAGATGGAAAAAGAAATTCGAGCTCTGCAATTTTTAATAGAAAGTTCGTTTTTTTTTAAAAACGAAAAGAAGTGAAATTGCAAATAAATCGATTTTTATCTAGTAGGTGGAAAAGAAATTCGATCTCCGCAATATTCAATACAAGATTTTTTATGAAAATAATTGAAATTACAGATAAATGGATATTTATCTAGTAGATGGAAAAAGAAATTCCAGCTCTGCAATTTTTAATAGAAAGTTTGTTTTTTTAAAAAACGAAAAGAAGTGAAATTGCAAATAAATCGATATTTATCTAGTAGGTGGAAAAGAAATTCGATCTCCGCAATAATCAATACAAGATTTTTTATGAAAATAATTGAAATTACAGATAAATCGATATTTATCTAGTAGATGGAAAAAGAAATTCGAGCTCTGCAATTTTTAATAGAAAGTTTGTTTTTTTTTAAAACGAAAAGAAGTGAAATTGCAAATAAATCGATTTTTATCTAGTAGACGGACAGGAAATTCGATCTCCGCAATATTCAATACAAGATTTTTTATGAAAATAATTGAAATTACGGATAAATTGATATTTACCTAGTAGATGGAAAAAGAAATTCAAGCTCTGCAATTTTTAATAAAAAGCTTGTTTTTTTTAAACGAAAAGAAGTGAAATTGCCAATAAATCGATTTTTATCTAGTAGATGGAAAAGAAATTCGATCTCCGCAATATTCAATACAAGATTTTTTATGAAAATAATTGAAATTACAGATAAATCGATATTTATCTAGTAGATGGAAAAAGAAATTCGAGCTCTGCAATTTTTAATAGAAAGTTTTTTTTTTTTAAACGAAAAGAAGTGAAATTGCAAATAAATCGATTTTTATCTAGTAGGCGGAAAAGAAATTCGATCTCCGCAATATTCAATACAAGATTTTTTATGAAAATAATTGAAATTACAGATAAATCGATATTTATCTAGTAGATGGAAAAAGAAATTCGAGCTCTGCAATTTTTAATAAAAAGTTTGTTTGTTTTTAAACGAAAAGAAGTGAAATTACAAATAAATCGATTTTTATCTAGTAGGCGGAAAAGAAATTCGATCACCGCAATATTCAATACAAGATTTTTTATGAAAATAATTGAAATTACAGATAAATCGATATTTACCGAGTAGATGGAAAAAGAAATTCGAGCTCTGCATTTTTTAATAAAAGCTTGTTTTTTTTTTTAAACGAAAAGAAGTGAAATTGCAAATAAATCGATTTTTATCTAGTAGGTGGAAAAGAAATTCGAGCTCCGAAATATTCAATACATGATATTTATGAAAAGAATTGAAATTACAGATAAATCGATATTTATATAGTAGATGGAAAAAGAAATTCGAGCTCTGCAATTTTTAATAGAAAGTTCGTTTTTTTTAAAAAACGAAAAGAAGTGAAATTGCAAATAAATCGATTTTTATCTAGTAGGTGGAAAAGAAATTCGATCTCCGCAATATTCAATACAAGATTTTTTATGAAAATAATTGAAATTACAGATAAATGGATATTTATCTAGTAGATGGAAAAAGAAATTCCAGCTCTGCAATTTTTAATAGAAAGTTTGTTTTTTTAAAAAACGAAAAGAAGTGAAATTGCAAATAAATCGATTTTTATCTAGTAGGTGGAAAAGAAATTCGATCTCCGCAATATTCAATACAAGTTTTTTATGAAAATAATTGAAATTACAGATAAATCGATATTTATCTAGTAGATGGGAAAAGAAATTCGATCTCTGCAATTTTTAATAAAAAGTTTTTTTTTTTTTGTTTTAAACGAAAAGAAGTGAAATTGCAAATAAATCGATTTTTATCTAGTAGGTGGAAAAGAAATTCGATCTCTGCAATATTTAATACAAGATTTTTTATGAAAATAATTGAAATTACAGATAAACCGATATTTATCTAGTAGATGGAAAAAGAAATTCGAGCTCTGCAGAATGATAATGCACATAAATTGTTTTTTATCGCCTCTATCTGCTTCTTGATTTTTCATTAGTTCTCCAAATGGATATCGAAGCTGAAACTTTTAATATTTCTCGTTAAAAACAATTTACTTCAACTTTCTCAAAAAACTGATGAAAGGGGAAAAATTATTAAATTAACTTATGAAAAGATACTTAAGTTTAGTAAACGATGTTATTTATTAACACCGATAAACAGAAAGAAGCATGCAACCTTTATTCCAATGGTTCTTAACCGTTTATGCTTCACGTACCCCCTGGAAATGTGTATGTAACTGGAGTACCCCTTGTATAGATAGATAAAATTATAGTTATAGCATAACAATAGTTATTTTTACTTTGCTACCAGATCTAGCGACTTTTGAGCTCTCACGGTATACCCCAAAAAAATTTACCGCTTACCCCGCGTTGAGAACCGTACTCTACTCATTTGAGGTGGAAATTAATTTTCCATAAAAATACTATATATGTTTATTGCAATTTTAAAATTCAATCGCTCGTTATTTGTTTTTAAAACGCTAGCAGTTAATTTTAGATTATTCTATATTTTTTATATAATCGTGATAAAAAAGTTATTTTATTTCATATTATTTCATATTCTTAGTGAACTGCATTAATTGTGGCTGTCTGTAGCTGTAAACAGGGTCAGGTCATTTAAAACTAGTTCCAGATCCTACCGTTCGTTGCGCAAATAATTTCCAAAAAAATGTAGGAAGTTCACCTTTAGAATGTAGGATGTTCACTTTTAGATTACTGGCAATACTGTTTTTAAAAATTTTTGCTTCCATAATCCTTTAAATACTGTACCGATATTGGTAAATATCAAGATTAATATATATTGAAATAATATCTTTAATTTACAATCGGTGCCATTTTCCCATAAAATCGTTATTTTAGAATTTATCCAATTTCGAATTTGGGTTTACACTTACATAATTTAATTCTGCTACTTTGTTAGAGTTTTTCGTATTTGAGCTACTAGTAGTACGAAAATTTTTTCTTTTTATCATTATCATACACGATTAATAACTATACTAACAAACATTTCTTTTCTATTATTATATTATTTAAAAATTATTTGCATAATAATATTCCACATTTATTTTTGAAATCGCTACCGGTAACTCTATTTCTGACTTATTTACTTGACCTCTAGAGCGTTAGTATTACGAGGATAGAAATATATTTGAAACGCATTTAATACTCCAAGGAGTCGAAAACCACGCTTCAGAACTTAACGACTATCGCTGTCAAGGCAGACAAGTCCAAAACTCATGTATAAACTTGAGCGGGTTGTTACCACAGCACAGGAACGAACTACGGGCAGCCCGGAGCAGTGACTGCATATGTCTGGCAGCCTGCCAAGCATTTCCCGCTATTCTGCTATCTCTGTGGGTCACTTGTTTTGCTCGACCGCCGTAATAACACACTAACACTGTCTTTATATTATCTAATGGCACGACAGTGAATGCGCACGCAGTCTGTGGTATTTCTAGATGCATTTGTAGTTTTATTGATCAAACAACTGTTGTTCGAATCAGTCTGCGAAGATACAGTAGCAATTATTTTATTAAACATGATATTAGATAGGGTTATAACATATATATGTTCGTATAACATTACTATATTTAACGCAAGTGTATTATAGTTATTTATAGAATCATTTGAATTCATTTCGTTTTTCTCGACCCTGATGTTCTGCTGCCAGATTATAAATGGTATCTTCTCGTTGAAGTTTCTAAATTTTATTTCATGAAAATTTAATAATGTTATTAGAGGTTGCATTCGTGTCTATCCTACAAACCGTAGGTTTTTTTTTTTGAAATAACGTAATATTGTTATACATATTCTTACTAATAAATCAACTGCTTGTTTTAAAATACCGAGCAAGTCATAAAAACTTAGCATTTACTTGCTGGAAAACATAAAAAAAAAACTTACAAAAATTATGCTTAGAAACTGCAAAATAATTAAATCCATACACGACGGTTACGGTAAACATGGATCAAATTTGAAATTCTGGATAAAAAATGTCTCACTTTGCTGAGATATTTATTTCTCGTGCAGAATTTGCTTGCTGAAAATAAATCTGTTTTTTCGCTATAACAAAACACGGATTGATTCCTAAAATGTGACATATAATAAATGAACAAAAGACAAAAATTTAGATATAAAAAAAATTATATAAATATATGTACATGAATATCAAAATGCATCGACACGAAATTTTTTTATAGTTAAGCTGTTGGAATATAAATTCTCAAATGGAAATGGTGAAATTTTGCATGCAATTGTAAATGAATTATTTTGCTAATGTCTGCTGTAGCATATCGGTGGTTAAGGGTATAGTTTTGTTCCTTTTTTGCGAAATAAAACAATGTTTCATTTTCCAAAATTGATATAACTTGTTGAAAGAGGAGAATATTAAAGGAACCAGATTGATTTTTCAATTTGGTTGCCTTTCCCAATTCCAAACCGTTAACCGTAACATCATTTAATATGATTCAAAATCGCAGATATGAATTTCTTTCAGAAAGCAGTGACTCTAAAAAACGTTTCCATTCATCACATTATTTCTACTTGATTTCGAGCATGTTATTAATTTTTACGACCTACAATAAGAAACAATTTATAAAATGCTAATCACATTGTGAATGCTCCAAATAATCCTAATAATTCTAATACATTTTTTCCCATTTAAACCTGAAAAGTATGTCAAATTTTAAGTCAAATGAGTCATACATTCGGTTTTAGCTATCACGATACTTAAATAAATGAACTAAGAAAAAAAGACTACCAGATTCACATTTCATATTGGTACACTCCACTCGAATCATAATAAGGATTCTCCAAAAGAATTTAACACTCCCTAGTGATAAAATAATAATTACTGCAGCACTAAGAATTATTTTTACCCTGAATTTCATATTCTTAAAAATTTGACACCCACCTTGAAACTGTTCCTTTCTCCCGAATTAAATTCCTGCAAAACATCGAAGCTTAAAAAATACTTAACTTAAGAATAAAATAAAAAAAAAACTAATTATTTTTGTTGCCAATTAAAATAAATTGTTTCAGAGGTTACGGATTACATCATCTTAAAAAGAGCAGAGCGAAGCTTGGGATTTTTTTTATTCAAGAAATGTTTTTCGCTACATAATAGGTTTGAAATCGGAACTGTTTAAAGTTCGAAACCTAGAAGGTTTAAAAAGATTTCTAATTAAACTTAAAGAAAAACGAGACTGATTTCTTGGACTTCGACATTCTAAACTATAATCACCTCAGTTAATGGGTTGGGTTGTTTTACCTCTGAGCGGCACTTTTTTGCACACCATGGGCTAAATGGCCAGGTCACATGGCCCCCAAAGGATCAGAGAAGGTTGGGGGAGGGGACCCACTGGAACAGCTGTTGGGAGACAGATGGTAGTCTCCCATCAAGGCCATTCTTTAACGTGCACAGGGTATGGCTCTCCCGCACACGGGACACGGCTTAACGTCCCATCCAACGGAAGGCAGTCTTTCCAAGCCCATCGTTGTCCCCTACTGACCGTGGACAGGGCGGGGAGTTTTGCGGAGATAAATCTCGACGCTGACCCAGCTGGGACTCGAACCTGGGAACTACAGATTACGAGCCTGGCACGCTACCGACTGAGCCACCCCCGGACCCACCTCAGTTAATGTCACTGAAAAATCACGAAAATTAATTTCGTTGAAATATTGGTAGTGCTAAACTGATTCGAATGAGCCTAAATTGAAAACAAATATTTAATTTCTAAGGCACCGCTAGTGGTTAGAATATTTTTAATTAATACAAATTTGTCAATATGTAATTAATATTATGAAAATATATGTATTAATTTAAGGATTAAAAAAACTACGCATTTCTATGACTAATTAAAATAAATTATTTTGGAAGTCACTAGATTACAGTTTAAGAAATAGGTTGGTTATAATAATGTTTTTAAAAGAATGAAACAAACTGATTTTTCACTAAAACCGGAATTCATCAAATGTTGATTAACTTCCAGTTTTATAAAGTGTTAAAAAATTTACATACATTTTTTATTTCTTGTTACATTTCCTTCCTCTTTCGCTAAATAAAACGATTTTCATTTTTCAAACTTGATATGTCTCCTTGGAAAAGGAGACCGTCGAAAACGTAAAAGCAATACTTCATGTTAATGCATCAGTATCAAAATCAATGACTTCGTATGTGTCCGCCTGCCTCCCCAACAACATGACTGATGACCTACAAACTAAAATCCATATCTCGTTCTCTCATATGGAAGAAGCAAATAATGGATTAGTCTTTCTAAAAGCCATTTCTATTGCTAGTGAATGCCTTTATATATCATTAAAAAGAACAAAGCCGGGAGATTATGCAGTGGAATTATGAATATGGAAGTGATTTCTATTTCTTTGCTTCAAATAACTTATTTTGAACACATTAGCATACAAAAATAAAGATATTTAGAAAAAATATGTATTTTTTGGAAGAATTAAAAATATTTAAACAAAGTAAAAATAGAGAAATACCGAAGGGAATTTTAAAATTAAATTTAAGATGAAACGCAGAGGATTTAAAGATTTTGCTTTCAATTTATTCACAGCTCAAAATGACCCGACAGCTCCATGCATTAAACGAACGAAGAAAACAGTCTAAGGTTGCCAGATTAAAAATGGCTACATTATTCTTTATATTCGAATTGAAATAACGTGAACTTTACATCATTATTTTTGATATGTTTTTAAATACCTCAGATGGAGTAGCACGAACATGATTTTTTTTTTCCAACAAAAGTTTTTGGCTACATGATAGATTTTACGGGAATTGTTTAGAGTTTTAAATGTGGAAGGTGAAAAAAAGCTTTCTGACTTAAGAACGAGATTGATTTCTTTAGCCTTTTGCAATTCAGAACCGTAACCACCACTTGTGTTAATGTGATTCAAAATCATGTAAATTAAATTCATTACGATAGCGGTGGTTGTAAAATCGACTCAAGTGAGGCTAAATTGCAGATGAATATTTGATTAGTAAGGCAATACTATTGTTTAAATATTTTTGATGAAATATAATTTGTTAACACATAATTAATACATATAAATATTATCAAATATAATATAAATTTATTTTTGTCCTAGATTTGATTACTAAGGCATATTAATATTTAATATATATATTAATTATATATATATGAATATTAACAGTGAAATTTTTTCGCTACCACTATATCATTGAAATGCCAGATATTAACATTAATTATTCATTTCTTTTACATTATTTTAGCTATATTATCTTAAATTTAATTATCGATGTAGTCAATTATAAACGGATCATGGTTTTAACATTATTAGCTTGTTAATTCTTATTATAATTATTATAATCTGAAAGCATCAATTTTCCTGAATTTATTTGCATAGGTGAAAATGGCTCAGAATCTTGAATATTTAACGTTGACATAAATAACGTTCATATTCGTGATTTTTTGCTAGTTGATTATATGCATTATTTATAAATAAACACGTCACGTCGCGAGATATATAAAAATATTTCGTTTTAGTGTTTGGGATTTAATAATATTTAAAAAAGTTTTTTATTATTATTTATTCATGATAATCAAATTATTTTTTGTTTTATTATCATATTTGCTTGAAATTTCAACGTAGTGTAAGTAATGATTCATATTAAGTAACTTTTAAATATTTTGAATTTTTTTTTTTGTTTTTCCTTATCTGATTATTTATAATTTATTAATATATTTCGTATTCTGAACGGTTTTAGTATCCATTATTTTTTCTTTAAATTATATACGTTAAAAAACCGCTAGTAATATTTTTCCTCACTTTAATAATTTCACTGTAAAAATATCCAAAAAAAAAATGCAATTGCTGCTATTTCGCCTATCAGTTAAGCATGTGCAACAAACAATAATTCAATACCGCCGATAGATTATTATTCGTATATTATTTAAATCCTTCAATATATAAGCTATCGAATCTTTCAGTGTCAACATATTGCTTTGAAAATGCTGCAGAGATATTTCACTTGTCTTGATGTTTTCAGTTACTTCACACACCCAAGCTGCACCCAATTCACGTTTTAAATATTTTAAATCTTCTTATTTACAGATTTAAAAAATCAAACAATCAACAAACAACTCACCTCTCCATGATGAGGCTGTCGTCCGTCAGGTGTTTGTTCTGGTAAAAAATATAACCTCACACTTGATAACCTTTGGTGACTATTACTGTCGTTCCACAATAATTGCAGTTCACCAATGCATGGATCTTCAGTTGCAGATATCCGCAGAAAGAAAAAATTCCCCAGAGACAACAACTGGTAAATACCCTTCTTCCAGTACCCAAAGGTCTTATAGAAGGCGTAGGACCCGTGGTGACCACATGGATCACCAACAAAGTGTAGCGACGTCATGTAGACAAGAACGTCCCTACGAAACGTTTACAATACCCGCTAGATGCTAGGCCACGCCTGTTCCCTACACGACAGCGCACATGCTACTAAGCGCTCTCTGCTGTGGCTGGTTCGGTGTACACGTACAGCGCCTTGTTGCCAGTACCACTTTCACCTTCCCTCGGAAACGCTGGCCTCACTGCTAGCCAGCCAGCTTCCCTTTGCAAGCAACGGTTCCTTTACTTGGAGGCTGGCTGCTGTTTGTTGGCGTTGCACGGCGGTGGCGCTGTTACTTGTGCAACAAGTGCACCGGTATGGAGGAAGTCAACATCAACAATATAATAACGTTCTTCAAAATAAAGCATGGAACACGCGATAAATAAACCGACAAGTTATAGACTTTGAAAAAAAGAGGCTGTTGTGGCAAAGTTTGATTTCTATAAAGTTAATGTAAACAATATTAAAATATGTTTTAATGTTTTTAAATGAGATGGAAAGATAACTATGTTATTATTAATGATAAAATTATTTCATTTTCTGTATTTAATAGCATAATGTAAAAACGAGAATAAAAAGGATGTTCACTCATTCAATTTTATTGAATAATTTTACATATTAATACTTGTGTTTTCAGCGGGTTGTTGGGTTTATTTTATTACTGAGCAGCACATTTATTCACACAATGGTCTATATTAGGGGTTCTCAACGTGAGATACGCGGTAAATTTTTTTGGGGTACGCCGTGAGAGCTCAAAAGTCGCAAAGTAAAAGTTTATAATATTATAACATTTGTTAAATTGTTTATGTCATTTTTTATGTTTATCAATATATGTAATTTATGAACACAAAATTTAATGTGTATGGCCGAGTGGTTAGCGCGCTTGGCTACTGATCTAAGGGACCTGGGTTCGAGCCCCAGGTAAGGCATGGCTGTTTGTGTCGTTTTTCTGCTGAGGGCCTGCCATCCTCACAGACCTTCTACTATGGCATATAAACTGACAGGCTCCTGTCAGACTCTGTGGCAAGCAGCTGCTTGA
The DNA here is from genome assembly GCA_038380435.1 of Ryuthela nishihirai. Lineage (NCBI taxonomy): Eukaryota > Metazoa > Arthropoda > Arachnida > Araneae > Heptathelidae > Ryuthela > Ryuthela nishihirai. Next base: position 18,557,012 of record JAWZYU010000031.1, on the reverse strand, counting down.
GGGGGTATTTATTATTTTTTTATTTATATATATATATAAGTTTTATTGTATTCCCACTGTTACACTATAATTATAGTTTTATCTATCTATACACATTTCCAGGGGATACGTGAAGCAGAAAACGTTGAGAACCACTGGTTTATATCAATGGTTCTCCATTGTTGTGACGCCAAAATTTAAGAGAGATAAAGAGATAAGATAATTTTCATTTCAGATAATGTTTAACAGCATACAAAAACTTTTGAGGTATCACAAGAGTCGTGAGATCTGCATACAGAAACAATTTAAATTGAAAACATCAGTTATTACATTGAATGTAATACGCAAAAAACGAAAACAACTCAAAACAAAAAAATTTCTAGTAATCCAGAAGTGTGAAAGTCAGATAGGAGGAAGAAACATTCAATATCTATGTTACATATAAACAGTTCTAGTAGTTTAATGCAAAAAAAGTTTCCACATCATCCAGTTTCAAAATGTAATTCTTGAGAACTTTAGTAAAAAAATTATAATTCTTTATGTTTTTCATGCTGACCCGGGAGAGAGGAATGCTTTTTTTTTTCTACTATTTTTTATTATTTTTTTATGTCAAATATTGAGCTTAAGATGCGTTTTTGTTTAAATAAATTGAATTTTAAGATATATACTAAAACAAAAGTAAAAAAAAAGCACAGTTGTGTCGCGGTAAAGGGAATATTTGAAAAGTGTGATGCGGTAAAGGGATTGTCTCAAAAACGTTTTGCGGAAAATGGATAATGTCACAAGTTTATCGCAATAGTGTTTCAGCAGTTTGCCACAGTAAAGGGACCATTACAAAAGTGTGTCTCGCTAAAGGGACCATTTCAGGTGTGCGTCTCGCTAAAGGAACTATTTCAGATGTGCGTCACAATACAGGGACTATTTCAGGTATGTGTCTCGGTAAAGGGAATGTTTTAGAAGTGTGTCTCGGTAAAGGGAATGTTTTAGAAGTGTGTCGCGTTAAAGGGACTCTTTCAGAAGTGTGTCACGTTAAAAGGGACTATTTCAGAAGTGTGTCTCGGTAAAGTAACTATTGCAGAAGTGTGTCGCGTTAAAGAAAATCGGCAAAGAGACTATTTCAGAAGTGTGTCTCGGTAAAGTTACACTTTTCAGAAGTGTGTCTCGGTAAAGTTACACTTTTCAGAAGTGTGCCTCGGTAAAGTTACACTTTTCAGAAGTGTGTCTCGGTAAAGTTACACTTTTCAGAAGTGTGTCTCGGTAAATTTACATTCTTTCAGGAGTGTGTCTCGGTAACAGAATTATTTCAGGTGTGCATCTCGGTAAAGGGAATATTTCAGAATTGTGTATCGGTAAAGGAACTATTTCAAGTGTGAGTCTTGGTAAAGGAACTCTTTCAGGTGTGTTTCTCGGTAAAGGGAATGTTTCAGAAGTGTGTTGCGTTAAAGGAAATATTTCAGAAGTGTGTTGCGTTAAAGGGACTGTTTCAGAAGTGTGTCTCGGTAAAGGTGAGTTTCAAGTGTGAGTCTCGGAAAAGGAATTATTTCAAGTGTGAGTCTCGGTAAAGAAATTATTTGAAGTGTGAGTCTCGGCAAAGAGACTATTTCAAAAGTGTGTCTCGGTAAATTTACACTATTTCAGAAGTGTGTATCGGTAAAAGAATTATTTCAGGTGTGCGTCTCGGTAAAGGGAATATTTCAGAAGTGTGTCTCGGTAAAGGGAATATTTCAAAAGTGTTTCTCGGTAAAGGGAATATTTCAGAAGTGTGTTGCGTTAAAAGGGACTGTTTCAGAAGTGTGTCTCGGTAAAGGTGAGTTTCAAGTGTGAGTCTCGGTAAAGGAATTATTTCAAGTGTGAGTCTCGGTAAAGGAATTATTTCAAGTGTGAGTCTCGGTAAAAGAATTATTTCAGATGTGCATCTCGGTAAAGGGAATATTTCAGAATTGTGTATCGGTAAAGGAACTATTTCAAGCGTGAGTCTTGGTAAAGGAACTCTTTCAGGTGTGTTTCTCGGTAAAGGGAATATTTCAGAAGTGTGTTGCGTTAAAGGGACTGTTTCAGAAGTGTGTCTCGGTAAAGGTGAGTTTCAAGTGTGAGTCTCGGAAAAGGAATTATTTCAAGTGTGAGTCTCGGTAAAGGAATTATTTCAAGTGTCAGTCTCGGTAAAGGAATTATTTGAAATGTGAGTCTCGGCAAAGAGACTATTTCAGAAGTGTGTCTCGATAAATTTACACTATTTCAGAAGTGTGTATCGGTAAAAGAATTATTTCAGGTGTGCGTCTCGGTAAAGGGAATATTTCAGAAGTGTGTCTCGGTAAAGGGAATATTTCAGAAGTGTTTCTCGGTAAAGGGAATATTTCAGAAGTGTGTTGCGTTAAAAGGGACTGTTTCAGAAGTGTGTCTCGGTAAAGGTGAGTTTCAAGTGTGAGTCTCGGTAAAGGAATTATTTCAAGTGTGACTCTCGACAAGAGACTATTTCAGAAGTGTGTCTCGTTAAATTTACACTATTTCAGGAGTGTGCTGAACTATTTCAAGTGTGAGTCTTGGTAAAGGAACTCTTTCGGGTGAGTCTTGGTAAGGACATCCTTCAAGCACCTGTTTGACAGGAGTCTCTTCAGTTCAATAGGCAAGAGAGGTTCGAAGCAACCTGTCAGTTTAATAAGCAAGAGAGGTTCGACAGCAGTCTGCCAGTTTAATAGGCAACAGAGGTTCGACAGCAGTCTGTCAGTTTAATAAGCAAGAGAGGTTCTACAGCAGTCTGTCAGTTTAATAAGCAAGAGAGGTTCTACAGCAGTCTGTCAGTTTAATAGGCAACAGAGGTTCGACAGCAGCCTGTCAGTTTAATAGGCAACAGAGGTACGACAACAGCCTGTCAGTTTAATAGGCAACAGAGATTCGACAGCAGCCTCTCAGTTTAATAAGCAAGAGAGGTTCGACAGCAGCCTGTCAGTTTAATAAGCAACAGAGGTTGGACAGCAGCCTGTCAGTTTAATAAGCAACAGAGGTTGGACAGCAGGCTGTCAGTTTAATAGGCAAGAGAGGTTCGACAGCAGACTGTCAGTTTAATAAGCAACAGAGGTTGGACAGCAGGCTGTCAGTTTAATAAGTAATAGAGGTTCGACAGCAGCCTGTCAGTTTAATAAGCAAGAGAGGTTCTACAGCAGCCTGTCAGTTTAATAAGCAAGAGAGGTTCGACAGCAGACTGTCAGTTTAATGGACAACAGAGATTCGACAGCAGACTGTCAGTTTAATGAGCAACAGAGGTTCGACAGCAGCTTGTCAGTTTAATAAGCAATAGAGGTTCTACAGCACTCTGGCAGTTTAATAGGCATCAGAGGTTCGACAGCAGTCTGTCAGTTTAATAGGTAACAGAGGTTCGACAGCAGCCTGTCAGTTTAATAAGCAAGAGAGGTTCTACAGCAGCCTGTCAGTTTAATAAGCAACAGACGTTCGACAGCAGCCTGTCAGTTTAATAAGCAATAGAGGTTCGACAGCAGACTGTCAGTTTAATGAGCAACAGAGGTTCGACAGCAGCCTGTCAGTTTAATAAGCAACAGAGGTTCTATAGCACTCTGGCAGTTTAATAGGCATCAGAGGTTCGACAGCAGTCTGTCAGTTTAATAGGTAACAGAGGTTCTACAGCAGCCTGTCAGTTTAATAAGCAAGAGAGGTTCTACAGCAGCCTGTCAGTTTAATAAGCAACAGAGGTTCGACAGCAGCCTATCAGTTTAATAAGCAACAGAGGTTCGACAACAGCCTGTCAGTTTAATAAGCAACAGAGGTTCGACAGCACTCTGGCAGTTTAATAGGCAACAGAGTTTCGACAGCAGTCTGCCAGTTTAATAGGCAAGTGAGGTTCGACAGCAGCCTGTCAGTTTAATTTGCCACAAAATTCTGACAGGATCCTCTTAATTACCTTGCCTAGAGGAAAAACTTGATGAACTGATTGCATATTTCATCCATTTTTTAAGGATTTTTTGAAGAGTACTAAAACGGAGTGGAAAGTGTTATACAGCAATAGAAATCCAGTGTCTTCCCCTTTTACTCCCCCCCAGCTCCATTGCGTCACTTACCCTCCCCCCAACCCCTTATATTTTTTCTAGATCCCGGCTTGGACTGAACTAACACACATTCGTCAAGACACAAGACAACAGGTTCAAAACAGAGATGCTAGATTTCTGGGTTGGATTGTTTTACCTCTGAGCGGTAATTTATTGCACAAAATGGGCTAAATGCCCAGGTCACAAGGACCCCAAGAACTCTGGGGAAGGGAACCCACTTGACAGCTCTTAACAAACAGATGGTAGGTAACCTCCCATCAAGGCCATGCAGCATGTTCTTTAACGTGAACAGGGTATGGCTCTCCCGCACACGGAGACACGGAGACACATCTCGACACTGGCCCAGGTGCTATCGAACCTGATCAACTGCAAATAACGAGCCTCCATGGATTTCTGGAAAAGATATGCAAGGAAAACAAGAAGGTCTGAAATAAGAAAATTAAAAGAATTATGGAGGTAGAAAAAAGCTGTAAGAGGGAGTATTGTGAAAAAAGAGAGAGAGAGTGGCTGAGATGCTATGGATACAGGAATAGGATGCAGGATGGAGAGTAGCCAGAGAAAATATGGAAATGGGAACCCACTGGAAGAAGAAGAAGCGAAGAGAAAGTTCTTCGACAGGATTTCATGAATAGTAAGAGAGGAGAGAGATGCTTTGTAGACGCAGATAACCCTAAAATAAAGAAAAGTCTTTGAAGGTAAACTAAGCATTAGAGAGGAGTTCGCGCTCTGCCTGGAAATACCCTAAACCCACTTTGGGCTCGGGATCAGAATAATTTAAGTTTCCAATTTTTCTTGTAATCATGGTCGTCGACCATGTGAGGGAGTTCCCCCCCCCCCGGAAACCCGGAAAAATAGATCGCAAAATTAATTTATTTTGTATAATATCAGGTGTACCAAAAAATTATTTTTTTTCACCTTGATAAAAATAATCCTGATCAGGGTTGGATCTAGTGGGGGGAGAGCATATGACCTGCCTTCCCTCCCCGAGATCCCGCTCTGATTTCTGGAGTTTGTCCGTTACATAGGTGACGAAACTACTAAATAACAGTAAGGATGGGTTATTTTACCTCTGAGCGACAAATTTCGTTGTTTTATTTCTGAGCGGTACTTTTCTTATACACAATAAGCTAAATAGTCAGGTCACAATGACCCCGATGTTGGGGGGAAGGACCCACTGGAACAGCTGTTAGGAAACAGATAATAGCCTCCCGTCTAGGCCATCCAGCGGGTTCTGGACCCTTAACGTGCACACGAGGCCACGGCTTAACGTCCCATCCGACGGAAGGCGGCGTTTCCAGGCCCATCGGTACCCCCACACTAATCGAGGGCTGGGCGGGAGAGTTCCAACCCCATCGGTAACCCCACACTAATCGAGGGCTGGGCGGGAGAGTTTTGCGGAGAAAAATCTCAACGCTGGCCCAGACGGGACTTGAACCTGGGGACTGCAGATTACGAGCTTGGCGCGCTACCGACTGAGCCACCCTCGCCAACTTATATTGCGATCTCTCCTTCCTTGCAGATCTCTTATATGGCGCATTGCACTGACAGAATTCTGTCACACCTTTTGCAGATAGAAGCTGCTTGAGAGGTTATTTATTTTTCTTGTTGCTACGGTAAATAGAGATTTGAACAAATCTGAGAGTTTATCTCGAATGACATTTTTTCCATAAAAGCTTATTTTTTTAAAGTTAGGGAATTTGAATATGACTATACGCTTCCAATACTTGTATCAATAAAATGTAGTTTCTCTATAGGAGAGTTAGTTCTAACAATTTCGTGCCTCGAAATGCAAAGAGGAAGTTTTTGTATCTTCGATAACGCCGACGGTAAACAGATCACGTGAAATTCACGTGCGACGACGTGTGGCGACATCTGCTGAGAGTCCAGAGCCAACAGACTTTGAGCATTCGGATTCGTTTTATGTAAATAATTTTGAAATCTCGTAGTGTTGCCACCTTAAGGAAATTTCAGTAGATTTTAGAGATATTTTTCCGTAAAGTTGAAAGGGAATATTTTGGTGAGGAATGTAAATAGTATTTAAAGGTATTTAAGTTTAGTTACGAAATGTTTAAGTTGTTTTTTGACTTGTCAAAAGTAATACTTATAGAGGCAACTTTTTCTGCCAGCAATGTTGACGAACATTAGCTCGATTTAACTCTATCACTATCAAGAGACGAATACCGGCTCTTTTTTTTTCCTTAACAAACAAAACAAAAAAAGCGTTTAAATAACTTAATTTTTTTTAATTAATGGTTTGAGTGGCCGAGTGGTTAACGCGCTTGGCTACTGATCTAAGGGACCTGGGTTCGAGCCCCGGGTAAGGCATGGATGTTGGTGTTGTTTTCTGCTGAGGTCCTGCCAACCTCACAGATCTTCTACTTTGGCATATAAACTGACAGGCTCCTGTCAGACCTCTGTGGCAAGCAGCTGCTTGAGGGGGTATTTATTTATTTTATTTTTTCTTGTCGGGAATATCAAGAGACTTCAAACTTTTCATTCGAGGAGTTGGATTGTTTTATCTCTTAGTGGCGCTTTTTTGCACACAATGGGCTAAGTAGCAAGGTCATAAGAACCCTTAGGGATCAGAGAAGGTTGTGAAAGTGGGCCCACTGTTGTTAGGGGACAGATGGTTGCCTCCCTTCAAGGCCTTCTAGCATGTTATTGAACGTACACAAGATATGTCTCTCCTGCATTGGGGGGGGGGGGGGGGGGGGGGAGGCAAGAATAAGAATCTAGCCAGAAAAATGTAGGGGGACAAGAATAAGAATCTAACCAGAAAAACGTAGGGGGACAAGAATAAGAATCGAACCAGGAGATTGTAGGAAGGGGACAAAAAATCATAATCGAGCCAGAAAAATGGGGGGGGGGCAAAAAACAGAATTAAGCCAGATAATATAAAAGGGAGGGGGGGGGGGGCCAAGAGAATAGATTTCTAATGCAGCAGAACATTTACCGTTTGGCAAGTCTTTAAGAAAACTCATTAAACTTTTAAAAAACTCATTAAGGAAAACCCACACATTACCAGTCAGGTAATAAACTTATATGCCAGTGTATCGATTGGCAGAGTGGAAACAATTATTCATCAACATTTAAAGTTCCCAAAGATCTGTGCCAGATTGATACTCCACAAATTGACAGAACAGCAAAAAAGGGTTAGAGTCAATTGGTGCAAGGAAATGCTGGCAATGTTTGAACCTAGTGGCCCCAAACAGCTAATAGACATCATCACAGATGATGAGACGTGGTTTCATTACTATACAACTCCCAGCTGGGTCAGCGTTGTGGTTTATCTCCGGAAAACTCCCCGCCCTACCCACGGTCAGTAGGGGACACCGATTGGCTTAGACAAGTCTGTCGGATGGGACGTTAAGCCGTGGCCCCATGTGCGGGAGAAGCCTTACCCTGTGCACTTTAAAGAACAGGCTGGATGGTCTTGACGGGAGGCTACCATCTGTCTCCCAAAAGCAGTTCCAGTGGGTCTCCTTCCCCAGGGGCGGGGGTGGCTCAGTCGGTAGCGCGCCAGGCTCGTAATCTGTAGTTCCCAGGTTCGAGTCCCAGCTGGGTCAGCGTTGAGATTTATCTCCGCAAAATTCCCCGCCCTGCCCACGGTCAGTAGGGGACACCGATGGGCTTGGAAAGGCTGCCGTCCGTCGGATGGGACGTTAAGCCGTGGCACCGTGTGCGGGAGAGCCATACCCTGTGCACGTTAAAGAACACGCTGGATGGCCTTGACGGGAGGCTACCATCTGTCTCCCAACAGCTGTTCCAGTGGGTCCCCTCCCCCAACCTTCTCTGAGCCTTCGGGGTCCATGTGACCTGGCCATTTAGCCCATGGTGTGCAAAAAAGTGCCGCTCAGAGGTAAAACAACCCAACCCAACTCCTTCCCCAACCTTCTCTGAGCCTTCGGGGTCCTTGTAACCTGGCCATTTAGCCCATTATGTGCAAAAAAAAAGTGCCGCTTAGAATAAAACAATCCAACAAACCGAAATTGACAAAATTTTAAACGAGTATTTCAAGCCAGGCCGGGATACGAGAAAAAATAAATTGGGGGAGGGGGGCGCCAAGGAGCTCAGTCTATCCGGGGGAGGGGAATGTGGGGATGACAAGGAACTGAATTTCTGTTGCAGTATAACATTTCCCTCCGTTTCAGAGCTCTTTAAAACATTTCTTGACAAATTCATAAAACATACCTAATAAATAAATACCCCCTCAAGCAGCTGCTTGCCACAGAGGTTTGACAGGAGCCTGTCAGCTTATATGCCAAAGTAGAAGGTCTGTGATGATGTCAGGACCTCATTGGAAAAACAACACACACAACCATGCCTTACCCAAGACGAGAAAAAATAAATTGGGGGAGGGGGGCGCCAAGGAGCTCAGTCTATCCGGGGGAGGGGAATGTGGGGATGACAAGGAACTGAATTTCTGTTGCAGTATAACATTTCCCTCCGTTTTAGAGCTCTTTAAAACATTTCTTGACAAATTCATAAAACATACCTAATAAATAAATACCCCCTCAAGCAGCTGCTTGCCACAGAGGTTTGACAGGAGCCTGTCAGCTTATATGCCAAAGTAGAAGGTCTGTGATGATGTCAGGACCTCATTGGAAAAACAGCACACACAACCATGCCTTACCCAAGACTCGAACCCAGGTCTTTAGATCAGCAGCCAAGCATGCTAAACACTCGGCCATGGAACTGCCTAATATATAAGCTTAATAGTTTTTTTTTTTTGCCTGGAAAACCCTTACTGGCATTTTCAAAGAGAAAGTCACGATCCCTTTGTCCTCCCTCCACCCAGGGGGGACGTCTCGGGTGAGGGTGAAAGTGCGCAGATAAATACTGTATTTAGTATTCTGCTAAAATTATGGGTTGGGTTGGGTTGTTTTACCTCTGAGAGGCACTTTTTTGCACACCATGGGCTAAATGGCCAGGTCACATGGACCCCGAAGGCTCAGAGAAGGTTGTGGGAGGGGACCCACTGGAATAGCTGTTGGGAGACAGATGGTGGCCTCCCGTCAAGGCCATCCAGCGTGTTCTTTAACGTGCACAGGGTATGGCTCTCCCGTACACGGGGCCACGGCTTAACGTACCATTCGACGGACGGCGGCCTTTTCAAGCCCATCGGTGTCCCCTACTGACCGTGGGCAGGGCGGGGAAATTTTGCGGAGATGCTAAAATTATGATTTAAACACATTGCAGTTTAGTAATTACAATTTACTCCCCCGCACCATGTTTCCTTCTGAATTCTATTCATAGATACGGTCCTGGTTATAAATAAATAATAAATTCCTCCTCAAATAAACAGAGGTTTGACAGGAGCCTGTCAGTTTAATACGTGATAGAAAATATCTGTGAGGAAGGCCAGATCGCAGCAGAAAGACAACAGAAACGCACATGCCTTACTCAGGGCACTTTTATCCCTAGCCAAGCGCGCGCTAACCACTCTTTTTTATTTGCAACATTTAGGACAGAAAAGAATCCTAGAAGCTACTCCTAGCTTTTAGAGGCCTTCTCATAAAAGGACATGTCTTACTAAGACCGAAGTTGGAGCGGGAGTGGCTCAGTCGGTAGCGCGCCAGGCTCGTAATCTGCAGTTCCCAGCTGGGTCAGCGAGTCTGGCTGCCGTCCATCGGATGGGACGTTTAAGTCATGATCCCATATGTGAGAGAGCCATACCCTGTGCACGTTAAAGAACACGCTGGATGGCCTTGACGGGAGGCTACTATCTGTCTCTCCAACAGCTGTTCCAGTGGATCCCCTCCCCCAACCTTCTCTGAGCCTTCGGGGTCCTTGTGACCTGGCCATTTAGCCCATGGTGTGCAAAAAAGTGCCGCTCAGAGGTAAAACAACCCAACGTTAAAGAACACGCTGGATGGCCTTGACGTGAGGCTACCATCTGTCTCCCAACAGCTGTTCCAGAGGGTCCCCTCCCCCAACCTTCTCTGAGCCTTCGGGGTCCTTGTGACCTGGCCATTTAGCCCATGGTGTGCAAAAAAGTGCCGCTCAGAGGTAAAACAACCCAACGTTAAAGAACACGCTGGATGGCCTTGACGTGAGGCTACCATCTGTCTCCCAACAGCTGTTCCAGAGGGTCCCCTCCCCCAACCTTCTCTGAGCCTTCGGGGTCCTTGTGACCTGGCCATTTAGCCCATGGTGTGAAAAAAAGTGCCGCTCAGAGGTAAAACAACCCAACGTTAAAGAACACGCTGGATGGCCTTGACGGGAGGCTACTATCTGTCTCTCCAAAAGCTGTTCCAGTGGGTCCCCTCCCCCAACCTTCTCTGAGCCTTCGGGGTCTTTGTGACCTGACCATTTAGCACATGGTGTGCAAAAAAGTGTCGCTCAGAGGTAAAACAACCCAACGTTAAAGAACACGCTGGATGGCCTTGACGGGAGGCTACTATCTGTCTCTCCAAAAGCTGTTCCAGTGGGTCCCCTCCCCCAACCTTCTCTGAGCCTTCGGGGTCTTTGTGACCTGACCATTTAGCCCATGGTGTGCAAAAAAGTGTCGCTCAGAGGTAAAACAACCCAACGTTAAAGAACACGCTGGATGGCCTTGACGGGAGGCTACTATCTGTCTCTCCAAAAGCTGTTCCAGTGGGTCCCCTCCCCCAACCTTCTCTGAGCCTTCGGGGTCTTTGTGACCTGACCATTTAGCCCATGGTGTGCAAAAAAGTGTCGCTCAGAGGTAAAACAACCCAACGTTAAAGAACACGCTGGATGGCCTTGACGGGAGGCTACTATCTGTCTCTCCAAAAGCTGTTCCAGTGGGTCCCCTCCCCCAACCTTCTCTGAGCCTTCGGGGTCTTTGTGACCTGACCATTTAGCCCATGGTGTGCAAAAAAGTGTCGCTCAGAGGTAAAACAACCCAACTGCTGACCACTGATTCAGTTAGAGCTAACATAGCGCAGAACGTTTGCCTTTCTGGAACAGTCGCTAGCTTCATAACTACTAAATGGTCAGTTATGGCCATTTGCTACGGATATGGTATGGTCCTCGTTATGTTATTAAAATGTTTATACCTCCATGGTACATTAATGATAAAAAAATCATCACTGAAATATTGCAAAACCTGTCTTTTTTTATTACCTATCTTCCTATTGCTTTTGTCTTCGACATTTGTCGGTTGGTTGGTTTGTGGATTTGACGAAACATGGAGGAACTTAATGATTTATGTGCGTAATGAAAGCTTGCGACGCGGGGAATGTCATAGGCTATAAAAAATTGACTCCCCTTACCTTCTTCCCTCCTAAAAAAGGGGAAATTTGAAAACTGTTCTTAAGCTATATCTCCAGAATGCGAAGGTCGAAAGTAACATCCGCAAAATTCCCCGCCCTGCCCACGGTCAGTAGGGGACACCGATGGGCTTGGAAAGGCCGCCGTCCGTCGGATGGGACGTTAAGCCGTGGCCCCGTGTGCGGGAGAGCCATACCCTGTGCATGTTAAAGAACACGCTGGATAGCCTTGACGGGAGGCTACCATCTGTCTCCCAACAGCTGTTCCAGTGGGTCCCCTCCCCCAACCTTCTCTGAGCCTTCGGGGTTCATGTGACCTGGCCGTTTAGCCCATGGTGTGCAAAAAAGTGCCGCTCAGAGGTAAAACAACCCAACAACCCAATCGAAAGTAACAAGCTATACGTCGAATGAAAGCTTCTGATGCGCGGAATGTCAGGCTATAAGTTCTCAACCTTTTGTGCTTCACATACCCCCTGGAAATGTGTATGTAACTGGCGTACCCTTTGTAGAAATGGATAAAACTATATAGTATAACAATGGGAATAAAATAAAACTTATATATATATAACATATATCTAGCGACTTTTGAGCCCTCACTGCGTACCCCAAAAAAATTTTCCGCGTACCCCACGTTGAGAACCCCTATCATAGGCTATAAAAAATTGACCCCCTATGCTTTCTTCCCCCCTAAAACACGAGAAATGTGAAAGTCGTTCTTCTATATCTTTCGAGCGCGAGGGTCTACATTTACGGGTAAGTGTCAAATGAAAGGTCGTATAATGATAGTCGTAAACTATTTCGAATTTTGCCCCCACTAGTCCCGATAATAGGGGAGGGACGGAATTTCGTGGGGTTCGACTTTAACGAGTCGTATCTGAAATTAAAGCTTGTGTCGTCTCCAATGTCGTGTGCTACCTCAAACCTGACTCCAAAAGGAGGAAAATGTGTTCGATGTCTATGAGTCGAATCAAATAAAAGTTTTTTGAAGGGAGGTGTTTTTAGTGACAAAAAAATACATAAATTAAAAATTAAAAAAATCTATCTTTGCATAGGGCCCTAGAGAGTTGAAAATAAATCAAAGCATATCGATGGTGCAATCAGTCACTGAGTTCGTATTCGCTTCAAAGGAAGTAGGGTGCTGATTTACCTAATCAACAAGATTGTTGGCGCCCTATCTCCCTTTGAAGCGAATACGAACTCGTGACTGATTGCACCATCAATATGCTTTGGTTTATTTTCTACTTTCTAGGGCTCCATACAAAGATAGGTATTCTTTGAATTTTTTAATGTATATACGCATTTTTTTCGACAATATGACCTCTTCTACTACAACCCCCAGCAGCAAAATGGATCTGATTTTGTCCCTAATTCAAAGGTACGAACTCTGAGATAAGTAACAATAACGAAGCCTGACATTGGATTGTCTATCACTAACATACCAGATAAGGGAATGTATTAAAAACAGGAGTCTTGACCATAGTTGTGTAGTCGTAATGAATGAGACTCAGAAGATCTGTAACGATTTCTGTACGGATTCTTTAAACGTTGGTTACAGTCACGTCACAGTAAGTAGTATTAAACGCATTTACTACTTTCCTTGCTATTTTCTGAATAATTTAGGCCTCTGCTTTATGAACAATCTTTTCAATAAGTTTTACAAAGTTAAACAATATATCAGTATATATTCGTATACACTGATATATTTAACTATAATCGTATGTATTAGTGCTATGGTAACGCTAATACGAATAGTTTTCTTCTAAAAAAGGAGGGGAGGAGAGGGCTCAAGTCGGTAGTGCGCCAGACTCGTAATCTGCAGTTCCCAGATTCGAGTCCCAGCTGGGCCAGGGTTCAGATTTATATCCGCAAAACTACTCGTGCTGCCCTCGGTCAGTAGGGGACGCCGATGGGCTTGGAAAGGTCGCCGTCCGTCGGATGGGACGTTAAGCTGTGGCCCCGTGTGCGGGAGAGCCATACCCTGTGCACGTTAAAGAACACGCTGGATGGCCTTGACGGGAGGCTACCATCTGTCTCCCAACAGCTGTTCCAGTGGGCTCCCTCCAGGAAGCTGTGGGAAGATGAGGGGAGGCTCCGCCTCCCCAAATTAAATCGGAGTTGACAAAATTCGAAGTGACTTAGTAACATTCAAGTGAGATGTAAAAAATTGTATTTTTTTTTTGTAAAGGATGTTCGTATTGTTTTCTGCTGAGGTCCTGCCATCCTCTCAGATCTTCTACTGTGGCACATAAACTGACAGGCTCCTGTCAGACCTCTGTGGCAAGCAGCTGCTTGAGGGGGTATTTATTTTTTTATTTTAAAATTATGGCGAGTTGTCAAAATTGAGGCAACTTGGCAAAATTCGAAGCCACAAGGCAAAATACAGGTGAGTTGTGAAAATTGGGATTGCTTTTGTGAAATTAAGGAGAGTTGGCAAAATCGGGAGAACTTGAAAAATTTTGGGGAGTTGCCAAATTTCGAAGTGACTTGGTAAAATTCAGATGAGATTTAAAAAAAATTTTTTTTTCGTAAAATTCTGTCGAGTTGGCATAGTCTTTCGCTATGCCCGTGGTCCCCTCCCCCAAACTTCTTTGAGTCCTCGAGGTCCTTGTGACCTGGTCATTAAGTAAAAAAGGTTTTTCCACTACCAATTCTACAAATTAGAATTTGTTTTCGGAACAAATTTTTAGTAACTAAATATAGTTGATTATATTCCACCTAGCTCCTGTCAGACCTCTGTGGCAAGCAGCTGCTTGAGGGAGTATTTATTATTTTTATTATTTATGTTACCTGTAAAGGCGCTAGAACAGTTAATTGGCGTGTAATTTACTAAATACGAAGAAAAACGCAAAAAAAAAAGAAATACGGATAAAAATAATTATTGTAAAATTTTGCATTTTCTGATATAAAGAAATACATATTTTATTTAATGTTTTTATATTAGAAAGAGCCCTATGGTCAGTTTCTTCAGTATGAAAACATAATATCTGGAAAGGTTAAAAAATTTTATTCTTATATTAATGCAACCCAGATTGTTAGACTTAAAATATTAGAAAAAATGCTTCTGAAATTACATGAGTATTTACAGTATTCTATAGATTCATTTTTTAATTTCCTTTCATTCAATGTTCAACTGTTCTGATAATTTTTGCACGGCGTTGTACGTATCTACATCATAATATCTGATTTTCGCAAACATATTTTTTTTTGCATCGTCTGCTGCTTTTAAGTATGAATCGATGATTCTATTGGAAAAGCATTTTGTTTTCTTGCTGCAATGCTTCTAAATATAAATTTCACCAGAACTTTACCGCCATCTATTGGTGTCTAGGATAACTAAAGGTCCTACTAGTCCGTAGCAGGAAATTTACGGACTGCCAATAAGCATTAGTCGAAAATAAGATCTGTCCGTAAAAGTGCTAAAGTTTTCATAGAAAGGTTTTTGCAAATTTTCAATACTTTAACGAGTTCATTTTTTTATCATGCACAAATTTTGCGTTTCCGTGGCATGATTTCAAAACATTATTGAAACATAGTCTTACCTTTTTTTTTTGTGATTTTAATTTGGGGGTTATAACAACAACACCAATCACAAATTAAAAAATTTGCGTTTCTGCGGCATGATTTCAAACAAAAAATATTAATTGAAACACAATTACTGTTTTTTGGGGGGAATTTTTATTTTTGAGTTACAATAACACAACCTACCAGGGTCGGACTTACGCACAAGCTAAGCTACAGCTTCAGGACTTCACGATTATGAGGGGCCTCAAAAATTTAAGTTTTAAGTTTACTGTCACGAATTATTTTTATATTCAAATTAATCTATTGTGCAGACACTGTTCATCTCAGTTTTACATAGTCATTATTGGAAACCAGTGCTAGTATAATGTTTTAACCACATCAATTTCGTATTTAGTTTTTAATGCTCCCTTCAATCAGAATAATAAATATATAACCTATTTCGACTTTTGAAATTTTGGGGCCTCATAAACTTATTGTAGCTTAGGACCTCTTAAATTTATTGTGGCTTAGGGCCATTTAAACTTGTTTTAGCTTAGGCCCTCTTAAATTTATTGTGACTTAGGGCCACTTAAACTTATTGTAGCTTAGGACCTCTTAAATTTATTGTGGCTTAGGGCCACTTAAACTTATTTTAGCTTAGGTCCTCTTAAATTTATTGTGGCTTAGGGCCACTTACACTTATTGTAGTTTAGGACCTCTTAAATCTATTGTAGCTAGGGCCACTTAAACTTATTGTAGCTTAGGACCTCTTAAATCTATTGTAGCTAGGGCCACTTAAACTTATTGTAGCTTAGTACCTCTTAAATCTATTGTGACTTAGGGCCACTTAAACTTATTGTAGCTTAGGTCCTCTTAAATCTATTGTGACTTAGGGCCACTTAAACTTATTGTAGTTTAGGACCTCTTAATGATGACGATTAGTTGTGTAGTAGAGTATCTGATCCTAATTTTTAAAACTATAACGTGTTTACTTTTTTTTTTGCTGTCAATGTTAAGCCATACCTCTTCTAAGTTCTCGTTGATACATATCACTTTAATATTTAATTAGACTTCCGAACGATTCCTTATACCCTCTTTAATTCGTTATTACTTGCACCTAGCAAATTTTTTTGACATAGACATAAAAAAGTGTGCGTCTTATTGCTTTGAAGTTTTCTGCGAAATTTCTCAACATATTTATTTTGAAATGAAGCAAATAATATCTCATTTTAGACTGCCTTTACTATTAGATATCTCTATAACCTAACCAGGGACGAATTTAATAGGGAGGTTTTGGGGTGTTCAAATTCCCCACCCCCCAATGTTTACGTTTGAATTTTTTTGCATTTTTAACCATTTAGTAACAAACTCCTAGCATTGATGAAAATATACCACTTTTTTATTAAAAATTAATATACCACTTATTTATTAATTACTTATATTCTGTCTTTTTTTATACCTATTTTTTAATCTTCTGATAAAATCAAGTCGTTTCCTAACCATATTTTCAAACTCCACCATTTAACCTAACTGGAGATATAAAACATTGCAAATTGTACAGAAAGGCGTATTTCGATGACGATTACGATAGCTTGCGAAAGTTAGATGAAATGAACTGGCAAACAAACTGAGCATTGTTTTTGTGATGTTTTGTGAAGCAATAATAAAGAAAACTAAATATCGTTTAACTTTATCCTATGGAGCTTTTGGTCTTGAAGCAGAAATATGTCGGCAAAAATGCTTGACTGTTCGGAAATTTTATTTTGTAGGCAAAAACTTTTCTCTAAAATGGTATTCAAGTCATTATTCCATCATCGTAGTATAGAAAGGGCGCCAAGTTTTGCCCAGGGACAAATATTATTTTTCAGTTCCCATAGTTACGAATAATTCGACAGCTATAATATGAAAAAAAAATACTTTCGAATAGTATTTAACTGAAATAACGAGCTAAGAGCAAATAAAATGCATTTTACCACAAAAAAACTTACTATGAAATAAAAAAAAGACAAAAGAAAAACTTTTGTCGTCTTAGTTTTTAGGAAGTTCTGGGCCGTGACTAGTTATTTACAAACCGTTAAGTATTAACCTATTGAAGATGTTCCCCATTCCCATTAGAACTACCAATGCTAAAGGGAGCTAAAACCCCTTCCCCAAAGTCAGGGTCAGTGCCAATTTCAGCACTGAGGTCACCTAGAACAAGGGTAATATCTCCTTTCTTACAGAATTCAAAATATTCAGAAGTTGTCTGTAAAACCTATCCTTCTCATTCTCATCAGAGTCCTCTGTGGGGGCATAACAACAGATGGCATTCAAGTCTTTACTTTTTGTTTTAAATTTTGCTGTAAGAAATCTTTCATTAATGCACTCATATCGTAGAAGAGCATCACTTGCATATCTGCTGAGAAGCAAACCTACACCTTGGAAATGCATTCCATTACCCCTCCCTGAAAATAGAAATTTAAAATTATTTTTAAATATCTCACCTTTTCTTGTGCATCTGGTCTCTTGCAAGCCTAAAAACTCTAGGTTATAAAACTGGAATTTCTGCGTGAAGACATCAAGAGAATAATCTCTATTAAACGTCCTCATGTTCCACGTTCCTGCAGAGAGAAAATGATTAGTAGGATTTTTAAAGAAACTAAGTGGCCGAGTGGTTAGCACGCTTGGCTACTGATCTAAGGGACCTGGGTTCGAGCCCCGGAATTAGGCATGGATGTGTGTGTCGTTTTTCTGCTGAGGTCCTGCCATCCTCTCAGATTCCTACTGTGGTATATAAACTGACAGGCTCCTGTCAGACCTCTGTGGCAAGCAGCTGCTTGAGGGGGGTCTTTTAAGTGGCATATAAACTGACAGGCTCCTGTCAGACCTCTGTGGCAAGCAGCTGCTTGAGGGGGTATTTATTTTTATTTTATTTAAGTTTATTGAGAAAGGTAGGGCCAACAATATCAAACAGCCCCCTAATCGCAGGCATGGGGCAAAGACCCATTCCAGTGCCGCAAGTTTAGGATCAATAATCATGCTCAAAGCCCTAAACCAATCCAGTCTATTGGGTATAAATGGTGAACACCAGGACCCTGGGAAGTTGACCACTCCTCAGCAGGGCAGAGATAAAAAGAAAAAAGTGGCCATAGAGACCATTTCAGTAGGCCACAGTGATCTGGCAAGCCCTCCCTTTCCGTTCTCTTCCAAAAGAGTAAAAGAGAGGTCTTTGAAAGGTAGTGACGGCCTTCACCACTTGAAGGTGGGGTCGGACATTAGGTGTTAGGCCTGGCCGGTTCTGTGCATCATCACTGGGCATTGGTACAAAGCTCTCCTTTCAATTTACACCTAGCTACCATTTACAAACGAAAATATTAAAACTAGAGAATTTTACTGCTCAATGTACGATAAACAAGAACCATCCCTATTTTTAAGTTTAAATTCCAGCTATTTGAAATTCTACTTTTATTAAATATATGGAATTCCCATGATAAGCCCTTCTTGCAAAATTAATGATGGAAAAATAAATGTATTAATTCCGAAAAAAAATGCAGAATTTTAAACTTCAATATGAAAAATCACAAGGCTAAATATATTTATATATTACGCATTTTATACCTTTAATCTTCTTACAGACCAGTAACGAAGAAAATAAAAACTCAACTTTTAAGAATACCAGAGAGAAAAGATAATTCTGTTAACTAATTTAATTCAGATTAAAATAAGCAGTTTGAACTGGAATGTTTTTTAGTATTGCTTGTCATTTCTTATCCGAAGCTAAGCTTTTTGCCCTTCAATATTCGTCAGTGAAAATATTAGTAAATCTCGTGCAAGACATATTTTCACATTATTTTTTTTCAAAATCTGGCAACCGAATTGTCAAGAGAATAAGTTGCGAAAGACGTAAAAATTCTTTTGCTTCATTGATGAAGTTTTACGAGAGTTGTACGAGGCTGTCTTAGCAATAAAAATTTATAATTCGGATTATGCGACACTTGAAAAACAGTATGGAATAGAAAAATTTAGTAACTATATGCCAATGAATCTAAAGTGTGTTTTTGCATCAATAAGGGGGGGGGGGGGGAATGGTAACTTTGAGCTTGCACTTACGTAAGAGATTATATGTCGTCGTGTGTTTCCAAAACCAGAAAATGAATGAAAAATTCCGAAGTATTATATAAATTCCTATTAGATAAAATGTTATTTTTTCATTATTATATAAAAACCAGAAGGACGCATATGAAAATATCGTTTTCAAACAGAAAGAAGTTTTTCCTTTACCTACTGTTTCATTCCTTAAAAGTTTTAATTTGAGCTAGCGGATAATGGGAAAAATGAAAATAGTATTAAATCTAAAAAGTTGCATTTCACACACCCCTCTCAGAAAAATGGGTAGATTATTCCTGTCAGTGAAAGTGTCTCTTAAAAATTACCACTAATTTTTACTAATTTATCAAATTTCTAATACTAATTTTTAATACTAATTTTTCAAATTTCTATTCTATGCAAATTTTTTATTTATTTATTTTTTTTTTGTAAAACTTGATAACAGCTCTGCCGTTTCATTTCAGTGATCTGTAAAGATTAAGTATTTTAAAAAGGCATATTATATTTCATTAGTACCAATAAAATTAAAAAAGAGTTTTCTAATTATCATTTTCATTGTTTCCAATGGAAGTTTCGTGACGTTCACATTCCACGTGAAAGTGCATATCGTTATATTTCATCAATACCTATCCAGCACAAAAATAATTTTTGATTTATCTCTGTAAACATAAAAGTTCGATGTGTACAGACAGATAGACAGACGACAAAGCGAAACTATTATCTCGTTTTCTTTGTAACTGGGATAAAAATCTGTGGAAAGAGATATCTAAAAACTGTTATTTAAACTTTATTAATATAAAATATTTATGATTCAGTCATTTCAAATGAATGTCATACGGTACTTAATTTTAGTAATTGGGGAATTACAGGGGCAAAAATCTTGAATAAAACGTAAATCTCAGAAAATATTTTTATAGAAATTAAGATCTGGCAACAACGAACTTTATGCAACTCACGACGGAGAGCTGTCAAAACATGGAATATTCTATAAGTATTCATTGTGCACTCCCGGGTGACTTACTTTGACTAAAATATCATTTAAAACTACTTTCGTTCAATCAATCTTAATTTTGAAACCTTCCTAGTAAGGCCAAACACTTTTTCTATCAGAAAGCAAAGTTACATGGAGTTAAATAGAGCAACGAAGATTTGTATAGCAAAGAAACCTAAAGACAATTTAGCTCATTATATGAGATAACATTGACTAAGAGTAGACAGCCTACCTGGTCAGTAGTTAGTGTACCTGACTACTAAGACAAGCGCGTATGTTCTTGTGCAAGTATTTGTATGTTGTAGGAGAAACCAGGACAAGCCTATTATCACTTCTAGGTCATCTCCAACCTTTGTTTAGGGAAACTGTAGTGGCAAGTAAGCAAGGGGGGGGGGGGGGCTTTTTTAGGGACATTTGTGAAATAAAAATAGGAATGAATTTCGCGGAACATTTGAAGGTTGGTAGGAGCAGTCCGGCAAATTACTTGATGTCTGGCATGCCTGTCTAAGACCCGACCATAGTTAAAAAATCCTGCACTATTACCTGACTACAGGCCGGGATCTATAAAATAAAGTGTGTGCGTGCAGGGTGGGTGGGATGATCAAATCGAGCAGGAGAGCTTTAAAAAAGTGCTTGAAATTATAAATATGCACATAAATATATACAACAGTATAACTTTTTGCTTCCACTGCCCTTACTAGCATTCTAAAAGGGGAATTGCCCCTTAATGTAGATTTGGCTCTGCCTGGCTATAGTTCAAGCACAGGTTAGTATTTAGAACCCGACGTTTTAATATGTCATGTACAATATATGTAGATTTAAGCAATTCAGAAATTTTTATTCGGTGAATATTTTTAAACTTAAGACCAGGAACTAGAGCTATGGGATAGGGGGGGGGGGGGGTCGGCATAGACCTACTCATTGGTGCATTAAAATATCTAAAGGCCTAAGGGGCCAAAAGATTCCGAAAACCCCAACTATTCTGGATTGGGAAGAAGTATTCAATCCATAAATATTTCTACAACTTATAAACGGAGAAAATGTGAATGCAGCAGGATAAATAAATTCTATTACAGAAATGTGTAAATAGAAAATTTAATATGCATTATATAATACCAGTGTACTTAACAAAAATCACATTATATTTGATGTTAACCTAGGTAGAAACAAGAGGTAAACAAAGTAGGCAGATTACATTGATTGTGAAATATTTCACTAAATAAAATGTTGGGAAAAAAAATCGAGATTTGACTCTTTTGAGACCTCCATAAAGGTCGAGCCCCAGACGAATGCTTCATTCGATTATCCCGTAATCCGCCATTGCCCAAATAGCATCTATGGGGTAATAAATTTCCGGTGTCCTTTTATGCATGAAATAATTTATTTCACCTTCAGATTTTTTCCGTCGCATTTATATTTCATAAACAAATGCTTGCTTGAAACGTTTACCATTAAGTTTAAATATTTAATTCAAATAGTTTCTCATAAAACTTAGGTGATAAAGTTTGGTGCCGGAGAGCTGGCAATACCGTTTCATAATATTTACAACTTCGCAGAATTATTTCATAAGAAAGTTAATTTTGACCGAAATATTTTTGACTTTTTTTTTTTGTGTAGTTCTACTGATACTAGGGACCCTATATAGGTAGAGGTTGGCCATCTCAAAATTGAATGCCATGTTTTGTCGTCGCTCGGATTGTGTAGTGTGCATAGCTGAATGGTATTGCACGGGTTGGGTTGTTTTACCTCTGAGCGGCACTTTTTTGCACACCATGGGCTAAATGGTCAAGTCACATGGACCCCGAAGGCTCAGAGAAGGTTGGGGGAGGGGACCCACTGGAACAGCTGTTGGGAGACAGATGGTAGCCTCCCGTCAAGGCCATCCAGCGTGTTCTTTAACGTGCACAGGGTATGGCTCTCCCGCACTCGGGGCCACGGCTTAACGTCCCATCCGACGGACGGCGGCCTTTCCAAGCCCATCGGTGTCCCCTACTCACCGTGGACAGGGCGGGGAATTTTGCGGAGATAAATCTCAACGCTGACCCAGTTGGGACTCGAACCTGGGAACTACAGATTACGAGCCTGGCGCGCTACCGACTGAGCCACTCCCTCCCCGGTATTGCACGGTACTTATGGATTCCGGAAAAGGGTAGGGTAATATTTGATACAGATTTCAGTGCTCATGATTCGAAACACTTTAGAAAACGGCTAAAAAAGGATTGCCAGAGGCACACCTGCCCATTCGGATTCCAGCAGAGCATGGAGATTCCGGAGATGACGTGGTTGTGTGTCCGCGCGCCGAACCTGTCGATCCAAATGGTCCAACAAGTGTTCTATGGGATTGAGGTCGGGCGATTTCGCCGGCCAAAGGAGAATGGAGACATCGCTGTCATGTTCCTGGAACCAGTCATGAACCACCTTAGTCACATGGCAGGGCGCATTGTCCTGTTGGTAGACACCATCACCACCAGGGTAAACGTCCAACATGAAGGGATGCATGTGGTCAGCGAGGATAGACAAGTAGCTATTGACGTTCAGGGACCCATCCAGCGGTACCAACAGTCCTAGGTCATACCAGGAAAACATCCCCCAGACATGCACACTGCCACTGCCAGCCTGTACTTGACTGACAAGCATGTCCGGGTGTTGGTTCTCGTGTGTCTGACACATATCTACCACCGTCCGTCACTTCTGTGGAGTAGAAACTTCAATTCATCGGAGAAGGCAACCTTTTTCCACTGTCCAATGACAGTAGTCCCGTGCGAACTGCAGTCGTCTCGCTGATGGACCTTGGTTAACATGGGCACCTTTATGCAGCGTCGACTCCGGAGACCCATGCATAACAGGGTTCGCTCTACTGTAATCGATGACACGTACCTGGGTGCCCCAACACTCATTTGAGTAGTCAATTGCTGCGTTGTTGCGCGTCAATTGCCCTTTACCAGTCGACGGAGCCAACGTTCTCCTATGGCAGGGGTGGGCAATTGTTTTCGTATCTACACTGCGCTTGCGTATTGACGTGACCGTCCTAGTGGAAAATACGAGACGAATCTTCGGTCGCGCACGGGAAGGAAATCTCGGTTCAAGGCGGATTTTTCTGACTGTCTTGGTGGGCCACAAAAAACTCTTAGCGGCCGAATGTGGCCCGCGGGCCGCTATTTGCTCACCCCTGTCCTATGGGGTCGATGGCCTCACTCATTCTCACTCATTCTCACACATTTTCTCACTCATTCACAAATAATTGCGATAGTTGTGTGAATCGCCTAATGTGTTCCATGTCTACAGGACATTTGTGATATTTTACCACTGAAAAACGAAGTTCATTTAACAGATTCATATGTGAATATAAATGCTTCTCTGCCATTTCCGACACCAAAATCTGTGTTATCTCATCCTTTTTTTACATACAATAGGACAAAATAATTCTTAAACATGCATTCTTGTTAGAAAATGAAGCCCTTTTCTATTAATCAACTATTTGCCAACTAGATGGCAGCAATTTCACCGTTCTAGAAAGCTGAACAGATAGATGGGGCGATTTGTGGCAAACTTTGGAGAAGAAGCTTGATGTGAGAACTCGCAAAAACAGTAGGCAAGGATGCTGCGTAAATTTTAGTACGCATGCATTCTGCTAAGTGCATCCACCTTAAAAAAAGAAGGCCTTTAAGAGTTAAATAAGGATTTGAAAACCACAAATCCGTTTTCTCAGTTCTGCCTCTGGTAGTAACATTGAGTAATTCTACGGTTTCCAAATGCTTAAAACGTTGAGTCATGCTAAATTGCATAAATTATAGGAATGTGCTATAGAGTTATGAAGTAAAATTACAATTAATTAAAATGTCTACATAAAATTAAAATACTTTTCTATTAAATTTAGAACATAAAATAGTTAAGAAATGATGTTAAGCAATTTTTTAAAAATCAATCCACTTATGAGCTGAACAAGTCGCCTGAGAGTTGTTTTAACCCAAATTAACTATTATCTGACTCTAATGGCAAGACGGACTTAGTGTCGACTTTTTCTCAAGGTGTGTTTGTGGTCACAGGTGAAAGGATTTCCTGGATAACATAGTCACGATCTCTTACCTCGAATGGGGGGGGGGCTCAGTCGGTAGCGCGCCAGGCTCGTAATCTGTAGTTCCCAGGTTCGAGTCCCAGCTGGGTCAGCGTTGAGATTTATCTCCGCACAATTCCCCACCCTGCCCACGGTCAGTAGGGAACACCGATGGGCTTGGAAAGGCCGCCGTCCGTCGGATGGGACGTTAAGCCGTGGCCCCGTGTGCGGGAGAGCCATACCCTGTGCACGTTAAAGAACACGCTGGATGGCCTTGACGGGAGGCTACCATCTGTCTCCCAACAGCTGTTCCAGTGGGTCCCCTCCCCCAACCTTCTCTGAGCCTTCGGGGTCCATGTGACCTGGCCATTTAGCCCATGGTGTGCAAAAAAGTGCCGCTCAGAGGTAAAACAACCCAACCCAACCTCGAATGGGCTCTATACCAGGAGGTCAGTGGTTTATGCCCCATTAATCCTCAAACACCTAAAATTTCGTCTGAAATTGTGCCGCCAACATGTTACTTGTAGTCCGGAACAATGGATTAATGTTCTGTTTTCTGATGAATCTCGATTTAGCCTGTAGAGATTCTAGGTGTTTTATCTAGAGAAATGGGATACCATCCCTCCTACATCGGAGAAAGGGATACTTATGATTATGGGCGCCGGCAGAAATTTTTCCAGGATATGGGGGAAATCAATGTTTCAAAATACACTGCTGGCCATTAAAAATGCAACACTAGGAAAGACAAGAGATATCAAAGCCATATTTAGCGAATACATAGCTTATGGGATAAGGATCAAATGATTACAAATACAACTCGATTAGACTTCTGGAATACAAAGAAATCAGTGTCTTGTAGCCACCATGAGCAGATAACCGCTGCTACATGGTCTGGCATTGAGAGGATGAGATGTCGGATGTGTGTTTGGGGAATGTCAGTCCATGCGGTTTTGACACATAGCCAAAGTTCATCTGTTGTAGCAGCTGCTGGTGTCTGGTGTGCTGGTCGTCGTTAGATCATGGACCAGACATGTCCATTTGGGGACAGATCCGTTGAATGCACAGGCCAAGGCAGAAGTGTCACATGGTGGCAATCCAGGAATTGTTGGATGATGCATGCCACATATGGTCGTGCATTGTCCTGTTGGTAAATGGCACCAGAGACCCCGTGAAGATAAGGTACGACCACAGGCTCCAACATCTCGGTGATTAATGCTTGCTGTTCAGAGTACCGGTAATGCATACGAGGCATGTGCGTGTGTGGAGTCCAATGGCACCCCTTACCATAACACTAGGGGCCAGACCTCTATGACATTGCATCATGCATGTCTCACTAAGTCTGTCGCCTTGGTACTGCCAGATACGGATTCGTCCATCATAGTGCTGCATGTTGAAGCAGGATTCATCTGAAAAGACGATGTGATGCCATTCGCACATCCATGCGCAATGTTCTTGGCACTATTGCAGTCGCATATGCCTGTGTTGTAGAGTCAATGGTAGCCGAAGTATGGCCACCTAGCAAAGATACCCGATGATGCAGACGATGTCGAACCCGAACCGTACGTGCGGACACTGGTTGATGTGCAACACTTCCTAACTGTTGAGCTAAGGTGTTTGATATGGCTGTACGATCATTCATAGCCATGCGCACGAGATGTATGTCCACTCGTCCGTTTGTGTAACAGGGGCGTTGAGATCCCTCACATCAGTGAGTTCGTTCCTCCTCTACCCACTGGCGTCATATTCTCATCACTGTGGCAGCATTCTGTCCAATACAAGTACCGCTGTCTCGGTACAATAATCCACCTTCCTGTAATCCTGCAATTCTCCCTCAATAAAAAAAAAAATACAATCGGAATCCTTGTTGTATGGATGCCGTGTTCTTCAATGGGGCATATTTGATCGTTTAGTGCCCAAGAACTGCGAGCAAACACAATTCCAGTGCTTTACACCGGCTCTTTGTAATATCCTCTTACATCACTTCCAGGGGGCGTTTCTGTCACACATGATGTGCATATGTGCTGCGCTTTGAATCATTTACATGTTCTCCCATGGGCTACCCATAATGCACATTTCAGGATAATATGATGAGTTCTTCCTGGTGTTGCACTTTTAATGGCCAGTAGCCGTCCCGTGGCCGAGTGGTTAGCGCGCTTGGCTACTGATCTACGGGACCTGGGTTCGAGCCACGGGTAAGGCATGGCTGTTTGTGTCGTTTTTCTGCTGAGGTCCTGCCATCCTCTCAGACCTTCTACTGTGGCATATAAACTGACAGGCTCCTGTCAGACCTCTGTGGCAAGCAGCTGCTTGAGGGGGTATTTATTTTAGCCGTCCCGTGGCCGAGTGGTTAGCACGCTTGGCTACTGATGTAAGGGACCTGGGTTCGAGCCCCGGATTAGGCATGGATGTGTGTGTCGTTTTTCTGCTGAGGTCCTGCCATCCTCTCAGATCTCCTACTGTGGCATATAAACTGACAGGCTCCTGTCAGACCTCTGTGGCAAGCAGCTGCTTGAGAGGGTATTTATTTTTTATTTTATTTTTAATGTAGCAATATTTATGTCGAACCGTCCATTAACGAGTGCAGCTGGAAATAAGGATCATGTTTCCAGCGAAAACATACTTGCGTTCTCCCTCCAATACTTTTTCAGTACTATATACAGGGTGATTCAAAACTTATCGTTCAAATTTCGTGGGGAGGTAGCGGATACGTCAGGAAACCGATTTCACATAGGAAAGTATGTCCGCAAATGTACGCATGCGTATGTAGAGGGCGCTGTGTGTACCCAACCAGTGTACAGCTCGCCCGACCACTCCCGCTGTCATCAGTGTACGAGCTGACTTACTAGTGATAAGATGAATCGTTTTACGCATCAAGAGCTAGCGGATATGCATTTCGCATATGGGGATACACTGATGACAGCGGGAGTGGTCGGGCGAGCTGTACACTGGTTGGGTACACACAGCGCCCTCTACATACGCATGCGTACATTTGCGGACATACTTTCCTATGTGAAATCGGTTTCCTGACGTATTCCCTACCTCCCCACGAAATTTGAACGATAAGTTTTGAATCACCCTGTATATATACACAATCGTATCAGGATAATATGACCACCTATCATAGTATGTGTATGGTAGGTGGTCATATTATTCTGATACGACTGTATATGTGAGGTCTTATCCTATTACTAAATTAAATTAATTTGAGTAGTGATTTTTGAAAAACAAATTAAGACTCATTGCACGTTTTTCAAGGGCTTAAGATGTACATATATACCTGTTAAGCACGGACAAACATCGGAAAATTTTATATTGCTTTTCTTTAGTTTCCATACAGATGGTTTGATGCAAAATAATCTTTGAAAATATAGTTATGGATGGAAACTTAATTCAAAAACCAGGCCTAGGAGTGGAGTGTTCCTCAAATTCTTAACCCCCCCACCTACTCAAAATAACTCTAGTATTCGGTTAAAATTCGATTCAACAGTGATCTCTTTCCAAAACTGGCATGTCAATCTGTTTCTTTTATGAAATGAAGCGACCTTTTGAAAACAAATCCTCCTGTCTACAAATCGAATACTTTTGGAATACCTAATGGGTTTCGTGTAATTTAATCTAATAATGTGGGCAGAGCCGTGCCGTGCTATGATAGAGAGGCGGCCGCATCAGGCGGCACCGTAAGGGGGCGGCATAAGCAGCGAAATCAAAATACAATTTGAACCATTCAATAATTAAAAATCTTTACGCAACGCTTTTCTATATTGGTCGATGTTATTCCGATATTGATGTATACGATTTATGATTTATCGTACGCCTCTGCCTAAGCGCTTTCGGTACCCTTTGATCTCGGTTTCTGGTGCAGTTGCATCGTTGGCGAGCGCTCGCCTGAAAGACTTTTGATCTGACAGCGCGAAGCTATTATTTTTGTTTGTAATATACCGCGCGGCCGCTCCTAAAAGCTGAGGCGGCAATTATCACAAAAGACAGTAGCACGTGTTACGTGTTGATAGTTCTACTTTGAGCTTACAATTATTGACAATATTTGATTTTAATGTTAGTTTGTCATGAGAAGTGGCAAGTGGCTGTGCTGTATTTAAATCAGTAAATCAGATATATAATATATCAGTATAATATTTGTGCATTTATACTAATTCAGTTTTTGTATTTAAAAAGTAGATCAGGTAAGAGAATTATTGTTTTTTACAGCAATTGCAGTTACTTATTATCATTGAAAATGATTATGTTATGACAATAGGGACTCGAATTAAAAAGTAGCATTTGCATGTACTGAGTGTATCTCAGGTGCTGAACGTGTGCCTCTGTGTGATAGATAGAGTTATAGGTAATATTGGGCTACTTTTGGGTTCTGTATGTGATAGAGAGTTGCTTAGGAAATATTTGCATTTGCCTACTTTTGCGTTCGTTATTTATTGCTCTATTTTTACCAAATTCATATACGTTGAAGTGGAGACAATACAATAACAAGTTAAAGGCATATGTCAAAACGGCTGCTAGCTGTCAATTTGACAGATATTCGTTATCTATTTATTATGTTCTGTTACCTACAAATCTTACTAGCTTTGCAACTCATTTCTATCGTTATTTTATCTACCCTACTTTAATAGCATGATAAGCATCATCATATTTAATAATTTTCAATGACCCCTCCCCTCCCCCCCGGTTGCATCTTTGCGAAGGACTGTGAATTTTTATTTAATATTTTTATTACAGTATGGAACAGAAAAGGAAAAAAATTGTCTGGAAGTCAATATAAAAAGAAACGCTTAAAGAAAGAGGAACAAGGAAGAAAGCCAAGCTATGTTATGAAGGAATTCTTAGTACAAAAGTCCTGTTTAGATGAGCCGTCCACATCCACATCAACAGCGACTGCTTTGGATTTGGCAAATAAAAACTCAGTGCCGCCCCAATCACTTCCAGAAGAAGTTGTTGAAGAGAGCCAAAAAATAACCCATCAGAAGTTCATCAAGAGCCGGGTAGCAGTAGCAGCCAACAGATATTAAACGAAATTCTTTCTGATCCTGTATTATGGAATGCTTTCTGCATGTCATCTGAAACTCGTCAAATACTGGTTGAGAGGGATCCACATCAAATTAAAGAATTCGAGTTTCCTATTAATAAAGGAAGGCGTAGATTTTCGCCCTCGCATTATTTGAAAGTGTTGAGCAATGGTGAAGTCGTTGAGAGAAGTTGGTTGATTTATTCTGTTACAAATGATGCCGTTTTTGCTTTTGTTGTATATTATTTGATAATTCGTCTGCTATTAATGACTGGCCCAAAAAAGGATATTCTGACTGGGAAAATCTTATAAGAGCCCTCACAATGCTCGAAAAGTCTGTAAATCACAGAAATGCTTTTAGAGCATGGAAAGAATTGGACATTCGATTAAAGCAGAAAAAAACTATTGACGCTGAATATCAACGAATTATGGATATGGAAATTCAGCATTGGAGAGGAGTTCTAAAAAGAATTATGTCAATAATTAGACTATTGGCCTCACAATGCTTAGCTTTTCGTGGAACAACTGAACATTTCTTTCAGCCTAATAACGTACACTTCCTAAAGTTGGTAGAATTGCTTTCTGAGTTTGATCCAGTTATGGAAGAACATATCAGGAGAGTTCAACGCGAGTCTGATAAATGGTCTGTGACTTATCTAAGCAATAATATACAAGATGAATTAGACGGGAAATGTAATTTTAAGCAAAATTGTCGTAATAATAAAAATTGCTAAATATTTTTCGATAATCGCCGATTGTACCCCAGACGTAAGTCTATTGAACAGCTCTCATTAACAATAAGAGTTGTCGCTTTAAACTCCATTCAAAATAAATATGAAATTGAAGAATTCTTTATTGTTTTTTTTTTTGAAGCTAGTGATTCAACCGGAGAGGGTTTGACAGAACTTATTCTGACACATTTGGAAAAGTTAGGTTTTGAGTTAAAGTGGCTTAGAGGACAAGGCTATGACAACGGAGCTAATATGAAAGGAGTAAGAAAGGGTGTACAAAATGGAATACTTGAAAAATATTCAAGGGCGTTTTATGTGCCCTGCGCATGTCATTCTTTAAACCTAGTTGTGAATGATGCATTGTCTTCTTCTACAGAAACAACAACTTTTTTTTCTATTGTGCAAGAACTTTACACTTTTTTTTTCTGGTTCTACAAAGCGTTGGGAAGTGCTAAAAAAATATGTTTCACAATTAACTTTAAAACCATTGAGTGCTACTAGGTGGGGGCAGGGGTGGCTCAGTCGGTAGCGCGCCAGGCTCTTAATCAGTAGTTCCCAGGTTCGAGTCCCAGCTGGGTCAGCGTTGAGATTTATCTCCGTAAAATTTCCCTGCCCTGCCCACGGTCAGTAGGGGACACCGATGGGCTTGAAAAGGCCGCCGTCCGTCGGATGGGACGTTAAGCCGTGGCCCCGTGTGCGGGAGAGCCATACCCTGAGCACGTTAAAGAACACGCTGGATGGCCTTGACGGGAGGCTACCATCTGTCTCCCAACAGCTGTTCCAGTGGGTACCCTCTCCCAACCTTCTCTGAGCCTTCGGGGTCCTTGTGGCCTGGTCATTTAGCCCATGGTGTGCAAAAAAGTGCCGCTCAGAGGTAAAACAATCCAATCCAATCCACTAGGTGGTCAAGCACAGTAGATGCGATAAAACCTTTACGATTTCAACTTTGCGAAATCTGTGATGCATTATTCAAAATAATAGAAGACATCAACAGAGATGCAGAAACTAAAGTTAAAGCAAGAGGGTTAGCAAAAAATATTAAAAATTACAAGTTTATATGCGGTGTAATTCTTTGGTATGATATTTTATTTGAAATAAATTCAGTCTCGAAGCTATTGCAATCTGTAACTATAAATTTGTCAGATTGTGTAAGGATGTTATCAGAAACCATACAAAAAGTGAAAAGTTATAAATAATCTGGATATGATCAGATGAAAATTGCTGCTAATGAGATTGCAGAGAAACTTGAATGCAGTGCAGAATTTCCTGCCGAACTGAAGTTAGAGCCAGAAGAAAAAAGCGTCAATTTGACTATGAAGAAGCTGTCGATCAACTCATAACAGAGGAGAATAAATTTAAAATAAACTTTTTCAATTATATTCTGGACATTACCCTTAATTTTCTGAATGAACGATTCACGCTTCTGGAAACCCATAGCAAAAATTTTCAGTTTTTATATGACATTTTAAAACTCAAGGATATAGATGACAAAACGCTAGAAAATTATTGTACCAGTCTCCAGTCAATACATTTGGTCGAAAATGAATCAGATATAAATGCAAATGATCTTCAAGAAGAATTACGTGAGGATGACCTTCTACTATGGCATATAAACTGACAGGTTCCTGTCAGACCTCTGTGGCAAGCAGCTGCTTGAGGGGGTATTTATTATTATTTTTTATTTTATCCCGAATGCTACCATATTCTATGAAACCTTTGGATGTTTTAAATTATTGGTGCCAAAATAACTTAATTACTTTGTATCCGAATACTGTTGTAGCTCTGAGAATTTTATTAACACTCCCTGTCTCTGTAGCTAGTGGGGAAAGAAGTTTTTCCAAAATAAAATTAATAAAACACTACTTAAGAAGTTCTATAAGCCAAACATAACTTTGTAATCTGTCATTAATTTCTATTGAATCTACATTGGCTGCCACTCTAGACTACACATCCCTAATTAACGAATTTGCTAAAGTTAAAGTTATAAATAATAAATAAATACCCCCTCAAGCAGCTGCTTGCCACAGAGGTCTGACAGGAGCCTGTCAGTTTATATGCCACAGTAGAAAGGTCTGTGAGGATGGCAGGACCTCAGCAGAAAAACAACACACACATCCATGCCTTACCAGGGGCTCGAACCCAGGTCCCGTAGATCAGTAGCCAAGCGCGCTAACCACTCGGCCACGGGACGGCTAAAAAGTTAAAGTTAGAAGGGTAAAACTGTAGTAGATTGTTGTAGTTGATATCATTATTTTAAAGTACTTTATATTTTCAAATTAAAAATAGTATTCGTACATTTTGTACAGTTTTTTATTTAAATCACAATCGAAGGTTATTTTAAAGAAAAAACGTTTAAGGGGGCGGCATTTCGAAGACTTGCATCATAATGAGAAAATCTACCGCACGGCTCTGGATGTGGGGAGAAATCTCTTCCATGGTATCATGTTCCCAGAAGAAAACTGCATGTAGAACTCCATCTAATTTTCTTTTGCTATGTTTAAGGCAGGTTTTTTTTTGGCCCAAAGGAAAAGAGAAATTTGCAATAATTTATCCCACCTCGTACTTTCACTTCTTAACCCACAAGTTAGTTACTTAACTCCGTTTCCATTTATCTCACAAGAAACCTTTAGGAACGATACCTACTTAATATACGTCATGTTGGTGGCAAATATGTTCACGGTTAAAGTATTATCGTCCGCTACCTCAATGGTCCGCTCTCTTCTTATTATCTGTTTTCATGTTGCCATTCGAAAATTGCATGCTAAGATATGTCTAAGCTTGGGTCTAAGGACCAGGTAGATAATTTTTCTTAATTGGAAGCTTATTTTTTGGATTTTAGAATCCATATGATACATATTTTGTCGTAAATATGTTCAGTTCCAGGTAAGTTTATCATATATGTCAGTATCATATGTTTGTATGTAAAGAGATGAAGCACTTCAGTATGCGTAATGCAGCTCACTTATTCACTATTTTTACCGTTTAATGATATGTGATCTTAATTTTTTGGTTAATAATTTTGATTAGTTAGTAAAAGCTACGTTTGAAGAATAATCGTTAATGTATGGGAATTATTTCATTGCATATTTATACATGTATAATTTGCATAATATACTGCCAATTGTATATATCGGTATATATGTTAAAAGCTGTGTATTGCAACTATCTACAGAACAATCACGGTGCATAATTACCATACAGTTCATAGCAACGGTAGCCAAAAGAAAACCCATGCTCCCTCCTTCCCACCTGTTCAAAGTAAAAAAAAAAGGAATAGATTATTAAGTTTTATGATATGAATTTCTTTGTGTAATATTTTACAATTAGCCCATTTCTTATTCTGTTAAGTGTGATCAAGAATTTTACTAGAAGTAAAAAATGTTTTACTAACATTGAATTTTTTTTTTCTCTTCCACATTAACTGACATTTTATTCTGCTTTTCCTCTCAAAATATTTTCTGTTTATATGCATGGTTACATCTGTTCACACTTGCCAAAATGCATCCAAACTAGAGATATTCAAGTATACCCATGCATTAACCATACATTTGTATAAAACATACTTCTGTTTGCATTTTTTGTGTGCACTGGCCTCCATACTTTGTTTTACTGGCACTATATCCAGCATATGCCTTGTTACTATTTAAAGCCTATGTATGTAAATAATAGTATATTTTATTAGAAGCTACTGATAATTATATTTCTTTGTCCTTTTAAAGAGCTGCTACCATTTTTATTAATAACTTAAGTGTGTGTTATAGAAGAGAACTCTGGCTATAATATTTATGATTTGTAGCATAGATATATATTATGAAATAGAGTATTTTTATTCTGAGATGCTACTTTAGTGTATTACTGGTTTAGTTTATGTTGGGTTGTTTTACCTCTGGTCAGCACTTTTTGTCCACAATGGAATAAATTGCCAGTCCCAAGGACCCCATAAAGAGAAGGTATGGATTTGAACCTGGAAAAGACATAGATGTTTGTGTTTTTCTGTTGAGACCCTGCCAATCTCACAGACCTGCTATGGGGTATAAATTGACAGGCTCTTGTCAGACCTCTATGACAAGCAGCTACTTGAAGGGGTATTTTTTTTTTAATTTTTTGGTGAAAGGGGACTCACTGGACAGCTGTTAAGAGACAGATGGAAGCCTTGTATCAAGGTCATCAAGTGTGTTCTTTAACATGCACAAGTATTTATGGTTCTCCTCACACAGGGCCACAGCTTTACATTCCATCTGATAAATAGCAGCCTTTTCAAGCCCATCGGTTCCTCTTTCTAATCCAGGGTGGGAGTTTAGTGGAGGTAAACTTCAATGCTGGCACAGGTGGGACTTGAACATGGGAAACTGCAGATTATAAGTCTGACATGTTTTTGACTGAGCAACCCCTGTCCCAAATTCTCATTCAATTTATATACACTAGGAAATATCATCAATAATAACTTGCAGTTTAATCAAGATTGAAAGAGAAAAAGATTAACTTGGGGAGGGGAAACTAATTTTGTAAGAATATGAATCCAGATCCTCTTAATTATGTGAGGTATTAATGTGTCGTGGTGTTTATCAAGTCGCCACTTCTTGACATGTTACAGGTCATGAATACACAAAGCTAAAGTCAGTTTTACTTCTAATTAAAAAAAATTAATAAATGAGAAGTATTTTCTTTTTATGAAAATTTTAATACTAGCAAGCTCAGTTATACATTGGAAATAAAAGTAAGTGTGAAACAGTTCCATTTTGAATGAAAGAAAAGTTTATGAGAAATATTAGTGATGAAAAATCTTTATGTCATTTGCCAGACTGACAAATGCCATAAATAATTTACTGCTGCTGTTCTTTCAAAACTTTTGATACTGAAATATGCAGGAAACATAGATTTGAATCTATCCATGCTACCATTCAAGTGTACATTTTTGTACATTACGGATGAGTTTGGGCACATCTGGCTCAATCTTGAACATAAAGAAAAATAATTTCCTTTCATTATGATTTCAGCCATTTAATTAAGAGTTTAGCAATTTTTTCAAGTATTCTTTATCATTAATGAATTGCTTAGCATTTTTAATGACACTGCTCAAGAATTCTTTAGGTATTCCCTTGCTTTTGCTAGTATTGTAATAAAAATAGAATACTTCATGGCATGTTTGTTGCTATATATGGTATAGGTGTGTGTGTGTGTATATATATACATAAAGATATATGCATTTATATTGCATTTATTTCTTTATTCGTTTGCTTTATTTATTTAGCGAAATAATTTTTTTTGATGAACTGCATTTTTTATTGAAAATAAACTTTAATAATAATTTTTTATTGAAAATAAACATTATACAATGGAAGTTATGCATAAATATAAAAACAAACACATGTTATATTTAAATTCAGAGTATATAGTTGCTCCAAGATATTTATTTCGTATTAGATAACAGAGTTTCGTCAATTTAAATGAAGGGTAATAGTTTTAAGTCTGATAAATAATATAGATTTTTTCAGCACAAATTTTTAAGTGCCATTTATCACAGTTTTTTTTTATTACCACCAGCAAGTTCTTTTTAACTTTTCGAAGTGTCCTTGTTTCAGACCAAAGGATCAAAACATCAGCACAGATTGAAAATTAGGCATTTTTATTAATAATTTTTGGAAATCATATAAATATGTGTAGGTTAAAAAGATGGCTACACCAGTGACAAAACAATGAACAACAAGAACTTACTGTATGTGCTTATTATTCATGAAGGAAATCAATTTCGTGTAGCTAAAATTTTGAACAAATTTTTAATCATTCTAATGTTTTATTTTGCAATCTAATAACAGTGTCACCATATGCAGTATCCAAATAATCCAGTATCTTTTTTTACCATTATATGTCTGTTCACATTCTTAATTCATAAATATCTGTTTTTTTTGTTTTTTTTTCAGTGTGTAAAAATATAATTAAAAAATTTATTTTATTTCTCTTTTAAATTTTATGCCATTTTCAGGGAAGCCTACCAGCCTCTTCCCAGTATGCAGGTGTATATACAAAGTCTGCTCTCTGGCCCTTTGTCTGGTAGTATTGCAATAGATACAAACCCAGAAGCAAATGTAGAATCTCTAATATCTTCTTTTTGTGCCCAAAAGGGAGTAGCTTACAATCCACATTTAACCATATTTGATAATGGAAATAGGCCTCTTGTACACTCTGCAACTCTTGAATCTGAAGGAATCAATGATGGAGCTGTATTATACCTTGGGAATAAAAGTAAGTGAAATAATTCTATTTTGAATGAAAGAAAAGTATGAGTTTATTGATTACTGACTTTTAATTACACAATGTAATGTAAGTAATTTTAATAATATAATAATTGATTCTTGAGTGGTATCTTTCTCTCTCTCTATAATAATTGATGAAGAATAATTTTGAAAAATATGTATCTGTGAACCATATCTGAATAAACTTTTGACTGAAAATATCTAACAATTGAAGTAGGAGTACAATCTTGCAAACAAATATTCAGCTAGCACTTTCCATTAAGGACTTTGAAAAACTTATTGGAAGTCACTTTGTAGCAACACAGTTATGAGGATGAATTCTATAGCAACAAAGTAATCCAAAAGTCATAGTTTCCCCATAAGAAATTGTGAGCAACTTGTCTCTAAAAGGAACAATAAATTCCAGTTGTTTAGGTATGAATTTTTTAACCAAAGTGTGGGAATATTTTACACCAATATTTTTATTTCTATACCTACAAAGCAGTCACCTTCACTGTTCTTAGTATAACATAGCAAAATTGAATATCTGCCAAGGAAACATTAGCAATTTTTGTTAATTGTACTGATTATTATTTGAAGCTATACCGTTTCTTTCCTTATTTTTTGATAATCTAAACAATAAAGGGCAGCCTAAGATCTATTCAATATAATCCTTAATGTTTGTCATTCTGTTTGTCTCACAACATATGTATAAATGGTAAGATTGCAAATGATTAAATTTGCGAGTGTTTTCTTGATCAAAAATCAAAGATCATGAAATTTTTATTGAGATAATTAATGGGGGCAGAGTTTAAAATTTCTATGTAGGCAGCTGTCAAAGCTGTAATAAAGGAGCCTCTCAATAGATGATGCTACAAGTGATGGCTAAGGAAAGTTGTTTGTTGACTATAAATTTCAGACTTTTTCAGATGTCATAAATTTTGCATGATTCTTCATCAGATCAAAGAGGAGGTTTTTATTTGAGTATAGTGTAAGAGTTTGTTCCCATAAATGTTTTCCCTTACCCCTAATAAATAGGAGAATTTCTGCTAAAGAGGGAAGACTAGGACAATTTAACGTGGTGTACAACTTGCTCTTATCGCAACTAAAAGCAATTAAGCTATTGTTTTAAACAATGATAGTTATTAAAAGTTTGGCTTCTTATATAAAATTTGTAGT
Organism: Ryuthela nishihirai; assembly: GCA_038380435.1. NCBI lineage: Eukaryota > Metazoa > Arthropoda > Arachnida > Araneae > Heptathelidae > Ryuthela > Ryuthela nishihirai. Next base: position 18,519,948 of record JAWZYU010000031.1, on the reverse strand, counting down.
TATCTTCCCCCCCCCCCCCCAAGAAAAGGTGAAGAAATAAACAGTTGCCAAGTATAATTAGTTATATTCCAAACCAAAACTGTTGGGGGGTATCATGGGATGCCTCAAATTATCTTTTTATGTTCTCTTCCTTCTGTCCCCATTCCAAAAAAAAAGTGGGAGGGAAATGTTTCTTTGTCAGTTTTAACAAGTTCGATATATATATATGTCAAAAGCTTGTGATATAAGCAAATGTCACTTATTGTATATTATAAAGAGATTAATTGGTTAATGATTTGAGCAATTCTGATTAAATCTGCTGGTATACTCTAAATACTGAAAATATAGAGGTTCTGAGATGGTATATAATGAGAATCAAAGTATACAAAATTCAGATTTAGTTAGTTTACTCCTAACAAGCCCACTTATTATTTCTTGGATTTTACAGTAGATTTGCAAATTAATTGTAGTAAAAAAATTTCATTAAATTTTTGTGGACATTGTAAATCAAAATATCATTAACCACATATTTATTGTTCTTTACCCAGTGACAGATATAGGAAGAATAAAAAATGTTGCACTCTTAAAAGGAAAGGTTTAAAATTGTTCAAGTTATTTTTAGTTATTCTCTAGAATAGGGGTTCTCAACATGAGGTACGCCTTGAAAGCTCAAAAGTCACTAAATCTAGTAACAAAGTAAAAATAACCATTGTTATACTATAACTATAGTTTTATCTCTCTACACAAGGGGTACGCCAGTTACATACACATTTCCAGGGGGTACGTGAAGCATAAAAGATTGAGAACCACTGCTCTAGAATATAAGTATTGTATTGTTTTACCTCTGAGTGACACTTTTTTGCACACAATGGGCTAAATGGCCAGGTCACAAGGACCACAAAGACTCAGAAGATTGGGGGAGGGAACCCCTGGAACAGCTGTTGGAAGACAGATCAGATGGTAGCTTCCTGTCAAGGCATCCAGTGTATTCTTTAAAGTGCACACAAGCTCTCTTGCACATGGGGCCACTGCTTAACATCCCATCCAGTGGACAGTGGCTTTTCTAAGCCAATCAGTGTCCCCTACTGATGTGGGCAGGGTGGGGAGTTTTGCAGAGATAAATCTCAACTCTGACCCATCTGGGAGAATATAGGTGATTCAGTGAGGAATATTTGCAAGTTGACCAGTCACTGCACAATTAGAAATGGAAATGTTCCAGTTTTGTTAAGAAGATTATATTTAGCTGAAGGTGATAATCGGTACTATCTGGTATTTTTTTTATTTTTTTATAACAAAAAGATAGTGGTTTAAGTCACAGTGTTGATTTAAAATTAATAAAATTACTCTGTATCACTGTAATTATCAGAAAAGCTGAGACAATTAGGTGGAATTATTATGTACTATAGTTTTTCCTTTGGTTGATATCTGATATATATAGGGAGTCTGTTGTCCTGTGGTCATCATAGATTCCAACACCATATTTCATCTCTTTTGTGTCATTTCCAAACTGATGTCAACCGTGCAATACAATCTCCACCAAGAACAACAGCAAAATAAAGAGCATATGTCAATTCATAATAACATGGACTGTATGAGCCACCACAGCACAATAGACTCACATATATATATCAAATAGCAATCAAAGGAAAAAAACCAAGCTAATTTAGTAGATAATAATTCCAACTAATTGTTTCAGCTTTTCTGATCATTACAGTGATATAGAGTAATTTTATTAATTTTATAACAAATTAGAAAAACTCCAAATTATGTTACATAATTACTTAATAAAATATAATAGTTTGTAATGCTTGTTAGATATTACAATTAGTAAACTTTTATTCATTGCAGTGGTATTTTTGTTTCTGGTTTAATAATCACTAAAATCTCATCCTTAAATAAAATGTTTAGCCTTTGAAATATGCATGGAATCTGTGCTCGATGACTACTTTGATAAAGTATCTGCTGAAAAGCATTTCGTTTGCAATTCAAATTTCAAAGAGTCACTCATATACATCATTACCAAGTATAGATGAAAATTGTCTTGAGCCAAGTGTGTTACAAACACATGACTTTCTGAATGCATATAATTGAGAAGTTGTGGGATTGTATCCTCTCCAGCTCAAGACCAATTTTCCTCTAATGTAATAATGTATATAAGATATAAGGTAATGATGTATATAAGAGAGTCTTAAAATTTGAATTGTATAAATATATAGAAACTTCATTTGCAACTTTCTTGTAAAACCTTAGAAAATTTGTTATGTTCTAAAAAATGTATTAGAGTTTTACAATAGACTTTTAAAAAGCATTTGCGATGAAACAGTTTGAATAAATGCTTGCCACATATGCAAATTTTTTGAGTCCACATGGTACACAGAAGTCAATACTAAAATATTTATTTTGTACATTTTCAATATAGTGCCTTTTGTGGGACATTGTTTGCTTGTAACTCAGCCATACTCACATGTTGATTTTGTTGTGGAAAAGGCATTACGTTAAACATTGTGATATAATCTATACATGTTTATACAGAGAGAAAAGCTTCAAAATTTTTGAATGTTAATTTATTATGCTAAAACTATAAAATGCTAATTTTTTAAAAATAATTTCTATCATATCTTTTCTGGAACTAAGGAAAAGCTGATGAAATTTCTGGCACTAGATGGGGCTTATTTTCAGCAATAGCATTCATCATTGGTGGTGGTGGACTTTTAGCTGCTTCCCTACTCTATGGACTCACAGGTGGAGAAATACCTTTTGATGTAAGTAAGCATAAGTAGCCCAATTTGCATTATATATAAAATTCTTTTCAATTGAATATTTTTGTTATATATTCAATTTTGTTTTTGCAAAACAGAACACAGCACAATTATACACAAATGCTATTGAATTAGGGATAGGAGACATTATCCAAATTCATTACCACAAATTATGTTACATAATTCCTTAATAAAATATAATAGTTTGTAATGCTCATTAGATATTACAATTAGTAAACTTTTATTCATTGCAGTGGTATTTTTGTTTCTGTTTTAATAATCACTAAAATCTCATTTGTGAATGCATGCATGGCTGAAATTCTGGTCGTATATAGCTGTCAGCTTTGGCTTCTCCAAGCATTCGTTGTGAGAAGCATAATGGGAAAGGTGTGGGATTTAGATGCATTTGACAAAGGGCAGATTGTAGGTTCCCAACAGATGGGACACTCGATCTCCGAAATTATCAACGAACTTGGATTTTCTTGTACAACAGTTTCGAGAGTATTCTGGGAATATGAAAATTCTGGCAAAAAAAAAAGCACCTAGACAAACTGCAAAGGACAACCAGCCTTGAATGATCATGGGCTTTGCCATCTGACCCGCATCATACAGACTGATAGGGGCCAGACATTATCTGAAATCACCTCCCATCTGAACGTGGTTTCCAGCTGGGAAGTCGGTGCATGGATCATGCAGCGCTCACTTCATCATCTTGGCTTTGGGAGCTGCCGACCTAAAGAGTCCCACTTCTAAGGCACAACACCAGGCTCAACACTTTGCCTGGATTAAAAAATATCAAAACTGGACCATTGAAAATTGGCCACCGATAGCCTGGTGTGATGAATCCTGATTTAAACTTCATCACACCAATGGGAGACTGAAGGTATGGTGCCAACCCCATGAAACCATGGATCCTGCATATCAGGTTGGAACAGTACAAGCTGGTGGTTGCTTAGTGATGGCCTGGGATGTCTTCAGTTGGACGTCTGTGGGACCTTTGGTACGTGTACCAATGATTTTCATTGCATCCTGGTACGTAGAACTCATGGCTGACCATTTACACCCATTTATGGCCGTCATGCATCCCAATGGAGATGGCATCTACTAGCAAGACAACTGTTCATCTCACAGGTCCAGGTTGGCTACTGCATGGTTGCAGGAGCATTCTACTGACTTTTAAATACTGAATTGGTGATCTAGATGCTCAGATTTAAATCCCATCAAAAATCTTTGGGATACCATTGAGCAAAGTGTTCAACCCAGTAACCCATCAGCAAAGACCTTCAGAGAATTGTGGACAGCTCTAAAGAATGCATGGGTCACCATACTTGTGGAACGTTTACGCTAGTTTGTCGAGTCCTTGCCTCATCATGTGGCGGCCTTTATCAGGGCCAGAGGGGGTTCAACATTACTAGGTTGCTATCCCTAATTCAGTGGCACTTCAATGTAGTTTTTTATAGTTAATATACTTCACATCAGTCACATTTAATTTTTTTTTTTTGTTTTAGAATGACAGAACTAAATCTATATACATTTTATGATACAACATAGGGAGTACCCAATTTATGTAAACCTCGACTTCACATGAAGTTTAAAGTTGAAAAAATTCAGGTCATGCAAAGAGTTGGAGGTTGCACATCTGCAAAGTGGCCTCGATGCATGTTTGTTCATATATGCAATGCCTGTCACTCAGTCCACAGAATAATTTTTATCCTTTTGTTTTTATTATATTTTTTAATTTACTTTACAGTTATACTTTATGTAAATTTCTGATATGTATGTGTGTCAAGCAGCAGCTTGAAGGGATATTTATTTAATGTATGTGTCATAAAGAAATAAATATTTATGGAAATATGTATGTTTTTTTTTTTATTTTGTGCATTTCTTGGGAAGTAAATTGCCGTCCCATGGCCGAGTGGTTAGCGCGCTTGGATACTGATCTAAGGGACCTGGGTTCAAGCCCCGGGTAAGGCATGGCTGTTTGTGTCGTTTTCTGCTGAGGTCCTGCCATCCTCACAGACCTTCTACTATGGCATATAAACTGACAGGCTCCTGTCAGACCTCTGTGGAAAGCAGCTGCTTGAGGGGGTATTTATTTATTTTATTTTTTAAAGACGTAGAAGAGCGTAAAGTGCCAAAATGCAATATTAATGAGAGATAGAAGTGAAAAAAAGTGCAAATGTATATTTTTAGTATGGGGGACACCTACTTGTGTAAAGTCTGCAGGAACCAGAACCCTTACTAAGTTGGGGCTGCCCATATTTAGTCAACTAAAAATATATTTTTGTTTACTTCATTGGTTCCCAAACTATGCCTTTACAGAACACTGGGTTCCACAATCTAAACCTAGGTGTTCTGTACTGGAAATGTACCATATTTCAATAACTTTTGAATATTAAACAAATATTGGCAGAAACATCTATATGTTGGAGGAAGTGTATTTTAGAAAAAAGAATATTTTGAAAAATATTACAAATTTAATCAGCAGCAATGCAGTTTGATTATTTTCACTGGAGATTCATAGTTAACATCATGTTTCTTTTCTGTTCATTCTTCCATATTCCAAATTGTTCCTTGTATTTTTGTGTCTTAACTTATTTTATGGAGATATTTTATATTTAGACATGAAATTTATGTTAAAGTCTCAATTGTCTATAAATAAATAAAATAAATACCTCCTCAAGCAGCTGCTTTCCACAGAGGCCTGACAGGAGCCTATCAGTTTATACACCATAGTAGAAGGTCTATGAGGATGGTGGGACCTCAGCAGAAAAATATGACATGAACATCCATGCCTTATAGAAATAAAAATTGTTAATTATTATTTTTCTTATATTTATAGTAAGTTTACATGTTTTGATTAATATAAAATGGTTATTTATAAACAGATATAAGTAAATAAGGATAGAAAATTGTATATGACAGGTTTCAGTGGCTATGTAAATATTAACTGACCTTTATAAAAAAAATGCATTGCATAATTTTTTTATTATATTTTAATATTTATTTGCTATTTTCTCTTTTATTCCTAAAGGTTCTTAAGGTTTAATTTTCCATATGTGCAATGAGATATAATTTTTTTTTTACAATTTATTAAATGACAGCATTTTTAAGTTAAGAACCTTGAAATGTCTTGAAAAGTGTCAGTCTTGATTTTGGTAAAGCTTGTATGTTAGATGTATCTTTAGTTAGTTATTATGGCTTCTATAATTCATGATTCCATGTTATTTAGCCAATATAATTTTATAAGTATAACAAAGATTAATAGTGTGAAGGTGAACACAAACAAACTGAAGAATTTTATTTTAGGTGAAAATTGTTACATCTAGGGTTTTTTTTAGCATAAAATATTCAGAAATAGTGCAATATATAACTACAATGTGTTATTATATTGCTTCTTGTATTTTTCTCTCATTATGGTGTAAACTATGGTAAGTGAAAAAGTTTGTTTTCTTTCAGTATGGTATTGTGGTGGATGCTGGGTCTACTCATACCCAAGTGTATCTGTATAGATGGCTTGGCAGTAAGCAAATGGGAACTGCAAAGGTTGCACAGGAAGATACTTGTATAAAGAATGGTAATTATGAATATTAAATGTTTATAGAGTACTGGCAGCATTTTGCTTCATACTCTTATCATTGACTCTCAAATAAACTATACTTATTTTTGTTTTATACTCTTGCAGATAGCCTTATAAATAACAAAGCTTTTTCTCAATATTAACCTCCAAAATGGATAAATCAGATGTGTTTGTTGATTTTTATATTTCAGTCATGCATTTAGCTGTATCAATAGTCATTTTTGCTATACACTTTGTAAAGCTCTATTATAATATTAGTATGTTCCTTATCAACATTATAGTGATGATGACTCTGGAAAATATATAGCACTATAATTTCGCCATATAATAATAATATACAATCAAGGTAATTAGAATATTATTTCAGCATGGACTATTATTATTATTGTGGCCTTTGGTATAGGCTTTTACAAAATGAGATTAGCTGGTTCAGTGTAACTTTTGCCATCATTGGTATTTATTTTACTTGTTAACACCCTTACCTTGATGAGAAAGTTGACTTGAAAAGGCTGCACATATAATGAAATTCATATCCTGCAGAACAGAACTCCCAGAATATTTTAATACTTCAAGGCATAATGCAAACTTGCATCCTCTTTTAAAAAATTTATCTAAATATATTTAACATTTTAGTGTTGCTTTTAAGAAGTTACAAAATTCGAAATAATAATAGGAAAAAAATTAATCCAGTTAAGATTCTTAAAAGTTTCTAATTACAATAAATAATTCACTTAAAATTTTAGGCAAACTGTGGTTGTTCATAGTACTATGTCTTGGTTGGCACTAAGGCACAACATTAGTGTAAAATGACAAAGTAAAAATGACTTGAAGTTAAAATTATTGAACATGACCACAGCATTGGCATAAAATAATGCAATGTTTACATCATTCTATGTTGTGACACTGTCCTTGCTGGAAAACGTTTTTATTCTGTCAAAAAATTCAATTTAAATGTAATATTCTTTTTAAGGTTCATCTTGCACCATTCTTGTTCACAGACAGAGAACTTTGTATTAAAGCTTTTTAATGATCATTCTCTGTCTCCACTCTTTTATATATTATATTTGCATTGTCTGTTTCATACCAGAAAAATAATTCTGTGCCAATCGGTCAAAAACAAGCTTGACTATCTAATGGGAACTAAGATCAAACTCATTCGAGAACTATAAATTGCAATTTGGTTGTATTCAAATTACAAATCACAGCTATAATCTGACACTTAAAATCACTGTGCAGCTGTTATGCCAACCCCATACCTGAAGTAAACAAAATATAAAGAATGGTAATAAGTTTGTCCATTGTGGTTCCATTCCAAGGTCTGGATAACCACCCTGTTAAGGTGCATCTGCTCTGTAACTGTCCTTGAAATCTCTATGGGAATTTTTAACCTCACAGTCCCATAATATTGCACAAAAGATACTTTTGTACACATTATTGATATTACTATTTTTAACCAGATAACTAAATTTTGATCAGCTTTAAGAGATACTTAAACTATGCATAAAATACTCATCCAAACCAGTTTCACCAAAAAAAAAATAATAATAATAATAATAAGGCATGCTAGTTTGGATGTGCATTTTATGTATCATTTAAATATTTTTAGTATCTTTTAAAGCTAATAAATTATCCATTTAAAAGTACTAGTGTTGATAAGCTGTGTGACAAAAGGCAATGTGTCTTTTGTGTGACATCATGGGACTGTGGGTTTCAAGATTCCTGCAGTGATTTCAAGGACATGCAACAGGATGGCAGAGTCAACCACCATACAAACTTGTTAGGTGATATTCTTTACTCCAAGTGTGGATTTGGCATAACAGGTGCATGGTGACTTTTAAAGTGATATTCAAGAACAGCCTGTAGCTACTATCCATGCATCATCTTTTCCTTCTGAACCTTAGAGTTGGACAAATTTATTTCTTAGTGACATTAACAATTTGTGTTTGTATGAAGACTTTACTTTCAACAAGATATGCCACTGCATTACTACACCAATGTGAGAAATTTCCCAGATATTCAATTTCCTAGAAAATGGATTGGACAAAGAGAACTTATGGATATCCTTCCAGATTTCAAATCACCATTAGACTTTTACCATGGAGTACTCTAAAGGATATACTGTGTATGCCACAAAACCAGGTACACTGCATGACCTGAGACATCAAATTGAAATTGCCTATGCTGCTATTCCACTAGCAGCAATACAAAACGTATGCCACTCTGTTGTATGTCATTGCCAACAATGCATTGGTACTAGTGGTGGGCATTTTGGAAAATTTGTGCCTTAAGGTAGCCAAAAGAGATATTGGCAAGCATCTGTCCACTCATTAAAATATGCATTAATTGTGTATAATTTTTATTGGGACATTCTGTGTATACCAACATGAATGAAATTATGGCTCTGAGCTTGATTAACACTTATAGTGTCAGGTTTCAGAAACTGAACTCACTGTGGTAGCCAGATTTATTTCAAAGTGTTTTCAGAAAATAAAATTAACAGCTTTAGAACCTCATCCTTTGAATCGAAAGTCTGCTAAAATATTGATCGAAAGCTAGTGTGCATAGTTCCCAGATGATGCAATTTCCAGTAGTAACAAAATCAATATCTTTACATTAAAAGTTTAGAAACTATTACAACATAATACATGAATGGTGCAAAATATGGGGAAATATAACTGATTGATAATTTAAGCTCTGTACAGCAGAATAAAGGCATAAATCAAATCTTTGTTACTTGATGCTATTTGCAATGACTGAACATGCCCATATGTTCACTGCAGACTCAAATAGATATATTTTTTAATTTTATCATAATTTTTTCAAGCGGAATCAACAGGTAAAAAATATATATCATGGATTTAAATCTTATTTTCAATATTTAATTAAAAATAGTTGAAAAAAATTGAGATTTCCATTATAATTTTTTTTTTCACAACCTTGTACTATGGGAGCAAAACTTGCATCTCTGATCACTAGAATTCGAAAGTTGAAAGCATTTTTTTGGACTCTGACTTGGAAAGGGTTAAAGGGCTCAAACACCCTAAATCTAAGTTGCTTCAAATTGTAGTGATCAGGTCACCAATGAGAAAGCATGTTGCTGAGGTGAAACAAGCCAATCTTTTACTTTTTATATATATAAAGATTTAGCAAGTTTGATTAAAAATTGTTAAGGGTTTTAATAGATTACCTTTGCTTTAGGATTACAAAATAGGGAATAATAGTAACTTCTGCTATTCATGCAGTCTACTAAGTTATAAAGTTAACATATAACAATGAAATTAATTTTATGTCTGTTTTAACTTTGTTTTCCATGTGTGAAAGATTGATCACTTTTATTGCATAATAATTGTTCTGTACAATTATGAATACTAGAGCTTATTTAATCAATAATGGCATTATAGTAAACAGTAGTTAGATTTCATCTCAATTTTAAGATTAAATGTTATGTTGCAATAAAATTATCTCAAATTATTCCCAAGTATTTAAATTGGAGATATTTATTTTGATTACTATATAATTTTATATTCTAGGAGGAATTGCAAAACTGCCTGATCCAGCAGCTATCATTCCTTGTGTTGAGAAGGTGGTGCACTCCATACCTGGAATATCACGAACTCATACACCTCTATTCTTGGGTGCCACAGCAGGAATGAGGTTGTTGAAGTAAGTCATAGGTTTTAAGAAAGTAACAATTTTTTTCAATTTTGTTTTCTTTTTTTTTTGGTATTAGGTCTATTTTATTTTAATGGAATCAAGCATATAGCTGTTTACCAAAATAATGGAAGTAATGATGAGTTGTCATCAGTAAGTAGTATGTAATTTCAATGCTTGAATTTAGGATCAGGTGAATATGTAGTATCAATTTTGTGTGTGTGCTAAAATGAAAATGGGTTCTCTCCTATGTAAAGGACAGAAATAACCTGAAAGCTTTACTGAGTTTGTGCTGGTTTCTCAGAAAGTAATGCCCATTTTTTTTTTCAGATAAGTATTTATTGTACAACATAATTACAGTGTAAAAATACATCCCACCTCTTTTTATTATGAATACATCATCTCAAAGGTGGCACTGCGTAGATTAATAAAATGTGGAATCCCTTCATGGTTCTTGGCATATATGTTGAGTGTTAGAAACATTCACAAACAACAGCAGATTTATATCACAAATAACAACATTTTATAGGGAGTTTTGGCTCCTTATAAAATAAATTCTAAAGCTCCCTAATTACCTCTTCTAAAAATCACCTCCTCCTAAAAATCCCAAAATAAAAAAATAAAATGGGATATATGGAGGGGGGGGGGGGGGGACCAATGACCAAAGAATATAAAAAGAGAATGGAAAATACAAATATGATAAATTGCTATAGCAAATTTTTATATCGGTGTCCGAAATATAAAGGAATCTTTGTATTATAAAGCACTAAAAGTTAAAGTTTCAAAACTGAACCAGACTAAAAATAACTTTCTAGAGGGAGCTGGTGGATGTTGTTCTAGTAGGCTACTGTTCAGTAGAATTAAGATTTAGTGATCATGAAGTCTCTTGATTTAGGGTATATATTCATTTTAATATGATAGTAGCAGAATGTGGATAAAGGTAACCCATACCTGGAAGGTCACTATTCAAGGAGAAAACTTTTGTATCAAAGGGGATTAACATATGATCAGTTGATATTGTAAACTTATCTTTTCTTAGTCCTTCCAAAAAAACTGCTAGATATGTCAGGAAGAAATTCTAAACTGTACAAAGATATAACCTGTACTTTTAAAACTAAATTCTCTGACATGTTTCCTTGGGTTATGAAGAATTTCAAATATATATCCTTATACTTAATATACTTACTTACTCAGTGTTTTATGTGATGGGGTGGGGGTTGCTCAGTATGTGGTTCTCTGGGCTCATAATTGGCAGTTCCCAGGTTCGAGTCCCACCTGGGCCAGTATTCAGATTTTTCTCTGCAAAAACTCCCCACCCTGCCTTCAGTCAGTAAAAGACACTGATGGGCTTGAAAAGACTGCCGTCTGTCAGATGGGATATAAAGCCATGGCCCTGTATACATTGAAGTGCCATTGAATTATTGATAGCAACCTAGTAATGTATTGGACCCCCTCTGTCCATGATAACAGCAGCCACACGATGAGGCAAGGACTACACATGTTTGCATAAATGTTCCACAGGTATGGCGACCCATGCATCCTTCAGAGCTGTACACAATTCTCTCAAGGTTGTCGCTGATGGAACATGGGCCCAAACACTCTGCTTGGTTGTATCCCAAAGATTTTCAATGGGATTTAAATATGAGCTTCTAGGTGGCCAATTAATTATTTCAAAGTCAGCTCCTGCAACCATGCAGTAGCCAACCTGGGCCTGTGAGACAAACAGTTGTCTTGCTGGTAGATGCCATCTCCATTAGAATACATGATGGCCATAAATGAGTGTAAATGGTCAGCCATGAGTTTACATACCAGGATGCATTGAGAGTTCTCGGTACACATATCAAAGGTCCCACAGACATCCAACTGAAGACACCACAGCCATCACTAGCTTGTACTGTTCTGACCTGACATGCAGAATCCATGACTTCATGAGGTTGGTACCATATCCTCAGTCTCCCATCAGCATGATAAAGTTTAAATTGGAATTTATCACTCCAGGCTATCCATTGGCAATTTTCAATGGTCCAGTTTTTTGATATTCTTTAGCCCAAGCAAGGCATTGAGCTTGGTGTTATTGGGGGATTGTGAGTTTGTATCCCGCCCGGCTCAGACAATTTTTCCTCTAAAATTGAAATCGACATCAAAAAGTGCCTATTTATTACGGGACTCTCATAGGTCGGTGACTCTCGAAGCCGAGATGATGAAGTGAGTGTTGCATGGTGGTCCGTGCACTGACTTCCTGGCTGGAAACTGTTCAAATGGGAGGTGATTTCAGATAATGTCTGGCTCCTGTCGGTCTGTACAACGTGGGTCAGATGGTGAAGCCCACAGTCATTTAAGGCTAGTTGTCCTTTTGCAATTTGTCCAGGTGCTTGTTTTTTTGCTGGAATTTTCATATTCCTGGAACACTCTAGAAACTGCTGTACAAGAAAATCCAAGTTTGTTGACAATTTCGGAGATCCCATCCGTCGGGCACCTACGATCTGCCCTCTGTCAAATGCATCTAAATCCTACACCTTTCCCATTACACTTCTCACAAAGAATGCTGGGGAAGCCAAAGCTGATAGCTATATATGACCAGAATTTCGATTGATCACTTTATTGCAAAATAATTCATCCACATTTGTGCATGCGCACAAATGTGGGACTTGCGGTACTGAATTTGGATAACATCTCCTATCCCTAATTCTATGGCACTTCAATGTACAAGAGAGCCATACCATTTGCGTGTTAATGAACCACTGGATGGCCTTTTTACGAGAGGCTACCATCTGTCTCCTAAAGCTGTCTAGTGGGTACCCTGAGTACCTCTTCAGGGTACTTGTGGCCTGGCCGGTTAGCCCATTATGTTCAAAAAAAGTGCCAGAGTTAAAACAACCCAACCCTTTATGTGATGATCGTGTATTGGAGAGAGTTTTTTTTTTATATTCCTTTACATAATCCTTTTTTTTTTGGCCTAGTGATACCAATTGTAATTTATATGTTAATCCATGTTAGAAAGTCTAACAAACCTTTAGAGGACAAGGTTATTTCTTGTTATTAACATTTAATTTTTATTCCTTGCATTTTGTAAATGTAAGATTATGGTATTAAGATGAAATTTTGAGTTTTTAACCTTTGAGAACATAAATGCATGTAGAATTAACCAGTCATACTTTTGAGCAGTAGCATAGCCAAGATTTTTGGAAGTGTGAAGTGGGGGTCAAAAGTTTTCTTAAAATTTTATTAATATTATTATGGGAAAAAAATCTCCAAAAGGGGGAGGGGGTTAAAGGTTTGATCCTCCTTCTCCTGGCTATGCTACTGCCTGCAATGATTTTTCACTTACTTGGACTTTGTAACATTGATGTTTATTACATTTTCCAGTTTAACAAACCCAAGAGAAACTGAGTTAATTTTATTAACTCTCCAATATGCATTGGCTGAGACTGGCATTGTTGTTAAAACAGTCGATGTAATATCTGGGCACGACGAAGGAATTTTTGCTTGGATAACTACAAACTTCCTTAAAAAGACGCTTACAAAAGAGGTATTTAATGTTTAAATAATAATGGCATTTAAGCATATTATATGTAAATCATACCTTGTAAAATAAATATGGCAGTTATACTCCTATAAATTAGTGATTAGATAAGTGAAATCTAGTTTTGTTCAATGTGATTTGTTTACTATGCTTAATAAAAAAAAGAAAAGAAAGATTTATGTTAAATTTAGAGCTGCTTATAACCTCTTAATGCAGAATCAACTAGTGAAGTAAACATTTTGAATGAATCATTAATTGGAAGAAAGTTTTTATATTTCAAAGTAGTAGTTATAGCAGTCAAAACCATTGCATAATATCAATATTTATATTCAGAATCAACATTCATTTCATGTTTTCGCAGTTTATGGAACATACAAATATGAGCAAAATGATTAGAAAATTTCATTTATTTATAAACCAATAAAAAATAACAATTGGATTTTTTTTTCTTACTTTCTATTATATGACAATTTAGTAAGGATTAATTCAGTGGTTCCCAACCTTTTTAAGCCCAGTACCCCCTTCAATCTTCTAACACTCCTTTTACCCTTTCAAATACTCCCATTCTTTATGGAATTCAAAATATTTCTTCTTGTATAAAATTGGTTGAAATAATATTTACCATGAATACAAATTGTTTAACTTCTGCTGTGAATATATGAAACATGCATATATATATACATATGTTAATCTAAACTATTCAATATTTTTTTAATCTATTTTTACTAAAAAATTCTAGATTACTCCCTAAATTTCTAAGATGATCTGGAAGGAGGAGTCCTTGGAAATCACTGGATTAATTGAATATATATTTTTTTAGCAAAATTCTTTTCAACAGCTCATAGATAAGCATTAAAAACAGAAATAATGTAGTGGCTTCTGAAACGAATTTGTGAAGGTAACGTTTTCACCTTGCTTTATGGTGGATTTAAACGTTCTGAAGAAATATACTATAGGAAAGCTTACTCTAATCCTCAAAGTGTAGTGCACATATTGATGCAATATACTGAGGAATGACAGTGATTAAACTTAAAACTATATCATATACATAACATTTTTCAATTTATTGCAGTTTCTTCAGTGTTATTCTGGTTTTATATGTTTAAAAATGCCATTACTAAGTGATAATATACCTTTACTAGGGATATGAACCTTGGAATGCAACATTTGGAGCCTTGGATATGGGAGGAGCTTCAACACAAATTGCATATGCTGTTGACCCTAGTAGGAAAAATAGCTCTGATGTGATTAATGTAAAATTATATGGACATACATATAGTCTTTTTGCCAAGAGTTACTTGTGTTATGGAATGGTTGAAGCTCTTAATCGTTATAAGGTTTTGCTTGTGCAGGTAAGTAAACTGTTTTTTAATCACAAAAAAAAATATTTAGCATTTTTCTTCAATTGCTTTACTTTATGTTTGCATCAAATTTGAATATTAAAAGAAGTTTATAATATTAGGTGACTACAAATGTTATGTATATTTTGTTCATTGTTTGCAAACTAATTCTTCCAAACCGCTTTAGTTAGATGGGTCATGCCTTTTAATATCAATACAGATCATGACACCATTACAATTAAGAATTAAGGCCAAGTTCATTTAAGACACTATCTAAAATATTGCTTTAACAAAGACATTAATGTTGCAGTTGCAAGGAGAAGTATTTGGGAATGTTGTGGAGAAGATGTCACTGACAACAGTATGTGTCGACAGTGGTTTTAGAAATTTTAATCTGGGGATTTTCATTACAAGGTGAACCCTGCTCAGGATGTCCCACTGAAATTGAGGTTACTTTCTTGCCATTATCAGTGAAGATCCTTGCCAAACAGCAAAAGACATTGGAGCTAGACTTGGGGGTGCACAGCACTCTAAAAATAAATTGTGTTTTATTTTGATAAGAAAAACATGCATAACTTTCACAGTCACCCAATAGATTATAAGATTGATTAAATCATATAAATAGGGGCGGGGGTGGCTCAGTCGGTAGCACACCAGGCTCGTAATCTGTAGTTCCCAGGTTCAAGTCCCAGCTGGGTCAGCGTTGAGATTTATCTCCGCAAAATTCCCCGCCCTGCCCATGGTCAGTAGGGGACACCGATGGGCTTGGAAAGGCCGCCATCCGTTGGATGGGACGTTAAGCCGTGGTCCCGTGTGCGGGAGAGCCATACCCTGTGCACATTAAAGAACACGCTGGATGGCCTTGACGGGAGGCTACCATCTGTCTCCCAACTGCTGTTCCAGTGGGTCTCCTCCCCCAACCTTCTCTGAGCCTTCGGGGTCCATGTGACCTGGCCATTTAGCCTATGGTGTGCAAAAAAGTGCCGCTCAGAGGTAAAACAACCCAACCCAAAATCATATAAATTGTGCTTTGAAATAAATGATTATAAATATTAATTGAAATTTAAAAAAAATAAATTTGGTGGAGGTCTGATTTTTTTTTAACATATTAATTCTGGGTGGAGGTTGGTTAAGTATTGTACCAGGCACAGAATCTGATGTTATCAGTTTTGAGTACCTATGTTGAGATTTTCTCTGCTAATTCCCACTCTGCTCTTAATGAAAAAAGAGGACACTGATGGGCTTGAAAAGACCACTGTTCATTGGAGGAGACATTAAGCCATGGTCCAATGTGCAGGAGAGCCACACTTTATTCAAATTGAAGAACCAATTGGATGGCTTTAGTGTCATCCAATTAGTTCTTCAATTTGAATCTGTCTCCTAACAGCTGTCTAGTGAGTTTTCTTCCTGTAACCAGTTTGAGCCCTTAGTGTCCTTGTGAGCTGGCCATTTAGCACATTATAGGCACAGAAGTGCTACTCAGAGATAAAACAACCTAAAAAAATTATTTCTTTGTATTGTTCGTACTGACAAAAATCATTAAACTAAACCTGAGAAGTCATTAAATATATTTTACTATGTTGTGTTCTCTCTTTCAATGTACAGGTACATTAACTTTTCTTCTTAAATGTATTCTTATTGTTTAATAATTTATCATTTTTCTTTTAGGATCCTGATTTGAAAGATCATATTTTTGATCCTTGTCAGCCAAAAGGAAATATTACTAAAATTAAAGCGAGTGAGTTGTTTGATCAACCTTGCACACAAACACCAAAATATTTAAAATGGTTGCAGGAAGATCCAAAAAACAAGGTAAATATCTTTTTTTTTTCAGTTAAAAAAAAAGATTCAGTTAAAGTTAGAAATAATATTGTGGTGAAGTTGATATTAATATATAACTGTAGAAGTGGCAGATGTTGAATTTTCACTAGCCAAGGTAGTTCTTAAGGCTTTTGAAAATTCAACAGCTGCCACTTCTAGGGTTTAACCCTTCCAGTATCCATGTCATCTGTATACGTTTGGAGAATCTGAATTGAGGGGCTAAGGATGTATGTTTTTGAAAATTTCTTTTTTTTTTCCCAGCAAGGAAGTACATTCAATTATAGTTAGAAATAATATTGTGGTAAAGTTGATATTAATATATAACTGTAGAAGTGGCAGCTGTTCAATTTTCACTAGCCAAGGTAGTTCTTAAGGCTTTTGAAAATTCAACAGCTGCCACTTCTAGGGTTTAACCCTTCCAGTGTCCATGTCATCTGTATATGTTCGGAGAATATGAATTTAGGGGCCAAGGACGTATGTTTACATTTTTAATACAACAAAAAAAAAATCGATTTTTTTTTTTAAATAAAAATTTCCATTGTAATTTTTTTAATATATATCTTATAAAAATATATAATTCAGGTTTCAAAAATAATATTTTGTTTTTTAATTTGATGCATATTTTATTAAATTACAATATAAATAATTTTATAAAGCCATCTGATTGCCATTTTTTAGAAGCACTAAACGGTATTGCTGATTTGCTTGTTAATGTTCCTATTTGCTGAAGCAACCTTCTGATTTAAGCTCACAAGTTTGATTTGAACTATTATCAATCAGTGCACTAGTTCTACTGTAACTGCTATTCCCATGATTTTTGTCCTCTCAGTGTATATTACAGCATATATATATATCAGTTTCTCCTTTCCATTGAAAAACAAAACTCTTTCTGAACTCATGATGTTCAGCAGTCTTTGATCTATAAAATTTAGATTATTTTCAATTTTCAAAACTATATTAATAATGTACATTCTGCATAATTTTTATCTTTTCTAAATCGATCATCTTTAGTTTGTCTATGAACAATATTCTTTATTACCTTTTAGAATCTTTGCTCCTGATCTCTTTGCAGTCTACCAGAGTTTAGAGGTGGGAGTTTGCTCAGTCAATAGTATGCCAGGCTTGTAATCTACAGTTTCTAGATTTGAGTCCCACCTGGGCCAGACTGATAGGCCCCGCAGTTTCTGTGGTGTGTGTGTGTATGTGGATGGGGGAGGAGGGGTTCCAGTGAAAAAAATTGGCAAAATTTCTGGGGGGAAATTGCTATGGTTATTTAAAAGAATAGACGGGAATTTTTTTTTTCTGTAACTTCGATTGAATAAATAACAGATCTTCAACAGTCAGCTTTGTTTTTCCTTCTAGAAATTCTGCTTGCTGCCTATGTGCCAGAACTCATTATCTCAAAACTTTTCCTTAGTTGTCTAAGTTATGGTACATCTTGAGAGCTCAAAAGTCACTGGATCTAGTAACAAGTCCATTTCACTGATTACCCAGTAAAATGTTTATAATTTTATAAGATTTGTTAAATTGTTTATGTCATTTTTTGTGTTTATTGATATATGTAATTTATGAATACAAAATTTAATGTGTGTGTATATATATATTTTATTTCCAAAGTTATACTATAACTATAGTTTTATCTATCTATACAAAGGGTATGCCAGTTACATACACATTTCCAGGGGGTACGTGAAGCATAAAAGGTTGAGAACCACTGATATATATGTTTTATTTTATTCCCATTGTTATACTATAACTATAGTTTTATCTATCTATACAAGAGGTATAGATAGATAAAACTGTAGTTATAGTATAAAAAAAAAAAAATAAATACCCCCTCAAGCAGCTGCTTGCCACAGAGGTCTGACAGGAGCCTTTTCAGTTTATATGCCATAGTAGAAGGTCCGAGAGGATGGCAGGCCCTCAGCAGAAAAATGACACAAACAGCCATGCCTTACCCAGGGCTCGAACCCAGGTCCCTCAGATCAGTAGCCAAGCACGCTAATCACTTGGCCATGGGACGGCAGTTATAGTATAACAATGGGAATAATTATTTTATCTTTTTTTTATCTTTTCTAAATCGACCACCTTTAGTTTGTCTATGAACAATATTTTTTATTACCTTTAGAATCTTTGCTCCTGATCCCTTTGCAGTCTACCAGAGTTTAGAGGTATTTTAATACGCCAGTTACATACACATTTCCAGGGAGTATGGGAAGCATAAAAGGTTGAGAACTACTGGTCTAAGTAATAAAATTTACACAATAGATTAATTTTTGATAGGTGTTTTATATAGGTATTTAGTATAGTATGAAACAGAGAATCATTTGAATCAAAATGTATACATTTGTATTTTATGCAGCGAAACGTAAGAATTTCGGATTTATGCAAAATATCTCTGGGTTCTAAAAGTTAAAATTATTAAAAGCTACAGAAAATCTTAAAACAGTTAGTCAATATGAAATCTAATTATAAAATTTCAGTAATTGAAAGCTAATGAATTTTCACAAAAGGGCCTCGAGATTTTCTGGTGCACCACGTCTAGCATTCAGTTATCTCTACAAAGCTTCATGCCTTGCCCTTGGTCAGTAGGGGACACCAATGAGCTTGGAAAAATTGTCTTCTATTGGATGGGACATTAAGCGATGTGTGCATGTACCCTGAATATCCTGGATGGCCTAAAAGGAAGGCTACCATGTCTCCTAACAGCTGTTTAGTGGGTCCCCTTCCCCAACCTTCTCTGAGCCCTTGGAATCCTGGTGACCTGGCCATTTAGCCCATCGTTTGCAAAAAAAGTGCCACTCAGATGTAAAACAATCCACCCAGAGTTGTATTTAAATTCATCCCCCATTAAGCTTCAAGAATGGAAGTAGTTATAAGTGAATTTACCAATTTTAAAATTAATTTCAAAAACTTGTCAATATGCATTCTATAGAAAGACATCCAGTCGTTGTGAGGCTATTTAGACATTTTTGAAATTACAGCCTATGAAAAACTAAATGATGTTTTATTAAAGACAATTTTTAGATGTTGCAAAAGCCATCACTATATGAACCTTCCACAAAAATGATATTCAGCAAGTGAGCATGGTTTGTGACTTTTATACTATTGTTGACAACTTGCAAAAATGTTCCAACAGATATTAAAAAAAAACACTGAATAAAAGTGTTAAATTACATAAAACACCATTTTTTTATTTATAATTGGATGAAGTGAGGTTTATTTAGATTAATTTCATAAGAAGAAGGAATAAAAGCAATTTAGTGTACATTAGCTCATTTAACCCTTTGCACCTGAGGGTGCCATCTTGATTTTACGTAAAATTCGTGGGCGCCATAGTGGTGACATGCTACAGTTAGTCTGACGCTAATGTCCATAGCAGACGGTTTTGTGTCGTATCTGTGCTCCGTATTATTATTCATGATCTTAATTTTTATCCATAAACATGGCAGATAAAATAAATACCAGTGATAGAAGCTATAGTGCAATTGATAGCAGTGATGATGAATTTGTTTTCAACAACTGTGATGAAAGTGGAAAACGTTAAAAATTATAAGTTGTAGTTTTTTGTATATGTATATTTTTTTTTTCGTGATGTTTATTTTTATTTATTTTTTGTAAATCATTTACTTTTGTTCCATAAATATGTATAGAGGTCCTTAAGAATAAAAAAAAGTTTTTGCAGGCAAGTATTTTGATAATATTTATATTAAAAAAATTTAAGCTACAATATGAAAAAACTATTTTTTATCAATATTGCTCTGAGTAACTGGTAACGCTTATAAAAAAAAATACTTCGAGTGCAAAGAGTTAATCCTGCATATTTATGATTGAGAAGTGGGAAATTGAAAAATGCCAGTAGTTGAGATTTCATGCTTTATTGATAATATTTCATTATTATATGTTTGGTTTTAGAAATGCATGAAATTCATAAAATTTGAATGGACCATGTTTTAAATAGCATTGAAATGCCATTTGCAAAATTGGAGAACTCTTAGGAAGATTTATCAGTCAGGATGGAAGTATCTAAGATATTGAGAAGTTTGGAATCCCTGTAATTTTTTGTATAAATTTCTTTTAGTTAGCAATTTAAATTTTGCTTTAAACATAAAAGTAGGCAACTATTTCTGAGTCCTGTGCAGCCACACTTAGGAAAGCTCATGCTGTCATTGCCATAAGTTCATTGATAGTAGTGCATGCATGTGATAGCCAGACCTAAAATAATATGACACTGATGAACTGAGCTCTGCATTTATAAGAAGTAAGAAAAGCACAGTGATGCTATTATAAAAATGTAATGTTGTTAACAGTGAAGAAATTAATATTTGAAAATATTGAAAAGACTGGATGATATTATGTCATAAGCTAGATTTAAGTAGCCTTTATTATTGTGATACCTTTTTTAAATACAAATTTAAAGAACTGAATATAAATTTTTTTGAATAACGTTTGTGTTTGGTTTACATTTCTTAAAAATGTTTAAAGATTTAAATCCAGTAATCTGAATAATAGTGATATATATGAATATAATTTTGAAATTTTAACATTAGCATTAGTAAATTAATGTTTCCAGATCACTATTTATTACTGTATGTAATGGCAATGTATATTTCTCTCAATTATAGGACAAAGTTTTCATCTTTGAAGGGGGCAGTGACTATGAAAACTGCATGATTCAGGTTTCTCAAATGATGAATACAACAGCTTGCCAAAGTGAAGGCTTTTTGGAATGTTTTGAGCCTTTTGATAAGCCATTGGTGGATGAAATGTTTATGGTGAGTTATGTTTACCATCTAGTTACAATTTGTGGCAGTGTATAATTATTGATTATATTAAATTTTTAAAGTAAATTTATGATTTGCATTATGGATAAGTCTGGTGTGTGGTATTTTATAATTTACCATGTTTAAAGTTTTGAAACATGTTTTCAGCTAAATTATAATTAAACGTATGTGTACTGTATTAAAAGCAAAGATGAAATTATGATTATTTTAATAATGTATTTTAATTTGATTCTATTTCAGGCATTCTCTAGCTTTTATTACATACCAGCTTTTCTCAACAGTACCAATGCTACTTTAAATGAATTCAGAAATGCAACTAAGAAGTTCTGTGAGTTGACTTGGGATGAAGTAAGTTAAATGTATTTTTAAGTAAATTCAGGAAAAATTTATGCCGAGGCAAATAAATCATAACTTTGAAGTTATATAACTATGCATAGTGAAGTGAATTGTATAAATTTGCATTTATTTAGTGTATATTATATAAACTAGTTGTAATCTGATCCAAATCATGTGATTTAATGTAAATATATTTTTTTTAACTATGTTTTCTTTCAATCTGATAAGGGTTGAAAGTGCATTAAGTTAGCTCAGTTGTGATTATATGTTTATGAATTGTGGAAAAATATTCTGAAGATTTATATTTTATATGTTATCTTTAATGACAGAAAAATCATAATTTTGCTTACACTATCTGGTAATAAATTATTTCAAGAAATACCTTAATAATATGATCATTATTATAACAATGTTTGAACTGTTGACTAAGAGATAAACTTCTTCAAGAGGTCTAGCAAAATCCATTTGAAAATTTTGTGGACTTGATAGATCAGCTGGCATGCAACCAATGGTTGTGTGATTTGAGTTCTTCCTGAGTTGCAACTCAAACTTGAAGCTTTTTTAAATAATGTTCATAATAATTGTGCTATATTTTTCACCTGTTCAGTTACACTGCCTTCCACATTTGTTTGGACACTTCCATGTAATGTGAATGGAAAACCATATTTAAAGCTCTTCCCAACTATGTAAATAATCTTTTTATGAAAACAATGCCAAAAGAGATTGAAGATCTCACTCAAATCTCTCTTAATCAAGAATTTTTATAATATCCATTTAACAAGTAATGTAAGTAGAAATATGTGTAACAGCTGTATTAATAGCAATTTATCTCAAAAATTAAAACAAAATAATAGCAATAATACAAAATAACTTTTCAGCAATAAATCAAAAGTTAAAATAATAACATAATTTCAAATGGATCATGCATAGTTAGGCCGAGTGGTTAGCACGCTTGGCTACTGATCTACTGGACCTGGGTTCGAGCCCCAGGTAAGGCATGGCTGTTTGTGTCATTTTTCTGCTGAGGTCCTGCCATCCTCACAGATCTTCTACTATGGCATATAAACTGACAGGCTCCTGTCAGACCTCTGTGGCAAGCAGCTGCTTGAGGGGGTATTTATTTTATTTATTTATATAAAGTTTACTGAAATAAATGTAATTTTATGTGATTTTATTATGTTTCTTCTAATTAAAGATTAAAATAACTATGAATACTGTAGGTGCTGGACTAGTCATGTGGTATTGTTGATAACTAATGGAGTAACTGGTAGTTGTATGTCAGTGTGGTGAAGTTTAGGTTAATTGGTCATACCTTCATTAACTTCGTTACTGCATTCTTGAGACAGCCTCTTCAGTTGTAGAAGGAAGAAAAGTGTGGATTGTGTGCTGTTCTTCACAGGAGTTGATGCTTTCACAGGTCCAGTGTTATTGCTTCTCACTTGCTGAGGACAGAGTTCTTTGGTGCTATGGTGTTATTAATCAGCACTTTTCTGCCTCTGTGGTATGAGTCTGGGTGCCAGAGGATTCTAAACTTTGTGCTCCTATTAATGTGCTAAGCCGGTTGCCTATATGAGATATTTGTGACTAAGCATTGCTATATGTTTTGTGCTGTCCCCTTCAACACATCAGGCAAGCACTGTTCTGGCAGCTGGATGTGTTGGAAATGTGATGCGCTTGATCAGTGGATGCACATGTGGACTGCATGGATTGCCAAAATCAAGATATGGACTGGGCATGCCCCTGAGATGTCTTGAGTAGAGGGATGATTCTTCCTTGTACAACTGAAGAGGCTGTCTCAAGAAGAATTCAGTTATGAAGCTAATGAAAGTATGACCGAGTAACGTAAACTTCACCGCACTGATATATGACTATCAGTTACTACATTAGTTGTCAATGAGCTGATTGTTTTTCACAATACCACGTGACTAATCCAGCACCTAAAATGTTATAGAGTTATTTTAATCTTTATTATTCTTATCTTATTCAGCACATTGTGTTTAATACCTTCATATTTTAGTTTCTTTCAATTTTCATTAATTGTAAAAAAATAAATGAAAAATATTTAGGGTGATAGTTAACTCTTAACGAGCCATAGCTGTGTGTGCCATTTACACTTTTCTGATTATGGGAGCCACCAGTCAGTCTGCAGTTTTGTAGTGCAAGATTTTAAATTTTTTTAACAGAAAACAGCATTTTTTAAACTGTTTCTAATCAAATCTTGAAAATAACATTTCAATCTATGATATATATATATTTTTGCTGATTCTGCTTGAAAAAATTATTAAAAAGTAGAAAAATAAACTTACTTGAGCCTGTGTTGATCGTACGCATATGTTGAATCACTGTAATAGCATCAAGTAGCAATGATTTAGTTTATGCTTTTATTCTGCCTTACCATAGTAGATTATCAATCAGTTTTGATTTATGGTATGTTTATTCTGTAGTAGTTCTGTTTCATTTATAGTTGTAGCAGAGTTGTAATACTCTCTAAACTTTTAGTGTAAGTTATTGATTTGATTGCTGCTGGAAGTTGTGCAATCCCATAACTTTCCCGAATGCTTTTAGTCAATATTTTACAGACTTTCAATTTCAAAGACTTCTTTTTTACTCTGGTAAATACCTTCATATTTTATTCTGGTGTTTCTGGAATTATTTTTTACTGCTTTTCAAATATATACAGCGATTATAAAGAATAATTTTAAATGATCAAAAATTAAGTCTGTAATGATTGTAATCTCTAATGGCTGATATCAGAAGAATCATAGGATTATGTGATTAGCCTAAAAGCATGATTTTTAAAAGGTAGAACTTATTTTAGCGATAATTTTGATGATATTTTAACCATATACACTAATTAACAGGATATTAATACACTATTTAACATTAGGATATTGAATTTTTAACCAAAATTTTTGTCAAATTTAAAAAATAAACTTTTTTTAATAGTTATGCAGCTTTATATTAAAACAATTCATTCTCAATTTCAGTACTTCAATAAAACTTTAATGCTTTGAAATAATTTTATTCAAATTTTTTTTACCAGTTCTTTATCTTTTTATCTCGTTTTCTTTAAAAATGAGATAATAGTTTCGCTTTATTGTCTCTGTAGACATCGGACTTTTTTGCTTACAGAGATAAATTGAAAATTATTTTTGTGTTAGATAGTTATTGATGAAATATTGTGATATGCACTTTCCAAATCTCTCTAAAGCTATAATTATGCCCTCTAACGGTGGAAAAAGTTGAAAATTCCAAAATTTCAAACGAATACTGCAAACAATGTATTTATTCTAGAAATTTGAAAATTTAGTGGTGTAATGTGAAGTTTCTATTGCCAACAAAGAGTTGACCCTTTAGACCCAGAGGGGGTGGAAAAACACATCTTTTTAGTTTTACCAGATAATTGGTTGTTTTTAGAGATAAATGAGAAATTCTTTTTAGGGTTAAATAGGAATTGATAAAATATTATGATTTACACTTTTGGAATCTTTCAAACACTATAATTTAGCCCTCTGATGGTGAAAAAGATTTAAAATACCAAAATTTCAAATGAACAATGCAATGATGTGTTAATGATAGAAATATGGAATTTTAGTAGTGGAATGTGAATGTCATGAAGTTTCTATTAGAAACAATGAAAATGATAATTAGAAAACTCTTTTTTAATTTGATTGCTACTAATGAAATATTATAATTTGCATTTTTCAAATATTTAGTAGTTTTAAAATATATATTTTTACAGATCACTGAAATGATGAAACAGTAGAGCGTTATCAAGTTTTACTAATAATTTGTATAGAATAGAAATTTGAAAAATTAGTGGTAGTTTTTAAGAGATATTCTGCTGAGAACAATAGTCTACCCACTTTTCTGAGAGAAGTGTGTGAAATACAACTCTTTACATTTAAGAATTAAAAGATGAATACTTTTATGTTGTATAATTGCTAATGAAATACTATTTGCATTTTTGCATCATCCACTAGCTCAAATTAAAACTTTTAAGGAATGAAACAGTAGATAAATAAAAAACTTCTTTCTCTTTGAAAACGAGATTCTGTTATACACTAGAGACAATATGCATCCTTATAGTTCTTATTTAAATTATCTTGTTTTTAAATTGAAATGAATATTTTATGACACCACTCTCCTTAGGCTTAGAGTTTTCTGATCGCCAAAAAACTAAACCTATGCATTGTTTGCATAAAACACTAAATAAATGAAAGATTTAAGAATTAATGGAAATATTATTAACTTATTTATATTAGAATAATAAAATAATTTGAGAAAATTTAAAAAATACATTTATTTTTTATTTTTACTGAACTAAAAATAGAAAATAATACAATAAAATTTTGCAATATTTGAAAAAAATGTTTAAAAATTTTAACTACTATTTTATTTTTCTTAGGGTTTTTGCCATTTTATTAATCACAATTAAATGCTCCTTCTTTTGGTATATAACATGAGTATTTCCCTTCGTTATTTACTTCAAGATGAGGTTCTAAAGTTGTGCATTTTATTTTCTGAAAATATTCAAAATTAACTTGGTTCCAGAGTGAGACCAATTTCAGAAACCTGACACTTTAAGGGTTAAGCAGCCCTGCTGCTGTTAAAGGCTCCAACTTCAGTAACTAAAATTAAATAAAATTTTTGAAAATTGAGATTAAGTATGATCTTTAATTTATCTCTAGTGACATTATTTAATAAAAAGCTTGTTTTCAAAGTTAGCTTTGAGTGTAGTTTGGGTTGTTATACTTCTGAATGCCATTTTTTACACACAGTGGGCTAAATAGCCAAGTTACAAAGACCCCAAGGGCTCAGAGAAGGTTGGGGGAAGGGACCACTCTGGACAGCTGTTAGGAGATAGATTGTAGCTTCTTGTCAAGGCCACCTAGCATGTTCTTTAGTTAAACCAGGTACGATTCTCTTGCACACAGTTTATGTGGTTTAACATGCCATCCAATGAACTAAGACCTTTTGAAGCCCATCATTACCCTTTCTGGCTGAGGGCAGGGTGAGGATTTAGTGACAGTAAATCTCGGCTATGACTCAAGTGAGACTCAAACCTGGGAACTTCAGATTATGAGCCTGGTGCGCTACAGACTGAGCCAATCCCCCACCCCTCTTTGAGTGTAATGTTCCATTCACATGACAAGAGTCCCAGTACGTGTGGATGATAGTGTGTATACTTAGTTCCAAATTCATTGGTTTTGATATTTTTTAGTGTAATTATATTTCTGTTCCAGAAGCTGTTTAACACTAAACCTACCACGACTGGTCAAATTGACCTTTTCAAACTTTTGTGTAAAATTTCCCACATAGAACGTTATCACATTGCTATTTAACTGTATGACTTTTCTTATAATATACATACAATGATTTTTTTCAGTATTTACGTCTCCTCTTATTGTCTTTTTTCCGAGAAATATATATATAGCCTGTCCTACCTACCGTGACCAGTCAATTTGACGATTGAAAGATTTCTGTTATTTAGCCTGGAAACTTAATTCTAAAACTATAGTCAGTATAAATGAAAGGCTACCAAAGTGTGGCATGACTTCAACTGAAAGCGGAATGAGCCTTTGATACATGATCTGATGTTCCATCTAAGGCTAGGTGTAGATTTACACAATATATCCTGAACAAACCAGATAAAACAAACAGATAAGTTTGGAATCAAATTCTGGTTAGCATCTGTTATCAATATCAAGTATGTAATAAATGAATTTCCATATTTGGGAAAGAATGAGAAAAGAGAACCTTCATTTCCACTTGGGGAGTTCATTGTCCTCAAGCTAATAGAACCATTCACAGGGTGTGGAAGGAACGTAACCACGGATAATTTTTTTACGAGCATATCATTAGCCACAAAACTCTTAGCAAAAAGAACCACTACTGTTGGAACCATCCGTGGAAACAAGCGAGAATTGCCAAAACTTGCCAAACACGTGAAAGATAATATGGCATGGCTTTACAACAAAACAATGTAAATCAGGTTATATTACTCTAACAATTTATAAAAGTAAACTAAATAAAAAAGTGGTTCTACTAATTCAATGCATAACTCAATAGACACTGAAAAAAGTGATAAGCGTATATCGGAAACAATTAGATTTTATAATAGCACAAAATTTGGTGTAGATGTGACGGATCAAATGGCAAGAAAATACAGTGGGAAATTGAAATCTTGGAGATGGCCCCTCCAAGTGTTTTTCAATATTCTTGAGCTAGCTGGAATAAATGCATGAGTTTTATATAAAGAAACAGCAGGTGAAAAAATTTCAAGGCAAGAATTTTTATTCCAGTTAGCTGAAGAACTTGCCGCTGAATATCAAGAACGAAGATGGAAATATACCGAAAACATCAACAGATATAAGTTTAGTTTCACATGTACAAAAAACTTAACAAGTAAGATATTGCAAAGACAACAAAACTACGAAAATCTGTTTGAAATGCAAAAAATATGTGTGCGGCAAATGTACATTTGAGAACTCAATAATTTGTAAAAAATACATTGAGGTTGAAAAAGGTATGCATTATTTATTTATAAATGCAAGAAACTATAGAACTACCATTCATTTTTCATTTTCTTTCATGTTTATAATTTAAATAAAAAAAATTTGCTTTTTCATTTTGTGAAAGTTGTTTCATTTATTATTTAATTAAGTACCAAATTGATTTATTATCTGCATTCATTCGTAAAAAAATATAACTTTGTTTTTTAAGGACCGGTCATTTGACCGATCATGGTAGGAATAGGTATACATGAAGTGTTGGTAGGTTTAGTATTAAATACTATCAACAAGTATCACCAATGGAGGCTAATATGCTTTTATTAGCATCCATTGGTGATATTCCTAATATGCTTTGTTTAGCATTCATGTTTCATTGTTTTCACAAATCATAATGCATTTTCTATTTGAAAGTAATAATTTTGATGTAAATTTGAATTATATATTGTTGAATATTTTCAAATTTCCCAGATGAAAATCATGCCTTTTAAAAAAGAAGACTTAATGCATATTTTGATATATTGTTTTGGAGCCAATTATATGACTAAATGGCTAACTACAGTTTATGGGTTCAACAGCAGTTCCTGGAGTAACATTATTTTCCAAAACAAGGTTTGTTTATTTTTTTTTCAGATTTAAAGTTTTGTTGTCCTTAAAATATTTGCATCTTTCTTTTTAATAGCTATTTAAATATAAATCTTAGCACTTCGGATTTTTAAAGCACTCTTTTTTTTATTTCAATGTTTAAGATAAAACTTTACAGTAATTCCATTGTAAGTTAGAAACAAGAACACTGAATACAGCTTCATATCATAACAATGCAAGAGTTAGATTCCTTTCAGCTACTTTGTGTAAATAACAATGCTTTTTCTCATTGTGGATATATCAGCAACTTTTCTTCCAGTCAGTCTATCGATTTCAGACTTGCTACTTTCTATATTAGTTGCTGAAAGTGTGGTACATTAATATTTATTGTTGTTTTACCTCTGAGCAGCACTTCTTTTGTATACAATGGGCTAAATGGCAAGGTTACAAGGGCTCAGAGAAGGTTGGAGAAGCTGATCCACTGAACAGCTGTTAGAAGATAGATGGTAGCCTCCTGTTCAAGGCTATCCAGAATGTTCTTTAATTTGCACATGAGGTTACAGATTGGCATCCAATATATTGGATGGTGGTCTTTCTCACTGTGGGCAAAACAAGAATTAGTGGAGAAATTTTCAATGCAGTCACAGTTGGAACTCGAACCTGAGAACTGCAGATTATGAATCTGGCACGCTACTGACTGAGTCAGTTTCTGTGTTAATGATTCAACTGTAGTCTTCAACACTATCTTGCATAATTATAAAGTGAAACTATACCCAGTGCATGTTCTAAACTTCTAACAGTATTGCTGTAGGATAAAGTTTTAAAGCTAAATCAGTGTGGTTCATTGCTTTATTTCACATAGTCAAACAGCCTAAAATGTTATTATAGATACCATTCAATTATAAAAATAAGTCTCAACATTCAATATTAGAATATCACAGGAGAAATCCTGTATACAAGACGTGAATAGTTAGCTGAAAAAATTTATTTTCCCCATGAGTGGGACTTGAACCCATGCCTCCCAGTTACATGCCAGGCATTATGACCATTAAACTATCAGCGGCTCACATTAACTTAAGAAACAGCTGCTAATAATTTAATGGTCAGAACACCTGGCATGTAACCAGGTGGCATGGGTTTGAGTCCCATTCACTGCAAAACCCAGATTTTTCAGCTGACTATTCATAGGTTTTAACATGTTAGTCACTGGTCCTGAATAGTAAAATTCATAAATTTGGACCTTGAATTTCTCCCCTTCCCTAAACATTAATTGTATATAAATGATATCAGTTACTTATAGGCAATAGAACCAGTCACTCCCACCTCCTGCATTCCACAGCAACAGGAGACAGAAGGATCTCAAAAACCAGGAAGGATTAGTGCTAGCCATTGAAAGATAAGGAAAGGTCATTGAAAGATAAGGATTTTCACAAATCTGTATTATCTTGCTTTTGACCTTTGCTTGATAGCTTCCTTGATATATATTAAATATCAAAAATATTTAAGAAGGGATATCTTCTTTAATATAAATAAATACCCCCTCAAGCAGCTGCTTCCAACAGAGGTCTGACAGGAGCCTGCCAGTTTATATGCCAGAGTAGAAGGTCTGAGAGGATGGCAGGACCTCAGCAGAAAAATGATACATACAATATGCTATGTATAATATTATATTGCTTTATTATGCCAATTTTTAGGGTATTCGGTCATAAATCTGTATTATTTGTTTTTGACCTTGCTCATATAGCAGCCACATATAGACTGACTAGAGACTAGAATGCTAAGAACAAAAAGGAAAAAAAATTAAAAAATACTCCTATAAATTTAACTCCCCTTCCAAAAAAAATATGTATCCCAAATGACTAAAAAATAAACCTTCAGTAAAATTTTGATAAATTTATCTCCATCACTAGCCAATAGAAAAAGGTACATAAAAGACTCATGTCTAAGCATTTACAATGTTTAAAATTTACAAAGCAGTTAAATATTTTTACTCAAAGACTCTAACTGGAAAATAATAACAAAACTGCTTATGAATATTTTTGGTCCCTTTTCACATCCTCCAAGACAGAAACTCACTCTGAAGACAGAAGAAATCAAAACAAATATACATAAATATATAATAATAATAAACAGAAGTCAAACACCAAGCAAATGCCAACCACAGTGCCAACTAACTGATCCATATAACATCAATCTATGATCATCTCTCTCCCTCTTTTCCTGTATTTTCTTTCCTTGCCTAAGCAACATAACTTAAAGTAACTTAAATCCTTTCTCATACTGAATACTGTCCTATTTCAACTTTGAATGGGAATTGGGAGCTCAGCAGGCTCAAACTTTCCTCCATACTGCTGATTTATTCTATTCTACAGGAAAATGTACGTGAGTTTGCCCTCGTGTCAAAACCTTTTTTTTTTTCAATTAATTCACATGCACTTCAAACTGTGTGCAAATTTTAATGGCATTTCAGTAAATTAGCTAAGTATAAATTCAGAATAAATTATTTAAAGTGCAACAAAGTATAAATTTGGTATTTTAGCACATAAAAATAGAATTAAATCTGGTTCAGTGTGGTAGATTTTTATAATGAACTCTTTAAAGTTAATTGAAAATGATTGGCTAATCATGTAGCTCATCTATGTAGCTCATAAAAATGATATAATTTTATCTAATATTTTCATCTTGTTATTTATTCCCCAATAAATCTTTTTTATTTGTAGACAAATTGAATTACTTTAACTCTGGTAGGAAGGCAGATAGTCAACACAGATAGTCCCAAATATTGTGCTGTACTATTTGAAGCAAAGTAACCTGTGTTAATAATTGGTGCAAAGTATCCAAAACCCTTACAGTATCCAAAGCTCATCATCATCATCCTCAAGCAGCCATGGGCTACGGAGGTCCAACCAGACCATGCAATTTAGTTCTCCAAGCAAGTCTGTCCTGAGTTACATCTGCTGCATCTGGCCACTGCACAACAATTCTAACAAGGTCCTGTTTGACATTGTCTGCCCACCGCATCCTAGGTATCTCCCTCATTCTGAAGCCTTTAGGTACACTGTTCATAACCCTATTCGCCAATCTATAATTATCCATACGGGCAACATGGCAAAACCAACGGAGTCTCTCTCTGCACAATATGCTGCTTAAAAACAACTTGCAAACTCCTTTGCCTAACCTCATTATTAGTTACAAAGTTGAACCACCTAATGCCCAAGATACTGTGTAAGCATCTGGAATCAAAAGCATCTAGTTTCCTGTTATCTTGTTTACAAAGTGTCCATGTTTCACTACCATAACTAACCCTAGAAAGAACCAAACTATTATACAGTCTAATTTTAGTCTTTAGGTGTATACACCTATTTCTCCACACTCTCCATAGATTTTTAAAAGTCCTGGCAGCAATCCCTATCCGTCTGTTAATCTCATGCCGCACATTACCAGTATCTGTTACATAGTTCCCAAGATAATTAAACTGTGACACATATTCAAGATTGCAACCCTTCAGATTAATTGAATCACAGCCTGCCTGACCAATTTTCATCACTTTGGTTTTCCCTCTGTTTATAACCAAACCTACTCTACTACCAGTTTCATCAACATCTCGAATGAAAGAGTTCATCTCATCAACATCATTTGCCAAAAGGGCTAAATCATCAGCATAATCTACATCATAAATATTCGTATCTCCAGCCCATTCAAGGCCAAAATCTTTCCCTTGAAGTGAATTTCACATATAATCAATAACCAAGCTTAAGAGAAAAGGAAACAAAATGCACCCTTGTCGAACACCAGAAGTAATGCTAAACCAATTGCTATAAGCCTTACCAACTCTCACACACGACTCAGTGTTATTATAGAGAGCTTTCATTATGTTAACTAACTTGTCAGGTATAGCATATGATCTCTCTCCGCAAAATTCCCCGCCCTGCCCACGGTCAGTAGGGGACACCGATGGGCTTGGAAAGGCCGCCGTCCATTGGATGGGACGTTAAGCCGTGGCCCCGTGTGCGGGAGAGCCATACCCTGTGCACGTTAAAGAACACGCTGGATGGCCTTGACGGGAGGCTACCATCTGTCTCCCAACAGCTGTTCCAGTGGGTCCCCTCCCCCAACCTTCTCTGAGCCTTAGGGGTCCATGTGACCTGGCCATTTAGCTCATGGTGTGCAAAAAAGTGCCGCTCAGAGGTAAAACAACCCAACCCATATGATCTCACAATCAACCACAAATTATGACGATCAACAGAGTCGAAAGCCTTTTTGAAATCAACAAAGCTAGCAACCAAAGGTTTCTGAAACTCTAAACATTTCTCAAGAATCTGCCTAAGTGAAAATATCTGATCCACACATACCCTACCACTTCTGAATCCACATTGCTCATTAAACAATTGACTGTCAACCAGATTCTTAATTCTATTAAGCACAATCGTTGCAAAGAACCTTCCCTGGAACAGAGAGCATGATGATACCCCTATAGTTATTGCAAGAACCACGATCACAGTTTTTGAAAATAGGGATAATAATAGCTTTGGTAAAATCTTTATAGTAATTATCTTATATAGGAACCATGCCTTTATCATAAAAGATATTCAAAATTTCAGTCATCCAAGTGATATAACAGAAACGTTCCTAGCTCTAAGCATTTCCATAGTAATTTCATCTACCCCTGGGGATTTATGAAGTTTAAGTTTAGAAATAGCCAAAATAACTTCAGATTGTGTTATAGGGCCAACATTAAAGCCAGTAATGCATCTATCATCGTTGCAAACAATGGGAGTAGAACTAACCACATTGTTTAGAACATCACTGAAATGCTCATCCCACCTAGCCATGACAGAATCCTCCCCTTCTCTATAACCTAATCTTGTTTATCCTTCAATCCCTGTATACCTGTCCATTTTCTACCACACAAAACATTAACTATCTGGTACAGCTCTCTGCTGTTGTGCTGTCTAACTGCTTCCTCGGCTTTGTCAGCCAGGTCATCAAGCCAAAGATTCTTGTCAGCAGCTAACTGATCCTTTACACGTTTATTAAGCTCTCTGTAATGCTTTCTATTAGGACTAGTAGGGTATTGATTAAGGACATTCCTGCAGTTCTTTCTTTCCGAAATAAGCTCAAGTGCCTTATCACTCAAATAATTCTGCCTCCTCTGCTCCTTTCTTCCTAAAAGAGTACTATTAGTGTCTAAAAAAGCCTGTTTAAAATGATCCCATTCTTCCTCAACTTCAGTAGTAAGCATACCATGACTGTCATAATGACTAAGTAACCTATCATGGTAAGCTTTAGCTATAACAGGGTCTTTCAGAGTTTCAGTATTGAAAGTAAATTTTTTAACCCTAGCACAACACTTTTTAAATTTAAGTTGCAAGAAACTTTTAACAAGGTAATGATCAGATCCAATTTCAGCTCCCCTATATGACCTGGTATTTCTAACAGAACTAGCCCATTTGCTGTTAATTAATATATAATCAATCATATTCTTATGTAGCCCATCAGGTGAAACCCATATGTACTTATGTATGTCATGGTGTTTGTAATACGTGTTAGTTATTCTGAAACCATTGAGTTTACTTACCTGTAGGAGACATTGCCCATTGCAGCTACCAATACCAAAAGGGCCTGTCACCCCTCCCCAAAGGTCAGAGTCAGTACCAACTTTGGCATTGAAGTGACCTAGAACAAGGGTAATATCTCGTTTCTTGACAGAATTTAAAATAACCTGCAGTTATCCATAAAACCTATCCTTCTCATCCTCATCGGCATCCTCAATGGGGGCATAACAGCAGATAACATTCAAGTCTTTAACGCTTGTCTGAAATTTTGCTGTAAGAAACCTTTCATTTAATGCACTCATATCCTAAAAGATCATTACTAGCATGTGTGCTGAGAAACAGACCCATGCCTTGGTGATGCTTATTATCTTCCCTCCCTGAAAAGAGAAATTTCAGATTATTTTTAAGAATCTGACCTTTATCTGTCCATCTGGTCTCTTGCAAGCCGAGAATATCTAAATTATAATGGTGAAATTCTTGTGTGAGGACATCAAGAGAAAAAGCTCAGTGTAGTGTCCTCACATTCCAACTACCTATGGAGAGAAAATGGTTAGTGGGATGTTTAAAGAAACTATGTTTATTGAGAGAGGAAATGCCGACAATATCAAACAGCCCCCTAATTGCAGACATGGGGCAAAGACCCGTTCCCCCACCACTAAAGGCTGAAGCCATCTACACTGGAAGACTTCCTCCAATGTAGAATTTGACGATGCTAATAGAAGCAAAGAGTTCAGGTGCCTGCGATGACCAGCTGATAGACATATCCTGTGAATCTATTCACTTGAGGCTGTCAACCCACAAACAAACAGAAAACACAGCGGAAGATTTTCCCTCCACTGAAGCCCACCAGTGCAGCAAATTCAGGATCCATAATCAAGCTCAGAGCCTTAATTCAGTCCAGTCCAGTGGGTTTATATGGTCAGCACCAGGACCCTGTGTGGTTGACCACTCCTCAGCAGGGTAGAAAAAAAAAAAAGAAAAGTAGCCAGAGTTGTCCAGATCAGTAGGCCACACTAATCTGGCAGCCCTCCCTTTCAATTCACTTCCACAAAAGAGTATCTCTTTTGAAAGGTACTAACGGTCTGCACCACGAGAAGGCAGGGTCGGACATTAGGTGCTAGGCCTGGCCGGTGCATCATTACCTCATTACCGGGGATTGGTGCATAGCTAGTTCATCAATTTTTTAAAGTTAGGTTTAAATACTCATTATTTTAATATCTGTTGTTTTGCTGTGGCTGAGTGGTTAGCACTCTTGGCTACTGATCTAAGGGACCTAGGTTCAAGCCCCGGGTAAGGACTGGATGTATGTGTTGTTTTTCTGCTGAGGTCCTGCCATCCTCTCAGACCTTCTACTTTGACAGGCTCCTGTCAGACCTCTGTGGCAAGCAGCTGCTTGAAGGTGTATTTATTTTTTATTTTTTTTTTATTTTTGTTATTCGTAATGAAATGCTCTTTATTTGGTATGTAACCTGGCCTATTAATCTGCCAGTCACTGCAGGATTAATTTTTGAAGTTCAGTTGTTATTTTGGCTGATAAAAAGTTAAAAAAATTTCTTGGCCTTAATTGTATTTATTGTGAAAAACTTGGCCTGACACTTAAGGTTAAAAAGTTCTTAATTAAAGGCAAGTCAACAATACACATTTGACTGGAAGCATATAATAACATTCACAGCAGATGTAAGCTCAAGCAAGAAGCAAGATTCATGTATTGTTGAATTATCTTCAATAACTCTTAAGTAACTGTCTTGTAAATATACTTTGCTTCAAATAGAATGGTGGGGCGGGGGTGGCTCAGTCGGTAGCGCGCCAGGCTCGTAATCTGTAGTTCCCAGGTTCGAGTCCCAGCTGGGTCAGCGTTGAGATTTATCTCCGCAAAATTCCCCGCCCTGCCCACGGTCAGTAGGGGACACCGATGGGCTTGGAAAGGCTGCCGTCCGTCGGATGGGACGTTAAGCCGTGGCCCCGTGTGTGGGAGAGCCATACCCTGTGCACGTTAAAGAACACTCTGGATGGCCTTGACGGGAGGCTACCATCTGTCTCCCAACAGCTGTTCCAGTGGGTCCCCTCCCCCAACCTTCTCTGAGCCTTCGGGGTCTTTGTGACCTGGCCAATTAGCCCATGGTGTGCAAAAAAGTGCCGCTCAGAGGTAAAACAACCCAATCAAATAGAATGGTATGATATTTAGGATCCATTCAAACAATTCTCCTGCCAATCAAAAATGAACTTTTAAAGGATTGTGAGATTGTGAGTATATACAGCATATTATTAAAGTTATTGGGACACTTTCATATCATCTGAATGGAAAACCATGATTAAACTCCATCATTATAAAAATAAGCTTTTTAAACAAAAATGCCATAGAAGGTAAATTTATATATCTCAAACAAATTTATCCAAATCTCAATTCTAAATAATATTTATTTAATATTTAAATTGTTATAGAAGCTGAAATATTTTAACAATAGACACTGCTGTTATGGCCATTCATTACATTTATTTCAGTAATGATTTGTTATAACTTTTGGAGTAAATTCGTAAGATGAACAACAATGTTGCAATGTTTTAGCTTCCAAAACTCTAAATATTACACAGATATTGCTCATTGTTTCCTGTGCCATGTTGCTGCAAAACACTTATTTGAAAGTTAGCAAGCTTTGAATGTAACTTAATTTGCACAACATGGAAGTGTTCCAGTGCTTTTGACAATTTGGTTAAACTCATTGTTCACTTCTAGAGCAAAAAAAGCAAGATGGAAAATGTTTAAATATGAAAATGAATAATTTGAGCTTTAAATGTTACTGCATATTGAATATTATAAATATATGTATTGAATTGAAGATATTTTTTCGATATATTTATTCGTGTATTAAGGAAGAATATCACTCTGAATTTAACATTGATCAATTTTAGAGGAAAAATTGATCTATGTTAATTCAGAGTGATATCTTCCTTAATACGCTATGTATAATATTGCTTTATTATGCCAATTTTTAGGATATTCGGTCGCAATCTTTATTATTGTTAAAATTCCTACATCTATGTCTGTTACTTCTTTTCTTTATTGTTGTGAAATTAAAAAAATTATTATTTATGGAAAGCTGAAAACAAAAGAAAAATACATAAAATGTGCACTGCTTCTTTTTGTGCCTAGGCATATGTGAGTTAGCCGTCCCATGGCCGAGTGGTTAGCGCGCTTGGCTACTGATCTAAGGGACCTGGGTTCGAGCCCCGGGTAAGGCATGGATGTATGTATCGTTTTTCTGCTGAGGTCCTGCCATCCTCTCAGACCTTCTACTATGGCATATAAACTGACAGGCTCCTGTCAGACCTCTGTGGCAAGCAGCTGCTTGAGGGGGTATTATTATTATTATATGTGAGTTGCAAATCCATGTCTGAATATGCCTAAAATGTAGTGGCAGCTTGTGCTTATGAAACTAGAACAAATATTTTAGATATTCTTAATGGAATAAATAATTGTGTAAAAGTAATTTGTATTGTTACTAAGTTTTAAATATGTTTTATTATAGATTGAAAATACTGATGTTGGCTGGTCACTGGGCTTCATGATTAATGCCACAAATGCTATACCTGAAGAAGCACCAACATCTTCGGTTATATCGACTGGAACTTTTGCCATTTTATTACTCCTCTGTCTTCTTATACTAGCCCTTGGTGTAATATTAGTACGTAAAGCTTGTCAAAACAGAACTCTCTGCTCAGTACCTAGACACAGAAGATTAATTGAAGCATAGAGGTATAGATGTTTCTTCAAAAGGAGTGTAAAAATGTGAAAAAAAAAATAAATTATGAACTTTGAAAAACAGTGTGAGTGGAGGATAAAACCCACATTTTTCATTGCTAAAGCATACTTCTGATACACTAATAATATGGTTATTTGAAATGTCTTTGAAAATTAACCATTAATTGAACCAATGAAAGTGAAAATTACTCTTCAAATTCCAAACCACAAAGTTTGTTTTGTTGCTCTTTACATTTATATATTAGTTTTTCATATTTTTTTATATTGTTTAATATATTTAACCAAGTTTCTAAACACATAAAACTTGCTAGATTGAATTATGTTCAAATTTACCTAAACCGTCCAGAAGTTTCTAAAATTAATGAAAACAAGTGCAATATGTTTGCTAAATTTAGACAAAGGACTTGATTACAGCTTATATTTTCATAAAAGTTTTAATGTTTGCTAATCAAATTAAGCATTTAGAGTTTCTTATAAATTGAAAAGCTTACTAAGCTTTATACTGATAGTTTAGTAGCATTCTAGGCTTGCAATTTGAAATTCAAGTAAATGTGCCAGCATATAAAAGCTGACTTTTGTTGGCTAGATCATGTGACTTAGTAGAATTCTAGGTTAGTAATCGAAGGTTCAAGTAATTGTGTCAGTATTAATGTTTTTCCTATTTTCTATGCTATGACCTTGCTGTGAAAGAACTAATGGACTTTGAAAGGTTTCTATCCTTTAGAGGTATATATAAAGCCATAGTCTTGAATGTAAGAGAGGTTATCATGTTCACTTTAAAAACATACTGGGTGTGATTTACTCAGTTTTCTCCAATCGGTTCCTAATAGTTATCTAGTGGGTTCCAATCTTGCCCTGAGCTTTGAAGTCTTGTTTACTTTGCTATTTAGCCTGCATTGCAGCAAAAATGTCACTTCTAATGTAATAACCCAACCCAGCTTAACCCATTCAACATAGTAAGTCTTAACAGAACTGTAATGAAAAACTTATATATTGTAATTACGTTTTAGCAGTGATTTTTTTCAATGTAGATACTATTGAATCTCTTATTTGGTAGTACTCTTTGGATATTGGACATTTTTTTTTACTTTTACAGCATTTCACATCTAAAAAAACTTTAACATCTCATGTTTAACGATTAGCTGTTTAAGCACTACCAGCTTGCACGATAATTCAAAAATTGTAATGGAAGCCAAATGCAAATCTTATACATTCTCAAATAGGCAAGGTTGATGCAAAATGGTAAAGATGAAAAAATGACTACTACATCATTGAACCACCTAACATAATAAATGGAAGACATTTAAAGGAATTGATCCCATTGTTTTGGTTCACAATTTGCTATGTTTGGTCTAAACAACAAAACATTATCACCTGGGCCAGCCCTGAGATATTTTACTGTTTAGTGATTCTTTGCTTACTAAGCAATGAACTAACTTCTTGGAAAGTAAGCAAGCAAACTTACTTCTTTCCACTCTCAAAAAATTTACTTTTTACTTCTTGAAGTAATTTTATTTTTACCACATCCAAAAAAATTTGTTTGGCCATCTAAGGGAATCTGCTATTTTTACTGTTACAACTGATTTTATTTCCTCAAGCAATCTTACCATTTTGGTGGCTCTGAGTATATTGTTCTGACTCTGCATTTGAAATAAAATCATTAGTAACAGGTTTTCAAAATTATTGTTCTTGTAAAATTATGTAATAGCTTTAGCATTTCATGGTGCTTTTATTTTGATTGAAATTAAAACAAGCCCATTAAGTTACCACATGTTGCCCTCAAAATTTTGCTACCCCAAGCAACTGCTTGCAATGCTTGTACTGTTGGGCTGGCCCTGATTGCCACCCACTCATATATATCTGAAATTTTTGCATCTCAACCATTGCAACTGTATCCACCAGGTCATGGATTTTATGTTGCAATTGAATATATACCACATCAGCTTGTTTTAAAGGTCTTTATTTTCTACAGTTTGAGAGTCTACAAGTTTTAAACATTTCACTGAGAGCTGTAGTATTAGACATGAATTTGATTCTGTAATTATCAGTATAATCATGCATACATTACTGTTATCATTAAACTGTTATGTATTGTTTACTGTTAATGTTACTTAATTTTCAACTTCTTCCCCCAATGCAATGTCATTTGTATAATTATTCCATTAATTTAATAGTTGGTAATATGCAGCTCCCAGGTTCGAGTCCCATCTGGGCCAGTTGAGATTTATATCTGCAAAATTTCCTGCCCTGTACTTAGTCACTAGGGGACATTGACGGGTTTGGAAAGGCTGCTATGCATCAAATGGGATGTTAAGCCATAGCCCCATGTGTGGGAGAGCCATACACTGCATGTTATAGAACACGCTGAATGGTCTTGATAGGAGGCTACCATCTGTCTCCTAACAGCTGTCCAAGGCCATAGCCCCATGTGTGGGAGAGCCATACACTGCATGTTATAGAACACACTGAATGGTCTTGATAGGAGGCTACCATCTGTCTCCTAACAGCTGTCCAAGGCCATAGCCCCATGTGTGGGAGAGCCATACACTGCATGTTATAGAACACACTGAATGGTCTTGATAGGAGGCTACCATCTGTCTCCTAACAGCTGTCCAAGGGCTTGTTCCCTCTCCCCCAACCTTTTCTAAACCTTCAGGATCCTTGTGACCTGCCATTTAGACCATTTTGTGCAAAAAAAAGTACCACTCGGAG
Source organism: Ryuthela nishihirai (assembly GCA_038380435.1). Classification (NCBI taxonomy): domain Eukaryota; kingdom Metazoa; phylum Arthropoda; class Arachnida; order Araneae; family Heptathelidae; genus Ryuthela; species Ryuthela nishihirai. The sequence continues at coordinate 18,479,051 of JAWZYU010000031.1, read as the reverse complement.
GTAAAACAACCCAACTTATTTAAAATTAATTTTAAAGATTTTTTTGCTTTCTGCAATGCTTGCTTTATTGTTTAAATTAAAAAAATTATCAGCTTCAACATTATTTTTATCATTGCATTACTTTTTACATTAGAGAATATAAATTAAACCATTATTATACATATAATTTTAAGCCATTATTACATATGTAATAAATATGAACATTGATCATATATAGATATGAAATCTCTTTCTTATTTCAATAGTAAATACATAATCACTTTTGTCACTGTAGTATAGGAAAAGTTGTTTTAACAGTTTGGATAGTATAATTATAACTATTTTTTTAAAGGATAGAGGTAACTAGATGCTCTATCAGGCTTGTCCTGGTTTCTCAAACAATATGCAAATGTATACACGAACACAAAGCCATGCCATCCTGCACTCGGACACAGGCAGAGATTAGGTGCAAAACCACTATGCCACTAAGCTGGCAATAATAACAACTTCAATCTTTTATCAAAATATTTTCTGTTCTGTTTATGTTTATATTAAAGATGTTATTTTTATACAGCACAAAGCTGTCCTATGGCCGAGTGGTTAGCACACTTGGCTACTGATCTAAGAGACTTGGGTTCGAGCCCCAGGTAAGGCATGGATGTTCGTGTCATTTTTTTCTGCTGAGGTCCCTCCATCCTCACAGACCTTCTACTATGGCATATTAAACTGACAGGCTCCTGTCAGACCTCTGTGGCAAGCAGCTGTTTGAGGGGGTATTTATTTTTATTTATACAACACATTTACATAGACACAGATAATTAGAAATAAAAGCAAAGTAATATACAATGTGATTTGAAATTTTTTAGACATTGTAAACAAATCAATGATATTGTTGTACTAGTTAAAAAGGTTGAAAAACAACGATGGAAAAATTTGCCAATATATTTGATTTATGGAATGGAACTCTAAACTCTAAAAACTGGAGTATTTGTCGCGGGATGTTTTGTTAATGCAAAGCTCATTAAAAACAGTAGTTTGGTGCAATCTGTCATGTTATTTAACAATTTATATTAAAAAAATTAGACTCAAAGCTTTTCTTCTATTACTTAATTAGCAAATTATTCAAATGGTTGATGCAAATTTTCCTATGCTGCTATCAGTGACAAAAGTGATTATTTATATGGTTTTGATTATTATATAGATGTGTTAGAAGCCTAAGAAAGTTGAGTTTCAGATATATGCAATTTGACGGTAAATATTTTGACTAAAACATGAAAGTGTCACTATCAAAGTTTTAAAAATGAATATAATTTCATCTTTATCTGTTAAAAATGACATTTTTCAAATTCAGTTTAAAACTGATGAACTTCTAAAATCTCATTTATAAATATCACTGTATTTTGTAGATTTTTTTAAACTTTTTAATTTGTTACAAATTTGTTATTTGACAGTAATTCATATCATAATATATATTGCCATTTTTAATTTCTATGTATTAATAAGTATACAGTACCATAAATATATATGTATTACTTTTTTGACATATTGCACTTTTGGTTCATTGGAAATCCATCAGAGTAAATCTGTTCCATAATATTGAAAGCTATTGAGAATCTTCTGCCAGTATCCTTACCTTCATTGTGGGGAAAAAAAGGGGGGGGGGTCTGTTCAGAAGGCTACTATAAGTCGATCAGATGAAATGATAAGCTGTGGTGTTTTGCACAGAAAAGGAATTCGTATGTTTGTTTCTCCACTATCCCCCCTCCCCCCTTATCCTTGGTCAGTAAGGGATATCAGTGAGGTTGAAAAGGCTGCCATTCATCAGATGGGCATAAAACTGTGGCTGCGTGTGTGATAGAGCCACACCATATGCACTTTAAACTGGATAGCCTTGACAGGAGGCTTCCACCTTGTCTCCTAATATCTGTCCAGTGGGTCTCCTTACCCAACATTCTCTGAGCCCTTGTGACCTGGCAATTTAGCCCATTTGTGCAAAAAAAAGTGCTGTTTAGAGGTAAAGCAACCCAACCTTGTGTTTATTCATCAAAGAGCATTCTGATAGTGATGATGGAGGCATTTATTTGTGTACCTGTGTCCAGTTGATTCCTTGCTCCACTTATCTACCAGACCTCCAACCTGAGGTTCCTAGCTGTGGACACCGATGGGCTTGGAACGTTAAGCCGTGGCCCCGTGTGCGGGAGAGACATACCCTGTGCACGTTAAAGAACACGCTGGATGGCCTTGACGGGAGGCTACCATCTGTCTCCCAACAGCTGTTCCAGTGGGTCCCCTCCCCCAACCTTCTCTGAGCCTTCTCTGTCCATGTGACCTGGCCATTTAGCCCATGGTGTGCAAAAAAGTGCCACTCAGAGGTAAAACAACCCAATCCTAGCTGTGGTTCTTAAATTTGCAGGTGTTGAGATTTTTTCCATTCATTTGCCCCATGAAATTGGTGAGAAAAGGCACTATTAAATTGGAAAGGAAACTTTTCATCAGACAAAATGTGACACAAGCAGGAGAATAGTAACCTTCTGTGCATCCAGGCAGTGCCAGGTGCTGTTCAGCTAGTATTTATATAAGTATTGCCTGCATTTATTTTGGACAGGAGTTGGTTTAGTTTGTAGCACACCAGTCTTGTAATCTGAGGTTTGCGACCCAACTGGGCTAGCATTGAGAATTTTCTCTGCTAACCAATGTTCTGCCTCTGGTGAGAAAGGAGATACTATTCAGCTTGAAAAGGCTGTCCTCTGTCAGATGGGATGTTAAGCCATGGTCCCATGTGCAGGAGACCTATATCCTGTGTACATTAAAGAAACATACTGGACAGCATTGATGGGAGACTACTATCTTCTAACAACTGTTTAGTGGGGCCCCTTCCCCCAACCTTCTCTGAGCCCTTGTGACTTGGCCATTTAGCCAATTGCATGTAAAAAACTGCCACTTAGAAGTAAAACAACCTAACCCTGCATTTATTTCCCAAATGTTACCCTCTAAATTTATAGGGTTAAAACTGAAAAATATTTTCTTATACAGTGTATCATTTTGAAAAAGAAAGAAGCATTATAATGTAGAATTTAGTACAATTGTGTATGTGTATGTGTGATGCACATTCAGGCATAATTTTATAATGTGGTACTTAATAAAAAAAAAAAGTTTGCCACTGATTTGGCATCTTGCAAACCAGTGCAGTAGGATACTTAGTATTGAATCAAATGAAAATCGAGCCAAATGAAAATCTCAAAATGGAAGCTTTCATGTGGCACTACAATGACTGCAAGCTGTTTTTGTAGCACTGGATAGAACAAATAGGGAATGTCAAGAAATCAATATAGGGTACACTATCAAAATTTGTTAAAAGAGGTAAGTTGCAATTATTATAGGTTAGTAAAAGAAAAAGGATTGAAAATAACCTTTTCTCTTTTTACTTGTGCCAAATTTCTTTTGTGTACTCTGCATTGATCTCTGGTCATTCTTGCTTTGTTCTAGCAGGTTAACATGCTGTGAAACAACCTACAGCCATTGCAATGCCACATGGATTTTAATGAACTTGAAAGGTAAACTTATTTTGTGTTTCTGTTTCATTTTTTTGGCCATACTCTGTAATACTTTATTGCATCTGCAAACATTTCTTCAGTCCTTGTGAATGGTAGTGTAAACTCTATTATGTTCTCTTATATTTCACTCATTTTAAAGCCATTTCTGTTCAAAAAATATTTCCATCGTACCACTGGTCATTTGGGACAGTGTATGGTTTATTGGGACACAACATCAGTGTTTGTGAAACACAGTTTTGGAAATGCTGGTGTAGAGAAAAAAATGTCTTAAGCTGAGTGGGATCTGAATATTGTGAGCCAGATGGATCCGTTATTCGGATCCCACTGATCCCAAGGCAGTTTTTTCTTTACACCCAATATCATCGTGGTAAACATCCTAAAGTGATTAAATGCTTAGTGTGTCAAAATATCAACTGCACAATCTCGTCATAACCTCCAATTGCATAATATAATAGACATGATGTTGTGCAATTGATTCTTTTACAGTTTTACATTGATTCTTTACAATCACTTGTCAACCTATAATCTATGGAGTGGCAGATTATCCAACTGGTGCATGAGGCACTTACCGAGAGCCTCTACATTCATAGGGGCCCTCAACATCAAATTCGATTTTTTTTCTTCCAACATTTTTTTAAGTAAAATATTTCACAATCAATTTAATAATGCACATCTTGTTTTTTCACTTAGATTCAAGGCCCTAAACAAAAAAAAAATTAATTTAAGAGGCCCCAAAATTTTTGAAGTTGAAATAAGTTATATATCTGAAGAAATATTAAAAAATAAATATAAAATCAATATGATGAAAAATTATACTAGCACTGGTATACAATAATGACTGTGTAGAGCTGAGATAAGCAGTTGTTTGCACAATGGATTAATTTGAATATAAAAAAAATTTTGTGACACAGTAAACTTCAAACTTAAATTTTTGGGGCCCTTCATAATTGTGAGGCTGTAAGCTGTAATTTAGTTAGCTTATGCGCAAGTCTGGCCATGCTTAGATTATTACCAAATATAATGTGATTTTGTTAAATGCAATACAAAGAACAGATATTTATTTTTTTATCTTTGAGTATGTGCAAGTTAATATAATATATATTAAACTTTCTATTTATGCATTTCTCTAATTTAATTGATTTATAACCAGCTGCATACATTTTTTTCATTTGAAAGTTGTAAAAAAAAAGTTTTTTTTATGTTGAGTCCTCCCCTCCCCGCTGGAAATTTGGGGCCTCCCTGAACCTTCTGTGCCTGGGGTTTCGGATATTTTAATCTGCCACTGCATCTGTCATGATCACATGGATCACCATTTTCCACTCATACCATTCCATTTGTGAATGCTCTAATATTCATGTCTATGCACATAGAAATATTTAAAAGAAGATTTTTATGATGGTAAGAGGTCATTTTCAATTTATTATGAAATAGTCTCATGGAAAATTAAGTGTTGAAATGCTTTTGCCTCCAATGTTATGCATATCACTGGACCCTGATGATGTGTATCACATGGAAGTAATGGACCAATAAAGGCATTTTTTGTTATACAATTACTAATTATGTGATAGTTTTTATATAAATTATAAACACGAGATATATTACAAGCCATTAATAGGATATAGTTAGCATATATTTTTGAAGCTATGACATACACACAGTGGACAATTTATTAAGAACAGATCCGTGTTATGTCAATGGTTCAGTAACTTCTTGTATAAACTTTTTATAAAAAGATGGGGTGGAAGATAACGATTCAATCGAAATAAATCTCGATTTCTCAACAACATTTATTTGTGTTTAGAGAGTTATAGAAATGAACAGTTAGCACAGTGCTTGTTAAAATAAATTCCAACAGGTTAAAAACAAAAGCAATAGCTGTTCTGTCAAACTTTACCAGTGGCCAATGGGTAGCACTTTTGACTCTGATCAAAGGGACTTTGGGTTCAAGCCCCCAGAATAGGTGCAGATGTTTTCTTTCTGCTGGGGGTCTCACTTTTATCATATTCTATGGTGTATTAAATGAACGGTTTCCTATCAGACCTCTGTGTCAAGCAGCTGTTTCAAGAGGAATTTATTTATTTATTATATTTTTTAAACCACTAAATATATATAAGGGGATTTGTAGCAGTTTGTGTTCTTTCCAATTTTTAATTTCTTTTTTAACTGAGTTGCTTTTAGCTTCAATAACTCTTTAAATACCCCAACAAATATTGTTGAAAAACTAGATTTAGATATCTCTGAAATGTTTAATTTACATTCACATTTTTTCTATAGAAAGCTTGTTTGAGAAGTTAATGTGTTCTGAATCTGACCTCTTATTGGCCTAATGTGGATTTGTCCCTATTCAAGTGGTCACTGAGTATATTTCTATTAATGACTACTAAGTGAATTGTTAGATTTGTCACTTGGTAGCAATATATTCACTTGCTTTTAACTGACAGTTTCAGACATTTAACTTGTAACTACAGACCAATAGTAATATTAGGGATTTTATATACTGCTGGATCACATAGTCCCCTTTTGTAGCAGTTCTGCATTAAAATTCTTATAAAATTAAAAAAGTAGTTTTTATGCTATGTTGAGTAATAGACAATCACAGTAAGCACCTGTAGGCTATACACATTAATGAATATAGAGAAAAAATTATCTTTAACTTGGTGGGATCCAAATCCACGACCTCCTGGTAACATTTCAGGTGCTCTGACCACTGACTGGTCTTGAAGGCACTTTCAGGTTAGTGCACATGCCAGCTGGGTCAGCATTGAGATTTATCTCCGCAAAATTCCCCGCCCTGCCCACGGTCAGTAGGGGACACCGATGGGCTTGGAAAGGCCGCCGTCTGTCGGATGGGACGTTAAGCCGTGGCCCCGTGTGCGGGAGAGCCATACCCTGTGCATGTTAAAGAACACGCTGGATGGCCTTGACGGGAGGCTACCATCTGTCTCCCAACAGCTGTTCCAGTGGGTCCCCTCCCCCAACCTTCTCTGAGCCTTCGGGGTCCATGTGACCTGGCCATTTAGCCCATGGTGTGCAAAAAAGTGCTGCTCAGAGGTAAAACAACCCAACATTAAAGAACACGCTGGATGACCTTGACGGGAGGCTACCATCTGTCTCCCAACAGCTGTTCCAGTGGGTCCCCTCCCCCAACCTTCTCTGAGCCTTCGGGGTCCATGTGACCTGGCCATTTAGCCCATGGTGTGCAAAAAAGTGCCGCTCAGAGGTAAAACAACCCAACGTTAAAGAACACGCTGGATGACCTTGACGGGAGGCTACCATCTGTCTCCCAACAGCTGTTCCAGTGGGTCCCCTCCCCCAACCTTCTCTGAGCCTTCGGGGTCCATGTGACCTGGCCATTTAGCCCATGGTGTGCAAAAAAGTGCCGCTCAGAGGTAAAACAACCCAACGTTAAAGAACACGCTGGATGACCTTGACGGGAGGCTACCATCTGTCTCCCAACAGCTGTTCCAGTAGGTCCCCTCCCCCAACCTTCTCTGAGCCTTCGGGGTCCATGTGACCTGGCCATTTAGCCCATGGTGTGCAAAAAAGTGCCGCTCAGAGGTAAAACAACCCAACGTTAAAGAACATGCCGGATGGCCTTGACGGGAGGCTACCATCTGTCTCCCAACAGCTGTTCCAGTGGGTCCCTTCTCCCAACCTTCTCTGAGCCTTCGGGGTCCATGTGACCTGGCCATTTAGCCCATGGTGTGCAAAAAAGTGCCGCTCAGAGGTAAAACAACCCAACCCTAGTGCACATGTCCACTTACCAGAGTCTTCAATTGACATCAAATAGATTCTAACTGATTCTATGGTATAATGCTTAAAGCCACCAACAGAGGATATCTTGATCAGCTGCTGGTACTCAGCAATCAGAGCACCTGACGTGATCAGGAGGTTGTGGTTTTGGATCACACCTGACTAATGGCAATTATTCCTCTATACTCCTTTAATGTGATCTGTGCTAACTTCATACTTTTCATTGATATGTTTTTAATACAGTGGTATAACTAGAAGATAAGTGAAGAATCATTGTTTATTGGTTTACCTTAATAAAATCTCGCAGCCCTTTCAAATCTGTTGGTTATGCCACTATTTTAGTAAATATGTACCTATAGTGTTTGTAATTAATTTGTTGTTTAATACTGTGATTAAGCATTTTTATTTTTGTAAAACAATAGAGCTTAAAAATACACTACTGTTTTAAAAATTAGCTCACCTAATAGTAAAGTATTAGCAGTAGAATGTACTTAGTAGCACCAGAAAATATTTGTTTAGAATGTAGTGAGATGGGCACAGTAGTATATTCATGAGAAATATTCATTTGCATGTTTAGCAATTTATTTAAATGATGTATATGAGGAGCTGAAGCAAACTTACAATTTGTTCTTAAACTTGTATTATGAAAGTTTTTTGTACATATAGTAATCCATCAATTTGTGTGGTTTGCATTTAGCTACCAAAAACACAGAATGAGTTTCACAACAGGGCAGTAAATTTGAAACGAAAAACTGCTCAACTAATGAGCAGTAAAAAAAAAAAAATTTCCTCTGCATTTTCTTTGTTGTATTTATCTTTTCCATTATGACTTTTATTTTTGCAAAGACATATTGCAACATGATAGCTAGGCATTAGACCTCTGGAAAACTACTAGATATATGAGCTCAGTGTCTGCATATTACGGTGGGGTGAGGTTGCCTCCTAGATTTGGTCATTTTTTAGCACCTAGAGTGGAATTTAAACGGTTTTTTTTTGGGGGGGAGGGGAAGTTGGGGATAGAGTGTGGGTGATATATTAAATGTTTAACAGATTTTTCAAAAATGAAGAGAGGCTGGAAAAATCAAAATTCTGGGAACAGCCTGCTAGATATTGGAGGGAACAAAAAATATGGAAACGTTAAGCTGGCAATATTGTTCAGTTTCCTATTTCCAAATGCCTCTATCAGGAGATCGGTTTCACTTAGCAATCTGTTTAAGGTTGTTGGGAAATAGAATAGCTGTGAGTAGAGCCATTGAATCAATTAATGTAAAAAAATAAAATAAATACCTCCTCAAGCAGCTGCTTGCCACAGAGGTCTAACAGGAGCCTGTCAGTTTATATGCCACAGTAGAAGGTCTGTGAGGATGGCAGGACCTCAGCAGAAAAATGACACAAACAGCCATGCCTTACCCGGGGCTCGAACCCAGGTCCCTTAGATCAGTAACCAAGCGCGCTAACCACTCGGCCATGGGACGTACCAGTTAAGAAAATTCCCCCACATGTTATAATTCAGAAATGATGTATAAAGAAAAAGGAGCAGCAAAAAAAAAGCAACAACATATAAAAGTTTAAGTAAGAATGAAGCGCAGGGATTGGCTCAGTCACTATCATTCCAGGCGCATAATTTGATGTTTTTAGGTGTGATTCCTAACTGTGCCTTTGATGAGATTTTCTCCACTAATTCTTACTTTACCCAAACTTATAACCTTGAGTAGGCCATTATCAGTCGTATGGAACAATGCATTGTGTGGCCATGGACTGTTCACATTAAAGAATGCTGGATGGCCTTAACACAAGGCTTCCGTGTGTTTCGTACTAGCTGTTCAGTCATTTGTCATCACCAGTGTAGCAGGGATTGGCTCAGTCAATAGCGTGCCAGTCTCATAATCTGTACTCGAGCACCAATCCCAACTGTGTTCATTAAGCCCCCACCTTGCCCTTTATATGCCGTCCCGTGGCCGAGTGTTTAGCGCGCTCGGCTATTGATCTACGGGACCTGGGTTCGAGCCCCGGGTAAGGCATGGATGTTCGTGTTGTGTTCTGCTGAGGTCCTGCCATCCTCTCAGATCTACTCTGGCATATAAACTGACAGGCTCCTGTCAGACCTCTGTGGCAAGCAGCTGCTTGAGGGGGTATTTTTTTTGCCCTTTATTGGAAAAGGGACACCGGCGGTCTTGAAAATGCTGCCGTCCATTAGATGGGGGCATTAAGCTATGGCCCTGTGTACATTAAAGAACACACTGGATGGTCTTGACAGGATACATCTTATGTCTCCTAATAGCTGTTCAGTGGATTCCCTTCTCTGAGCCCTTGGGGTCCTTGTGACTGGGCCATTTAGCCTATGTTGTTTGCAAAAAAGTACGATTTAGTGGTAAAACAATCCAAATCTCCTTGAGGTCTTTGTGACATGATCATTTAGCCCATTTTACTTGAAAATGTGTCATCGGGGGTAAAAAAAAACAAGTGTTTAAACTTGATACTTAGTTTGACACAAGACTTGACATAAGACAGGAAAAGGTGGATTGAAACGAATTAAATATTTTTATGCTGAAAATCTTATATTTCCGATGGAATTTTAATACCGTAGGTGTCGGCTTACTGTGATTAATTGGAACAAAAAAAAAACGTCTCGGTAAGCGAATTTCGTTTACCGTATGGGAATCGGACTTTTTTTTTCAATAAAATTATGTTAATATTTGCTTTATGTTTCTAATGTAATGATATTGGAGATAGGAAGTGATAAACTGATCAAATATTTCACGGCAGTCAACTTAAGTCAGTGTATCAAGGAAATGGAGGGAGTTTTGATTAAAAAAGAAACAAAGAAAATGTGTCCATGATCTATCCTTTTTCTAGAAAATATTGTGATAAAATAAACACAATTGTAAATTACATTATAATGGAAAAAAAAGAAGACAAATTTAACAAAATTTTTAAATGAAAAAAATGTTTTTTGGAAACCACCTCAAAACACAAAAAGTAATTAACCGTTTTAAACGCAACTATCCATTGCATTTAAACGGGGAAAAAATTAAAATAATAATTAATAATAATAATAATAAATAATAATTAATAATTTAAATGGGGAAAAAACTATGTTAAGACAATCTAATTTATGTAATCACAGTTCATTAACTCGATGAATAGTGAAAAATTTTTGGATGCCTGATGTGGAGGGGACAGATTCTTGGCATCCTTCTGAGGATGATAAAGAGGGTAGTGTGATCTTCTTAGAATCAATTTTCGCCATCTCATTCAGGATAAACGCACATGACTCAATATGAGAGTCAATCCCTAAACAATCTTAAATCCTCTGTGTGGCGAGAGTCATATAAAGACTAATGACTTCAGTTTCTCTACCTCAGTTTCTTTTTCCCCGTTGTTCAATGGGTTCGAACCTTTCAAAATTAGAATAGATTGGCGCTGATAGGCGGTATCAAATTTCACTTGTTTGAACTGGTGAAAAAAAAATTAAAAAAATTTGCGTGTCTCGAAAAATCAGTCAAGAGGATTTGAATGAGATTTCTTAATGCGTTCCAAAACAAAAATTACGGTAATATGAAAGTCACAGTAAATGGATATTCACTGCATCTTATTTTTTTCATTGTTTTTTTTTAATGTGGAATAAACAATATTTTGTATGTTTTCTAAATTTGTACTCTTAATTTCTCCTTCATACAGACTGGGATCCTAACTCGGTTTTCATGTAAATTGTCGTTTGCACCAGTTTTTTTTTAAGTAACCTTCACTCAAAGCGAAGGTTACTGTATATGAATGTGTAACTCTGTATTTCATATGCTTTGTCTAGTCAGTTCTGTATATAATATATGTAACTGAAAAAATAAAAACTTTCTGCTAATTGTTTTTTTACTTTACAAATACTAGGTAGACACACAAAAACAATAAATGTGATGGCTCTATTGAAAACGGAATAATGCATGTACTAAATTTATGAGAAATGGCGAACATTTATTTAGAACCGTGAAGTGTATTAGTCTGTGCTTGATAAGTTCCAATCCAAAACTTCCAGGGCGGACATGACCCTTAGGATTACACTCCCCACCCGGCAATGTTCTTAACCCAACCCAACCCTGAAGACTTTCCCGGCCCTGCCCACGGTCATTAGGAGACACCGATGGGCTTGGAAAGGCCGCCGTCCGTCGGATGAAACGTTAAGCCATGGCCCCGTGTGCGGAAAGTCACCCTGTACACGTTAAAGAACACGCTGGATGGCCTTGACGGGAGGCTACCATCTGTCTCCCAACAACTGTGCCAGTGGTCTCCTCCCCCCAACCTACTCTGAGCCTTCGGGGCCATTTAGCCCATGGTGCGCATTAGCATTACATGGTGCACCATTTTTTTGTGCCACTCGGAGGTAAAACAACTCAACCTAAAGACATTGAGGACTGGTTGGTTTTTAATTTTGAGTGGCACTTTTTTTTTTGCACACAATGGGCTAAATGGCCAGATCACAAGGACTACGAAGGCTCGGAGAAGGTTGGGGGACGGACCCACTAGTACAGCTGTTGGGAGACAGATGGAAGCCTCCCGTCAAGGCTATCCAGGAGCATCTCATATGATGGACGGTGGCCTTTCCAAGCCCATCGGTGTCCCCTACTGACCGAGGGCGGGATGTTTTAGCGGAGATAAATCTCAACGCTGACCCAGGCGGGATTCGAATGAGGGAACATTGCAGATTACGAACCTGACGCGCTACCGCTGAGCCTCCCACGTCCCACCTTGTGTAAAAAAATGTTGCTCAGAGGTCGGACTTCCTATATGTATACACCATCACTCAGTACAATATATGTATATTTACTAGAGATGAGTTCGGGCTCAATTTATTGAACCTGAGCCCGTTTGTGGGGGGGGGGGGGAATAATTTTCTGCCAATATGACATATATGTATAGAGAAATGCATATTTCTAATCATTCTTTCATTATTAATTAAAATTTTAAAAAATATTACTGTTATTTGGAAAGAAAAATATTCGAAATACTAGCAGAAACTGAAATCTCGTGCGTGACATCATGAACGTAAAGAGCTGTTCATTCATTAAAGATAGAGAATGACAAAAAAAAAACGAAAGCGACATTGTGCCTTATTTTTAATTACTAAAGACTGAATAAAAGTTTGAAATTATAATTAAAAATATAATTTCTTATTTTATTCAAATTGCAAATATTTGAAATTGAAATTTATTCTAAACGATAGCCCGAAGTCGTTTGTGGCTATTTTGAGCCAAAACTCGTCTCAAATTTTTATACAATATAGTTCGGTAATAATAATTGTTAGGTGGAAATAAGTTTAGAAGTCGATCTTGATATTTCTAAGCTTTTTTTTCTATTATGTAAACATTGAGAATGTGAATGTGTGATATATTTTATTAGAAAAAGTACTTCACATGTAAAAAATAGAATGCAAATCGCATTGTTATGATCACAGAAAAATATGAAATTGTAAATTATATAACTGACATAACACAAAATTAAATAATAAGCGGAATTATGCATGCTGGATGGCCTTGACGGGAGGATCTGTCTCTTAACAGCTGTCCAGTGGGCCCTTTTCTCCCAACGTTCTTCGAGTCTTGGGGTCCTAGTGACCTGACCATTTAGCCCATTGTGTGCAAAAGTTCCGCTCAGAGGTAAAACAACCCAACAAAATTTGAATTTCAGAACTGTAGAAAAATGTTATAGAGTTGCACCTTAATATAAGCCATGCTGTTGCAAAAAAATTCTTTTTGTGGAAAATCTGTTTAAATTTTTAATTTCGTGTATTGAAATGATCTGGTGGCTGCACTTGAGAACCACTGGGCCACAACTGGCCATTGCTCACTGCCGTCAGACCTACTTTCATGATGTATTAGTTCAACTTTCACAAACAGGTAGCAAAAAACGACATGCCAGTGTCCACAATAGCACCCGAAACGTGACTTTCAGTAGAGAGCTATGAAAAGACATGAAGAATCAACGCAGCTGTAAAGCTAAAGGCTACAATGTCCTCCCCTGCAAACATCGCTGAAATAAAAATAAATTACCCGTGAGAGAAATTCCTGTTACCGGGGTCTGTCGGTATAATACGCCACAGGGAAGATCTACGAGGAAGGGGAGGAGAACTGGACAAAAGGGACAATAGAAGAGAGACATCGTCCTACCTGGAGTTGAACGTTCCCTTTTGATCTGTAATGGGGCCAGAGACGTTCCAAGATCCACATTTCGGGGAAGGCAGTGAACAACTCTCGATAACTTGACCCATTGGAATTGTGCAATAAGGGTTGTTATATTTCAGAGGGCGAAATATTTGTAAATACACTAACGACCATAGCTGCAGTATCCTTGACCGAAGTTGGGTTGTTTTACCTCTGAGCGGAGTCGAACCTTGACGATAGGATACCATCTGCCTCCTTAAATCTTCTCAGTGGTCTCCATTTCCGAAACTTCTCTGAGCCTTCAGGGTTCTTCTGAACTGGACATTTAGCCCATTTTGTGCAAAAAAAGTCCCACTCAGTGTCCAAAATGCCTTTTTTTTTTAAAGAGAATATGCTTGTTTTTTGTTCGGACCTTTTTTTTTTAACTTTTTTTGTATAGATGAAATTTTTTAACTACTAACAAATCTCCCCGCACTGTCCACGGTTAGTCGGGGACACCGATGGGCTTGAAAGGCCACCGTCCGTCAGATGGGACGTTAAGCCATACTCTATGCATGTTAAATAGCACGCTAGATGGCCTTCACGGGAATCTACCATGTCTCCTAACAGCTGTCCAGTGGGTCCCCTACCTAACCTTCTCAGCCTTCGAGGTCCTTATGACCGCCATTTAGTCCATTGTGCAAAAAAATGCCGCTCAACCCTCTCTCCAATTCAGAATTTGTTTTTCGTGATGAATTTCCATAATTCTTTAAATTCCGAATTAATACTTTTTAGACAGAGTTTACCTTAATCTTCCTCTAATTTCTTTTCATGCATAACGACCGAGTTGATTAGTTTTACCTCTGAGCGACACTATTTTGCACACAATGGGCTAAATGGCCAGGTCACAAGAATTCAAGGGGCTCCGAGAAAGTTGGGGGAGGGGATCACTGGACAGCTGTTGGGAGATGTCCTCCCGTCAAGACGATTAGTGTGTTCTTTAACATGCGCAGAGTAAGGCTCACCCGCACACGGAGCCACGACTTAACGTATCACCTGACGGATTGCGGCCTTTCCAAGCCCATCGGTGTCTCCTACTGACCGTGGGCAGGGAATTTTGTTGAGATGTCTGGAAGCTGACCCAGCTGTGACTCGAACCTAGGAACTAAAGAGTACAAGCCTGGTGCACTACCGACTGAGCCATCCCCGCCCCTTGGCCACGTCACGACTGGTTGCGGGGAGGGAACCCATTGGGTAACTGTTGGGAGACAGTCCCCTGTCAATGCCATTCAGTGCGTTGTTTAACGTGCACAGGCTATGGATTTTCATTTTAGCGTGGGCAAGACGGATATGAATCTCAACGGTGCTGGGAACATTTTTTAGATTAGGAGTCTCTCTCAGCCCCAATCTGCTATCGTGGGACAATTTCTATTTGAGGCAGAGTCGTCTGCTTCGTGTTCTGGCGCTGAGTAAATCTTTTGTTCATTTTCTGTAGCATCAAGTTCATTTAAAGCAAGAGTGTACAAACATTTTTGGCAATTAACTCTATCAAAATATTAGAGAAATTTCTTCTTGTCTATGGGAATCTAATCTCGAAGCTCTATAATTTTTAAAATATGCATTTTAGTGGAAAAATGGCGCCTGCAGATAAATTAAAGATCATAATCAGGTATTAAAATCGATTTTTTACCAATATTCTTTCAGTATTAAACAATAAATTATCTTGTTTTATAAAAAAAATCATCCGTAATTGTCTAATATTAAAATAATCATTACGCCAACTGCTGAAATGTATATTTTATTAAATGGTTTACGATACGAAATATCCAGCATTCATAATTGTCTGAATACCGAAAGAATATAGTTGAAAATTCGATTATGATCTTTAATCGTCTCCAGTCATATTTCCAATATTTTAGAAGGTATAGAGCTTCAAAGTTAGATTCTCGTTGACATTCTCTAATATTTAGTAAAGCAGCATATTAATCAAATAACCACATGATCGCATTTTCCCCGTCTCTCGAGTTTTTCATAAATAATCAACAGATTTCATGTTAGGTACTCCTAACGATCCTTGGCTGCAAATAAAAATAAACGATTAACTCCTTTTTCAACAATTTATTTCTAAATAACAACTTGAGTCATACACAGAATATCTCGAAAACAAATTATTTAATTTTGGATAAAATCATCTCGCTCCAACGGTGCCGTCGCTTTTTAAGGCCTGAAACGATAACTGCCTGTCTTTAAACTGCACTTCCATCTCATTTCGGCTGTTTAATTCCAACCCTAGTCTCGCGGCCCATTCTCTGTCAGCTTTCAAAATAGTCTTGTACACCTCGTCGACCTGAAAATGATGCAATGAAAATATAAGCAAATGCAAGTAAACAAACATTGTATAGGCAAGGTTTATGAATACATTGAAAAAACTATTATCCGGATTTAATTGGGGATGCAGGTAGATCGGATAATCGATTTTAAATGAAGAATTCCCAGATGAACGTGCTACAATGAATTTATGATAAACGCGTCATGAACACTCGCGTATGCTACAGAGTGAGAATTACATCACCAGCGACATAGAACGACTTGATTAGAAAGAATAAGGGATAAAGTTGTATTATGAAGCGCAGTTCGAGTGCAAAAAGGAATCGTAGTCTTAGTTTTTACACAATAAGATATTTCAAAGATGTTTTATGTGGTGAGTGCGCGGGACGTTAAAAGAGTTGATTAGTAAAGACGAAGGATTGTTTACGCTGAAGTGAAAGTTATGCTAGAGACATGGTCATAAAAATGAAGAGGTAGGATGTTAAGTCGAGCAGACAGTCTGACAGAGAAAAGTCTTAACTTTTCTATAAGAAGGGTTTATCAATTGTTATATAGTTGTATTTAGTTTGTAAGATTTGGGCAAGGTTATTCTCGGTATATTGCAGGTTCATTTACACATATGATTTGCATTGGTTGAATTTAGTTTGTATGAATGATTTCATCTACACTTTTGTAATAAATTACATTGTTTTAGAATTATCATTGTGATCTACTATTTACTTGATCTCACGCTCAGTGCTCATCCATTTAATTGTCAAGGGGTTGGTTTCTGCCTAGCTGAGGCAGGCTCTAGGATCAACATTTACTTCGTCAGACATATATCAATAATTATAAAGCATTAAGATAACAAATAACAGAATTTATTTAACAGATCGTTTCTAAACGAGTTACACATTTAAACATTAAACTTTCTGACAATTTCAGGCAGGCGCCTCTTTTCACTTGACGGAACGTAGAGTGGCGGCGATAAGCCAAATTGAAGTTAATCGGTCGAGCTAATGCCCAACGGGAGAATAGACACCAAATAGTCTGTTAATCTCATCCGGGGGCGACGGCGACAGGCAGCGCAATCTTACACAAGCACAATTGGGAAAAGCATTATTAAACCAGAATGAACTTTTACCCTACCTCTTTCTATGCAGATGCTAGTCAGTCGCTGCTCGGAGCTCGTACACCTATTACCTGATTGAAGTAGTGCCACACCGATCACACGGACCAATTTTCCTACGCGCCAATCCCTAAGTGGCTCATACTAACTGTTCCTAAAGTGGCTTAACAGGTAGTTAGAGGTTCTTGCTACATCTCGCGTGCATGCTAACGTCTAGCTCGGCTCCTTTTTCACCGGAGACGACAAATTTAACTAAAGAAGGGGCTGAGAAATTGTGTCTCCTCAGTTTTATTCCTCGTTGGTTCCCTGGCGGACGTCACCCAAAACTGCGCGCGGGCATTCTAATTGGCTTGTGTAGGCCGAGGTGTGAATCTTCGGCACCTCCGGCAAGAGTTGTTTACTTCGGCGGTCACGTATTACTCGCCATCTGGGGAGCACCGGACCACGCTGTATGGGTCCGCGCCGCCGGCAATGTTCTCTAGGCAAGGTGAGTTGGCACTAGTGGTGAAAATAATGGCGTCTGAGGCCTTCTGTGCCAACAGTCGTGTCCACATTTTAAAACAAACGTGGGTACGACATAATTTGTAACAATATAAAGTATTACAAGATAAAACATCTAACTAATTAAATTTTTGGGTAATTATAGAAACAGCGATTTATTTTATATAATTATATCTCATACAACATCAAAACACATGCACAAGGTGATGCCCGCTGGGTTGTGGGGCGGGGGTGGCTCAGTCGGCAGCTGCGCCAGGCTCGTAATCTGCAGTTCCCAGGTTCGAGTCCCAGCTGGGTCAGCGTTGAGATTTATCTCCGCAAAACTCCCCACCCTGCCCACGGTCAGTAAGGGACATCGATGGGCTTGGAAAGGCCGCCGTCCGTCGGATGGGACGTTAAGCCATGACCTCGGTGTGCGGAGAGCCATAGCCTGTGCACGTTAAAGAACACTCTGGATGGCCTTGACCGGAGGCTACCATCTGTCTCCCAACAGATGTTCCAGTGGGTCCCCTCCCCCAACCTTCGGGGTCCATGTGACCTGGCCATTGTGTGAAAAAAAGTGCCGCTCAGAGGTAAAACCAACCACTGGTTTGTAGTTAGGTGCGCTAACCACTAGACTAGGAATGGGCAGAAAAATACGTCTCTTTAAATGTGAAAAATTACATAGTGACCACACATGGAATGCTCGTGGTGTTCACAAACGCACTCGACGTGTGGTAATTTAAAAGGGGGTATTTTTTTAGATAGCTGTCTCATGGCCGAGTGGTTAGCGCGCTTGGCTACTGATCTAAGGGACCCGGGTTCGAGCCCCGGGTAAGGCATGGATGTCCGTGTTGTCTTTCTGCTGAGGGCCTGCCATCCTCTCAGACCTTCTACAATGGCATATAAACTGACAGGCTCCTGTCAGACCTCTGTGGCAAGCAGCTGCTTGAGGGGGTATTTATTTTATTTTATTTTTTAGATAAAAAAAAATACAAGTGAAAAATAAAGTCAATAAATCCTAAAAATTACACACAATTACCACACATCGAATGCTATTGCGCTGCGACCCTTGACCTTCGCTTTGTATTTGTAACGCGTAACGCACCGTGTTTTCGAACAAATTCACAGTGAGCGATTTTTCGAAACGGAACATGCAGTCCAGATAATCGAATTCTTACTGTATATGTGCAGGAGAAAAATACATGGAAATGACATTAAATGATTACCACACCTTATTTCGATTTAAATAAGTGCGACTGATTGAAGTAGTGCCAGTACTCCTATATCTCAGGGCGTTGTCCTATATATTTATAAAATTGCAGAAACGCATATTCTGTCATATACTTTTTGTTTTGTCCTTTATAAGTCCTGTATTTTTGATACCAAATAAAACTATGTAACTTGGGGTGGGGGTGGGGGTGGCTCAATCGCTAGCGCCCCAGGCCAACAGGCTCGTAATCTGCAGTTCCTTCATTCGAGTGCCGCCCGCCTGGGTCAAGCTTTGAGATTTATCTCCGCTAAAACTCCCCGCCTTCGATCAGCAGAGGACACCGATGGGCTTGAAAAGGCCGCTGTTCGTTGGATCGGACGTTGAGCCGTGGCTCCGTGTGCAGGAGAGCCATACCCTGCGCACGTTAAAGAACACGCTGGATGGCCTTGAGGGGAGGCTACCACCTGTCTCCCAACAGCTGCCCAGTGGGTTCCCTCGCCCCAACCTCGGAGTGCTTATGACCTGGCAATTTAGCCCATTGTGTGCAAAAACAAAAGTGCCCATCAGAGGTAGAACAATCCAACCGAACTCAGTATATTTGTCACTAATTTTGCTAAATTTTTCTTATTATCGTTGATGATTGAGAAATTAATAGTGCCTAACTATAATATTTATAATTCAGAATTATTTAATTGTACTAAATTATTAAGTAATTCTTGTAATAGTGTGAACCTTAAATGTAAATAGTGTGAACAAATTAAAAATTATTTTATCAATATTTTTTTATATGTTATATAATTTTTCCCTTTTTATATAAAATTAATATATATCAGTGGTTCTCAACCCTTAGTTATAGTATAATGGAATAAAATAAAACACACACATATATATACATATTAAATTTTGTATTCATAAATTACACATACCAATGAACACAAAAAAAAGACATTTTTGCACAGCAGTGTTGCCAACTTAGCGACTTTTGAAGTCTCACGCCGTATCCCAAATTTTTTTACCGCGTACCCCACGTTGAGAACCCTTGATATATACTGTACATAATCATTTCTTTTACTTTAGAGGTTTTTAAGACATATCACTTTTGAGGATGACGATGACTTTGTTAGGCGTAGCACTATTATTAATAGTATCGTGACAAAATTAATTAGTACTAATTATTAAATTTATAGTATCGTGACTGGTATTATTAATAGTATCGTGACAAAAATCGACGAACAAATAGTATTAGCGACAAAAATTGCTAGAAAATATTATGAATTTAACGGATGAAAACTGAATGTTCAGAAGAATAGTTAGCAACAATAATTCTAAATTAATGTAATTTATTACAAAAGTATAAATAAGAATATTTATATAAACTAAACTGAAGTAACACAAATCTTGATCTTCATCAGTATCTACTCAAAGCATAAAACAAGGCTTATTACAATACTCAATAAGTGCATAATCATATTTGCGAATAAACTTGTAATCTACTAAGAATAACTTTACCATTTCATTAAAACTAAATGTAACTATATACCAAATGACTTTCTTCTAGGGGGCGGGGGTGGCTCAGTCGGTAGCGCGCCAGGCTCGTAATCTGTAGTTCCCAGGTTCGAGTCCCAGCTAGGTCAGCGTTGAGATTTATCTCCGCAAAATTCCCCACTCCTGCCCACGGTCAGTAGGGGGACACCGATGGGTTTGGAAAGGCCGCCGTCCTTCGGATGGGACGTTAAGCCGTGGCCCCGTGTGCGGGAGAGCCACCCCCTGTGCACGTTAAAGAACACGCTGGATGGCCTTGACGGGAGGCTACCATGTGTCTCCCAACAGCTGTTCCAGTGGGTCCCCTCCCTCAACCTTCTCTGAGCCTTCGGGGTCCATGTGACCTGGCCATTTAGCCCATGGTGTGCAAAAAAGTGCCGCTCAGAGGTAAAACAACCCAACTTTCTTCTAGGATTTTACTCTCATAAGTACTCCAAAAACTAAAGCTAAATATATCGGTATATCAGAACCAATTCTTTTCAGACGTTGATCACTACACATAAGACGACGAATTCTTCCTTTTCGTTACTAGTTTACCAACAAGATTCACATTAATAAACTCTTTTATCCTCCCGCGCAACACATCAAATAACATTTCTTCTTTAGACTATCGTGTACAGACTAAGAAAACTCCGCCGTCCGTCGGATGGGACGTTAAGCCGTGGCCCCGTGTACGGAAGAGCTATACCCTGCGCACGTTAAAGAATACGCTGGATGGCCTTGACTGGAGGCTGCCATCTGTCTCCCAACAGCTGTTAACAGTGGGTCTCCTCCCACAACCTTCTCTGAGCCTTCGGGGTCCTTGTGACCTGGCCATTTGTCCCATGGTGTGCAAAAAAAGTGCCGCTCAGAGGTAAAACAACCTAAGAAAACTACCCTTTCCTTCACACTAATTTATCCTAATTGCAACTTTCTTATTCTTTATTTTTTTAAGTTATCGTTCGAAGTGGTTAGTGACGTAATTCTCACGCTGAAACACATGCAAGCATCAAAATTATACATCACGGTTTCATTATTGCTCGTTCATCTGTCGTAACAATATATTTTACGATTAGTGTCTTATACTTCCCTCGGAAAAAAAACTGTAGGTCACCGTAGCCATTAGGCAACAGAACAGATTGAATCAGTGCTTTGGGTTGTGTTAACTCTGAGCGGCACTTTTTTGACGACGACCTTTCCAAGCCCATCTGTGTCCCCAATTGACCAAGGGCAGAGGAGGGTTTTACGAAGATAATTCTCAGCGCCATTCCAGATGGGATTCGAACCTGGGAAGTGGCGCACTACCGAGACATCCCCGCCCCAATCAGTGGCAGTGGATTGGGATGAAATAGAGCGAAAATGTTTTCGGATATATTAAAATAGATTTGCATTTCATGCACTCTGAATGAGTTGGGTTTAGCTCTGAGCAACACTTCTTCGCACAAAATGGGCCAAATGGGCAGGCCACAAGAACCCCGAGGACTGAGAGATTGGGGGAAGGGGACCCACTGGATACTGAGAGACAGATGGTAGCCGCCCGTTAAGGTCATCCAGCGTGCTCTATAACGTGTACATGGTATGGCCTCCCGTACACGGAGCCACGGTTTAGTTTTTTTACTAACCAGCATTCTCAAAGGGGGCATGTCACCCCCCTCTAAATTGTCCTGGTTCTGTTTGCTTCCAGTGGTTTGGTACCAGTGGTATAAAAAAAATTAAGTAGGGAATGTCTACATCAGTGGTTGGTTGTTTTACCTCTGAGCGGCATTTTTTTGCACACCATGGGGACCGACGATCAGAGAAGGGTGGGGACCCACGGTTTTAACTTCCCATTCGACGGACGGCGGTCTTTACCAAGTCCATTGGTGTCCCATACTGATTGTGGGCAGGGCGGGGAGTTTCGCGAAGATGTCAACGCTGGACAAGGTGGGACTCGAACCTGGGAACTGCAGCTTACAAGTCTGGCGCGCTACCGACTGAGCCACCCGCGCCCCTCCACAGTGGTATATAAGATTCCACTGGCATTATAAATAACAGTGGTATATAAGATTCCACTGGCATTTGAGAATATCAGCCGTGAGAAAATTATACATCGTTATTAAATATTTGGATGAATAATATATAGGAAAAATTGTCATTAGCAGGGTGGGATCTGAACCCATGACCTCCTGATAACACGTCAGGTGCTCTGACCGCTGAGCTACCGGCCGCCGAACAATCCTCCTCTATTAATGGCTTTAGGCATTATACCAAAGAATAGTCATTGGAAATGTAGTTGACTGTAATTGAAGACTCTGGTCCAGGTGGCACCTTCCAACCCACGTCAAACGGCACGGTATTTTTTATTTTTGCCACTTTTAAAGTCAATGACAATTTTTTCTTTATATTATCCTAAACAAACTACTCCCAGGTGTATATCTGAGAAATTCTATTATTGTAACAAGTATTTGAATGTTTATTTTCCCTATGAATGATTTCATGCGGAAAATATGTTACAATTGGGCAAAATATAGGGTTCACTTCAGCTACAAAAAAAGAGCAAATTTCCTTGAGGTGAAATTGAATATGAGCATTTGAGAGAGGTAAAATACACTATTCGCTTGTTTGGGGCTATGGCCAAATATGTTGGGCTGAATAAACTGATGTAACAACGATACTACAACATTTAACATTGGTCGACTCAAAACTATCACTTATTAGGACGGTTAAAGTATATTATTACATTAAAAAAAAATCGTGAACATTAACCTAGTCACTATAAATTTCAAATCATTTCGAACTGTTTATACATACTAAACACTTTTTTCTTCTTATTTTAAATCTTAATAAGAACAATTTAATTATATACGAATATTAAATTTCAGTCTGCTATTTCGCTATATTAAACGTTCTGTTGTACTTATTTTGTTCAACCATTTAAAATGCAAGATAAATTACCTTTGAATACACTGGAGGAAAATCGTGATGAACTGTTAGCAAAGACCCGAACTTTGGACACAGCAGATTTCCTGCCATAGAATCTGAACTAGCAATCAACTTATTACTAACTTAATGATGTAAATCGGCCCACGCAAGAACATTTTTTCCAAACTTATCCATGACTCACATTCTTCATCCCATTCTGAGACTGAAATCTGATATAAAGTGAACTGAGTAGGCGAAAAAGAGTTTACTTTTAAGCTTCTCGCAAGCCGCACATTTGTGCTAACACTCATAAAGCAGACGCCGACAATGTTTCCCACGTTGCTGCCAGATTCCGCTACTAATTATGAATCATAGTTAATTAACTAGAAATTTCAAACTCTTCTGGCCTCTATATTACTGTTATGTCAAACAAAGAGGAATTTAATTTGAAACCATATTCTTTTTATGGTTGTTGTCGAAATTCCAGGTCAGTTGTCTCAATAACAGTTAGCAGACAGCCGGAAAACGTTTTCAGCTGTCATGATCTTTCGTTTGCGCCTTCAGTTTGAAGAGACATCGTCTGGTTCAGTCTTTCGTTGGACACTCATTTCAAAGGTAAGCAAAAAAATTACTTTTAATATAATACATTAAGTTAAAGTTAATATGAACATTAAAGTATTCCTCTGGTTTCTGAGATAATGTGGCAGCAACAAATATAAAGACGCAAACCAATAGTATCCTAGCCAGAAATATTTAGTGGTATATACACAAAGTTGCAATTGGTGGGAGAGGTTTAATATGAATTTGATATTGTGATTCTTGACATACTGGAGCCAGATTTTGAGGGACTGCCTTTGAAAATATGTTAAACCAAGCTTTCAAATGTATGTGTGTGTGGGAATTATTACAAAATATTTCTTAAGAAATCCCTAATTCTACGGGGTTCGGTTATAAAATATATGCTATTTAAGCCTTTAAAGAGGATTGGTATGCTAATGAAAGTACTATAGGTTATCTCAAAGTCACATTTATGAATTTATAGCAGGTGTCAAATTCACAGCCCTTGAAATCAGTTTCTGTGCCCCCCCCCCCTCAAAGGAATATGTTTTCTCTTAATCATGGAGAGTTATTTCATTAACTTCGGTGTGCCACAATCTCAAAATGGTTGAGAACTACCAGTGATCTACATAAATCTCGATTTTCAATAATTTTCATCAGTAATAAGAAGACACAGAAGGTAGAACAGAAATATTGATAGTCAGATTTTTTTAAATCAAACACAAATTGACAGTTTTAAACAGTCAATTAAAATAAAAGTATGTGGCCGAGTGGTTAGCACGCTTGGCTACTGATCAAAAAGACCTGGGTTCGAGCCCCATAGCAAGGTACCGATGTTTGTGTTTTCTTCTGCTGAGATCCCGCTTTTCTCATAGATCATAATATGGTATGTAAACTGATTAGCTTCTGTCAGACCTCTGTGGCAAGTAGCTGCTTTATTTATTTTATTTAGAAGGTCAAATAATAATTCTCTTATTGTACAATTTGAAAAAAAAAAACAATAAGGACAACTGTAATAGCAGAGGCTGGTGTTGAAATCTTCTAGATTCCACAGCTTTTTTTAATAAAAAATAAAGTTTACTTCAAATAGTTGTTGATATAGTGGTCTGACAGGAATCTGTCACTATAAGACGCCTCATC
Source organism: Ryuthela nishihirai (assembly GCA_038380435.1). Taxonomy (NCBI): domain Eukaryota; kingdom Metazoa; phylum Arthropoda; class Arachnida; order Araneae; family Heptathelidae; genus Ryuthela; species Ryuthela nishihirai. The sequence continues at coordinate 18,454,385 of JAWZYU010000031.1, read as the reverse complement.
AGAAAGACACTAGGAAACAAAGACTCGTTTCTTATCCGGGGTGGGGGTGGGGGGCTCAGTCGGCAGCACGCCAGGCTTGTAATCTGTTCGAGTTCAGAGCTGAGCAATAAAATCTAGGTTCGAGTCCCAGCTGGGTCAGCGTTGAAATTTATCTCCGCAAAACTCCCCGCCAACGGTCAGTAGGGGACACCGATGGGACGTGAGGCCGTGGCCCTGTGTGCGGGAGAGAGCCATACCCTGTGCACGTTAAAGAACACACTGGATGGCCTTGACGAGAAGCTACCATCTGTCTCCCAACAGCTGTTTTAGTGGGTCCCCTTCCCCAACCTTCTCTGAGCGTTCGGGGTTCTTGTGACCTGTCCATTTAGCCCATGGTGTACAAAAAAGTGCCGCTCAGAGGTAAAACAACCCAAAGCTTTCACCAACATTACGGAATCCAGCAGAAAATTGAAAGTTAACTTACTATTTCTTCGATGATTACACATGGGCAACCTGCGGGCCACATCTTGTCCGCGAGCACATTTAAAGTGACCCGCGGAAATTATTAAATTTATCTCTTGTTGTTCTTGAAGTACTTTGCGAATTACCAATTTTTCTTTCTTTCCCAATTTACCTTTTCACTGTTGTGGAAAGTGTTCTTTAACAGCCTAAATTTAATTTAGGACGACATCGACCCAAAATGGCAGACTTTGCGCTGTTCAGCTCCAGATTAAAAAACTCAGCTCTCACTCAAATAGACACTACGTCAGTAAACATTCTAATTATGCAAGTTTTCAAAACCAACATAGAAAATTTACTTCAGAAGCTAATGATGCATTAACACGCAAAAATATTTATTTACCCAAAGGTCTCAAGACTCCGATAATATTATGCGATCAAGTTTTGTCAATAGTGAGAAAATATTTTTAAAATTATTGTGATGACGGAATTTGTAAAGGAGAGTCTGCAAACTGTTTTTTGTGTGTGTTTTAGTCCATAGAAAAAAAAAATGCTAATTAATAGTAATGAATTGCGTAGAGATTGTATTTGGAAAACAATAGGAAAAATTATTGGACAGCCAGGTATGTGTTCACAGAATATATTCCTTTATTTAATTCATATTACTTTCACAATAATACGGTGAATCACGAGTAAGATATATATATATATGTTCATGGCTGTCTTAGAGTGTTGTTATAGTTTTTCAAATTCTGCTTCAGAAAACTGAAGAGACGAAAAATTCTTTACTAGGTACATAATCGAAGGATGGTCTTTGGATTGCTTTCATATTATCATATCCAAAGATTCAGCTGTTCACTGTTCCCCCTAATTAGGGACCAAAATATTAGATAGAACATTTTAATCACAAGTGAATGATTTTTTATATTTTGATTTTTCTGAAGTAGAATATAACCCTATATTTAAATGGTAATAAATTTAACATTAATAAAATGCATTTCCTTTGAAAAGCTTTTGATATTTATTTTTTTTTGCATGATCTTATTTAAATATTTACAAATGAAGGAGAGTAAAAGATTTTTTTTTTTGTTTATAATAAGAGAAAAGCTTTAAATTTTTGCCTAAAAGATATTTAGGAAAATATTCTTCCGCCCTTCCTTTAAGTAATTAAGTAGTTTCCTGAATTTTTCATGAGTCATTCTAAAATAATTGAAAAATTTAGTTATCATTAACCAAATCTCTGAACAGTGGAATTCCCCAAACTGCATTCGTTTCTGACATACACAATCGTATCAGAATAATATGACCACCTACCATACGTATACTATGATAGGTGGTCATATTATTCTGATACGACTGTGTATATTACGCACCCAAAATCTTTCTCTTCTTAACCCTCCTTTCTTCTTCTTCACATATTGATTCCAAAACAAACAATTCTTCATCAGAACTACTCATTTTAAGTTAATTGTATCACTCAACCTTAAAAATTCACGCATTCAACTCAAGTCATAAGCTTTGAAAGCTGCGCGCACCCACTTTCGATGCGCGCGAGCTAGCTGAATCGTAAAATTTCGTATCCTTGCAAGTGAGCGAGGTAGATGAAGAAACGACAATTCCTAGTGGCAATCCGTGCGTCGTTTGCCGGCCAGTAAGTGCCTACCCTTAGATCAGTGGTTCTCAACCTTTTATGCTTCACGTACCCTCTGGAAATGTGTATGTAACTGGCGTACCCCTTGTATAGATAGATAAAACTATAGTTATAGTATAACAATGGGAAAAAAAAATATTTATCAGTGGTTCTCAACCTTTTATGCTTCACGTACCCCCTGGAAATGTGTATGTAACTGGCGTACCCCTTGTATAGATAGATAAAACTATAGTTATAGTATAACAATGGAAAAAAAATTATTTATCAGTGGTTCTCAACCTTTTATGCTTCACGTACCCCCTGGAAATGTGTATGTAACTGGCGTACCCCTTGTATAGATAGATAAAACTATAGTTATAGTATAACAATGGAAAAAAAATTATTTATCAGTGGTTCTCAACCTTTTATGCTTCACGTACCCCCTGGAAATGTGTATGTAACTGGCGTACCCCTTGTATAGATAGATAAAACTATAGTTATAGTATAACAATGGAAAAAAAATTATTTATCAGTGGTTCTCAACCTTTTATGCTTCACGTACCCCCTGGAAATGTGTATGTAACTGGCGTACCCCTTGTATAGATAGATAAAACTATAGTTATAGTATAACAATGGAAAAAAAATTATTTATCAGTGGTTCTCAACCTTTTATGCTTCACGTACCCCCTGGAAATGTGTGTGTAACTGGCGTACCCCTTGCATAGATAGATAAAACTATAGTTATAGTATAACAATGAGAACCACTGATAAATAATTTTTTTTCCAACCTTTTATGCTTCACGTACCCCCTGGAAATGTGTATGTAACTGGCGTACCCCTTGCATAGATAGATAAAACTATAGTTATAGTATAACAATGAGAACCACTGATAAATAATTTTTTTTCCAACCTTTTATGCTTCACGTACCCCCTGGAAATGTGTATGTAACTGGCGTACCCCTTGCATAGATAGATAAAACTATAGTTATAGTATAACAATGGAAAAAAAATTATTTATCAGTGGTTCTCAACCTTTTATGCTTCACGTACCCCCTGGAAATGTGTATGTAACTGGCGTACCCCTTGTATAGATAGATAAAACTATAGTTATAGTATAACAATGGAAAAAAAATTATTTATCAGTGGTTCTCAACCTTTTATGCTTCACGTACACCCTGGAAAAGTGTATGTAACTGGCGTACCCCTTGTATAGATAGATAAAACTATAGTTATAGTATAACAATGGGAATAAAATAAAACATATATATCAGTGGTTCTCAACCTTTTATGCTTCACGTACCCCCTGGAAAAGTGTATGTAACTGGCGTACCCCTTGTATAGATAGATAAAACTATAGTTATAGTATAACAATGGGAATAAAATAAAACATATATATCAGTGGTTCTCAACCTTTTATGCTTCACGTACCCCCTGGAAATGTGTATGTAACTGGCGTACCCCTTGTATAGATAGATAAACTATAGTTATAGTATAACAATGGTTATTTTTGTTTTGTTACTAGATCTAGCGATCTTTTGAGTTCTCGCGGCGTACCCCAAAAACTTTTACGCGTACCACCAAGAGGTGCATGTATCCCACGTTGAGAACCCCTACCTTATATTATAATACGTCATAGAGAACTTTGCTTCTACAAATCTTATTTATTGTAGTCTTTGAATTTCTTCTATTTTTAAGCCAACATAGAAAGAATAAAAATGCTACGTTACCAACTAACCCTTCTGTGTATTCAATTATACGGAAAATAAATTATTATAAACAATGTGATATAAAAAATTATTTCTTGAATCTCAATTTTTTTAAATTTTATACGATATTACAATTTTGAGAGGAATCAGAAATTTATGAGAAACGGCAAACTTGCCTCAATAAATTAAAATCTCTATGAAATCTGCAATCCTGTGGGAGAAATCAGAACGTACTCTCAATCCGCAGAAAATTTACAACAATCCACAAGTTAGCTACCGAAATTAAAATCATAATTTTTGCCTTCTCGGATAACGGAAAATCAACACCGATATTGAATATGAAATCGTAAATTTTCCTTCTCGGAATAAAAAAAACGTCATTGGGCGAAATTGAAATCATAATTTTTCCTTCTCGGGTAACCGAAAAATCACCGGCGGAAATTGAAATCGTGAATTTCCCTCCTTGATAATGGAAAATCACTGGAGGAAATTGAAAATGAAATCGTGAATTTCCCTTCTTGGATAACAGGAAATCACTGGCAGCTTTGAAATCATAATTTTTCTTTCTCGGATAACGGAAAAATCTCCTACCGAAATGAAATAATTTTCTCTTTTCATAACGCGGAAAAAAAAACCATCGGCCGAAATTGAAATCATACTTTGTTTTCTTCTCGAATCATCGAAATCAACTACCGAAACTGAAATTTGTCATATTTTTCAATAAAAGAAAACCTATTGTTAATATTATAGACCTTTAATGATTGATCATAAGCTTTTACTCTATGATATGATCATCAGACCGGTGATTCTCTATGTTTTACCCATATGGGCGAATACTACACCCACCAATATTCGTAAGATTCAGGTCTTACAGAACAAGATTTTAAGAACTGCGGTCGATGCCGCCCCCTGGTTTGTCACTAACAGATTTTTAACTTTTCTTACGTTTGCCCGGTAGGGGCCCACCTAAGGGTGGTTTACTTATATATTTTGTTCTTACTCATGTCAAATAGGCATATCTTTCTGATGGAAATGGTTAGGGGTAAAATTATTACCCGGTACATCGAATGTGATTATACGATCTACGATATTATAGACCTCTAGATAAATGGCCACATTTTCCTTGTTTATTTTCTTGTAACACTCCCTACTGCAACAGCACCGACAACAGTGAATCCTGAACTCAGTCCTATTATTTATCCTAGCAATCACCTTGCGTTGCGGTTCAATAACGACCTACATAGAATTGTGCTTTTTAAGCATTGAACATAAATCTCGCAGGGCACTTAAATTAACAAACATGTTGATGGAATAACAGCAATTGCCTTTCCCAAAGAATTGTGAAACGTTGAGATGTCAAACTGCACGAGAAACTAGTTTGAAATCGAATGAAGCGGGAAACGAGCAGTATTGGCTGAAACAGAATCGAGAAGTGACGTCACAGATAAGGAAAGCAAAGGTGAGTGACCTATGTTTACATGACACATACTGGACGTGGCGAAATTTTCACAAGTAGGTTGGGTTGTTTTATCTCTGAACGCCTTTTTTGCACAGTGGACTAAATGGTCAGGTCACAAAGGCTCAGAAAAGAGTCCCACTGGATAGTTGTTAGGGATCAGGTTCGAATCCCACTGGACCAGCGTTGAGATTTATCTCTTCAAAACGCCCTGCGTTAGGTGACACCGATGGGCTTGGAAAGACAACCGCCCGTCGGATTGTGCGTTAAGCCGTGGCCCCGTGTGTGGAGAGCCACCTTGACCAAAGGCTACCATGTCTCCCAACAGCTGTTCCCGTGGGTTCCCTCCCCCAACCTTCTCTGAGCCTTCGGGGTCCTTGTGACCTGGCCATTGTGTGCAAAAAGTGTCGCTCAGAGGTAAAACAACCCAATTAAACTGTGTTGCATTTGTCAGTGACTGCGGGGTTGCCAGCTTTAGATGGGTATTTAATTCCATTCAGTTGGCGCGAAATAGTAACGTTTCGGGTTGCGCAAATTTTGAATCACTGTAGAACCCAGTTTTAGTGGAAACTGAAAGTTCACGGGTAACATCATAGAAAATATGAAAATCAAAAGCCGCATGATATTTATTTTAATTACTACAGTGATTCAAAGATTAAAATTGTAATCAAAAATTCTATACTTTTACTTATTTTTTTTAATTCACAATTACAAGAAATATTTAAAATTTAAATTAATTTGAGCCCGAAGTCGTCTGGGCAATTTTGAATCCCGACAAAGCCCGGCCTCATGCCTAGTACGCAACAAAGAAAGTTAAAAAATACTTATCGTTCTTTAGATTCGTTTATAACTTAGTGTGTGAAGATTCACTATACTAAAAAAAAAACATGCATTTCTTTTACTCAAATTTTCCCCTTTTTTTTTCTTGGCAAAATTGTAAATGACATCAAAATTTGTTACTTGAAATAATAGTCAACAGATAAAAATAACACGAGGAAGAATTTTATCTATTTTATAAACTAATTATCTCTGCAATAAGGTTCTATTATTATTAGTCGTGAATTTTAATAGTAGTCTTCACAAAAGGTTTTTAAATTAACATTATTTAGAAAAAATTGTAAAAATTATTCGTCTATATTAACGTTATGGTGTGAAGCTAATAAATACAAATATTTTTCCTTCTTAAAAAGGTGTAAATATTGGCATTAAACTACACCAGTGTAATAATAGAAATGCCCATTTTATGGATTTACCTATGATGACGTCATAACTTAATTGTACGGCCTTTTGTTATAGAAGGTATTGGCCATAGTATAGATATAAAGCACTGAGTATAAATAAAAATACATTTTACTAGACTTACCTTTTTCTCGGAGTCATTTTCCTCGTAGCACTCCTCACTGCAGTTACATGAACAACAGTGAGTAGCACACTGTCTCCTACCGGACAACTTGCTTTTCAGCTCTTGAAAGAGCTCCTCTGAATTGTGCTCTTTAATCATTTCAAATACCTCGTTGAGGAATTTTAGAGCAGAAGAGCTCCTCAGAGAAAAGCTTCCATCGCCGTTACCAATCTGCTTAAGAGACTCCATGAGAATTCTGCCAAACTGCACGAGAAACAAGAGTTCGAATGAAGCGGGAAACTAACAGCTTTGACGCGAACAGGAAGGGAGAGATGATGTCAGAGAGCACTGCATTCTCATTGGCTGTGGGAAGGAAAAGGAGGAGTTGACGCAGGTGCGCGAGAAGTGACCAGAAGATCATGAGAACTTATAGCTTTGCGCGCGCATCAAAAGCGGTGATGGACCCTTAAACAAAGCAAGAAGGGTGGAGAAGGCGGTGGCAAAAATGATTTAGGGCGTAAAGTCATTAGCAGACATGGGAAATGCCTTTAGGGATTCTCCCTCTTGAATCCGTGGATGACATTGCAGGGGCCGATGCCTTCGTTGCTTGCTAGTGAACGCTGCCTCACAGAGAATACATGGGAGAATATTTCAATGCGTGACTGAGTGCGGCCGTTGCTGACCAGTGGACGCCTACCTTAAATGGGAACGATTGAAATATTGCACAAGGCCGGCTCCATAAATTTTGTCGCCAGAGATAAAGTAGGATATAATGAAGAACTCTTTGTTAAAATTCCTTCCTGTACTTTTTTCTCTGTTGTGGAGGGTTTTCTGGCTAGTGAGTAAGATCCAAGTTGGAATTTCGGTCCACGGCTCGTAAATATTTTGAAATTAATATAAAATAGTGTTTTTTATTTACTAGAAGTTAAAAATTAAATATGATAACTTATATGCCTTTATTAATAATAATTCCAAGAGAAAATTATAAAATATTTATTTGTTCTGCTTTCAAAGGTCGTTGGACAAAAGGCTCATTGGTCATTACAGGTAAGAAAAGTTGCTGTTGGGCTGTTTTACCTCTGAGCGGCACTTTTTGTATGCAAAGGGCTAAATGGCCAGGTCATAAGGACTCCGAGGGCTCAGAGGTTAGGGGACCCACTGGTCAGCTGGTAATCTTTCATTATGGCCTTAAATAACGCGTTCTTTAATGTGAGCATGGTATGGCTCTCTTCTGAACGCAGAACCACGAATTAATGGCCCATCCGACGGATGGTAATATTTCCAAGCCCATCGAGGCTTTACCCACGTCCCTTAGATCAGTAGCCAAGCGCGCTAACCACTCGGCCACGGACGGCTTTTTTTTTTACAAACGATGTATGATCAGATATTCGAAATTATGGTGGTGGAAAGTGAACGTCCTGAAGTTTCCATAGGAAACAATTCACCTCTTAGACCCAGAGTGGGTGGAAAATTGCAATTGTTTTGTTCTCATCAAAATTTCTTTATAGAGATAAAACTTTTTTTTTTCATTGGACAGGTATTGATGAAATATTACGATTTTCACTTTCCTATTCTCCCAGAAGCTATAAATGAGCCCTCTAACTGTCGGAAAAGCTAAAAAAATTCAAAATTTCGAATGAATATTGCAAACGATGTATTTATGCTAGAACTTTGAAATTTTGATGGTGGAATGTGAAAGTCACGTACCATTGGCAATTATGAGCTGATCACTTAGACCCAAGGGGGTGGAAAAATACAATTTTTCTGTTTTAACAGAATATTGTTTCTTTATGAAGATAAAATATAGGTGGGTCAACCAGGGGCCTTTTTTAATTTAAGCTCTCCTTCTCGTTTTTTCAGACTTGACTATATTTTAAGCCCCTTCCCGAATAAGTCCCTCGGAATGCCAACGATTGGCTGATGCAAGCCTCAGAATAATTGCATCTCACACAGAAAGGGATGATACAAGTCTCTAAATAATTGTAAAATCAACTCCCAAGCTGTATATTCTATGTATTTATTCCTTATCAAAACTGCCTTCTCTCCTCATTAAAAATTTAATCGGTGGCGTCCAATGCGCATTTTAGTACATCTCCTGTATTTAAAAACTCATCACAAACTCCCGCGGTTTCTATCCTTCTACAAGTCCACTAAACTCTTTTTTGAATGCAACACTCAGAATGTCTAATGCAGGTCTCTAAATAAAACTTTCGTTAACAGTCACAGAAAATCAACTCCCAAAGTTGTATTACCCATTTTTACTCCCTAGTAATTAAACACTTATCAAAATTCCCTTTTATTAAAAATCAAAACTCACCTCTATTAAAACTCTCTTGTTATCCACGTTCATTTTTCCAAGTCCACTAATCAATTCCCTGGTAATTAAACACTTATCAAAAACTCTGTTCCTCATCGTACGCTCGAAATAAAACGTGGTAAAACAATTTTCTCTAGACGCCTTTAATCGGAAAAAAAAAGCCCTTCCCTGGCACAGTGATTTGAACTCACAACCTCGGTGTCTGCGTTCATTTTACCCAGCAAAAACACCCATCGCTGAATGGTTGTTGCAATACTTGAACAAGACCCCAGTATTTTGCCACCTTCACTGGAAGAAGGACTATACCGCAGTAACTGTTCCACAGAAAATACCACCGGGTAATAAAATCTGATTTAAATTATTTGTAATAGAACCTGTAGGGATGGCATGTTAGATCTGCTTTAGAACAGACGTCGCCAGTGAAAAAATTTTCAAAATCCATAATCTGTGTCAGCAATCACGCGCTGCGTGTTGACATTCCTTCAGATCATACGATGGGCTCGCTTATCGATGGGTGCAGTGGCACTTTCACCACATCATGCGACACACGGGCATGGTGCAATCGCTTATCGGCCTGAGGGTCAAGAGGATGAGTGTTGAGTGCTCCACTGTGTTTGCATTTGGCGCTGATAAGGTTTTAAAATAGAAACTATGTCAACAGCCCTTGTTGTGTTCTAGATCGCATGAGGTACCGCATGATGGATCACCCCATATAAGATCATCCAAATTTGTGGGGTTGCACAAGATGTATCAGATAGTGGGCAGTGTATATAAACACTAAGCCGTCACCAGCTGTCATTCGTCTTCTGTCAGTTCTGCTACCTGTCAGTTTGCTCTCCGTTCCTTGTCTGCCGAGATGTCGACTGTTAGAGAATTTTAACACGCTACAAATATGGCTGCCGAGCGAGAGGATACAACCATTTCGAAGATCTAGCATCAGTACGTGCTTTGGATGGTGCCACCAAGCGACCTTCCCCACCTGAGGATCAACCATCGAAGCGTGTTTGTCTGCTCCAGCAAAGGAGGTAAAGAATTTCAACAGACCAGGCTCTCGTTAACTGCATGTCACCGTGCTGCAGCCGCTGCGGCTGGGATGGCACGCCCCTATGTACCTGTCCGGGCTAGACCCTCCACTGACGTCAGCTCTGCATTCTCTGTCACTGATGGCCAGACAGCCTCCAACTCTGCATTCTCTGTCATTGCTGGGCAACCAACCTCCTACGTTCCAGCGAGGTCGTTAGACGGTTCACGTGTTGGGCTGTCCAGTGACGTGAACTCTGCAGAGTCTGCTCCTGCTGTTTTGCGACACTACAGTGTGACAAATGTTCGCCATTACAACTCTGCAAAGTTCAAGACGCAATTTGTGTCCACCAGCGTGCGACTTGGTGGGATGGACAGTGTCTCTCCCCATAATTTCCTCCTGGCCCTTCACGACCTGCATGAAAAAATGCTCGCCGATGTTGTGCCCGCTGGGAACTACAGCCATGTTCGCCTGTGCTTTCGGTCAGCGGATTTAAAAAATCCGGTCAACTTGTCTTATCCACCGCAATGAGCTGGCGGCGGAATGGTTCATGGCTGCATTGGACTGAGTTGTACAGTCGAATGAATCTCTTGGTCCAAACAGTGAGCTTGAATTCGACTTTGTGTGTGCCAACTTGGACCATGTCGGTGGTATTGGAAAACGCGCCGGCCCTGAGAAGCATAGCCTCGTCGACATCAAGTCATTTGTTCACAAGAAAGGGAGTGTAGTCAAAATTGTCAACCGTGATTCCAACTGCCTTGCAAGAGCTCTCATCGTCGCACGAGAGCTCTGCTTAAAAAATAAAGGGCTGGCTAACAGCTACACTAAAATTGCCGATTATCATTTCCCTTTACAACGGGAAGAAGCAAGACAGCTCCATCTCAACGCTGGTGTTCCCGAGGGTCCCGGTGGTCTCCCGGAAGTTAAAATATTTCAAGCCCACTTCGCCGGCCAGTTCCGGATTGTGATTTATTCTGCTGACGACGCCTTTCTCCCCATCTTCATCGATCCTGAAGGTGAGGAAAACCTTTATTTATTGTTAGCATTACAATGTGATAACGAAACCATTGTGTTTTTCGGGGCTAAGCAATTCTGCCATGTGTTTAAAGGGGTATAATCACGGGCATGTTTGCAAGAGAACCTGCAACAGGTGCCTGTCAACCGATGTGCTTCATACGGGGGAGTTGTTGCTCTGCACGGTGTGCTGCTTATATTTGTGTGGGGCTGAATGCTTTCAGGCGCACCTGGTGAAGGCATGTCAGACACGGAATCGCTGTGTTAAGTGCATCAACATGTACCCATAAAAAAGCACGTTTGCAAGGTTGACATTTTAAAATTCATCGAGCACTGCAAAATTGATCCTGTCGGTCAGACCTACCTCTACTTTGACATAGAGACAGTGCAGGGTGCCGACGGATTATTGAAACCGATACTGTGTGTGGTCACGTACCAAGTGGATGAAGAGTGGGTTTACGCCTCATTCTTGGAAACGGATGCCTTTATGGACTGGCTTCTGGCCAAAGAAAGTCCCGGGGTTCAGCGATTCAAGGATGCCACAGTCCCAGCACATAATCTGAAAGGCTTTGACGGCATGTTTATCATTAGTTACCTGTACAGAAAATTTTTAAAACCGGATCTCGTGTTCGATGGATCCAAGATTTTAGGTATCTTTTTACCTGGCCTTAAAATAAGGTTTGTCGACACGTTATCTTTTATTCAGGCTCCTCTTCACTCCTTTACAAGGACCTTCAACTTGGAGACGGTGAAAGGTTTTTTCCCCTTTAAACTCGTGAAGGAGGAAAATCCACAGTATGCAGGACCCATCCCTGATCGGCTTTTTTTCCAGCCCGAAGACATGGAGTCTGAAACTCTGTCAGTGTTTAACAAGTGGTATGCTGCAGCAAGCCTTGAACCCTGGGATTTTCAACAGCAGCTTCTGTATTACTCCAAGGTAGATACAGAGCTGCTGTGGCGAGGCGCCCAAGCTTTCTGACAGGAATTTTTAAATCTCACAGGCGTAGACCCATTTGCGCGTGACCTAACGCGCAATTTATCGCTTGCTAACCATTGCCGGCGCTTGCCTTCGCATTTTCCGCAGAAAGTTTCTGCAAAAGAAAAACCTCAGTGTTTGCCCCGCAACATTTGTGCGTGATTTATCGCTTGCTAACCATTGCCGGCGCTTGCCTTCGCATTTTCCGCAGAAAGTTTCTGCAAAAGAATAACTTCAGTGTGTGCCCCGCCCACAGGTATTCAGCAAGTAACGACCAGCAGTCCTTGAAAGCTCTCGCGTGGTTAGAGTATGAGGCTTCCAAGGACAATATTGAAATTCAAACTGGGCGATCACCCGGAGGCGAATATAAAATTGGGCAGTACAAACTGAACGGCGTGTGCCACAGTACCCGTTGTTTTTACGAATTTTTAGTGTGTTACTTTCATCATTGTTTAAAATGTTTCAACCCGGAAAAAACAGATCAGCGTATGAGAAAGCCATTTGGTTTGCTAAACACCCGAACCATGGATTGCCTTGAAACTGCTGATGAATGGGTACACGTGCAAAATCATGTGGGAATATGAATTCGATGAGTTAATGCGCAAAAACCACCCGCAGCATTAATTTATAAATACATCGAGCCTATCTGGCGTGTAGGGGCCCGTGATTACCTCTACAGAGGGCGCGTGGAGGTGTTTTCTATCTTTGCATCGGTTGACCAAGGATGTAGCCTTAATTACATTGATTACAACAGCTTGTATCCTTATGCTTGCACGAAGGCTCCTTTCGGTAAAGGTCACCCGGTTCGGATCACCTCCGATTTCGCCACGGACCTCGACCACTATTTTGGCATTGCACATGCCACACTGTTAGCACCAGACTTGTTTATCCCTGTACTGCCCTACAGGTTTAATGGGAAGCTGCTTTTTCCCCTTTGTAGGACCTGTGCGGATGGTCAGCTGCCCCCTCCCCCCCTTGCCAGCACAATGTGAACCAGCGTGCATTGACAGGTTCTTGGCCCACGTTCGAAATTTACACTGTTATGCGGGTTGGATACAAACTTCTCCAATTTCACGACATGTGGCATTTTTAGACCATTCTGCAATATGATACTGCAACGAAAAAGGGAGGTGTCTATGAGGAGTATATAGATACTTTTCTGGGGCTGAAGCAGCGCTACTACGGGTTTCCCCCTGACGTGCAGACTGAGGAGCAAAAGGAAGCCTTTCGTGAGGCCTTCTTCCAGGTGGAGGGGGTTCGGATCCTCCCCTCGGAAGTGGAAAAACACAGCCTTAAGCGAACTCTTTCCAAGGTCTCGCTTAATTCGTCATGGGGGAAGCATGCGCAGAACATGAGTTGAACCCAGACGACCATTGTGAGCTGTCCTGTCAAGTACATGGAGCTCTTGACGGATGCCTCATTAGTTGTCACTGACATTGCTGTTATCAGGCCGTGCTAGTCACACACAAGCCTGCGGAGTCTGCCACTCCTCCAAACACCCGTGGAAGCTTGATTCTTGCTGCAATGGTGACGAGTCTCGCCCGCCTAAAACTGTACGAGCTTCTATCAAAATTAGATATTCATGCAATGTATTCGGACACGAATTCAGTATTTTATTCTACATCTCCTACCGACACATACGCCCCGCCACAAAATCCCTTTCTCGGAGGTCTCATCGACGAAATTACTTCAAAGCACGGCCTCAGTGTACACATCACTGATTATGTCAGGGCTGGGGCCAAGAGCTATGCCCTGCGTCTCAGCAACGGCGACGAAATTCTGCGTGCAAAGGGCATATCTCTAACGAAGAACAGGTGCAAATATAATTCTGATCTACTGAAAACCATGGTGTTAGAGCAGTCTCCATCCAGTGAGACCTTTGATGTCCCCTTTAACGTGGTTCGTAATAAAGTGGATGGGTCACTTACGAACAAACCCATGGTAAAACGGTTTAAGGCCAACCTCGATAAGCGCTAAGCTCAGGTTCGACAGTTACTGTACCCTATGGGTACAACGACCTGAGATTGGATAGCCTTATTCAACTCATGGACGAGTAAATGTACATAGTCTTAATTTATTATTTCATTGTACATATTTCATCAGTCTTAATTTATTACACCTTTATTTCAATGTCCTTAGCGGACCTTATTATTAACTTATTATTTCACTGTTCCTATTGGAACTTTATTTCAATGTCCTTAGCGGACCATATTATTATTTCAATGTTCCTAGTGAACTTTAATTATTTCAGTATCTGTAGTGGATCTTGTATCCGTAGCAGACCTTTTTTTAAAACTTATTATTTCACTGTTCCTAGTGGAACTTTATTTCAATGTTCTTAGTGGACCTTTTTTTAAAACTTATTATTTCACTGTTCCTAGTGAAACTATTATTTCAACACTCGTAATGTCCTAACACACGGTGGCGTCAGCAGCTTTTGTAATCTGTATTTTTTGAATTACCAAGTGTTTGAAACCTACAGTGTTTTACTTTCCAGCATTGGGTTGTTTTACCTCTGAGCGGCACTTTTTTGCACACCATGGGCTAAATGGCCAGGTCACATGGACCCCGAAGGCTCAGAGAAGGTTGGGGGAGGGGACTCACTGGAACAGCTGTTGGGAGACAGATGGTAGCCTCCCGTCAAGGCCATCCAGCGTGTTCTTTAACGTGCACAGGGTATGACTCTCCCGCACACGGGGCCACGGCTTAACGTCCCATCCGACAGACAGCGGCCTTTTCAAGTCCATCGGTGTCCCCTACTGACCGTGGGCAGGGCGGGGAATTTTGCGGAGAAAAATCTGAATGCTGACCCAGCTGGGACTCGAACCTGGGAACTACAGATTACGAGCTTGGCGCGCTACCGACTGAGCCACCCCTGCCAGCATTGGATTTGAAATTGTCTGTTTTATAACTGTTGCTGTGTTTTTAATAAAAAAGGTTTCAAAAAAATCCGTCTCTTTATTTCCCAACACTGGAGAACACTATGTGGGGGGAAAGCAAAAGATAACTTTGTTTCAGTTGCTCTGTCTTATCAGCGATCTGCAGCAGCACAGCGATGCTCCCAAGTCTCGTTGCAGCAGCATTTTCATTGGTCCCCATCTGCATGCACTAGCGCCCTCTGCTGCACTCCGAGGGTTTGGAGCTCTCCCGTCTGCATGCACTTCTGGGTTTGAGAGAGAGAGAGCTAGTGCTCTCTGTATGGCGGGGTTGTAAAACCTATTCACTGAAAGAACAAGAGGCGTAAAAACACTGAATGGACAAGAGGCATATATCAGTTTTAATTTCTTTTATTGGATATCTTTTAATACATTTTTATCTCACATTTTTAATACTTGGTTTCCTAATACAGAATTTTAATACAAATTTTTAACACAAGTCTTCAGGCACAGTAATACATCTTCAATACGAAGTCCACTCGGATAATTTTCTTTCCTTACGGTGGATGGGAACGGGAATGTCTTTTGGGGGGTGATCCTCGGATATAGGCTGTCTGGGAATGTTGACCTTTACTTCCTGCGGAGTTTCAAGCTGCTTGGTAAATAACGGGTAATTTTTCAAAGCAGTCAAATACTTTTCAGATTTATCTCCAGCATCGGCAGATTCCAATATTTTCTTCATCTCCGTGTCTAAATCACACACTTTTTTTTCTTATGTTTCTCCTCTGCACTACTTTCACCGGAACCATTTTTTTCTAAATAACGAGACCGGTAGTGGTAATACAGCAGTCAACAGTGAAATGATAAACCCGGAACCACGTTGTAGGAGATGTTTCTTGTGACGGACAGATGCACGTTTGGACGCTAAACTCCTTATGACAGTCTTGTGGTGACGTAAATTCTTCAATACTCTAGGGGAAACAGGTATATTGCCTTTTAAGAAATTGGCACACACTTCACATAGAGCATACATCTGGGGGTCAGGGATGTGCTTCAACGTGTTGCACGTTGCTTTCCACCGAGTTTTGGTAAGCACTGAAGGAATGGGCCTTGAGATTTAACTTTCATTTGGAACGTTGTGTGTTGTTTTACCTCTGAGCGGCACTTTTTTGCACACCATGGGCTAAATGGCCAGGTCACATGGACCCCAAAGGCTCAGAGAAGGTTAGGGGAGGGGACCCACTGGAACAGCTGTTGGGAGACAGATGGTAGCCTCCAGTGAAGGCCATCCAGCGTGTTCTTTAACGTGCACAGGGTATGGCTCTCCTGCACACGGGGCCACGGCTTAACGTCCCATCCGACGGACGGTGGCCTTTACCAAGCCCATCGGTGTCCCCTACTGACCGTGGGCAGGGCGGGGAAATTTTGCGGAGATAAATCTCAACGCTGACCTAGCTGGGACTCGAACGTGGGAACTACAGATTATGAGCCTGGCGCGCTACCGACTGAGCCACCCCCGCTCCCATTTGGAACGTAAAGTATTTCGGGTTCTTCTGATGGAAGAATCTTGGCACGGAGCCTTTCGCTGTCCAACGTTCTGGGATGAAGGTCAACACACACATAGCCACAGGTAGCTAACCTATAAGCATCCGTCAGGAGTTTAGAATGATGGGGGAATACTTGTCACGCCAGGTGTGTTATTTGTGAAGCATCCCGACAGTTGCGAAATAAAAACATGTAGTGAGCATCGAGTGATATAGTCCTTGAATGTCTTCCCTTTAAAAACAGATTTTGTAAGATCAGGACGATCGTGATATTTTTATGATGACCGCTACGAATAAACAATTGTGATATGCGTTCGCTGGCTACAGACTGTTCCATCAAGTCATCCAGTACTAGAAGCGTAGGTCTGAGGGGATCAAATTCCAGATCTACAGGTAGTCCTTCGTAAAATTCCAGTTTTCTTAAAGTGTTCAAAGGCAGGTTGCCACTCCCCGTAGCAGTAAACGACACGTTGGGGCGGAGGTTCGAACACCTGAGCGGCTTCTTTGACGAGTTTCAGAGTGAAAGTCGTCTTTCCACACTGCGAAGGAGGGGCAATTATAATATTTGAAGGATTGGGTTGGGTTGTTTTACCTCTGAGCGGCACTTTTTTGCACACAATGGGCTAAATGGCCAGGTCACATGGACCCCGAAGGCTCAGAGAAGGTTGGGGGAGGGGACCCACTGGAACAGCTGTTGGGAGACAGATGGTAGCCTCCCGTCAAGGCCATCCAGCGTGTTCTTTAACGTGCACAGGGTATGGCTCTCCCGCACACGGGGCCACGGCTTAACGTCCCATCCGACGGACGGCGGCCTTTCCAAGCCCATCGGTGTCCCCTACTGACCGTGGGCAGGGCGGGGAATTTTGCGGAGAATAAATCTCAACGCTGACCCAGCTGGGACTCGAACCTGGGAACTACAGATTACGAGCCTGGCGCGCTACCGACTGAGCCACCCCCGCCCCAATATTTGAAGGAGTTTGGAGAGCCATCGTATCACCATACAGTCGTTAAAGTCTACTCGACACGTGTAATCACGATGCAGTACTGTGGGAAGAGTAGAGCCACACGCTCTTTTAAACAGGAAATACAGACAATGAGCACCGCAAGTGTCTCCCGTGAGATCCTGCAGAGGTATCGAAGGATGTAAGACGTGACGTATGCCTAGCCGGCTATAATATTCTTGCATGGAGACATCGGGACTCGTGCCAAGAGGGTCAAAGTGATCCACGTGCATTCCTTTCTTGTAAACCGCTATCCAGTGGGTTCTGGGCAGGGAGGACGGGTCGGTATTGTAGATAAACAAAGCTTCTGCCCTGTCGATTCTGCGGGGTAGTCTGTCACGGGGGAACACACTGAGACTTGTAGGTAGCATCGAAAGGATGGATTCTAGCTGATAGGTATTCATGAGCTGTAGTCAAACAGGACTTTACAATCCAATGGGATTTCCAACAAATTCTGGTATTCGGCATACAGGATCACAGTGACCGATGTGGGTAGCGGCTTGGCAAACTTTGATTCGACTCTCACACTTCCGCTCTTTATTAAAGAAAACACTTGATTGCATTCACGTTACTCGGGGGTCAATTGGAATCCAAACTGTGTAAAACCTTCTCCATAGGCTTTTCGTGATAAGTTAATGCTGCTACACATGCATCCACAGCATCCAATAACCCTTGGTAACATCGGAGATAACGTCCATTCGCAAAGTCGGGGGTGTAGGACTGCCAATCGCTGTCAATGTGAAGGCTGATGTAGTTTAAGTCGAAATGTTGGAAGTTGAAGGAATTTTTTTCGTACGATCCATTCAGACTTCTACTTTCCACCATACCCAGTACCAGGAGCTGTCCGAGAAATAAATTGTCACGGTTCACACTCATCAGGCCTGAAGCAATGGAGAACATACGTAAATCCGTTCTTCGCAGAATGTACTTGGCACTCTCTGAACTCAGTAGGCGAGCATGTGTGAGGATGACACCAGAAGTGGGTTTGACTTTACGCACGAAAAATTCAGCTTCGTGAATCTGTACTTTGTAAGAGGGGCTTGGGCCTTAACAGTCTCAGATCGACTTGATTGTGTAGGTAACGATCTTGATTAAACAGGTCGGCATGGATCCACGAGATGAGTTCGATACCTGTTGACTTGACGTACATCCTGCATTGATGCCATCCCTCTTTCTCCCGACTGGTCAGTTCCATTTTACTGGGGGTGTCGAGGTACCAGAATGATGTGCCGAGCTGACTTCGCGTGGCATTGGTACCATAATTCAATAGAGTCTCCAGGTTCGCCCTGTAGGGGTACAGGGTGTGAGAAGCACTCACTAGGTGATCGTTGAGGAAGACGTCTACCTGACTGAAGAGGGCTTGGGTTGGGTTACCTCTGAGCGGCACTTTTTTGCACACCATGGGCTAAATGGCCAGGTCACATGGACCCCGAAGTCTCAGAGAAGGTTGGGGGAGGGGACCCACTGGAAGAGCTGCTGGGAGACAGATGGTAGCCTCCCATCAGGGCCATCCAGTGTGTTCTTTAACATGCACAGGGTATGGCTCTCCTGCACACAGGGCCACGGCTTAACGTCCCATCCGATGGACGGCGGCCTTTCCAAGCCCATCGGTATCCCCTACTGACCGTGGGCAGGGCGGGGAATTTTGCGGAGATAAATCTCAATGCTGACCCAGCTGGGACTCGAACCTGGGAACTACAGATTACGGGCCTGGCGCACTACCGACTGAGCCACCCCCGCCCCCCTGAAGAGGGCATGGAAGAAATGGTTGCAGGGAGCAATCACTTCCGACGGTGCTGTACCATCGGATTTTACAATTTTCAAGATGAGGCGTAGGTGACATCGGGATAGATCAATGTAATCGTCTGTTCCCTTCACGATGAATTCAAGTGGAGCATTACTTTCCAGGGAAGCCACAGGTAAATAATTGACATAGCAGCCTCTTTCTAATTGTGAGACAGTGGGAGGAACCAGAAACAAGTCCAGTTCTGAATTGGCACAATCGCCAGAATCAGCGTGAATTTTCTGAATGCTCATGATTAAAACACGTCCTGCACGGTACAGAGTCTCTTCACTTTATGAACCTTAGGATGTTGACAACTGCGTTTTATTCCTTTCCCTCCCTGCAGCTTGGAAATGGCACGCTGCAAGAGGTCTACACCTGCTTCACAAAGTCCCGCTTTGGCTGCAGATTTGAAGTTTTGCCCCTGCGACATCTCAAACGAACCGCAGCCCACCCTTACGCAGGGTAGCCAGCGCTGGTCGTACGAGAGCGCTGATGAAACGTCCGATAGTGGCAAAGATGCTTCCTAGCCCATCGCCTCTCTGATAACGAGGACCACGGAACACACCCTTTCCCGTTTGGCTCTTGTAGTAGCTCACGTAGGTATCTGCAGAAGGAGGAACGAATTTAACCCTCACGGCAGAAATGTAACTTGACTAAAACTTTACCAGCAAGGCAGCTTTACCTAAAACAGGACTCAGCAGGAAAGGTCGAACAGATTCTGAATGTTCTATAATAGCCGTACGGAGATGATCTTTGAGAGTTCCACACACGTTATGCACAATGTGCATCACTTCGTCTACGTGGGTAGCCAGCGTGAACCACTGCGAAGCGTTCAGCGTCTCACAACACGGAACTGTAGAGTTCTCTGGTCGGCTGATTCTTTAATGAAGTTGACACATTGTTCGCCACCTACACTGCGATATATGTAGGCACGTAAACCATGCATCACGTACCATGTCTGATGATCGGGACCGATTTTCACTTGGTCCTCTATGTGGGGGACCGTGGCACACAAAGCCTCCCATTCGGATATGGAGAGGGTAACCCCTACAGGCGTAGGGGTAGATGAGTTCGCCATTTTCATATTTCTTGTAGCGGCGTACGTGCACAGAAAACTTATTTTTGAACAGCGAAGGCACGACGTAAACATCTTCACCTAGACACCACGCATCTGGATTGCTAGGCTGCATCGTGAACAATGTCGCACACAGCAGTCGTCCCCTATTTAACTAGAGAGCAGCACCACCTAGGATGACCAATCATGAACGATTATTATGCACATAACGTGATAAGCAAACGTTTGTCAGAACATGTTCTCAATACTTGAGACGATGATCAATCCATCCGAAAAAAGTGGCTGTTTCAGCTAAAGAGCAGTGGACTCCCTCTTCGGTGTGATATCCATACTCAAAATTAGAACTTTTGGGAGATCACAATATTTGGGGCATCCATAAAGTTCAAGATTAACGCTGGGAAGATTTAATTGTTCCAAGAGAATTCTTTACACACTACCTCCTTTGTAACCCACCACAGTAGCTTCTTCAGTACGTGCAAGTTTGTAAGCATATTTCACGATGTTAGGAACGTTCCTAAAACCACACCTTTTCACTAGGCAGAGGATGAAAGGGTAGGCCTAACACATATTTAGACACGTAGTTGACTGTCCTCCTGTCTTTTACCGACAAAGGTTGGTGATGCCGAAGATTGAACAGATAGATACCGCATTTCCCATTCAGAGTTGCATATCCAAGTTCACGCACTAGGTAACAACCATTTACACGGAAACCATCCAGATCTAGAACCATGCAGATATTCTGCATGTTTGCACTAGTTCGAATACCGGGAGACAAATGCTTGATGACTTCACACAGGCTGGGGCTACAGACGACTCTGGCGTTTATGCCTCGAGCCTGAATGACACTCTGTGGCAGTCCTGGGGGCCAGGTTTCGGGTGGTTTCATGACCAAAGGTCCTCGTAGTCTTGTAGGCGGTGGTGGCGTGTCGTCATCCACAAGAACGGCCCGAAGCACAAGACCACTAAGCCCTGGACGTAGTTCCATTCGAATCGTTGGTGGTGGAGATGGAGGAGGCACAACCACAGGTCGACGTAACCACACTATTGGCTGAAATGAATTTTGAAAGATTAATAAGGGAAGTTACAAGAGAAGAAATAGTAAAAAATAAAATTACCAAATCTGTATAGACCATATTAATATTAAACTGATTAAAATATGACAGCAAATTCAATAATTCAAACAAGCAAAATAGCAGATCACTATATGATTTTAACACTGATTAGCAACACCAATAACAATTTGAATAATACTAATTATAGTGAAACAGACCAGGAAAATATGAATTGGTCATTTGACCATAACAATATAAACAAAGCTATTTCTGAAATGAATTGGAATTTAGAAAATTATGGAGACAACTCAATGGATGAATTAAACCTATATAAAGTATTTAAAGACATTTATGATGGAATTTTAGGAAAAAATAGAATATATATATATGAGGAGAGTTGGAAAGGTAAAAAGAAATCATAGCAAAAATTGGATAACACCGAACTTGATAGAATTAATTGAAGAAAGAGATAAAGCTTGGATTAAATTTAAAAACAATGATAAAAGTGATGCTTATAAAAATAACTATAAAAAATTAAGGAATATGGTTAATATTCAGATTAGAAATCAGAAACAACTTTATTATAGAAATAAACTTATAATGAAAAAAAATGATATGAAGGCTACCTGGCAATTAATATATGAAATATTAGAAGGAAAACAGAAAAAATCAGTGGATGATGTAATAATTGACAATATGTCCAAAAAGAAATTATCTGTGGAAGAAATAGCAAATAATTACAATGACATTTATAATACACTAATTTTACAGATAAGAAATACAAATCACCAAGACGATATAAATTATGTTCCAACCATGATGCAAAGAGTTTTGAAATCTATCTATATACATGAAAGTACTGAAAAACACACTGATGAAATAATTACTTCATTAGACACCAATAAATCACCTGGTTACGATAATGTTTGCATTAAACATATAAAATTTAATAAAGAGACACTACTTAATATTATATCAAAAATTATAAATCAGATTATATTTACTGGGAACATACCTACTGAACTCAAAACAGGTATTTTAAGACCTATTTTTAAAGGTGGTATTAAGGAGGATTTTTCTAACTATCGACCAATAACAATTCTGCCTATTTTTTCCGAAAATAATGGAAAAATATATTTATAATACTGTTTTTTATTTTTTACTTAAACACAACATAATTAATGCAAATCAATTTGGCTTTCAAAAAGGAAAAAACACAATTCAACTAATTTCTAAAATTGAAAATTAATAAATCATTGAATAATAGGGAAAAAATTGCAACTATGTTCTTAGATTTAAAGAAAGCCTTCGATACAATAGATCATAGCATTTTACTAAATAAATTGGAAAATTACGGTATTCGCGGTATATTGTTAGATTGGTTTAGAAATTATTTATCAGACAGATACACAATTACCAAAATAAAAAACTGCTACAGCAGAAAAGTAATTACACGATATGGAATTCCTCCAAGGCTCAATTTTTAGGTCCTTCATTGTTCCTAGTATACATAAACGATTTGTTCAATACAAAATTAAAAAGTGCTATTTATCTATATGCTGACGACATTGTTTTAATAAACAGTCAGAAATATTTAAATGATAGCATTTCAAAGGTTCAAACAGATTACAATAATATTATAAATGGTTAAATCATAATAAAATCTATTTAAATGAGGAAAAAACAAAATTGATGATTCACCAGGATTTCATGTTCATCAAAACCTCTTTATCAAAACTCATAAAATAAATTGCAGAAAAAAGGATGCTTCAATTTATGAATCATTATGTAGTTGCCCACTTGTTGAGCAAGTAAAAAAATAAATTACTTAGGAATCATTTTTGATGAATATTTTAGGTGGAATGCCCATATATCCCACATATGTGAAAGCTTGAGAATATCGGCGATAAAAATTCAAAAATTGAAATACGTATTAAACATGGAAACCTGTGTAATATTTTATAAAGCAATATGCGAATCTATTTTAAATTATGGAATAATTGTGCATGGAACAACTAACTTAACACAAATAAAATAGAAAAACTGCAGTCTATAATAGCTAAAAATATTATTCCGTTTCATTTGCAAAAAATTTATAAAACTTCCACCGATAGATTAAAATTTTTAAATCTTTTATCCTACAGCAATTTATATAAATATAATGTAATAATTATAAAAATTTTTGACGAAACTTACAAACTAAAAATTCAACATAACAAAAATGCAAGACTTCCAAAACCAAGGTTATTACCAATTGCCAAATTTTCGAAATAATTACGGGAAACATACCTACGAATATCAAGTACCACTTATATTTAATGCTATTCCAAAAGAATTACTAAATATAGATTCTTTTAGAAGACTTAAAGTGGAATTAAAAAATTATTTCGTATTTTCTAGTTAGCCGATTTTTGTGTGTTGTGTTTTGTGGATTTATTTGATGTACAACATTTTTATGACTGAATGACCTATGTTTATGATAATTTATTCATTTTCCTGCAGATAAGCTATTTAGCTTTGCGGGTCATATTGTAAACGTATTTGTATTCTTTACTCTTACGAATAAAAAATTATATTCTTTAAAAAAAAAAATCGACGAATATGGGTGCGGAAGTGCTGTGAATCGCTCTCGTAGCCGGAGTCTACATCACTCGTCCAATTATGACCAAAATCCATGTTGCCGACTGTAACACGTGGCTCAGAATAAATGCTAAACCTTTTTCAACCGTTATATACCGCCAGAACCGTGACCTTTACACATCACCCCATTGGATAAACACGCGATACGGTTAGAGAACGCGTGGCACAGAGCAAAATACTTATTACTGCATCAGCCGATAGTTAGCATTCCGAGGGACTTATTCGGAAAGGGGGCTTAAAATATAGGTGTCTGAAAAATTAAGGAGGGCTTAAAATGTAGGTGGGTCAACCAGGGGGTCTGAAAAAATCGAGGAGGGCTTAAAATATAGGTGGGTCAACCAGGGGCCTTTAATGATGGGAAATTAGAGTTAAAATAGGCGTTTTTCCGAAAATAGTGCTCCTCATGGCCACCAGATGGCGCCAGGGGTTTTAATAAGGGGGAGTCAAAATCAAGGAATTAGTTAAAATAGGGGTTTTTCCGAAAATAGTACGTCTCATAGGCACCAGGTTTTTTTTAATAAGGGGGGAGGAATTTTTTATAAAGGGGGAGTCAAAAATCGAGAAATTAGGGTTAAAATAGGGGTTTTTCCGAAAATAGTACTCCTCATTGTCACCAGATGGCGCCACGGGTTAAAGGGGGGGAATAATTATTAATATTAATAAAGCGGGCTTGGTCAGTTATGTCATAGGGGGAAAGCACAGTGTGTGGGATATCGGTAGGGTGTGACTAAACTATTCCCCTTATACTAATTCTGAAACTTGCTTACCGGCTTTGAAATCCGAAAGAATTGTCTTTCTCCCATATTTTATGTCCGACACTAAATACAGATTAAAAAAACAATTATAAAATCCCATTCCTCATAGAATATTATTTTAAAATTTTCTGTTCTGTAGAATAGTTTAGTAATTGGTAAACTCTATTAAAGTCTTATTCTCAGTCCCCCTCACCAGAAGCTAAATCTTGGCTACGTAACTTGTCGGCAGTAATGACATAAAAGAGTTACCATATCATTTCACTGGTAACCTAAGAATTAGCAGCGATTTATTTTCTTCCTTTGTCTGCACCATACCTGGCTCTAGAAAATATCTGGGGATGGGGGTGGAAGGGTGGAAGACTGGATTTCCAGTTCGGTACATTTCTCCCTCTGTTTTACGGGCGTTAAAAAAATTTTAATGAAAAATGCATGAAATTTCAAAAAGTTTAATAATCTTTACCTCTATTACCATTACTAGCATTTTAAAGGAGGGGGAGGGACCACATCTTTCCCTAGTTCCGACTGTGGTTGGTCCCATGTTATGTGAATAAGGTATAAGATGGGGCGGGGTGGCTTAGTCGGTAGCACGCCAGGCTCGTAATCTGCAGTTCCCAGGTTCGAGTCCTAGCTGGGTCAGCGTTGAGATCTATTTCCGCAAAATTCCCTGCCCATGGTCAGTAGGGGACACCGAAGGGCTTGGAAAGGCCTCCGTCCGTCAGATGGGACGTTAAGCTGTGGCCCCGTGTGTGGGAGAGCCATACCCTGTGCACGTTAAAGAACACACTGGATGGCCTTGATGGGAAGCTACCATCTGTCTCCCTACAGCTGTTCCAGTGGGTCCCCTCCCCCAACCTTCTCTGAGCCTTCGGGGTCCTGAAACTGGTAGTAGAGTAGGTTTGGTTATAGAGAGAAAACTAAAGTGATGAAAATTGGTCAGGCAGGTTGTGATTCAGTTCATCTGAATGGTTGCAGTCTTGAGCAGGTGTCACAGTTTAATTACCTTGGGAGCTATGTAACAGATACTGGTGATGTGCGGCATGAGATTAACAGACGAATAGGTATTGCTGCCGGGACTTTTAAGAATCTATGGAGATTGTGGAGAAATAGGCGTATACACCTAAAGACTAAAATTAGACTGTATAATAGTTTGGTTCTTTCTAGGGTTAGTTATGGTAGTGAAACTTGGACGCTGTGAAAACAAGATAACAGGAAACTAGATGCTTACGTAGTATCTTGGGTATTAGGTGGTTTCACTTTGTTACTAATGATGAGGTTAGGCAAAGGAGTTTCCAACCTCCTTTAAGCAGCATATTGTGCAGAGAGACTCCGCTGGTTTGGCAATGTTGCCCGTATGGATAATTATAGATTGGCGAATAGGGTTATGAACAGTGTACCTAAAGGCCTCAGAAAGAGGGGGGAGACCTAGGATGCGATGGGCAGACAATGTTAAACAGGACCTTGTTAGAATTGGTGTGCAGTGGCCGGATGCAGCAGATGTAGCTCAGGACAGATATGCTTGGAGAATTAAACTGCGCGATCTGGTTGGACCTCCGTAGCCCATGGCTGCTTGAGGATGATGATGTGCAAAAAAGTGGCCTGGATCGCTACCGACTGAGCCGCCCCCGCCCCTAGGTAGACCTTCAGTTAAAACAGCGTTACGTAATTTAAGGACAATCCCATTACTTTTGGGTTGTTCAAGTGCGTTGCATTTCAACCAAATATAATAAATCACCAAAAGCATAATTTTGGATCAGATTCAAATAATAAATTAATAGACTTATTAAATATAATTTTACTAATGATAAGAGATTTGTAAAAAAAAATCTGATTTATATGAATTTGAAAATATTGATTGCTTTTAATCTGTTTTAAATTAATTTTTTGCTTTATTTGATATAAAACAATGAAAGCATATATTACAATGAAACATATGTTACAATGAAATTACAATTTACAAAAAAATCATAGTCGACCCCAGTTTCGACATTTCTAGGAAAGTCACTAGCAAACTGCTTCTTGGAAATGCCCTCATCTTCGTATTCATAGAAACTGAGTCTTCCGTACCTGTGCTGACCAGAGCGAGGTGTGATCCATCTTCCCCTTGGGAGGACCGGATATCATCAAAGTGGAACTGACATTTAGCTGACAAGACTTTTTGACCTTTAGCAGACAAGTGAGATAGCAGTCTCACTTGTCAGCTAAGTTACAGAAATCCCGCCAAAAGTATAAAGTCGCCATTTCGTTCAAGGACAAAGCTGGATAATTCAATGACAAGAAATTTCCTGAACAAAATAAGAAATTTCCTGTTGATAAGAAACACTAAAAATAATTAGCTGAAAGAACTAATAAAATTTCTGCAGTCAAACGTCAGTTATACGTTTTGCAAGGGATCAGAATAATAAGAAAAAATTATAAGTCAAACTTCCACAAGTACGATTCCAATTTGATTGAAAATTAAATACCAAGGCCAGGACCGGACTAGGAGAGGGTGACAAATTGGTCTTTCTCCTCCCCATTTGAGAATACTAGTAACCAGAACGGAGGCCAAAAGATATGAAAAATGTATATATATATTGTAAATATTTTTTAAATACTTAAAAAAAAAAACGCTACAAAATTTTCTTTTGCGTATTACACTTAAGAGTCTCCTGCCAGACCTTTGTGGTACGGGGCTGCATTAATAGAATTTATATATTTTTTTACTAAAACGCAGGGCAAAATTTAATCCCGGAATGGCGTTCTAACTTAATCTGATCCCTCTCCTTCACACATTACTTCATTTGGACAGATTCCCTCTTTCCTCCCTGTTTTTTTTCTAGTTCTCTGCCTCACCCATTCTATGTTTTTGGTTTTGCAAGTGTGTTACCTTTCAATATCAAAAATAATTATGAAATTAAAATAACGCAACTGATTATTGCATAATTTAAATATGGTTATAATCATATAATCAATAGATCTGGCTATGTAAGTCATTTATAATTAATTTCTAATTTTATCCCTCTTCAAAATGTCAAATGAGTGTCAATGCAATTGCGACTTCAATATTTAAGTGCGTGCTAAGCTGGGAATGAAAGAGACTTTGGTTCAACTTCTGGATAACATATGGACGTTTATTTCTTTGTGTAGTTGGGTTGTTTTACCTCTGAGTGGCACTTTTTTGCATACTATGGGCTAAATGGCTAGGTCACAAAAACCCTGAAGGCTCAGAGAAGGTTGGGAAAAGGGGACCCACTGGAACAGCTGTTGGGAGACAGATGGTAGCCTCCCGTCAAAGCCATCCAGCGTGTTCTTTAACGTGAACAGGTTATGGCTCTCCCGCACAAGGGGCCACGGCTTAACGTCTCATCCGAAGGACGGCGGTCTTTCCAAGCCCAACGATGTCCCCTACTGACCGTAGACAGGGCGGGAAATTTTGAGGAGATAAATCTCAACGCTGACCCAGCTGGGACTCGAAGCAGATTAGAGCCTGGCGCGCTACCGACTGAGCCACCCCGCCCCTCTTTGTGTAGTCTATCTGGTCTCTTGCCCTCCTCCAGATCTTTTCTATGGCATATAACACTGACAAGTTTCTGGCAGACCTCTGTGGAAAACAGCTGTCTATTGTTTTTTTCTCTCTAAGGAACGGAGTTCACTTAGGAAATATAAATACGGCTTTCTAAGGGACCTGGGTTCAAGCTTCAGGTAAGCCATGGCTGTTCGTGTTGTTTTTCTGCTGAAGTCCTGTCATCCTCACAGGCCTTCTACTCTGGCATATAAACTGACACTCTGGCATATAAACTGACTGGCATATAACCTGTCAGAGTCCTGTCAGAACTCTGACAGGAGCTTGTGGTAAGCGGCTGCTTGAGGGGGTATTTATTTATTATTATTAGTTCGCAGTTAAACATTTGAATTTCGAAAAGCCATTCTTTGAAGTGAATCGTATCTATACAAACGTCTCAGACGTTTATTCCTGAAAGTCAACCAGTTGACGAGTTTCTGATATTCAACCCCGGAGGAGATTTAGGTCTGCATCTGCCAAATGCCTGTGGTTTGAAAGGGGTTGGTTGGATAAACATACTGCAGCCTACAGGGAATTGTTGAAGAGTACGGGGAATGCTGCCAATTAGCACCTCTAGCGCATGCGCTGAAAGAGTTCCTACTTTTTCCCTTTTAGTTCCCTTCTATCACTTTCTGATCTCTTTTTCTCATTCTGTTACTAATATTCATAAGTAGTATCATCACAACCTACCGATCCCCTTTGCACAGTGCTTTCCCCCCCTATGTCTCAATCGTCCACGTTGCCTTCTTGACTTGGACCCCCTATGTCGCAATCGACCGGAAATTGACCTGTGCTGGGCCACGCTGCCTTCTGAACTTTGACCCCTATGTTGAAATCAACAGGAAATTGACCCTGGTGTCGCAACTGTCGTGGAGCTCCTTATTAATAATTCATAATTAAAAATTCCTCCCCCTTTTAACCCCCGGCGCTATCTAGTGCCTATGAGGGACACTATTTTCCCAAAAAATCTTCATTTTAACTCTAATTTTAAGCCCTCCTTCTCGAATAGTCTCGATTTTCCTTTATCGATTTTTCTTTATTTCAGACCCCCCAATGGTTGACTTATATTTTAAACCCTCCACTTGCAGACCCCCTGGTTGACCTATATTTTAAGCCCTACCTATATTTTAAGCCCCCCTCCTTCCCTCGGATTACAAGCCTCAGAATAATTGCACAGAAAAGGATGACACGTCTCAATTGTAAAAACACCTCCAAAAAGACCCCCCTGGTTGACCTATATTTTAAGCCCTACCTATATTCTAAGCTCCCTCCTTCCCTCGGACTGATTGATGCACGCCTAAGAATAATTGCACAGAAAAGGATGATTACAAGGCTCAATTGTAAAAACACCTCCAAAAAGACCCCCTGGTTGACCTACATTTTAAGCTCTACCTATATTTTAAGGCCCCTCCTTCCCTCGGACCGGCTGATGCACACCTCAGAATAATTGCACAGAAAAGGATGATACAAGTCTCAATTGTAAAATCAACTCCCAAAGTTGTATTCTTATTAAACCTCCCTCCCCTTAAAAAACTAATCGGTGGTGTCCAATACGTATTTTAGTACATCTCCTATATTTAAAAACTCTCTAGGTATTCATCTGAAATTTTACAAGACCACTCAACTCTTTCTGAATGACAACGGTCAGAATGCCTAATGCAGCTCTCTAAATAAAACTTTCTTTAACAGAAAATCAACTCTCAAAGTTGTATTCTTATTAATTAAACACTCATCAAAACCACACATCCCTTCTATTAAAAGTTACCTCTATTAAAACTTCACAAACTCACGTCCTTTTACAAGTTCTCTAAATATGTTGTATATTCTCTGTATTTATTCCTTATAATTAAACACTCATCAAAAATTCTCTCACCTTTATTAAAAAATCACTCCACGGTCGTAATAAAAAAAAAAAGTTTTCTGTAGATGGGTTTCATCCAAAAAAAAAAAAATCCTCCACCTGCAGTGAGATTCGAACCGACTATCTTGGGCTCGATAGCCGGACGCACTCGACTATGGTTTGTACTTAATGTGGCCTAAGAAAGGTGTCGAACGGGTCAGACATTTCAAATATTAACCTAATACGTTTTTTACAACCTTCGTATTCTTTATAACTAGTTTTTTCTACGTATTTCTTATAATGAACCCGATAGTCCTTTCACATTAACATATGTATTTTTTATAACTCACGTATTTTAAGTCCGTTTCAGTAACACTTATTTCTTTTAACTCCGTGACTGTTGGCTGTCGCTTACTAGGACTATCCACAGTAACTATTTTTAAAAGACTGGCCCGCAGAAAATGCCGATGGGTTAAAAATTAATAAAAACTGATTATACTCGTCATGATGAAAAATATTGAGGGGTAATAGGGCCGACCTAAAAGACTCAGTGTTCGGATCCTCACCCTGGACTACGTTTCACTGACGGATGGTTAAGTCCTGTGAAATTATTCCAAACAGGGAATCACAAGGGTTTTATTAACGAATGAATCTTGGATCTGTGCTGCTTCCGTGTCAGGAGCACTGCCCTACATCGTGAAAACCCACTAGCACTCTTTATCGTGGTTTTCGGACTCGATATTTTTCCAAGTCCTGAGACGGTTCTCCCAATTCTATCCTTTACGATACAAGGGCGTTTCAATGTACCCAATGTAGACAAACCCTTTTGAAATGACGCGTCCTAAACCTCCAAGTGCTGGGCTTATTAAAATTAGTCTCCATCGGGTTGGTCCCGTCAGATATCTGTGTTTCCACGTAGTAATGCTACACTGAAGAAAAGTCGGCTAAAAAACCGTCTTTAACATCGTTTGTGTGCGAACGTATGCCGCATCACGCTGTTGTAATCGGGTAAAAAAAATAACTTTTTTTTTTTGTACGCAGTAGAATGTTCAAAAGTACGTTGCAGTTACTGTTGCGTAAAAACTTTAGTTCCATCACGAATGCACGTTAACGGTGTAGGGGAACATTAGTTTTAGCAAATACTTCAACTATAAAAAAAAATAATACAATGTCTCACGCACCCTTTCAACTTACCTGCACTAATCCACTGATATTTTATTTGCAGCTGGACTGATAGTCAAAATTTAGCAAATATTACAAAGAATCTCTCAATTGTAAAAATCAACTCTCAAAGTTGTATTCTTATTAATTAAAACCCTTTCTATTAAAAGTTACCTCTATTAAAAATCTTTTGCTATTCATTTTGCCAGGACTGCTAAACGATTCCCTTTTATTAAATTTCAATTCTTTGGGATTCATTTTTTCCAACCCCGTTAATCGATCCCCTAGTAAATAAAAACTCTCACTCACCTTTATTAAAATCATCCAGCGCTCGTAATAAATCAGTTTAATCGGGAAAAAAAAAAAAATCATTCCCTCGCTAGCGTACCTCAACGTTAATTTCGGGAAAAAGTCTCATCGGATCCAAGGTTCACGTATTTTACTAGAAGAATGACACAGTAATTGTTCCACAGAAAAATTAATAAAATTTGGTTTAAATTATTCGTAGGACTTGTATATAAGATCTACCTTGCAATAGACGTTCAACAGGCTAAAAGTTTTCCAAGTCCGTTATCAGTGTATCGGAAATCGTACATTTCCTGTTGACATCCTTCAGATCGTTTATCCGTGGGTAACAACAGCACTTTCGCCACATCACACGATATGGTGCAATCCTTTCTCAGCTGGAAGATCAAAAGGTCAAATGTCCAGCGCTTCACTGTGTCTGCATTTGACACTGATAAGGTTTAAAAATAGATGTTTCCTAGAATCCACATTGCCTTCTCAGATTGGACTTTGAACCCTATGTCGCAACCGACCATATTTTAAGTCCTCTTCATAGAACCCCTGGTTGACTTATATTTTAAGTCCCTTTCTCGAATTTTCTTGTTTTTCCCCTGTTTAACCCATATTTTAAGCCCTCCCCTCTTCATAGACCAACCTATTGATCCACCTATATTTTAAGCCCTCCCCTCTTTAAACCAAATCAGTTTTTGCGCATTTAATCGGTGTCATCCAACGTCCATACTATTTTTAGTACGTCTCCTGTATTTAAAAAAAAAAATATTGGCTTTCGTCGCCGTATTTGAACGCGCTACCTCAGTGCCGATAGCTGAAGTGTCATCGCCAGGGCGCGGATTTTTGCGGAGCTAAATCACAACTCTGGCCCTGCTATCCGCTCGACAATATTTGCTACTGAT
Organism: Ryuthela nishihirai; assembly: GCA_038380435.1. Taxonomy (NCBI): domain Eukaryota; kingdom Metazoa; phylum Arthropoda; class Arachnida; order Araneae; family Heptathelidae; genus Ryuthela; species Ryuthela nishihirai. The sequence goes on along the minus strand of JAWZYU010000031.1, from coordinate 18,422,015 downwards.
AAAACGATTTCCTTCATTAAAAATAAAAACTAATTAAATAATGGGGTATCACTGGGAAAATACTGGGAAGAACCCAAACTGATTTCGTGCTAAAACATCTCCAGATTTCAGCTTACTTGAAAAACTATTGTTAGAAATGAACCAGTGACTTGAATCACTCAACTTCCATAAGAATACACAATTATGGTACAGTGTCGGGAAGAAATATGTTTCAAAAATTCAATTGCATGTATTACGATCAGAAAAATAATTTAGTGGACAAAGTTTAAAATAGTTATTAAATGGTACCTTACAGTGCAAGTGCGCTTCAGGCGAAAAGCCTCCCCTTCGAACACTGAACCCCGTTTTTCCGAAGTAACTGTGTCACAAGTCTTCCTACATCATCCCTAAACAGAGAATCGGATTCAATGTGCAAGAAGATCAAGACCTCATTTGAAGGAGCACATAGTGGAACTCCATAGTGAAATGAACATTGGCCTCTTGCGGGACCTAGTTATATCCCTACTCCAAGAGAATTACTAATGAAAACGTGCTATTGTTAATGTATGTAATTCCGACAAAAAATGTTTTGTCTGTTTTAGCCACTTTGTATCCTGCAATAGGAAACACTGAACACTTTAACAACTATATACATTTAGAAGAAAACACATCAGGTCTAATTTTCCCTTTAACAATAAATCAAATATCTAAATTCGAAAAAATTAACATTTCTGTCTGGATACGAGAAAGAGATGTTCCCACTCTACATCACACCATTCAGATTTAAAGCGCACGCAAATCTCCTACTGTTATCAGACGATGAAAAGCAGCATTATTGTTCCATTAAGAATTTGTTTCTATGAAATTCAAAGGGAGAATGCTGTTTTCCATATTATAGGGAATGCAATTAATAATTCCTTGCAGAAGGTTGTCCTTTAGGTTATGAAATAATCTTATTAGAATGCTTAAAATTGAGATGACACACATTAGCTCCTCGGAGAAGCGCTAGCGGGTAGAAGACTATACCCGTGTAATGAAAATATTCATTCGACATAAAAAAAAAAACCTACGCTAATATCGCGTACACTGACGTGCTCCTCTTAGCTGATGTGTTTGGTGGCAGATACTGACCCCTGCTATGTTTACACAGCTCCTGCCTTCATACATGAAGATGACAAATACTAGAGTTGATAACCTACAATGTATCTTTTTGAAAGGCATACGAGGAGGAATTTCGGTGATATGCAGACAACAAGCATTTAGAATGAAAAACTGATTGCAAGTTTGCTTTACTGTCATACAAACCTGAAAAGAGATGAAATGGGTAGTACTTTACCCATGATATACCATGTGACTAGGTCGTTAAATCAAATTACATGCATAAACGAAAATTAGAAAAACAACGAAATGCTTGGTAAATTCAATGAGAATCACTAAAATGTAAAGAGTGTTGGAATATCTGTAAACGCACACACACACACATTTCAGTGGATAGGTGAATATTTTCACAATTCTTTGGAAGTGGAAGGCACAATAACTGTAAAACATACTGTGACGAGAGAGAAAGTATAAAAATGTAGTGGGATGGTTGTAAAAAATCGCTTCAAAACAGAAAATTACAACGCAAATACTGAAAGTTAGAAAAAAAAAACGACTATTCGACGGTTATTCCAAACTGCTATCTCACGCTCTTTTTAGATTTCCTGGTTCTATAGTTCCCTGGTACGTAGCGCATAAGTGTGGGTGTAGTTGGCTATTTTTCGTTGCAAACACAAGTTGTTTTCACTATTAGTTATTTTTCCTGCATGAGAATACACATTTCTATACTACATTGCGTACACACGGATGGACGAATATCACAAAATACTTTGCATATAGAAAACATCAGCAAAGAACCACAGAAGTTTGGATATTTAAAATCAGAAAACTCAGTGTTTATAAGAAAACAACAATATTTTCAGTACTTCCATGAAAAGTTGAATCCCAGAATCGATCCGCTAGACCCGACTTTGCATTCTCTGACTTCAACCACCAATAAAACGTAATGTAAGCTCTCTCGTCAGTTATCCCAAGCCGCTATCTCTTTTCAGAGTTTCTGCCCCCCTCGGTACGTTTGAATAAGCGCATAAGTGTGGGTGAAAATGGCTATTTTTCGCTGCAAACACAAGTTTTTCGACAAAGATAGGGTGTTTCACTACAATCTAACACGGGATTTCATGTGTGTTTAGTTATTTTTCCTGCATGAGAATATTTCTAATCCTTCTCATAGACAGCAGGTTAGTTACTTCGGATCTAACAAAGCCAAGGTTTGAGATCCATAATAAGACATGAACGTTTGTGTTGTTTTCCTACCAAGATCCCGACATCCTCTCACCCCCTTCTACTGGGTCGTATGAAAAAATCCTGTAACTGTTACGACAATTAGCTGCGTGAAGGCGTATTTATTTTTAAAGCAAAGACACACTAATTTCGGACTCGCTAGCTAGAGAATGATATATTAACTTGCTAAAGTTTGATTTTAATGATCAGATAGTGTATACATCACCACTTTTTTAGTTCATACTAATATCTTCTAACTTTCAAAGGAAATATTGTCTCATTATAAGCGATTTCATACAAAGAGATGCGCACTCTATGCTTCACATTTAAATCTATAGAGATAACGATCACTGCCCATGGAACACATCTGTGAAAAACACGCTATGATAGGGTTTGAGGAAGATTTTTAGTCCATGGGGGTGCTGCACTGCAGGAAAGCACATTATCTTTGAGATCAGAACCTACATGAAAGTTATACTGTTTGGGTTTGAGAAAGATTCTTTAGTTCACGGGACACTGCATGAATAAGTGCATAAGTGTGGGTGAAGACGGCTATTTTTAGCTGCAAACACAAGTTTTTCGACAAAGATAGGGTGTTTCACTACAGTCTAACACGGGATTTCATGTGTGTTTAGTTATTTTTCCTGCATGAGAATATTTCTAATATATCTCATAGACAGCAGGTTAGTTACTTCGGATCTAACAAAGCCAAGGTCTGAGATCCATAGTAAGACATGAACGTTTGTGTTGTTTTCCTACCAAGGTCCCGACATCCTCTCACATGAAATATTACTGTACTAGGATCTAGAAAAATCACTATCCATTACATTAATTTTTTTATTACATTCATGTATTTCACCCCCATTTTCTTGTCAAGAGCTAAAATTATTTGATGAATGAACGACAAAATATCTTCAAATGCAGTGGACGCATGACAGAATAACTTCAAAATAAGTTCCAATAGCTGAAAAAACAACTGTAAAAATTAGATAAATACAGGGATAGGGAAAGACAGAATTGCTTTCAAATCATTAAAATACCTTAAATGTGTGGTTGAATCACCACCAAATATCTCCAGCACACTTTTAAAGGAAATATTTTCTCATTATAAGCGATTTCATACAAAGAGATACGCACTCTATGCTTCACATTTAAATCTATAGAGATAACGATCACTGCCCATGGAACACATCTGTGAAAAAACACACTACGATTGGGTTTGAGAAAGATTTTTAGCCCATGGGGGTGCTGCACTGCAAGAAGACACATTATCTTTGATATCAGAACGTACGTGAAAGTTATACTGTTTGGGTTTGAGAAAGATTCTTTAGTTCACAGGGCACCGCATTACACTAAAGCACACTGTCTTGTACGTATGTCTATCTGTATGTTTGTTTCTCTCTCTCTGTGCATATGTGAGTGTGTGTATGTTCATGTATGTTAATATGTTTATTCTTGCATGTGAACACACACACACACATACGATAACATATGCACATAAAGATGAAACACATACAGATAGACATACGTACAAGACAGTGTGCTTTAGTGTAATGCGGTGCCCTGTGAACTAAAGAATCTTTCTCAAACCCAAACAGTATAACTTTCACGTACGTTCTGATATCAAAGATAATGTGTCTTCTTGCAGTGCAGCACCCCCATGGGCTAAAAATCTTTCTCAAACCCAATCGTAGTGTGTTTTTTCACAGATGTGTTCCATGGGCAGTGATCGTTATCTCTATAGATTTAAATGTGAAGCATAGAGTGCGTATCTCTTTGTATGAAATCGCTTATAATGAGAAAATATTTCCTTTAAAAGTGTGCTGGAGATATTTGGTGGTGATTCAACCACACATTTAAGGTATTTTAATGATTTGAAAGCAATTCTGTCTTTCCCTATCCCTGTATTTATCTAATTTTTACAGTTGTTTTTTCAGCTATTGGAACTTATTTTGAAGTTATTCTGTCATGCGTCCACTGCATTTGAAGATATTTTGTCGTTCATTCATCAAATAATTTTAGCTCTTGACAAGAAAATGGGGGTGAAATACATGAATGTAATAAAAAAATTAATGTAATGGATAGTGATTTTTCTAGATCCTAGTACAGTAATATTTCATGTGAGAGGATGTCGGGACCTTGGTAGGAAAACAACACAAACGTTCATGTCTTACTATGGATCTCAGACCTTGGCTTTGTTAGATCCGAAGTAACTAACCTGCTGTCTATGAGATATATTAGAAATATTCTCATGCAGGAAAAATAACTAAACACACATGAAATCCCGTGTTAGACTGTAGTGAAACACCCTATCTTTGTCGAAAAACTTGTGTTTGCAGCTAAAAATAGCCGTCTTCACCCACACTTATGCACTTATTCATGCAGTGTCCCGTGAACTAAAGAATCTTTCTCAAACCCAAACAGTATAACTTTCATGTAGGTTCTGATCTCAAAGATAATGTGCTTTCCTGCAGTGCAGCACCCCCATGGACTAAAAATCTTCCTCAAACCCTATCATAGCGTGTTTTTCACAGATGTGTTCCATGGGCAGTGATCGTTATCTCTATAGATTTAAATGTGAAGCATAGAGTGCGCATCTCTTTGTATGAAATCGCTTATAATGAGACAATATTTCCTTTGAAAGTTAGAAGATATTAGTATGAACTAAAAAAGTGGTGATGTATACACTATCTGATCATTAAAATCAAACTTTAGCAAGTTAATATATCATTCTCTAGCTAGCGAGTCCGAAATTAGTGTGTCTTTGCTTTAAAAATAAATACGCCTTCACGCAGCTAATTGTCGTAACAGTTACAGGATTTTTTCATACGACCCGGTAGAAGGGGGTGAGAGGATGTCGGGATCTTGGTAGGAAAACAACACAAACGTTCATGTCTTATTATGGATCTCAAACCTTGGCTTTGTTAGATCCGAAGTAACTAACCTGCTGTCTATGAGAAGGATTAGAAATATTCTCATGCAGGAAAAATAACTAAACACACATGAAATCCCGTGTTAGATTGTAGTGAAACACCCTATCTTTGTCGAAAAACTTGTGTTTGCAGCGAAAAATAGCCATTTTCACCCACACTTATGCGCTTATTCAAACGTACCGAGGGGGGCAGAAACTCTGAAAAGAGATAGCGGCTTGGGATAACTGACGAGAGAGCTTATATTACGTTTTATTGGTGGTTGAAGTCAGAGAATGCAAAGTCGGGTCTAGCGGATCGATTCTGGGATTCAACTTTTCATGGAAGTACTGAAAATATTGTTGTTTTCTTATAAACACTGAGTTTTCAGATTTTAAATATCCAAACTTCTGTGGTTCTTTGCTGATGTTTTCTATATGCAAAGTATTTTGTGATATTCGTCCATCCGTGTGTACGCAATGTAGTATAGAAATGTGTATTCTCATGCAGGAAAAATAACTAATAGTGAAAACAACTTGTGTTTGCAACGAAAAATAGCCAACTACACCCACACTTATGCGCTACGTACCAGGGAACTATAGAACCAGGAAATCTGAAAAGAGCGTGAGATAGCAGTTTGGAATAACCGTCGAATAGTCGTTTTTTTTTTTCTAACTTTCAGTATTTGCGTTGTAATTTTCTGTTTTGAAGCGATTTTTTACAACCATCCCACTACATTTTTATACTTTCTCTCTCGTCACAGTATGTTTTACAGTTATTGTGCCTTCCACTTCCAAAGAATTGTGAAAATATTCACCTATCCACTGAAATGTGTGTGTGTGTGCGTTTACAGATATTCCAACACTCTTTACATTTTAGTGATTCTCATTGAATTTACCAAGCATTTCGTTGTTTTTCTAATTTTCGTTTATGCATGCAATTTGATTTAACGACCTAGTCACATGGTATATCATGGGTAAAGTACTACCCATTTCATCTCTTTTCAGGTTTGTATGACAGTAAAGCAAACTTGCAATCAGTTTTTCATTCTAAATGCTTGTTGTCTGCATATCACCGAAATTCCTCCTCGTATGCCTTCCAAAAAGATACATTGTAGGTTATCAACTCTAGTATTTGTCATCTTCATGTATGAAGGCAGGAGCTGTGTAAACATAGCAGGGGTCAGTATCTGCCACCAAACACATCAGCTAAGAGGAGCACGTCAGTGTACGCGATATTAGCGTAGGTTTTTTTTTTTATGTCGAATGAATATTTTCATTACACGGGTATAGTCTTCTACCCGCTAGCGCTTCTCCGAGGAGCTAATGTGTGTCATCTCAATTTTAAGCATTCTAATAAGATTATTTCATAACCTAAAGGACAACCTTCTGCAAGGAATTATTAATTGCATTCCCTATAATATGGAAAACAGCATTCTCCCTTTGAATTTCATAGAAACAAATTCTTAATGGAACAATAATGCTGCTTTTCATCGTCTGATAACAGTAGGAGATTTGCGTGCGCTTTAAATCTGAATGGTGTGATGTAGAGTGGGAACATCTCTTTCTCGTATCCAGACAGAAATGTTAATTTTTTCGAATTTAGATATTTGATTTATTGTTAAAGGGAAAATTAGACCTGATGTGTTTTCTTCTAAATGTATATAGTTGTTAAAGTGTTCAGTGTTTCCTATTGCAGGATACAAAGTGGCTAAAACAGACAAAACATTTTTTGTCGGAATTACATACATTAACAATAGCACGTTTTCATTAGTAATTCTCTTGGAGTAGGGATATAACTAGGTCCCGCAAGAGGCCAATGTTCATTTCACTATGGAGTTCCACTATGTGCTCCTTCAAATGAGGTCTTGATCTTCTTGCACATTGAATCCGATTCTCTGTTTAGGGATGATGTAGGAAGACTTGTGACACAGTTACTTCGGAAAAACGGGGTTCAGTGTTCGAAGGGGAGGCTTTTCGCCTGAAGCGCACTTGCACTGTAAGGTACCATTTAATAACTATTTTAAACTTTGTCCACTAAATTATTTTTCTGATCGTAATACATGCAATTGAATTTCGTTGAAACATATTTCTTCCCGACACTGTACCATAATTGTGTATTCTTATGGAAGTTGAGTGATTCAAGTCACTGGTTCATTTCTAACAATAGTTTTTCAAGTAAGCTGAAATCTGGAGATGTTTTAGCACGAAATCAGTTTGGGTTCTTCCCAGTATTTTCCCAGTGATACCCCATTATTTAATTAGTTTTTATTTTTAATGAAGGAAATCGTTTTATCAGTAGCAAATATTGTCGAGCGGATAGCAGGGCCAGAGTTGAGATTTAGCTCCGCAAAAATCCGCGCCCTGGCGATGACACTTCAGCTATCGGCACTGAGGTAGCGCGTTCAAATACGGCGACGAAAGCCAATATTTTTTTTTTTAAATACAGGAGACGTACTAAAAATAGTATGGACGTTGGATGACACCGATTAAATGCGCAAAAACTGATTTGGTTTAAAGAGGGGAGGGCTTAAAATATAGGTGGATCAATAGGTTGGTCTATGAAGAGGGGAGGGCTTAAAATATGGGTTAAACAGGGGAAAAACAAGAAAATTCGAGAAAGGGACTTAAAATATAAGTCAACCAGGGGTTCTATGAAGAGGACTTAAAATATGGTCGGTTGCGACATAGGGTTCAAAGTCCAATCTGAGAAGGCAATGTGGATTCTAGGAAACATCTATTTTTAAACCTTATCAGTGTCAAATGCAGACACAGTGAAGCGCTGGACATTTGACCTTTTGATCTTCCAGCTGAGAAAGGATTGCACCATATCGTGTGATGTGGCGAAAGTGCTGTTGTTACCCACGGATAAACGATCTGAAGGATGTCAACAGGAAATGTACGATTTCCGATACACTGATAACGGACTTGGAAAACTTTTAGCCTGTTGAACGTCTATTGCAAGGTAGATCTTATATACAAGTCCTACGAATAATTTAAACCAAATTTTATTAATTTTTCTGTGGAACAATTACTGTGTCATTCTTCTAGTAAAATACGTGAACCTTGGATCCGATGAGACTTTTTCCCGAAATTAACGTTGAGGTACGCTAGCGAGGGAATGATTTTTTTTTTTTTCCCGATTAAACTGATTTATTACGAGCGCTGGATGATTTTAATAAAGGTGAGTGAGAGTTTTTATTTACTAGGGGATCGATTAACGGGGTTGGAAAAAATGAATCCCAAAGAATTGAAATTTAATAAAAGGGAATCGTTTAGCAGTCCTGGCAAAATGAATAGCAAAAGATTTTTAATAGAGGTAACTTTTAATAGAAAGGGTTTTAATTAATAAGAATACAACTTTGAGAGTTGATTTTTACAATTGAGAGATTCTTTGTAATATTTGCTAAATTTTGACTATCAGTCCAGCTGCAAATAAAATATCAGTGGATTAGTGCAGGTAAGTTGAAAGGGTGCGTGAGACATTGTATTATTTTTTTTTATAGTTGAAGTATTTGCTAAAACTAATGTTCCCCTACACCGTTAACGTGCATTCGTGATGGAACTAAAGTTTTTACGCAACAGTAACTGCAACGTACTTTTGAACATTCTACTGCGTACAAAAAAAAAAAAGTTATTTTTTTTACCCGATTACAACAGCGTGATGCGGCATACGTTCGCACACAAACGATGTTAAAGACGGTTTTTTAGCCGACTTTTCTTCAGTGTAGCATTACTACGTGGAAACACAGATATCTGACGGGACCAACCCGATGGAGACTAATTTTAATAAGCCCAGCACTTGGAGGTTTAGGACGCGTCATTTCAAAAGGGTTTGTCTACATTGGGTACATTGAAACGCCCTTGTATCGTAAAGGATAGAATTGGGAGAACCGTCTCGGGACTTGGAAAAATATCGAGTCCGAAAACCACGATAAAGAGTGCTAGTGGGTTTTCACGATGTAGGGCAGTGCTCCTGACACGGAAGCAGCACAGATCCAAGATTCATTCGTTAATAAAACCCTTGTGATTCCCTGTTTGGAATAATTTCACAGGACTTAACCATCCGTCAGTGAAACGTAGTCCAGGGTGAGGATCCGAACACTGAGTCTTTTAGGTCGGCCCTATTACCCCTCAATATTTTTCATCATGACGAGTATAATCAGTTTTTATTAATTTTTAACCCATCGGCATTTTCTGCGGGCCAGTCTTTTAAAAATAGTTACTGTGGATAGTCCTAGTAAGCGACAGCCAACAGTCACGGAGTTAAAAGAAATAAGTGTTACTGAAACGGACTTAAAATACGTGAGTTATAAAAAATACATATGTTAATGTGAAAGGACTATCGGGTTCATTATAAGAAATACGTAGAAAAAACTAGTTATAAAGAATACGAAGGTTGTAAAAAACGTATTAGGTTAATATTTGAAATGTCTGACCCGTTCGACACCTTTCTTAGGCCACATTAAGTACAAACCATAGTCGAGTGCGTCCGGCTATCGAGCCCAAGATAGTCGGTTCGAATCTCACTGCAGGTGGAGGATTTTTTTTTTTTTGGATGAAACCCATCTACAGAAAACTTTTTTTTTTTATTACGACCGTGGAGTGATTTTTTAATAAAGGTGAGAGAATTTTTGATGAGTGTTTAATTATAAGGAATAAATACAGAGAATATACAACATATTTAGAGAACTTGTAAAAGGACGTGAGTTTGTGAAGTTTTAATAGAGGTAACTTTTAATAGAAGGGATGTGTGGTTTTGATGAGTGTTTAATTAATAAGAATACAACTTTGAGAGTTGATTTTCTGTTAAAGAAAGTTTTATTTAGAGAGCTGCATTAGGCATTCTGACCGTTGTCATTCAGAAAGAGTTGAGTGGTCTTGTAAAATTTCAGATGAATACCTAGAGAGTTTTTAAATATAGGAGATGTACTAAAATACGTATTGGACACCACCGATTAGTTTTTTAAGGGGAGGGAGGTTTAATAAGAATACAACTTTGGGAGTTGATTTTACAATTGAGACTTGTATCATCCTTTTCTGTGCAATTATTCTGAGGTGTGCATCAGCCGGTCCGAGGGAAGGAGGGGCCTTAAAATATAGGTAGAGCTTAAAATGTAGGTCAACCAGGGGGTCTTTTTGGAGGTGTTTTTACAATTGAGCCTTGTAATCATCCTTTTCTGTGCAATTATTCTTAGGCGTGCATCAATCAGTCCGAGGGAAGGAGGGAGCTTAGAATATAGGTAGGGCTTAAAATATAGGTCAACCAGGGGGGTCTTTTTGGAGGTGTTTTTACAATTGAGACGTGTCATCCTTTTCTGTGCAATTATTCTGAGGCTTGTAATCCGAGGGAAGGAGGGGGGCTTAAAATATAGGTAGGGCTTAAAATATAGGTCAACCAGGGGGTCTGCAAGTGGAGGGTTTAAAATATAAGTCAACCATTGGGGGGTCTGAAATAAAGAAAAATCGATAAAGGAAAATCGAGACTATTCGAGAAGGAGGGCTTAAAATTAGAGTTAAAATGAAGATTTTTTGGGAAAATAGTGTCCCTCATAGGCACTAGATAGCGCCGGGGGTTAAAAGGGGGAGGAATTTTTAATTATGAATTATTAATAAGGAGCTCCACGACAGTTGCGACACCAGGGTCAATTTCCTGTTGATTTCAACATAGGGGTCAAAGTTCAGAAGGCAGCGTGGCCCAGCACAGGTCAATTTCCGGTCGATTGCGACATAGGGGGTCCAAGTCAAGAAGGCAACGTGGACGATTGAGACATAGGGGGGGAAAGCACTGTGCAAAGGGGGATCGGTAGGTTGTGATGATACTACTTTCATACTATTAACTTTTACTTTTCCCCCTCTCATCCCCCTCCCCCTCATACTTTCCTATTTCCCCCCTCTTTTAGCCATTATTTCGCAATTTCTCTGTCTTATTTTTCTAAACTGCTCCACACTTTTCACAACTTTAGCCTCCCTCTACCGCAGTGTCTCGCAAACTGTGTCCGCGAGAGATTTTCAAATTGATGCTAGATATTCCAAAGATTTGATTTTGACTTACTTGTGTTATCGACGTGCTTTAATATCGGACGTGCTATCGACGTACTTTAATAAAAATCTTTCAGATTTTATCAACTTGGATCTTGTAAGTATTTATCAAGCTTTTTCCAAATTTTGGTATTAATTTTTGATTATTCCAAGCCATATAATGGACAAATATTTAAAACAAACACCGAGTTATGATTAATTATATTTATTATTATATTTATTTTAAATAAAATGCATTTAACGAAACTTCAATTTTCCTGTTTTTTACGTAACCATCAAAAATTCTTTTTTAGGTGTGCCGCGGGAAAAAAAAATTAGATTCGGTGTGCCGCGGAAAAAAAAAATAGATTCAGTGTGCCGCAGAGTAAAAAAGTTTGCGAGACACTGCTCTACCGTAATCAATTTTTTTCTTGATTTCTTTTACATTTTTAGTCTCCCCCATAACACAAGAACATATACTGATCACCAAGGAGGGAATCGGACAGGGTTTTTTTTAGCTAGTCTTTCTGTTCCCATGTTGCTAAAAATCCATCCCTAGTGGTCTCTAGTGACCACATGAATGGACAGAAGCATAGAGTAATACTGTAGGGGGGAGTGGCTGCCGTTTCCGCAGATTCTGGTGGAGAGCGCCTGGTAGCCTTGCTACCCTTCAGTGTAGATTATTTCAAAAGTAGACCTTGACCTTTGAAATTTTCAAAGGAAAATACTGCAACTGGGATTGTTTACGATTTATGATCGACAAAAGCTCCATAAGTTGCGTTCGTGATGATGATGAACCTAGAAAATAAACCAAATAATTAAATTTGAAATTAATTAAAACAGCTCTGCAAAATACATTATTCGAAACTAAAAACAGTTAGTGAAATTCAAATGCAAGTTCAAGATTATAATTAGACATTAATGATGGGTTTTTGGGAAAAACTATTTCTAGTGGAATCATACATCATTTCTCAAGGAGTGACGTGTCTTGAAAAAGTTCCGTAAGCAAAGTGAAGAGTCAATGACCATATTGAAATATTTTCCTAAACCCATAACTCCATTTCGAAATAAAGTACAATGATGAAATAAAAAGTAACATAACAGAAAAATTAGTAGCTATAAGTGATTTTTTTTAGGAAGGCTGGGACCAAGGTTTTTTTTATGGCTAAACAGTGCACCTCTAGTCCAAAAATGAAAGTCCTTTTTAACTGAGAAAAGAAGCCGGACTCTAGAGGAAAAAGAAACATTCATATTTCAATTCTATATAAAACTGGTGCTGCCATCTGTTACACATTTTCGTAATTATTTCTCTTATCACAAAACGACCGAAATATGTTTTACTCTCTAAAATGAGAAACAAATTTGTGCTCATGAACATCTTTTCGTATTTATTTATTTTTAAACTATTTTCCAACTGCAGCCGTATTTACACCTCACGCGTACTTAAACACACGAATCTGTAGTCCTCCCATATACAGTCTTTTTTTTTTAATTTCTATAAAAGAGTAATATTATTATATCTTTTACAACCATAAAGAAAATAATGTAAAGGAAATGAATATCGGAATTTTAATAATTTAACCAAATACTTTAAAAATTAATATTTTATAATATATTCTATAATGTATACACTTAGCATAAAATTTATAATTATTCAATATTGAGCAATATTTAAAAATTCATATTTAAAATATTTTTTCACTTTTTTTTTGGTTTGGAATACATAATTTTTTGAAAGCATCAGAACACTTCCATGTTGTATGATTGGACCACTACATTGCCGTGCAAAATATTACGAGAATTTTCTTATATATTATTTAATATTACGAAATGTCAATGGGAATCTTACTTCGAAGCTCTACAACTTCTTAAATATGCATTCAATGGAAAAATGTGACTGAAGATAAATGTTAGATCATTAATTAAATTTATTTAACTCTAGATTTTCAACAATATTCGTTCAGTATTCAAAAAGTTATGGAAGATAGAATACTTAAGAGTTACAATAGCAACATTTCTTGTGCTACAGTCGCTCAAAAACATATCCGAACACTATGGTTGATTACAGAATTCAGAAAAAACATCTGGCAACGATTTTTTTAGAAATTAGTGATCTTTACGTACACAAAGGATGCCAGTTCAGTAATTTCTAAAAAAATCGTTGCCAGATACTTTTTCTGAATTCTATAATCAACCATAGTGTTCGGATATTTTTTGAGCCACTGTACCCAGAGCTGGTATTGACTCAGTTGGCATCTCCAGGTTAGAGTAACACCTGGACGGGGGGCGGAGGTGGCTCAGTCGGTAGCGCACTAGACTCGTAATCAGCAATTCCCAGGTTCGAGTCGCAGCTGGGTCAGCGTTGAGATTTATCTCCGCAAAACTCCTCGTCCTGCCCACGGTCAGTAGGGGACACCGATGGGCTTGGAAAGGCCGCCGTCCGTCCTTCGGATGAGACTTTAAGCTGTAGTCCGTGTGCGGGAGAGTCATACCCTGCGCACGTTAAGAAACACGCTAGATAGCCTTGACGGGAGGCTACCATCTGTCTCCCAACAACTGTTCCAGTAAGTCCCCTCCTCCAACCTTCGGGGTCCTTGTAATCTGGCCATTTAGCAAATGGTATGCAAAAAAAGTGCCGCTGAGAGGTAAAACAACCCAACCCACCAGGACTAGCGTTGAGATTTATCTCTGCTATTTCCCTCTCCTCAGTCAGAAAGAGGGCACCGATGGGATTGGAAACTGCCGCCGTCCATCGGATGGGACGTTAAGCAGTGGCTCTGCGTTTGGGAGGGCCATACCCTGTGTACGTTAAAGAACACGCTGGATGGCCTTGATGGGAGGGTACCAGCTGTCTCCTAACATCTGTCCTGACAGCAGCCCCCTCCCCCAACCTTCTCTGAGCCCTCAGGGTCTTTGTAACCTGGCCATTTAGACCATTAGGAGCAAAAAAAGTAGCGCTCAGAGATAAAACAATCTAACACCAAACCTAGGCACCAATACAAGGCTAAACTCTAGGCGCGCCCTAATTAGACTAGTAATTTTAAAATGTTTGGTTTAGCCATAAACAAAGCATTTCGGTTCCCTCAAAGATAGTCAAAGCAGAGACAATAGCAATTAGTAATCCGCCCTCACCATTCATGAGCACAGAACCAATGACATAACTCACAGGAAACTTGCAAAAATTCATCATTCAGCCGGTTAGGAATTTCACACCATTCTCCAATGTACCATGTTGCATAATTAGCGAAGATCCACTAGGTAAAATGTATGTTTAAAGAACAGCAGAAAAAATTCACCACTTAAAACCGAAAATATTCATTTCCAATGAGTAGTGAATTGGGGAAAAAAAACTATATTTAAAAAAAAAAATTCCCCTCAAAGAGCTGCTTGTCACAGAGGTCTCACAGGAGAGCCTATCTGTATAATATTCCTTACAGTTGGGTTGGATTGTTTTACCTCTGAGCGGTACTTTTGTGAACACAATGGGCTAAACGGCCAGGTCACAAGGACCCCGAAGGCTCAGAGAAGGTTGGGGGAGGAGACCCACTGGAACAGCTGTAAGGAGACAGATGGTAGCCTCCTGTCAAGGCTATCCAGTGTGTTCTTTAACGTGAGCAGGGTATCGCTCTCCCGCACATGGGGCCACGGCTTAACGTCCCATCCGACGGATGGCGCCTTTCCAAGCCCATCGGTGACCCCTTATTCCTTAGAGACGCCCTCAGGAAGTTAGAGATACTCTTTAGAGAAGATTGTGAGAAATAAAAGACCTTAGCAATAAAACAATAGAAATAAAGACACATTCATACCCTACTGGGTTCTGTTGTTAACGTCTGAGGGCATTTTTTGCCCACAATGGGCTAAATGGCCAGGTCACAAGGACCCCGAGTGCTCAGAGAAAGTTTGGAGTGGGGACCCACTAGACAGTTGTGAAGAGACAGATGGTAGCCTCCTGTCAAGGACATCCAGCGTGTTCTTTAACGTGCACAAGGTATGGCTCTCCCGCACACGGGCCACGGCTTAACGTCCCATCCAAAGGACGGCGACCTTCCAAACCCATCGTTGTTCCCTACTGACCGTGGGTAGGAAGTTTTGCGGAGATAAATCTCAAAGCTGACCCAGCTGGAACTCGAATTTGGGAACTGCAGATTACGACGCAGGCGCGCTACCGACTGAGCAACTTCCGCCATCTCCTATGAGGACATTGGAGGGCTCGGAGGAAGGCTACAGAGCCTAGCACCCCTTCCTTACCTCCTATTTAATCATTCCGCGCCTGCATAGAGGTTCGCAATAATTTAAAGAATTTCACTTAATCTGAAACACAAGGAAAAAATTGAGTAAAATAAACGGCACTCACTCGAGAGAAGTTTCTCTTGAAATATTTTTTGACCCAGTTTTCACAAAATAAATTGTTCTTTTATTATTGAAATGTATCAGTCAAAAGATACAAATTTAATAAACCACATACAATATCAATAAGACACTGATGGATGGACTTGGAAAGTCCACCTTCCGTTGGGTTGTTTTAACTCTGAGCGGAACTTTTTTGGGGAGGGGACCCTCTGGAACAACTGTTGGGACACAGATGATAGCCTCACGTCAAGGCCATCCAGCGTGTTCTTTAACGTGCACAGGGTGTCTCTCCCACACACGGGACCACGGGCTTAACGTCCCATCCGACGGACGGCGGTCTATTCCAAGCCCATCGGTGTCCCCTACTGACCGTGGGCAGGGCGGGGAGTTTTGCGGAGATAACTCTTAACGTTGACCCAGCTGGGACTCGAACCTGGGAACTGCAGATTACGAGCTTGGCCCACCTTCCGTTAGATGGGATGTTAAGCCATGGCTCCATGTGAGTGAAACCTTACCATGTGCACTTTAAAGAACACACTGGATGGCCTTGACGAGAGGCTACCACCTGTCTCTCAACAGCTGTTCCAGTGGGTCTTCTCCAAAATTTCTCTGAGCCCTAAGTGTCTCTGTGGCCTTCTAAGCTCATTCTGTGCAAAAAAAGTACCGCTTTGAATAGTTGCGTTTTTAAAAAAATTTTCGGGGGGGGAGGGAATTTTGATTTACTTCAAAAGATTAAAACATAAACATTCATAAAAGTAAATATAAAGTTGTTGCTTTGGGTTGTTTACCTCTGAGCGGCACTTTTTTGCACACCATGGGCTAAACGGCCAGGTCACATGGACCCCGAAGGCTCAGAGAAAGTTGGGGGAGGGGACCCACTGGAACAGCTGTTGGGAGACAGATGGTAGCCTCCCATCTAGGCCATCCAGCGTGTTCTTTAACGTGCACAGGGTATGGCTCTCACACACACGGGACCACGGGCTTAACGTCCCATCCGACGGACGGCGGTCTATTCCAAGCCCATCGGTGTCCCCTACTGACCTTGGGCAGGGCGGGGAATTTTGCGGAGATAAATCTCAACGCTGACCCAGCTGGGACTCGAACCTGGGAACTACAGATTACGAGCCTGGCGCGCTACCGACTGAGCCACCCCCGCCCCTATAAATATAAAGAAAAGGTAACTAATTAGTAAATAAACACCAGTGGTACATTTCACATGAACGCTCAATAGTTGCTAAATAAGAAATAATTTTCGAAACATAAATTTAGCCCCCCCCCCCCCCAAAAAAAAAAAAAAAAATAATTACCTCTTAAATACGCAACTATCCTACAGATAAAAGCAATCCAAGCAAACCTAACCTTTAGCGTATCATTAGCCATGTTGCCATTCTGGATAATCCCTTTCACTTGTTTAATAGGAATCATTCCAGGTATTTCCTATTTTTAGTAAACACAATAAACTGTTTTAAATTAGATACAGTATGTACTATTCCGTAAAGTAGTTCTTGATTAAATTCTTTTGCACAACCGTTTAAATCACAACTGCAAAAATACCTTTTAACACACTGATGAGAAATAGTGACGAGTATTGAGACTAATTGAAGCTTTGGATACAACAGACTTACCGCCGTAGCATTTGAACTGGCAGCCAACATAACGATGCAAACGACCCACGCAGGTTAACTTTTGTCTTTTTTTTCCCCAACTTAGCCGTGACTCAGAAGCTTTACCCCACTCTGAGATTGAAATCCGATGTAAAATTAACCGAGTAAGTGCCAAGAGTTTATTTTTGAGCTTCTCGCCTGCAGTACATTTGCTACCATCCATAAAACAGACGTTGACAACAATGTTTCTTACGTTGCTGCCAGATTCCGCATCTAATTATGAATCAATTAGCTAGATTTTTCAGAATCATCTGGCCTCCATATTGCTCTTATGGCGAAGGTCGAGGGATTTATTTGGAAACCATATTCTTTTTCCTTTTCTCAGTGCTGTCGAAATTCCAGGTCAGTTGCCGCAATAGCAGTTAAGAGACAACCAGAAAACGTTTTCAGCTGTCGTTTTTTCTCATCGTTCTTTTCTTTCCTCTTTGTGTTTCATGAAGAGAAGTCGTCTGGCCTACCTTTTGCTGAATACTCATTTCAAAGGTAAGGAAGAAGTTACATTAGAATTGAAATGTTAAGTTATTGTGTGTGTAATAAATGTGAGCTTTGAAATACCAATGATAAAATCTAAAGTTGCAACTGATGGAATTTTAGTCTTATAAGTTTGAAGTGCAGTAATAATTTAGAATCCGAACAATATGCATTTTTTTTCTGGCGGGAACATAAGTTGAGAATGATAAATTAAAAAGCCTGTGATGGCAGCATTGTCGATATTGTTGCATTTGACGGATGATTTCGTCCAAGATTTATTTATTATGCATAAATAATAATTACATATTTGGAATTTAATTCGAAAGTCATTTTTCGCGTGTAACGAATTGTACAGAGTAATTTAAAATATGAAGTTTTGTTCCGAGAGGGAAAAAAAGCATAGGACGCCACAATATTCCACAAATTCTGTAATGGCAGCACTTGTCAAATGTTGGTATTTCGTTATTAGCCAGATTACTTAGTTCAGTAAACCTTATTGCGTGAGGTATCCCATGATGTTTCTTTTATTGCCCAATAATTTTCGAATTTTTTAAAGACCATCTTTCCTTTTTATAACAAAATTAAAATATGTTTGCTTTTTTGAAGTCAATGTAAGAACAGATATAAACACTGATCTGAAAAAACTGGGAAATAAGCGAAAAATTGCTGCTGCCTTTTACAAAAATGAGTATACTGATATTTTTATCGATGTAATTTTTCTTCCGTACCGAGTAACAGTATAGGAATAGAGAGGATGCTGAGCTCCCATTTCGTATTCTAATAATTTCACTTTTAATAAAGATTTAGTAAAAAAATTTGAGTTTTTAAATACAATTAAAAATCAACTTATGAATATTTATTAAAATATAATTTTACTCTGTAATCCCGCAACAGACTGTTTCCTATCTGCCTGTGGGTATACCCGACTGTCCGGGTCAAAGTCAGCCTTTGTGACTCGACTCTTTCTCCCCCCCCCCCCATTGTGGTAAACTACTGTTCTAAATGAATTTCAAAATGCGAGATATCCGGCGGCTTTGTACAAAGGAAGGACAAGTCAAGTATAAAAAAACCGAACTACTGTTCTAAATGAATTTGAATCTCCGTGAGATAATCTTCCAGCGGCTTTGTCCAAACGTAGTTTGGTGTAGTAGATGTGTTTTCACTTCATTGGCGCGCGGGTAAATTACTTTGCACAAAGCCGCAGGATATCTCATAGAATTTAAAATGGCAGAGTGGTTAGCGCGCTTGGCTACTGATCTAAGGGACATGGGCGAACACACCTCCTAGAACGAACAGGCTCACCAATATATGCTATCACTTCATTTTGACGCATACATTTATTATTTTAATGATATATCGTCACTTCCAGAAAGTTACATACACAGTCGTATCAGAATAATATGACCACCTACCTAATAATGGGAATAACCACCCTTGGCCCGGATGACAGCGGTGAGATGGCATGGCCACAATGAGGCCCTGGAAGGTTGCCAGAGGTACACGTGCACATTCGGACTCCAGCAGAGCACAGAGGTTCCAGAGACGTGGTTTTGGGTCCGCACACCGAACCTGTCAATCCAAATGGTCTCACAAGTGCTCTGTGGGATTGAGGTCGGGCGATTTCGCCAATCAAGGGAGAACGGAGACATCGCTGTCACGTTCTTGGAACCAGTCACGCACCACCTTAGCAACCAACAGAACAATGGCAGGGCACAATGTCCTGTTGGTAGACACCATCACTATCAGGGTTTAACATCCAACATGAAAGGATGCATGTGGTCAGCAAGGATGGACATTGCATTATATAAAGGCAAGTTCCAGATGCTCTGCAACATATGGCTGCACTACATCTATAGGGAGAATGCCATGACCACTATCTACGCCAGGGCAAGACAGTGCCACAAAGACACAGCTCATCCACGGCTACCTATGGCAAACAATCCTATAGAATGAAGGTTCATCCATCGGTCAAAACCTAAATTTAATCTGTTCCCCAGTTACCACAAAAATGGTATATAGAACCAAGTTGACTCAGCTCCCGGGGTGGACTCTTAGTCTGGCTTTTCCATCGATAAGCCCGTCGACTGGGGATCTTACTCCCAGCCGTGAGCTTTCAACTTCGTCCTCTCCCTAGTTCCATGGGCTGAAGGCCTCCAGCCTGTCTTCCAACCCACAATTTCACCGAGGCTGCACCAATAAGTCCATTGGACCAGGTTCCCCAAGCCCAGTCCCTCCACTGGGGCTGCAACCAGGAGCTTCTCAGGGGACAAGTCAATAAGCCCACTAGACCAGCCCCTCCCAAACCAATCTGCAGACCCTCAACAGGCCCCTCCACCAGAAGTTACAAGATCTCATGCAAACCACGAACCAAGCCGTGACCCTACTTCACAGAGGCACCATTCAGCCCCCCCCCCCCCACCACGTCAAGGTGGTCCCCTATCGGGGGGAGGGAGCGAGGATGGACAGGTAGCCATTGGCGTTAAGGACCCATCCAGTGATACCAGGAAAACATCCCACAGACATGCACACTGCTGGCCTGTACTTGACCAAAAAGAGTGTCCGGGTGTTGGTTCTCTTGTGTCTAATGGCATATCCACCACTTCTGTGGAGTAGAAACCTCGATTCCTCGGAGAAGGCAACCTTTATCCACTGTCCAATGACAGTAGTCCCGTGCGAACTGCAGGCGTTATTGCCGATGGGCCTTGGTTAACATGGGTGCCTTTATGCAGTGTCAACTCCAGAGACCCATGTGTAACAGGGTTTACTCTACTATTATTGGGAACACGTACCTGGGTGCTCCAGCATTCGAGTAGTCAATTGCTGCCCTATTGAGCGTCAATTGCCCTTTACCAGTCGACAGAGGCGACGTTCTCCTCTGGGGTCAATGGCCTTTGGGGCTCCACAGTTATGTCTGGAGGTACTTGGTGTGCCAGCAGTCTATTCTTGGTTCACCCTTACTACATCACCTCGCGAACAGCCCACAAATTCTGCTGTTTCCAAGATACTTCCACCACTGGCACGGTAGCCAATGATCATTCCTTTTTGAATGTCCATCAAATCAATACCTCTGCCCATTGTACTCACGTTATGCACTATGGCTCATCTGTCCTGGCTGGCTGTTTATATATATCCATGTGGTCGACCTTGTCATGTGCACTCTGTGACATGCCTGGGGGTACACTGATTCCGTGGGTGGTCATATTATTTTGATATGACTGTGTGTGTATATATATATAGCTTTTCATTAATTTATTTATACACTTAATTTAAATCACTACTCTTAAACATCTTTAGATGTTATGTACCTTTTTAAATTAGGGAGGGACATCATAGTCCACATCATTTATCTGAATCACCATTTTTGGGTACCTTTAATTCTTGTTTATTGACATATCTGGTAGTCTATGTGTTAGTGAATACCATTTACCTGAATCGCTACTCCAGCTTTTGTGCTAGGTTTTCCAGATATAAATAAGAATAAATACCCCCTCAAGCAGCTGCTTGCCACAGAGGTCTGACAGGAGCCTGTCAGTTTATATGCCATAGTAGGTCTGAGGATGGCAGGACCTCAGCAGATAAATGACACATACATCCATGCCTCACCTGAGACTCGAACCCAGGTCCCTTCAATTAATTTGTTCATATGATTTAATTGAATCACTAACCTTGTCCACTCTCTATCATATATATATAATGAACCATTTCTCATTTCTAGGAAAGCACATATATTTCATCAAGTTCAAAGTATATGATAAAAATATATCACTGAATTTGCTCATTTGGTGTTCTATTTACTTTTATTTCCATTACTCATAGAAAAGTTAATGTGTATTTTAAAACTCTTTGAATATTATTTATAGTATGACATAAATTAATCATTACCCCTGTTAATTTTCGATTCCTTTTATATTTTTTTCCTCAACTTTAGGAGTTTTAAACATTTCTTCATTTGAATTATTACATGATTACATTAAATCACAGGCTAATTTAACGCGAATATTTCCTCACTTTAGAAGTTTTATGCATTTCTGCATTAGGTTTATATATAAATTAATTTGAATCACTCCCAGTTTTGAGCATATTTAATATTTTCCACTTCTCTTTGGGAGTTTTAGGTATTTCTTCAGTTGGTTTACATGAATTTACTCCTAGTTTTGTGAAATTCTTAATATTTTTTTCCCTCGCCCTCTAGGAGATTTATGCATCTCTTCAATTGGTTTAGTATATATCATTTGATGATTTACCTCAAAATATTTTGCAATTCTTAATGTTCTCCTCACTTTCAGAAGCTTTATGTATGTATTTCTTCAACGAGATTTAACACATATATATTATAAAATGAATCATTCATTTTGCTAGTTTTATGTATTTTTTTTCCAGGTATAGTTGCTAATCGCGCTGATTATTTTATTATTTATGTAAATATTTATGAAAAATTACTTAAACATGAAATAGTTGATAATTTTCACACTATTGTAATTTGGGTTTGTTTGAAATCATGAAAGATACATTGTTTCGACCTCAAATTTTATTCGTTTTCAGTGAAAGAATGATATTACAAGAGGAATTTTTAATAATTACTCTCTCACCTCATAATATTCCAAAGGTTCCTTCTTGATTTTTGAAATTGTTATCAGTAAAGATACAGCGATTGAATTTTAACTACTTTGTTTTACTTCATTTTAAAATTCGGCAAAATATATTTTCCGTTTTTTACATTTTTGTCAAGGAATTGATTTTATTCAAAGTTTGATAAATTGTATCAGCATTAAAAATTGGTTCATTTGAAACCATAGGCAATAATTTCGC
Organism: Ryuthela nishihirai; assembly: GCA_038380435.1. NCBI lineage: Eukaryota > Metazoa > Arthropoda > Arachnida > Araneae > Heptathelidae > Ryuthela > Ryuthela nishihirai. The sequence goes on along the minus strand of JAWZYU010000031.1, from coordinate 18,399,494 downwards.
TTTCAATTTCATTCAAACGAAACGATGTGCGGAAATAACCAGCAGCAAGCACACACAGGGTATGGATCTCCCGCACACTGAGTCACGGCTTAACGTCCCATCCGCCGGACGACGGTCTTTCCAAGCCCATCGGTTTCTCAGTTGGCAAAATTTGATTTTCGAGTTGGAAAATTTTCGATTTCTCCCCTACTAACCATAGTCCTTCGCTACACCCCTGGCTGTAAGTGGTCGTATCAGTGAGTAGCAGCAGATTAAGGTCTGCCAACAGGGTCGGAATGCCTGCCTAAGACTTCAGGCAAGAACTTCTTGTACAGTAGGACCACACAGTGCGCTAGTAGAAGACAAACGAAATCTTTAAACAAAATCTCTTCCCAAGATTAATTTTAATAAGAAAAAACAAAATTCTTTCGTTTATTGAGACATTATCGAAATTTGTGTGGAAAAATGACACAGGTAAATGATCCACAATTTACGAGCAATGAATTTTTGAGAGAATTCATTGAATTATATCATTTGTACTCTTGTCTGTGGAAGGTAAAATCGGAAGACTATAATAACAAAACAAAGAGGTTGGGTTGTTTTACCTCTAAGCGGCACTTTTTTTGCACACCATAGGCTAAATGGCCAGGTCACATGGACCCCGAAGGCTCAGAGAAAGGTGGGGGAGGGGACTCACTGGAACAGCTGTTGGGAGACAGATGGTAGCCTCTCGTCAAGGCCATCCAGCGTCTTCTTTAACGTGCACAGGTTATGGCTCTCCCGCACACAGGGCAAAGGCTTAACGTCCCATCCGACGGACGATTGCGTACGAAGAACTTATGAGCTCGTGTAGAAAAATTAATATGGATATCGATCTGGATTTTGTGAGAAAAAAAAATATCCAATCTTCGGACTGTTTTTAGGAAAGAAAGAAAGTTGAATCTTCTAAGCAACTTGGAACTTCGGCAGAGGAAGTCTACGTTCCTAAACTGTGGTACTACGATTTATTGAAATTTACGATAGACCAGGAAACTCATCGAAACTCTTTGAAGAAACTGGATCATCAGCGAGAGGAGATGGAAGAGGAAGATCAGACTCGGATGAGCAGCAAAACATTAGAGGTAAGAATTATTTTTTTTGTAATTAAAGTAGATTGAAACCTCACTATTTTGGACAAATAGGTAGGAGTAGTAGTCCAAGTGAGTGAATAGCAGCAACATATATATTCATATTCAGTGACCTAAAAAAGTGGGAGGAGACTGGATTTTAGAAGATGCTAAAAAATTACATGAAATAATGCAAAAGTTTCATATTTTATGGCCTCCATTACTTTTACTAGCATTTTTATGGGAGGGGTTAGATTCAAATTCTTTTGCCCTGGATAGATTCAAAGGTGCAATGGTTTTTCTCGGCCCTGGTATATAGGAACCCCAAGACTGAATTTTTTATTTTCATATTTAAGGTAATCAATCTAGTGACAGAACTAAGCCGGGGCACTCTCCCGAGAATCATAGTGGACCGGTGGGGAGGGTCCTTACTGAATTTCTGTTGGGTTGTTTTACCTCTGAGCGGCACTTTTTTTGCACACAGTGGGCTAAATGGCTAGGTTACATGGATCTGAAGGCTCAGAGAAGGTTGGGGAAGAGGACCCACTGGAACAGCTGTTGGGAGACAAATGGTAGCCTCCCGTCAAGGCCATCCAGCGTGTTCTTTAATGTGAACAAGGTATAGCTCTCCCACACACGGACCCACGGCTTATCGTCCCATCCGACGGACAGCGGCCTTTCCAAGCCCATCGGGGTCTCCTACTGACTGTGGAGTTTTGCAGAGATAAATCTCAACGCTGACCCAGCTGGGACTCGAACCTGGGAACTTACAGATTACGAGCATGGCACGCTACCAACTGAGCCACCCCCGCCCCTCCTTACTGGATTCAGAGGAATATTTTTCTTAACTGAAATTGTTAGGTGAAATCAGTCTTTGCTATTTTGGCACTCTGGGTAAGATAATTATTTGGCTCTTTCGAATTTAATTGATGGAAAAAATTACTCATATGCAAGTTTAAATTTATTTCATTTGAACAAAAATTATATTCAGTATTGACAAAATAAATATATTATCATAAAATATGTTTAAAAAAAGTCATCTATAATTAGAAGATAATATATAATAATTTGAACTGAAAAATGGGCGCACATCACCTGTATTTGTTACATAGCTCCCAAGGTAATTAAACTGACAGATTTTTTTTTTGCAAAAATAAATATTATCTAAATAACTAATTACCCTTTTTAAACTATTTTTTTCAATAGTTTTGGAAAAGAACTATCGACCTATTGCAATTTTCCCAATTTAAAATACTTTTCCTCCTTACAGATTGGTTTAATTATAGAATATTTCAAATCATCCACAAAGGTTCCTGTTTCTATTGATAAATTAATAAATATAAACGAGTAAATGAAATTTGTGTCTAGATACTATTTTCAATATTTTTGCATTTATCATATCCTACACCCAACAAATCCATTTCCATTCGATGTGCTACCAAATTTGTGGGACAACCTGTAGAATACCTTGCAATTTAAAAAATAAAACAGGTTGGGGGGAAAATCGCAAACATATATATTATTAACAAAAGACATTTATGACACAATTTTAGATAAATAACCTCAAGGTCTGTAAATGTACAAGGTAACAAGGTAAACCTCAAGGTCTGTAATAACTACCAAGGGTCTGTAAATGGTAGCTAGGTAGGCACTGGAAGGAGAGCTATGCACCAATCCCCTGTGATGATGCATAGAACCGGCCAGGCCTAGCACCTAATGTCCAACCCCGCCTTCTCGTGGTGCGGACGGTTAGTAACTTTCAAAAGAGATACTCTCTTGTGGAAGTGAACGGAAGGGGAGGGCTGCCAGATTAGTGTGGCCTACTGATCTGGACAACTATAGCTACTTTTCTTTTTTTTTTCTACCCTGCTGGACTGAATTAAGGCTCTGAGCTTGATTATGGATCCTGAATTTGCTCCACTGGTGGGCTTCTGTGGAAGGAAAATCTTCCGCTGTGTTTTCTGTTTCTTTGTGGGTTGACAGCCCCAAGTGAATAGATTCACAGGATATGTTTATCAGCTGGTGGATAATCCTGAGCAGAAGTCATCGCAGGCACCTGAACTCTTTGCTTCTATTGGCATCGTCAAATTCTACATTGGAGGAAGTCTTCCAGTGTAGATGGATTCAGCCTTTAGTAGTGGGGGAATGGGTCTTTGCCCCATGTCTGCGATTAGGGGGCTGTTTGATATTGTCGGCATTCCCTCTCTCAATAAACATAGTTTCTTTAAACATCCCACTAACCATTTTCTCTCCATAGGTAGTTGGAATGTGAGGACTCTGCACAGAGCTTTTTCTCTTGATGTCCTCACACAAGAATTCCACCGTTATAATTTAGATATTCTCGGCTTGCAAGAGACCAGATGGACAGATAAAGGTCAGATTCTTAAAAATAATCTTAAATTTCTCTTTTCAGGGAGGGACGACAATAAGCATCACCAAGGCGTGGGTCTGCTTCTCAGCAGACACGTTAGCGATGCTCTTCTAGGATACGAGTGCATTAATGAAAGGTTTCTTACAGCAAAATTTCAGACAAGCGTTAAAGACTTGAATGTTATCTGCTGTTATGCCCCCACTGAGGATGCCGATGAGGATGAGAAGGATAGGTTTTATGAACAACTTCAGGATATTTTGAATTCTGTCAAGAAAGGAGATATTACCCTTGTTCTTGGTGACTTCAATGCCAAAGTTGGTACTGACTCTGACCTTTGGGGAAGAGTAATAGGTCCTTTTGGTATTGGTAGCTGCAAATGGGCAACGTCTCCTACAGGTAAGTAAACTCAATGGATTCAGAATAACTAACACTTATTACAAACACCGCAACATACATAGGTACACATGGGTTTCACCTGATGGGCTGCATAAGAATATGATTGATTACATATTAATTAACAGCAAATGGGCTAGTTCTGTTAGGAATACCAGGACATATAGGGGAGCTGAAATTGGATCTGACCATTACCTTGTTAAAAGTGTGTTGCAACTTAAACTTAAAAAGTGTTGTGCTAGGGTTAAAAAATTTACTTTTAATACTGAAGCTCTGAAAGATCCAGTTATAGCCAAAGCTTACCATGATAGGTTACTTAGTCATTATGACAGTCATGGTTTGCTTACTACTGAAGTTGAGGAAGAATGGGATCATTTTAAACAGGCTTTTTTGGACACTAACAGTACTCTTTTAGGAAAAAAGGTGCAGAAGAGGCAAAATTATCTGAGTGATAAGGCACTTGAGCTTATTTCGGAAAGAAAGAACTGCAGGAATGCCCTTAATCAATACCCTACTAGTCCTAATAGAAAGCATTACAGAGACCTTAATAAACTTGTAAAGGATCAGTTAGCTTCTGATAAGAATCTCTGGCTTGATGGCTTGGCTGACAAAGCCGAGGAAGCAGTTAGACAGCACAACAGCAGAGAGCTGTACCAGATAGTTAATGTTTTGTGTGGTAGAAAACTGACTGGCATACAAAGATTGAAGGATAAACAAGGTAAGGTTATAGAAGGGGAGGATTCTGTCATGGCTAGGTGGGCTGAGCATTTCAGTGATGTTCTAAACAATGTAGTTAGTTCTACTCCCATTGTTTGCAATGATGATAGATGCATTGGGGTGGCTTTAATGTTGGCCCTATAACACAATCTGAAGTTATTTTGGCTGTTTCTAAACTTAAATTTCATAAATCCCCAGGGGTAGATGAAATTACTACGGAAATGCTTAGAGCTGGGAATGTTTCGGTTACCACTTGAATGACTGAAATTCTGAATCTCTTTTATGATAAAGGCATGGTTCCTAAGGATTTTACCAGAGCTATTGTTATCCCTATTTTCAAAAAAGGTGATCGCAGTTCTTGTGATAACTATAGGGGTATCAGCCTACTCTCTGTTCCAGGTAAAGTTCTTTCCATGATTGTGCTTAATAGAATTAAGAATCTGGTTGACAGTCAATTGCGTGATGAGCAATGTGGATTCAGAAGTGGTAGGGGATGTGTGGATCAGATATTTTCCCTTAGGCAGATTCTTGAGAAATGTTTAGAGTTTCAGAAACCTTTGGTTGCTAGCTTTGTTGATTTCAAAAAGGCTTTCGACTCTGTTGATCGTCATAATTTGTGGTTGATTGTGAGATCATATGGTATACCAGACAAGTTAGTTAACATAATGAAAGCTCTCTATAATAACACTGAGTCGTGTGTGAGAGTTGGTAAGGCTTGTAGCAATTGGTTTAGCATTACTTCTGGTGTTCGACAAGGGTGCATTTTGTCTCCTTTTCTTTTTAGCTTGGTTATTGATTATGTTATGCGAAATTCACTTCAAGGGAAAGATTTTGGCCTTAAATGGGCTGGAGATACGAAAATTTCTGATTTAGATTATGCTGATGATTTAGACCTTTTGGCAAATGATGTTGATGAGATGAACTCTTTCATTCGAGCTCTTGATGAGACTGGTAGTAGAATAGGTTTGGTTATAAACAGAGAGAAAACTAAAGTGATGAAAATTGGTCAGGCAGGCTGTGATTCAGTTAATCTGAATGGTTGCAGTCTTGAGCAGGTGTCACAGTTTAATTATCTTGGGAGCTATGTAACAGATAATGGTGATGTGCGGCATGAGATTAACAGACGAATAGGGATTGCTGCTGGGACTTTTAAGAACCTATGGAGAGTGTGGAGAAATAGGCGTATACACCTAAAGACTAAAATTAGGCTGTATAATAGTTTGGTTCTTTCTAGGGTTAGTTATGGTAGTGAAACTTGGACACTTTGTAAACAAGATAACAGGAAACTAGATGCTTTTGATTCCAGATGCTTACGCAGTATCTTGGGCATTAGGTGGTTCAACTTTGTAACTAATGATGAGATTAGGCAAAGGAGTTTGCAACCTCCTTTAAGCAGCATATTGTGCAGAGAGAGACTCCGTTGGTTTGGCCATGTTGCCCGTATGAATAATTATAGATTGGCGAATAGGGTTATGAACAGTGTGCCTAAAGGCCTCAGAAAGAAGGGGTGACCTAGGATGCGGTGGGCAGACAATGTCAAACAGGACCTTGTTAGAATTGGTGTGCAGTGGCCAGATGCAGTAGATGTAGCTCAGGATAGACTTGCTTGGAGAACTAAATTGCACGGTTTGGTTGGACCTCCGTAGCCCATGGCTGCTTGAGGATGATGATGATGATGAACCTCAATCAAAACTCAACCGTTTGAACTATTTTGTTTTGCCAAGGAACAACTCCTTGGTTATTAAAATACCTCAGATATTGTACTCTGTTGGATTCTGCATCACATGAACTGTTCCTTTCAAATCCTGTTTGCAAGCCAAAGAGTCCAGTTGTACTGTTCCTCCAATCTCCTGGAATTAGAGTTCCACTCGGAACATCTTCATGATCAGATACGTTAACTGGAATGTAAGTAGCGCTATTTTTCCTGAGGAGAAAGTTGGGGAGGACACAACACGCCATCACTACAAGTTCAGCTTTCTCTAGAGTCAAATATATTTTGGTCTGAATGATTCGGAACCTACTGGCCAAAATGCCAAAAGTATTTTCCACAACACGTCCTGCTCGGGAAAGCCTATAGTTATAAATCTTCTTCTCTTGAGTCAAAACTTTCTCAGGAAAAGGTTTCAGTATATTTTCGTGAAGGTCAAAAGAATCGTCTGTGATGAATACAAAGTTCATTTGCTCTTTCGTTTCATCTGTTGTTGGCAGTTTCAACTTCCTTTGAGTTAGTCTTTGGTGAAATAAAGTAGTTTCAAGTATTCCACTGTCCGAAAGGCTTCTGTTTTTCCCATCTTCCACCATTATGAATTCATGATTTGCATTCACAACAGCCATTAGGATTATGCTGAAAAACTTTCTGTAGTTAAGGTAGAATGAACCACTGTGAGGTGGAGGGTGTATTCGAATGTGCTTACCACCTACAGCTCCTCCACAACTGGGAAAATTCCAATACTCTTCAAAGTCCTTGGCTACAGTTTGCCACTCAGTTTCATTCAAAGGAAACTGAAAAAATAAAAAATAAAGTTTTTCTCACCAGTATATTGTTTATGATGGGTTCAAGATAGAAGCTGCCCAAGGTGAAAATTTTTTTAAAAACGTCATTTTTAATATCATCACAGTGGGGTGGTTCAATCAGTATTGTGCCGGGGCCCGTAATCTGCAGTTCCCAGGTTCGAGTCCCGCCTGGGCCAGTGTTAAGATTCATCTTTGCAAAACTCCATGCCCTTGGTTAATAGGTGACATTGTTGGGCTTGAAAAGACTACCGTCCATCGGATGGGACATTAAGCATTCGCCCTGTGTGTGAGAGAGCCATACCCTTTGCACACTAAAGAACATGTTGGATGGCATTGAGAGGGTACCATCTGTCTCTCAACAGCTGTCCAGTGGGTCCACTTCCCCCAACCTTCTCTGAGCACTTGGGGGTTAGTCCATTGTGTAAAAAAAAAAGTGCCACTTAGAGGTAAAACAACTGAACTCTGGAAGAGATAAAGGTCCATATAGCAGAGATAAAACCCTCTTACAACAGAAAGCTTTTCAACTAAGTAGTTATGACATCATCATCGAAATAAAACTTATTACAGAAAAACATTCAGGGCATCTTGCCCCCTCTTGACTGTAATTTCAATTGCAAATTTCACAATCAAAATGGTGAATTTCTCTTTCATGTTAAAAATTGGCACACAGTTCATCCTCAAGGATTAAAAAAAAAATAAAATAAATACCCCCTCAAGCAGCTGCTTGCCAAAGAGGTCTGACAGGAGCCTTTCAGTTTATATGCCATAGTACAAGGTCTGAGAGGATGGCAGGGCCTCAGCAGAAAAACGACACATACGTCCATGCCTTACCCGGGGCTCGAACCCAGGTCCCTTAGATCAGTAGTCAAGCGCGCTAACCACTCAGAGACTTTTAAAAACCAACATTTTTGCAATTTCTATCAGAAGATTCATTTCAATCCTGAAAAGTTAGATATTCTTATATTATTTATTTTTATTGTTACTACTAGTGTATTTTAATACTGATGTTGTTGACAAGGACCCTGAGGGTTGAGAGGTTAGGGGGAAGGGACCCATTGGACAGCTGTTAGGAGACAAATGTTAGTCTCCTTTCAAGGCCATCCAACTTGTTCTTTAATGTGCACAAGGTATAGCTCTCCGCACACAGGGCCACGACTCAACATCCCATCTGATGGAGATGCCTTTCCAAGCCCATTGATGTCCCCTACTGACTGTGGGTTGGGTTGTTTTACCTCTGAGCGGCACTTTTTTGCACACCATGGGCTAAATGGCCAGGTCACATGGACCCCGAAGGCTCAGAGAAGGTTGGGGGAGGGGACCCACTGGAACAGCTGTTGGGAGACAGATGGTAGCCTCCCGTCAAGGCCATCCAGCGTGTTCTTTAACGTGCACAGGGTATGGCTCTCCAGCACACGGAGCCACGGCTTAACGTCCCATCTGATGGACGGCGGCCTTTCCAAGCCCATCGGTGTCCCCTACTGACCGTGGGCAGAGCGGGGAATTTTGCGGAGATAAATCTCAACGCTGACCCAGCTGGGACTCGAACCTGGGAACTACAGATTACGGGCCTGGCGTGCTACCGACTGAGCCACCCCCACCCCCTACTGACTGTGGGCAGGGAGTTTTGTGGAGATAAATCTCAATGCTTGCCAAGCTGGGAACTGCTTTAATTTGGGAACTGCAGATTAAGAGTTTTCAGACCGACTGAGCACCCCACCCTTTAGCGTTATGATAATGCAAATTAATATGAATAATTTTCTTTCTTTTTTTCAGAATAGGTTTGCAATGTGCAAAAAAAATTTTTTTTAATTGATTCAATAAACTCGAATTTTAACGATATAATGTTTAATGCAGACTCCTATTGTGATTTCAGATTAATTCAGAAGAACTTCGAAATGTCATTCCCAAAACGAATTTGCCACATGTGAACAGAATAAAGAAACGGAAAGCAGAATCCAGCAGTCATATAAGCCAAAATCTACTGGTGAAGGCAGCTGCTGCACTTGACCAATCATGCATTTGGCATTATAGTTTCCACCAAACTGCGCAAAATGAATGATGATCAAAGACTTTTTGCGGAATTTTATCACCAAAATTCTGTTTAAAGGATTGACAAAACAGTTATCCCAAATGCTCACACTGCTACTACTACTAATCATCCGCAGTTATTATCACCAAATCTATAGCAGCACAATCACTCTCATGGAATTGAACCTTATAGTACTCCTCACAATAGAAAGATGCTGCTGCCACCACCACTGAAGCACATGCCAAATACAAGGAATAGATTACATCCTTCTCTTTGATCTCTTTACTGTCATCTGGACCCAGAGCACAGTCACCTGATGTCAAGTGATTTGAGCTGTGCCAGTGAGGCAAAGTACACACAGGTGTTGAAGTGGTAATTATCATAACCTCTGGGGACAATAATATTCTGTGCTGTGAGAATTACTTTTAATTGGAAGTCCTCCCTTACAAAGCTTGCATTTAAATTTCAGCAAATGACTGGAAAATCAATGGCTTTTCAAGTGGTTATCAAAGAAATTTCTGAAAACTACATGTAATATATTTGTCCTTTGTTCTAGTTACAAGTGCGTCAAAGTTCTGCTGGAAATATGCACAAGTTAACTATTTTTTGCTTCCATTACCCTTATTAGCATTCTCAAAACACCAAAGACCCTACCTGGTGTAGTGGTTAGCCTACCTAAGACCAGTGTGGATTGTGTGTTTGATGTTGTATTAGAAACCAGGCCAAGCCTAATATAGCTTCTAGGTTATTCTGTTCTTTGTGCAGGGAAATAGTTTCTCCCTATAAAAAAATTTAAAAAGGGGGATATATACCATTTAATAAAATAGATGTATATTTAAAAAGTTTGTGTAAATACTTCTTTCCACATTTTCAATTTTCTTAAGTCTCTGTTGCAGTTGAATATTCAAATTTCCATAACTCTTTAAACATGAATCAAACACTGTCAAAAAAAAAATCTAGATTTTTAGTTTGTCACATTTTCTCATAAAAACGCTTATTTTAGAAGTAATAGAGCTTCAAAATTAGTTTCCACTGACATAACATGGAGGTCATGGGCATCAAAGGTGGTTTGTCCCCTCCCATACAAATCTGGAAATTTTTCTTTTTAAATTATAGGCAAACTGGAGGATCTACCATTATATACTGTAAGGAAGTAATGGCTCTCTTTCAAAGATTCTCCCCCATGCCCCAGAGAAATACATGCAGACGTCATTGATTGGGAAGGGGGGGGGGGGTAAGAGTTCAGTAGTGGATTTAGAGTCCCTAGGGCCTTAAGCAGAATTTTAAGAAACAAATAAACTTGCAGAACAATTTGAGGGCCCCTCTGTAGCTGGGCCCTAATTGTCTGCTTGTCAGCAAATCCATCAGGGTGTGTGTGTGTGTGTGTGTGTGGGGGGGGGGGGGGGGGGGGGGGGTTGAAGGGCTCAAAATTCAATATCCCTATATGTGTATGTCACCTATATTTTCAACCAACTCTTAAAACAACTACCCCAGCTCCCCTATTTCAAAACTATACCAATGAATCCTAACATGACACATTCATTTGTTCTCAATACTCAACTTAAAATACATACTCTCTCAAAATGACTCCATTTTCCTGTGATATATCAACTCAGATGCTGTTTCCCCCTCCTCCAAATGATACTTATTTCTCCCAACTAATATTTGTACCAGCTGTTTTGCTGAGTAAATGTTAGCTAACATAAACTATTTTACAGTTCTTGTAATTTTTTTCATATAAATTATACATAACATTAAACATACAGAATACCAAAGGCAAATTACGAGGTAAGATCAAATATTCAGAATTAATCACTCATTTGTTTTTGAGTAAGAGTCATATATATATATGGCTACTTATCAAAGGGACCTGGGTTTGAGCCTTGGGTAAGGCATGAATGTTTGTGTTGTCTTTCTGCTGTCTCTCCTTCCTCACAGATCTTCTACTATGGTGTATTAAACTGGCAGGCTCCTTTCAGACCTCTGGGGGCAAGCAGTTGTTTGAGAGGTATTTATTTTTATTTATTACAAATTAGTTCAAGCTGACCCCACCTGGACAGTCCAAGACTACCTAGATTCCTAATGCCACGATAGCAATAGCAGCAAAAGAAATGTATATATTAATACTCTTAGATAAGTACATACATACTTTATTGTTCACATCCTCATTTGTTAGATATATATATATCTTAAATCAACCTGTAATTTAACTAAAATTTATATTTAAAAAAATCATGACATCACTGATTTCGCTCTCATGGTCTCAGGTACCAAAGTAACTTTAGTAAAGGTTCAGGCATTCTCAGGATCAGAATAAATTAAATTTCAAATATTTTCTTGCAATTCAAAAATATATATAGCTAAATAAAATTTTGATTATAATTTGAAATAGTCTTATTTATTACCTTTATTATCCTAGTTCCAATACTGTTGGTTCTATCTTTTGCAGTTTAGTTTTTACATGGGGGAGGAAGAAAGATAATGTATGGTAATGGGCGAAACCCTTAGCTTGCTGTAGGTTATAAGTGAAGCTGTGTGTCACATTTGGTAGTCTCAGCTCTTTTCACTTAAATGTTTCTAGAGGTAGAAATGTTGGGGGTTGGGGTGTTTTACCTCCGAGTGGCACTTTTTATACACAATAGGATAAATGGGCAGGTCACAAGTTCAACAGCATTTTGGTCTCCAGATATTCAGGGGGGAATTTTTTCTGAGCCTGGTGGTTCAGAGAAAGTTTGGGGAGGAGGCCACTAAACAGCTGTTAGTAGATGGTAGCATTTGGTCAAGGCTATTCAGCATGTTCTTTAATGTGTACAGGGTATGTTACAAAGGACTGTGGCTTAATGTTCCATCTGATGATCAGTGGCCTCTGCAAGCCCATTGGTGTCGCACACTGGGAGTAGGTCATAAGGACCCCAAAGGCTCAGAGAAGACTGAGGGAGGGGAACCACTATTGGGAGACAGATGGTAGCCTCCCATCGAGGCCATTCAGCGTGTTCTTTAATGTGCACAGGGTATGACTCTCCCATACACAGTACCATGGCTTAATGTCTCATCCGATGAACAGCAGCCTTTTGAAGCCCATCAGTGTCCCCTGCTGACCGGGCAGGGAGGAGTTTTGCTAGCCCAGTTGGGGCTTCAACCTGGAAACTGCAGATTACGAGCCTGGCGCACTACCGAATGAGCCTCCCCCCACCCTAACCTTCACAGGAGGTTGCCATCTATCTCCTAACAGCTGTCCAGTGGGTCCCCCTTCACCCAGCCCTCTCAGAACCTTTGTAACTTGGTCATTTATGGGGAGGGTTCACTCAGAGGATGTGCACCAAATTTGTAATCTGAAGCTCCCAAGTTAAAGTCCCACATGTGGCAGCACTGATTTGTCTTTGCTAACCCTCTCTGCCCTTGGTGACAAAGCAAGCTTGAAAAGTCTGCTGTCCGTTAGATGGAATATTGTCATGAGCAGGAAAGCAATGCCCTATCCCCAAACCTTCTCTGAGCCATTGGGGTGCTTTGCAACCTGACCAATTTAGTCCATTATGTGCAAAACAAAGTGCCGCTCAGAAGTAAAACAAAACTCAAAGCCATAGTTTTATCAGATTAAAATAACTGAAATATTCGTAACTAAGAATATTAAATCTTACTTACTGCGAGATATTTATTCCGAAGGACTTTTACAATTGCTGCACACGTTTCTGGAATTATCATGCCAAGTGACTGAGCAGATATTGCAGTAGAGAACTGTCAAGTTTCGATACACTCACCTGTGGCAAGATATCGTAGAGTTGCTGCCAGTCTTCATATTCAGGAGTAATAGCCATTCTCATGGGGGTGTTTCTTCTTTTAATTAATGGAGTGACGGCTTCCAAGAGTTCCTGGAAATTGGCTTCTGACATTCTTAAGAAATATTTAAAATCACTTTTATCACATTCTTCCAGTTCCCTCAAGATAGGCATTACCGAAGGCTTGCGAAAATTTTGTGGTCGTTTTTTTCTCTTCGACTTTCGGAATGAATAACATGACAAATTAATACTTCCAAAGCAGCTCTCTTCTTTCTGTTCAGTTTACGCATGTCGAAAAGGAAAGTTTAGAAATTAACCGTAATATCTTCAAAACGTAGAATGTCGTCACCAAAACGCTGTTGATACTGTAAACAAACGTGGTGCTATCACAAGCGATTCCTTATTCCTCAGTGCAGTCGTTCAGTAGCTCTGCACTCTGTCGTGATGCATTGTGGGTGGGGAAAGGTACTTCCTGTTGACGAGAGTAGCAGTGCGCATGAGCAGCAAGAGTGAGTTACATCGCGGTTACATCCCCCGGGCAACAGGGGTTCCGCACCCACTGCCCTTTATGCGTATGGACCTGATGATAAGGGGGCCGAGACCCCCTTTACAAATAGGTCCAGCTTAGAAAGAAGGATGTATAAGAAGAAGAAGGGCAACAGGGGAATTCCTAGTAGAGAAAAGAGCAGTTAAACCGTCAGCTGCAAGTTAATTCTAACTCTTCTCACAACAAAAGGCCGGTGGGCCAAGTATGACGTCTTCATTAGTAATAAAAATATATAAATAAATACCCCCTCAAGCAGCTGCTTGCCACTAGAGGTCTGACAGGAGCCTGTCAGTTTATATGCCATAGGAGAAGGTCTGAGAGGGATGGCAGGACCTCAGCAGAAAAACAACACAAACAGCCATGCATTAACCCGGGGCTCGAACCCAGGTCTCTTAGATCAGTAGCCAAGCGCGCTAACCACTCGGCCATGGGACGGCTAAAATAAATACTCCCTCAAGCAGCTGCTTGCCACAGAGGTCTGACAGGAGCCTGTCAGTTTATATGCCACAGTAGAAGATCTGAGAGGATGGCACGACCACAGCAGAAAAACAACACATACATCCTATGCCTTACCCGGGCTCGAACCCAGGTCCCTTAGATCAGTAGCCAAGCGCACTAACCACTCGGCCATGGGACGGCTTCACTAGTAATAATAATAATAATTTATTCGATCCAGGGGGTTACAGTAAAACCAAGGTACAGGTAATTTAAACGTTTTTTTTAAATTAATTTAAACGTTCATTTGTATTATTACCTATTGGGGCATTTTTGTACTAATATTTTTATTAAGGTTTATTTATAAATATACCATATTTTGAAGGTAAATTATTCGTATATATTAGCATAATGATAAATTTTAATAAATAAGAATAATTTTTCTTCTGTATAAGGCATATTTATAAAAAAAAGAATTAATTAGAAATAAATTTCTAAGAATTTTTCTACACACAGGACTACTTACGATGACGTCATAACTTGGTTCATCGGCCTTCTGTTATAGGTGTTGTTGTGGTTAGCACGCTTGGCTACTGATCTAAGGGACCTGGGTTCGAGCCTCGGATAAGGCATGGATGTTTGTGTTGTTTTTCTGCTGAGGTCCTGCAATCCTCTCAGACCTTCTACTATGGCATATAAACTGACAGGCTCCTGTCAGACCTCTGTGGCAAGCAGCTGCTTGAGGGGGTATTTATTATTATTTTTTTTAGAATGTGTCGCTGGGTGTGACGCCCATGGGGCTGACCATGAATTTTTTGGCTGGCTAAACTAATCGATAAAGATATGATACACATTCGTGGACATCCGTCGAAGGGGAGACAGAGTGGGGCGCTTTCCCCCTTAAAATCTGGAAATGTGTTTTATTTCAACTTTCAAGAATTTTGATTTATTTTTATTTGATAAACTATAGTGGGCTCTAGTGGGATAAACTCTAGTGGGCTTGTCCTGGTTTCTTATACAACATATAAGAACATATATAGGGTTTCCCAATTACAAAAATATTTCACCGGACAATATGTATTTTTAGTGTCTTATATATACTACGGGACTCAAAATTATAGAAATACAACTATTGTGCTGGATTTCAAAGCAAGTAGTTTTAGTTAAGTTTGAGATTTCTTATGAAACGACCGCATTTTCGGGGGGAGAATGCTGAGAAAGATTCGAGGGTGCGAATATGATCTTACTGATAGAGTTGGGTTGGGTTGTTTTACTTCTAATGGTTCTTTTCCTCACGATGAGCTAAATGGCCAGGTCACAAGGACCCCGAAGTTTGGGGGAAGGGACCCACTCGAACAGCTGTCGGAAGAGATATGGTAGTCTCCGGTCAAGGCCATCCAGCATGTTCTTTAACCTGCACATAGTATGACTCTCCCGCACAAGGAGCCACGGCTTAACGTCCCTTCCGACGGACGGCGACCTTTCCAAGCTCATTATTGACCCTTACGGCCGGGGAGTTTTGCGGAGATAAATATTAAAGTTAGCCCAGCTGGGACTCGAACCTGGGAATTGAAGATTATGAGGTCTAGCACGTTACTGACTGAGCCACTTCCTCCACCTACTCTAAATAACCGTGGGCTCAGAGAACGTTAGTGTGGGGAGAGGACCCACTGAACAACTAGTGCATTGTCTCATATTTCGTGAGCTATATTTCTTTTACATAAACGCCAAATGGTTAGCTCTTGTCCTCCAAACAAAGACACCCAGGCTCAGTCGGTAGCGCGCCAGGCTCGTAATCTGTAGTTCCCAGGTTCGAGTCCCAGCTGGGTCAGCGTTGAGATTTATCTCCGCAAAACTCCCTGCCCTACCCACGGTCAGTAGGGGACACCGATGGGCTTGGAAAGGCCACCGTCCATCGGATGGGATATTAAGCCGTGGCACCGTGTGCAGGAGAGCAATACCCTGCGCACGTTAAAGAACACGCTGGATGGTCTTGACGGGAGACTACCATCTGTCTCGACCTAGGGTAGGTGGGGGAGTTTTGCGGAGATTCCAGAAAATATTCTTGTCTTCCATGAAGGGCTTAAGGTCAATATGTAATGCCTGTCCCCGTCTTTTTCACGTAATCGAACTTGAATAAAAGTGAATATCGGAAGCATATCAAAGACCATGACGCACTTTGTGGACTACACCTCTTTATGTGTCGGTGTGTTGAAACAGGAGTGGGTACTTCTGAGCGGCACTTTTTTTTGCATGCAATGGGATAAATGGCCAGGTCACAAACTCAGAGAAGGTTGGGGGAGGTGATGGAAGTCTTCCGTCAAGGCCATCCAGCGTGTTCTTTAACGTGCACAGAATATGGCTTTTTCCGTACACGGAGCCACGGCTTAACGTCCCATCCGATGGACGGCGGTCTTTCGATGTCCATCAATGTCCCCTACTGACCGAGGGTAGTGCGGGGAGTTTTTGCAGAGATAAATCTCAAGCTGACCCAAGTGGGACTCGAACCTGGGAACTGCAGATTACGAGCCTGGCGCGCTACCGACTGAGCCACCCCCGCCCTGAAACAGGAGTGGAGATATGATGGAGGTTGGGTTGTTTTACCTCTCAGCGGCAGTTTTTATCACACAATGGGCTAAAGGCCAGGTCACAAGGATTCCGAGGGCTTAGAGAAGGTTGGGGAAAGAGGACCCACTGGACAGAAAACAGACAGGAAGTCCCCCGTCAAAGCCATTCAGCATATTCTTTAACGTACACGTGGGACGATGGACACGGCTTTGGGTTGGGTTGGGTTGTTTTACCTCTGAGCGGCACTTTTTTGCACACCATGGGCTAAATGGCCAGGTCACATGGACCCCGAAGGCTCAGAGAAGGTTGGGGGAGGGGACCCACTGGAAAAGCTGTTGGGAGACAGATGGTTATTCTTATTCATAAAGGTTATTACTTGTTAGGAATAAATATCTTTACTTACAGATTCTATAAACTATACAGTAAAAACGACATTAATAATTATAACAAAGTTAATGAGAAAAACACCAAAATCGTCTACCATATCATAATTTAGGATTTTGGTAACATGCTCATGTTGTTAGCATGAGTTATGATAATGCATTGCCATTTCAATTCACCATGGATTTGAGGGGTGGCTCAATTGGCAAACTATCAAGAAATATTAAGTTTGAGTCTGGGGGATAATCAAAGTGTTTTTAATACCTATTATCAGATAGTGGATTTATCAGTGGGTTGGGTTGTTTTACCTCTGAGCGGCACTTTTTTGCACACCATGGGCTAAATGGCCAGGTCACATGGACCCCGAAGGCTCAGTGAAGGTTGGGGGAGGGAACCCAGTGGAACAGCTGTTGGGGGACAGATGGTAGCCTCCCGTCAAGGCCATCCACCGTGTTCTTTAACGTGCACAGGGTATGGCTCTCCCGCACACGGGGCCACGGCTTAACGTCCCATCCGACGGACGGCGGCCTTTCCAAGCCCATCGGTGTCCCCTACTGACCGTGGGCAGAGCGGGGAATTTTGCGGAGATAAATCTCAACGCTGACCCAGCTGAAACTCGAACCTGGGAACTACAGATTACGGATGGACACGGCATCACGTCTTGACGTCAGAGTGATATGGCTCGACTTAGGCACGTGCTCAGGACTAAACATCTTTAGAGATAAAATTAAACAAAACAGTTTCGTATTTGAAACTTGATTCTTCTGCCTCCTTGGCACCTTTTAAAATGCAAGTGGCTCGTAATCTGCAGTTCCCAGTTTCGAGTCCCATCATGGCCAACGTTGAGATTTATCTGCGCAAAACTCCTTTCACTACCAGTAGAGAACGCTGATGGGCCCTGTGCACGTTGAAAAACACGCTGAATAGCCTTGACGGGAGGCTACCATCTGTCTCCCAACAGCCGTTCCAGTGGGTCCCCTCCCCCAACCTTCTCTGAGCCTTCGGGGTCCATGTGACCTGGCCATTTAGCCCATGGTGTGCAAAAAAGTGCCACTCAGTGGTTAAACAATCCAATGTTAAAGAACACGCTGGATGGCCTTGATGGGAGGCTACCATCTGTCTTCCAACAGCCGTTCCAGTGGGTCCCCTCCCCCAACCTTCTCTGAGCCTTCGGGGTCCATGTGACCTGGCCATTTAGCCCATGGTGTGCAAAAAAGTGCCACTAAGTGGTTAAACAATCCAATGTTAAAGAACATGCTGGATGGCCTTGATGGGAGGCTACCATCTGTCTCCCAACAGCCGTTCCAGTGGGTCCCCTCCCCCAACCTTCTCTGAGCCTTCGGGGTCCATGTGACCTGGCTATTTAGCCCATGGTGTGCAAAAAAAGTGCCGCTCAGAGGTAAAACAACACAACCCCCAACCTACTCTGAGCCTTTGGGGTCCTTGTGACCTGGCCATTTAGCCCATGGTGTACAAAAAAGTGTCGTTCAGAGGTAAAATTAAATAACCCAACCTAGAATGCTAGTAAGAGTAGTGGAGACAAATAGTATTTATAATAATAATAATAATTTTATTCATTCATATTTATATTACCAATAAATTTTCAATCCACAAGAGATATTACAACTCGCCAGTGGAGTTTAAATGCAATGTTTTTGCTGATTTCATAAAATTACAGGAAAAAATCTTACTAAAAAAAATCATTTAAATAAAAATATTAAAACACAATTTTCTAAATTAGAATTTTTGGAAAAAAAAAATTCCAAATTAGCTCAACAACCATTTTTGTAACTTCGTTTTTGAATTTTGCATCTTCAACTTTATAACTCATATATTTTGTAAAATTATAACTTGGTCCAGCAGAAAAGCTTTAAGCTTTATGAGTCATCAGCAACAACGTAACGATTGCTTGTAAAATGTATACAGAAAGAATAATAAAATTTATTTCAAAAATTTTGTATTTCTTTGAAGCTACATTAGCCAAAAATTTGCATATTTGTTGCATTTTTTTTTAAGAATTCATTTTTCAACGCCTCTGAAACGGAAGAAAAAATGTATAGTGCAATAGAAAGTCTGTCTCTGATTTTCCCCCCGGGGGAAACAAATTTTGGCGCTATATGCAGAAACTCATTTTAATAGTAAAAAATAAGAGTTTTTTTTTTCTCTCATTAAATCGTGATTTTTAATTACGCCATTTTGTATGGTTATCAAGTCTTCCTTATGACGTATTCGCTATAAAAATCATTCCTTCGCTTTTATTGTCTTGAAAGAACTTTCACTAGTTAGCAGCAGTCGTTGGTACTATTAATCTACCTTTGACCCCCCCCCCGTACCGTATCGTCCTGTGTGAATGACAGATCCTTGTGTAGACCCTGTCTGTTTCCAATCGGCTTAAAACCATCCACGATTCTTTTCTGGCTTATCGAAATCTGTTTCAGGATTTTTCGTTGCTTTCCAATTATGAAAGTGTTGTTTTACTCCCATTCTTTTCCACTTCGGCCGATAGATGGCGTTACGAGGAAGTCAGCTTAATCCGTCTCAAGTGTCACTCACATATCTGGGATTGGGTTTTATTTCTGAGCATCATACAGAGTACCAAATGGCTAGGTCACAAGGACCCCAAGGACTCAGAGAGGGTTTAGAGGAGGGGTCCCCCTAGAATAGCTGTTGGGAGACAGATGGTAGCCTCCCGTCAACGCCATCCAGCGTGTTCTTTAACGTGCACAGGTATGGCTCTCCCGCACACGGCGCCACGGCTTAGCGTCTTCATTCGACGGACAGCGAGCGGCCTTTCCAAGCCCATCGGTGTCCCGTGCTGACCGTGAGCAGGGCGGGGAGTTTGCGGAGATAAGTCTCAACTCTGACCCAGCTGGGACACGAGTTTGGGAACTGCCGATTACGAGCCTGGCTCGCTACCGACTAAGCCAACCCGACCCATTAAAAGGTTGAAATTATAGTAAAAATATTTTATAATATTACTGGTTTTTTTTTTCACAATTACAATAAATATTTGACATTTAAATCATTCTGAGCAGGAGTCCGAAGATATACAATCTAGTCAGTACAATAACATACGTATGATCAGAGCCGGATCAAGGGAGGGTGGGAAGGAATGATCCGGGCCTGCGTACAATCTACATGAAAACATTCTGTACTGTCACAAGTAACTGTTTGGGGTTCGGGTGGCTCAGTCGGTAGCGCGCCAGCTCGTAATCTGCAATTCGCAGATTCGAGTCCCAACTGGGTAAGCGTCTCCAACTTCTCCACGGTCAGTAGGGGACAATCATGGTCTTGGAAAGCCCGCCGTTCGTCGGATGGGACGTTAAGCCGTGGCTCCGTGTGCGGGAGAGCCATAACCTGTGCACGTTAAAGAACACACTGGATGGCCTTGACGTTAGGCTACCATCTGTCTCCCAACAGCTGTTCCAGTGGGTCCCCTCCCCCAACCTTCTCTGAGCCTTCAGGATCTTTGTGACATGGCCATTTAGCCCATTGTGTACAAAAAAAGTGCCGCTCAGAGATAAAATCCAACGTTAAAGAACACGCTGGATGGCCTTTACGGGAGGCTACCATCTGTCTCCCAACAGCTGTTCCCGTGGGTCCCCTTCCCCAACCTTCTCTGAGCCTTCGGGGTCCATGTTATCTGGCCATTTGGGGCGGGGGTGGCTCAGTCGGTAGCGCGCCAGGCTCGTAATCTGTAGTTCCCAGGTTCGAGTTCCAGCTGGGTCAGCGTTGAGATTTATCTCCGCAAAATTCCCCGCCCTGCCCACGGTCAGTAGGGGACACCGATGGGCTTGGAAAGGCCGCCGTCCGACGGATGGGACGTTAAGCTGTGGTCCTGTGTGCGGGAGAGCCATACCCTGTGCACGTTAAAGAACACGCTGGATGGCCTTGACGGGAGGCTACCATCTGTCTCCCAACAGCTGTTCCAGTGGGTCCCCTCCCCCAACCTTCTCTGAGCCTTCGGGGTCCATGTGACCTGTCCATTTAGCCCATAGTGTGCAAAAAAGTGCCGCTCAGAGGTAAAACAACCCAACCCAACCTGGCCATTTAGCCCATTGTGTGCAAAAAAGTGCCGCTCGGAGGTAAAACAATCCAATCCAAGTAACTGTTTCTTTTAGGCTGACACGAAGGGCTAAACGGTGCTATTCCTTCACACCTATTTGCACTCCGTAGAATGAGAGAAGAGAGCAGCTGTCTCAAGAATCACATGTTTTCCCAACTGGGCCACGGACTACTGGTTCAGAACACGCGCTGCCGAGTTTCATAAGTCTCGCGACGCTTCGAGAGTCTTGCATCTGCCTTTGCAACATCTTGCCAATTAGCAAACAAACTCGTAATTTCATCGTCATCGCAAACAGAGGTAAGAAATTTCGTCTTAGCAATGCAAATGAATTCTTTAAGAATTGTTTCTGTTGAACCCAAATCATCCATGGATATATATGGCATCATAGGCATCGCCTTTGGTATCATGCATGTACTTTAGGATTTTTGTTTAGATTCCATATGCCGACTATTAGGGGGGGGGGGGGGGGGTCAGTCGGTAGCGCGCCAGATTGTGTTGGGTTATTTTATCTCTGAACGGCACTTTTTTGCACACCGTGGGCTAACTGGCCAGGTCACAAGGATCCCAGGGGCTCAGAGAGGGCTGAGGGGAGGGGACCCACTGGAACAGCTGTTGGGAGACAGATGGTAACCTCCCGTCAAGGCCATCCAGCGTGTTCTTTAACGTGCATAGGGTATGGCTCTCCCGCACACGGGGCCACAGCTTAACGTCCCCTCCGACGGAAGGCGGCCTTTCGAAGCCCATCAATGTCCCCTACTGACCGTGGGCAAGGCAGGGAGTTTTGTGGACCGCGCCAGGCTCGTAATCTGCAGCACCCAGTTCGAGTCCCACCTGGGTCAATGTTGAGATTTATCACCGCAAATCTCCCCACCCTGCGTACGGTCAGTAGGGGATATCAATGGGCTTTGTAGGAACGCCATCCGTCCGATGGGACGTTAAGCCGTGGTGCAGTGTGCGGGAGAGCTACACCCTATGTACGTTACAGAACACGCTGGATGGTCTTGACGGAAGGCTTGCCTCTGTCTCCTAACAGCCATTCCAGTGGGTCCCTTCCCCCAAACCTTCTCTGAGCCATCGGTACCTTTGTGACCTGGCCATTTAATTCATTGTGTGCGAAAAAGAGCCGCTCACAGGTTAAACAACTAAATCAAAAGCCTACCAATAGGATGGCGAAGAAAGTAAAGAGTTATTTTCATGTCGAATGGATTGGTTGTTTCACCTGCCCATTTTTACCTACAAAAGTGGGGCGGGGGTGGCTCAGTCGGTAGCGCGCCAGGCTCGTAATCTGTAGTTCCAGGTTCGAGTCCCAGCTGGGTCAGCGTTGAGATTTATCTCCGCAAAAATTCCCCGCCCTGCCCACGGTCAGTAGGGGACACCGATGGGCTTGGAAAAGCCGCCGTTCGTTAGATGGGACGTTAAGCCGTGGTCCCGTATGCGGAAGAGTCATACCCTGTGCACGTTAAAGAACACGCTGGATGGCCTTGACGGGAGGCTACCATCTGTCTCCCAACAGCTGTTCCAGTGGGTGCCCTCCCCTAACCATCTCTGAGCCTTCGGGGTCCATGTGACCTGGCCATTTAGCCCATGGTGTGCAAAAAAAGTGCCGCTCAGAGGTAAAACAACCCAACGTTAAAGAACACGCTGGATGGCCTTGACGGGAGGCTACCATCTGTCTCCCAACAGCTGCTCCAGTGGGTCCCTCCCCCAACCTTCTCTGAGCCTTCGGGGCCCATATGACCTGGCCATTTAGCCCATGGTGTGCAAAAAAAGTGCCGCTCAGAGGTAAAACAACCCAACGTTAAAGAACACGCTGGATGGCCTTGACGGGAGGCTACCATCTGTCTCCCAACAGCTGCTCCAGTGGGTCCCTCTCCCAACCTTCTCTGAGCCTTCGGGGCCCATGTGACCTGGCCATTTAGCCCATGGTGTGCAAAAAAAGTGCCGCTCAGAGGTAAAACAACCCAACGTTAAAGAACACGCTGGATGGCCTTGACGGGAGGCTACCATCTGTCTCCCAAAAGCTGTTCCAGTGGGTCCCCTCCCCCAACCTTCTCTGAGCCTTCGGGGTCCATGTGACCTGGCCATTTAGCCCTTGGTGTGCAAAAAAAGTGCCGCTCAGAGGTAAAACAACCCAACGTTAAAGAACACGCTGGATGGCCTTGACGGGAGGCTACCATCTGTCTCCCAAAAGCTGTTCCAGTGGGTCCCCTCCCCCAACCTTCTCTGAGCCTTCGGGGTCCATGTGACCTGGCCATTTAGCCCATGGTGTGCAAAAAAGTGCCGCACAGAAGTAAAACAACCGAACGTTAAAGAACACACTGGATGGCCTTGACGGGAGGCTACCATCTGTCTCCCAACAGCTGTTCCAGTGGGTCCCCTCCCCCAACCTTCTCTGAGCCTTCGGGGTCCATGTGACCTGGCCATTTAGCCCATGGTGTGCAAAAAAGTGCCGCTCAGAGGTAAAACAACCCAACGTTAAAGAACATGCTGGATGGCCTTGACGGGAGGCTACCATCTGTCTCCCAAAAGCTGTTCCAGTGGGTCCCCTCTCCCAACCTTCTCTGAGCCTTCGGGGCCCATATGACCTGGCCATTTAGCCCATGGTGTGCAAAAAAGTGCCGCACAGAGGTAAAACAACCCAAACAACCCAACCTACAAAAGTGGCTGGAAACTAGAAGCCACCCTCCTTTGCAAGGCATTGAGCCAAGGCTTTACTCATTGATAACGATTTCGATGATGTTGGTTCAGTTAAACATATACATTTCAGAGTAATGTTATTCCAGGTTCCTTTAATATATCGTAACCAATTAACATAACACTAAATACAGTCGCTCAAAAAAAAATATCCGAACACCGAGTGGTTAGCGCGCTTGGCTACTGATCTAAGAGACCCGGGTTCGAGTCCCGGGTAAGCCATGGATGTTCGTGTCGTTTTTCTGCTGAGGTCCTGCCATCCTCTCAGACCTTCTGCTGTGGCATATAAACTGACAGGCTCCTGTCAGACCTCTGTGGCAAGCAGCTGCTTAAGGGGGTATTTATTTTTATTATTTTTTTATGGCTGATTACAGAATTCAGAAAAAATATCTGGCAACATTTTTTTTAGAAATTAGTGATGTGGTAACCTTCGTGCCACTTTGCCAGATCACTAATTTCTAAAAAAATGATGTTGCCAGATATATTTTTCTGAATTCTGTAATCAACCATAGTGTTTGGATACTTTTTTAATATATATAATGCGTATGAATATATAATGCAATGAATATGGAGCGTGTGCAGTTACCGTTCACAGCAAACTGGAGCGGTTGCGGTTAATGTTCACAGCACATTGGATCGTGTGAGCTCACAAAGACCTAGATCGTGTGGGCTCACTCACGGAAATATTGAGCGAGTGCAGTTACCGTTCACAGCAAACTGGAGCGTGTGCAGTTACTGCACACGCTCCAGTTTACTGTGAACGGTAACTGGAGCGTGTACATTTGCTGTACACGCTCCAGATATTTTTCCTGAATTCTGTAATCACGTGACACGAAGGTTGCCAGATCACTAAGTTCTAAAAAAATAATTGCCAGATATTTTTTCTGAATTCTGTAATCAACCATAGTGTTCGGATATTTTTTTTGAGCGACTGTACATTTCTTTCATTGCAAAAGCACAAAATAAAAAAAAAATTTAAAATTCTTATATCAATATATATTTTAATACTTGTTAAACCCAGCCAAAAGTTTGGCGCGAAACTTAGATTGCTTTTGACCCAAATGAGCTAGAATCCTGATCTCTTAATCCAAAGTGATTAGACCTCAGTGGGACCATTGCACCAAATTTGGGACCGATCGCTCAACTAACCGCGAAACCACAAAGAACCGAAAATTTTCACCAACGATGACGTCACTCTAGGGACGCACGCTGGCCGCGAACAGCTGTCACGGTCTTAAGAATCAACGCAGCCTTTGCGCGAGCCACTTTTAGCAATCTCTGTAGCCGATTTATAATAAAAAGTTAAAGTTTTGGAGGTGGAGTGAAGGTGGAGTATCACACTCCACCTCCAAAGTGGTTTGCTCTCTTTATGCTGTGGGGCGGGGGTGGCTCAGTCGGTAGCGCGCCAGGCTCGTAATCTGTAGTTCCCAGGTTCGAGTCCCAGCTGGGTCAGCGTTGAGATTTATCTCCGCAAAATTTCCCCGCCCTGCCCACGGGCAGTAGGGAACACCGATGGGCTTGGAAAGGCCGCCGTCCGTCGGATGGGACGTTAAGCCGTGGCCCCGTGTGCGAGAGAGCCATACCCTGTGCACGTTAAAGAACACGCTGGATGGCCTTGACGGGAGGCTACCATCTGTCCCCGAACAGCTGTTCCACTGGGTTCCCTCCCCCAACCTTCACTGAGCCTTCGGGGTCCATGTGACCTGGCCATTTAGCCCATGGTGTGCAAAAAAGTGCTGCTCAGAGGTAAAACAACCCAACGTTAAAGAACACTCTGGATGGCCTTAACGGGAGGCTACCATCTGTCTCCCAACAGCTGTTCCAGTGGGTCCCCTCCTCCACCCTTCTCTGAGCCTTCGGGGTCCATGTGACCTGGTCATTTAGCCCGTGTTGTGCAAAAAAGTGCCGCTCAGAGGTAAAACAATCCAACGTTAAAGAACACATTGGATGGCCTTGACGGGAGGCTACCATCTATCTCCCAACAGCTGTTCCACTGGGTTCCCTCCCCCAACCTTCACTGAGCCTTCGGGGTCCATGTGACCTGGCCATTTAGCCCATGGTGTGCAAAAAAGTGCCGCTCAGAGGTAAAACAACCCAACCCAACTCTTTATGCTGCCTGCGAGCTATGGTGACAAATCAAATTTGTAAAAAAAGGGACGAATGGAGGACAAGACGTCCAACTTCGATGAAGAGAATTCTTTTTAAAATAATTAATCTTAATAAAATTATATTGTTTGTGTTTAATTTTAGAGTTCTTTTTGCGTTTGGTATTACATACGTTATTAATTATTAATTTTTTTTTTGGCAGCCCGCATTCCATTTCAATTTTCTATGCAGTTTTTCAAATAAAAAGTTTGCCGAATAGCTCTGAGCGGCATTTTTTACACCCAATGAGCAAAATGGACGGCTCAGAAGGACCCCGATGGCTCAGAGAAGATTGGGGCATGGACTGATTTGTTTCGCAGCACTTTTTTGCACGTAATGGGCTAAATGCCCAGGTCATAAGTACCTCAACGGTTCAGAGAAGGTTGGGGGAGGGGACTCTGTTGATAGATGTTAGCCTCCCGTCAAGGCCATCCAGCATGTTCTTTTAACGTGCACAGGTTGGTTGTTCTACCTGTAAAGGGCACTTTTTTTGCACACAATGGGCTAAATGGCCAGGTCACATGGACCCCGAAAGCTCAGAGAATTTGGGAGGGCCTCCACTGGAACAGCTGTTGGGAGACAGACGGTAGCCTCTCGTCAAAGCCACCATCTACTGACCGTGGGCAGAGCGGAATTTTTTGAAGAGATAAGTCCCAACGCTGACTCAGCTGGGACTCGAATTTGTGTTGGGTTGTTTTACCTCTGAGCGGCACTTTTTTGCACACCATGGGCTAAATGGCTAGGTCACAAGTACCCCGAAGGCTCAGGGAAGGTTGGGGGAAGGGACCCACTGGAAAAGCTGTTGGGAAACAGATGGTAGCCTCCCGTCAAGGCCACCATCTACTGACCGTGGGCAGAGCGGAATTTTTTGAAGAGATAAGTCCCAACGCTGACTCAGCTGGGACTCGAATTTGTGTTGGGTTGTTTTACCTCTGAGCGGCACTTTTTTGCACACCATGGGCTAAATGGCTAGGTCACAAGGACCCCGAAGGCTCAGGGAAGGTTGGGGGAAGGGACCCACTGGAACAGCTGTTGGGAGACAGATGGTAGCCTATCGTCAAGGCCATCCAGCGTGTTCTTTAACCTGCACAGGGTATGGCTCTCCCACACACTGGCCACGGCTTAACGTCCCATCCGACGGACGGCGGTCTTTCCAAGCCCATCGGTGTCCCGTACCGACCGTGGGCAGGGCAGGGAATTTTGCGGAGATATATCTCAATGCTGGCCCATCTGGGACTCGAACCTTGGAACTGCAGATTACGAGCCTGGCGCGCTACCGACTGAGTCACCCCCTCCCCAAAGTGCACAGAAAATGACTCTCCCGCACATGACGCTATAGCTTAACGTCCCATCAGATTTCTGTGGGTGGACGACTGGAAATTAAAAGATAACGTTCTGTGGTTAATAGAAATGTATTTCCACATTAAAACGGAACTTCGGGTTACAAAATCGATTACGTTTACTCCGGAAGTGACCTAGAAAAGGAAATGCGACTGTTTTATTTCATCGCTTGTGTGAACAACAATAACATTTCCATCTATTCAAAAATAAAAATCCAGAAACATGTAATGAAATATATATTTATAGCTCATAACTGGGAACGGGGGAATTTAGATAGTGCAGTTACCTAATTTCATCTCTCTGGGCAAGAATTTAGTTTATCTGTTACGTCAAAGTATTGCTTCGAATTTTTACTTCCGTTCTGTAGATTTTAAAAGTGGACACGTAAAGAGCTGTATCAGTCGTAGCCAGTTGATTGATGTCATATCTCAGGTAACAGAGTCCCTTTTTTTCCGTGCACAACTGTTCGAAAGATAAAAGAGGTTGATAAGTGCATCTTGGTGAGATAGTGGCAGCCAGTTGCTTTGATGTGTTTCAGGAACATGTGCGAATTGGGTTCTGTGCAAATCTAATCGTCTTTCAGAACATAAGGTAAGTAGCTGGAGTCCATTCTTTTTCTCAAGAATAAGTAGCTAATACGTTTATGTATCAAATTTAGTTTGTGGTGTGTGTAAAAGTTGTACGATTGTTGCAAAGGATACTCTGGTGTGGTGTGGGTTTGGGAGACTTAACTTGGTAGCTCGCGCGCTTATTTTGGCGAAGCTAACAGGTGCACACTTTTGGCGAAGCTAATAGGTGCACACTTTTGGCGAAACCTGCGGTTGCGTACTGGTCTTTTCGCGAAACTAGTAGGTGTGTACTTTTGGCGATGCGAGTGGGTTCGTATTGTTCTTTTGGCGAAGCAAGAGGGTGCGTATTGTTCTTTTGGCGAAACTAATGGGTGCGTACTTTTGGCGAAACTAATGGGTGCGTACTTTTGGCGAAACTAATGGGTGCGTACTTTTGGCGAAACTAATGGGTGCGTACTTTTGGCGAAACTAATGGTTGCGTACTTTTCGCGAAACTAATGGCTGCGTACTCTTCGCGAAATCTGTGGGTGCATACTGGTCTTTTTGCGAAGCTAGTGGTTGCGTACTTTTGGCGAAGCCAGTGGGTGCGTATTGTTCTTTTGGCGAAGCTACAGGATGTGTATTGCTCTTTTGGCGAAGCTACAGGATGTGTATTGTTCTTTTGGCGAAACTAATGGGTGCGTACTTTTGGCGAAGCTACAGGATGTGTATTGCTCTTTTGGCGAAACTAATGGGTGCGTACTTTTGGCGAAACCTTTTGGTGCACACTGCTCTTTTCGCGAAGCTAGCTAGTGGGTGCGTATTTTTGGCAAAGCTAGTGGGTGTATATTGTTCTTTTGGTAAAGCTAGTGAATGCATATTGGTCTTTTGGTATCAATAACAGAAAGCTGCTCCAGAACCTTAGTTACTGTACAAAGCGTTTTAACCGTCATTCCCTTCCCGTCCTATACTCTAAGTGGAATATTTATTTTTATAATCAAGGTAAATACGTATATATTTATTATAAATGTAAAATAAAAATCTATTAAATTTCAACATATATGTATTGATTACGAAAAGGATTTGAGCTGTTTTAACTGTGAGCGGCTCTGTTTTGCACAGAATGGTCAAAATGACCAGATCACAAAGACCCCGAGGGTTCAGAGAAAGTTGGGAGAAGAGGAACCACTGGACGGCTGTTGGGAGATAGATGGAAGCCTTTCGTAAAACCAATACAGGTTCTCTAATGTGCAGATGGGGCCAGGCCGGATTCAGAAAAAATAAGTGAGGGAGGAGGAGGAGGGGGGAAGTGGATTTCCGTTGCAATGTACAGTCGCTCAAATAAATATCCGAACACTATAATTGATTACAGAATTCAGAAAAAATATCTGGCAACGATTTCTTTTAGCAATTAGTGGTCTGGCAACCTTCGTGTCACGTGATATTGAAGACTCGTGTCACGTGACACGAAGATTGCCAGATCACTAATTTCTAAAAAAAATCGTTGCCAGATATTTTTTCTGAATTCTGTAATGAACCATGGTGTTCGGATACTTTTTTGAGCGACTGTATGCATTAAAATAACAAACCATACTGTACAAACCTTGCTGTAACTGAAAAGTGTTATTAAAATTAACAAGAAGGACACATATCGCCTTTGGCGAGTATGAGAATCTCGTTTTCAAAGAGAATGAAGTTTTTTCTTTACCTACTGTTTTATTCCTTAAAAGTTTCAATTTGAGCCAGCGGATGATGGAAAAAATGCAATTAGTATTTTATTAGTAATTATACAACATAAAAGTATAAGCTTTTAATTTTTAAATCTGAAAAGTTTTGTTTCCCACATCTCTCAGAAAAGTGGATAGACTATTGCTCTCAGTGAAATATCTCATGCAAACTACCACTATTTTTTCAAATTTCAATTCTATACATATTATTTGTAAAACTCGATAACAGCTGTGCCGTTTCATATTTAGTTAGTTTAGTTTGAAAAATGCGAATTATAATATTTCATAAGTACCAATCAAACTGAAAAAGAATTTTCTAATTATCAATTTTCATTTTTTCCAATCGAAACTTCATGACGTTCGCATTCTACCACCGAAATTTCATATATCTATCATTAATACATAGTTGCAATATTCATTTGAAATTTTGGAATTTTCAATATTTTTCACCTTTAGAGTTTTTATAGTGATTCCGAAAGTGCGAATCATAATAATTTATCAATTTCCATCTAACCCTAAAATCATTTCTTTTCATTCATCTCTAAATATAAATAACTATCTTTTAAATGTGCCGTCCCGTGGCCGAGTGGTTAGCGCGCTTGGCTACTGATTCTACGGGACCTGGGTTCGAGCCCCGGGTAAGGCATGTTGTTTTTCTGCTGAGGTCCTGCCATCCTCTCAGATCTTCTACTGTGGCATATAAACTGACAGGCTCCTGTCAGACCTCTGTGGCAAGCAGCTGCTTGAGGGGGTGTTTATTTTATTATTATTTATCTTTTAAAACAAAAAAAATTGTTTTTCCACCATTCCTTGGGTCTAACAGGTCAATTCATTGTTGCTAATGGAAGAAGCATCATGGCCTTCACACTCCACCGCCAAAATTTAAAATTTCTAGCGTAAATAAGTCGTTTGCAATATTTGTTTGGAATTTGTAAAATTTTCCGCCGTTAGAGGGCGCAATTATAGTTTTGGAAAGATTTAAAAAAGTGTGAATCATAATATTTCATCAATACCTACATAACACAAAAGAATTTTTTATTTATTGCTGGAAACAAAAAAGTTGTCTACAGACGGACAGACAGACAGACGACAAAGCGATCTCGTTTTTATTATCTCGTTATTTTGAAAACGCGGAAAAAAAATGGGGGCGGGGTGGCTCAGTCGGGCTCGTAATCTGTAGTAATCTGTAGCCAGGCTCGTAATCTGTAGTTCCAAGGTTCGAGTCCCAGCTGGGTCAGCGTTGAGATTTTTCTCCGCAAATTTCTCCGCCCTGTCCACGGTCAGTGGGGGACACCGATGGGCTTGGAAAGGCCGTCGTCCGTCGGATGGGATGTTAAGTGTGCGGGAGAGCCATACCCTGTGTACGTTAAAGAACACGCTGAATGACCTTGACGAGAGGCTACCATCTGTCTCCCAACAGCTGTTCCAGTGGGTCCCCTCACCCAACCTTCTCTGAGCCTTCAGGATCCATGTGACTTAGCCGTTTAGCCCATGGTGTGCAAAAAAGTGCCGCCAGAACAACCCAACGAGAAAAAAATAGAGACACCAAAGGAGAGGGATAGCATACC
This sequence comes from Ryuthela nishihirai, assembly GCA_038380435.1. Classification (NCBI taxonomy): domain Eukaryota; kingdom Metazoa; phylum Arthropoda; class Arachnida; order Araneae; family Heptathelidae; genus Ryuthela; species Ryuthela nishihirai. Next base: position 18,368,589 of record JAWZYU010000031.1, on the reverse strand, counting down.
CAGTATACTTGCAAGAAATAAATGCTAAAAATACAGTAGTAATTCAGATATTTGGTAGACACTAAACAACGTAATGATACACACACAACAGAGACATATAGTAATAAACAAGTATAGAATTTATCGATATTAGTCATCAAATGAATCATATAGATGTAATGACATGTACACAATGGAATATGGCGATAATTTCGAGTTCAAAAGCAATTTAAAAAACATTCAACTTCTTTCCACATAAACATTTTCACAGGAATCTCATACCATTAAATCTGAGTAATTTATATGCATTTTGGACATTACATTCTACTGAAATTAATGAGAAGTAATTATTATGCTATTGCTTTCAAATACTACTATTAATTCATAATATTTTACTTAATTTTTAATGCATGTAATACAAAAATAGTTATATATAATAAGATCGAAACGCGTAATAAGTTAACACTCTGCATAAACATTGTGTTTTGCATAAACGCTCTGCATAATATTGTGTTTGATCAAAAGTACCTTGAACACAACATTGGACAAGATTGGTTTTCTATAAACTTATTTTGAGAAAACTATTTGCATAATTGCAGAAGCAATTTTTAAATGTGCTTATGTTATTATTATTCACAGCTTTAAATAAGAAATACACCTAATGGGCACTAATTTGTTTTCTGCATTTAGCGAGTCGTAAGTCGGTCTGCTCCACGATCCAAAGTTACTTTAATTTAACCCTAGTTTTAAAACCTTATGAGGCAAATTATATACTTTATAAACTTTATAACACAGATTATATACGTTTATTTCCATACAATATCATACGAAAATTCGTTGTGTAAATTACTAAAAAATTGAATCTTACCTTTTATTTGGAAAAATGTCCAAGTGGATAGGTATTCCAAACCAGAGATATTCCAACACATGTATTACACGTGGTTTATTCCCTTATTGCTTTGTGACATGGCCCACTAGGGTAGCCATTGTTGTGGCGTAGCTCTAAAGTTGGTTGGCTTTCGCTCTAGATGGTAAAAGTGGAACTCGAACTTTGGCAAACCTCACCCCAGAAACGCTCCTCCAAATACTAACAATAATATAATGCTATAAATGTTCAGACTAGCGATTAAATCAATAACAATAAAAGATATTAATCAAAAGATAATTAAAAGATATTAATCTTTTAATATAAATAATTAAAAGATATAAAATAATTAAAAGATATTAATCAAGTGATAATTTTTAGTTATTTTTTTTGTATGTAATCTAGAATAATACGTAATTTTTCTAATATCTATTTCTTTTCTTAGCCGTACACATCCCCCAAATGCAGGTACGTGTCAGCAGCCTGCTATCCCCAACAGATGACAGTTCCGTATTAATCAACACCAACAGCCAAGCGACAATTCAAAGTTTAATATCAGGCTTTTGTGTTCAGAAAGAAATACCTTTCAACTCTAAATTAACAGTCTTCGACAGCAGCAAAAGACCTCTGCCACATCACAACACTCTACAGTCACTGGGAATCAGGAACGGAGAGATGCTTTCCGTAGGATACAAAGGTAATTTTAAACGTCTATTGGTAATTTTATATCTTTGTTGTGTAAAAAAAAAGTCTCATGTACGAGGTTAGGGCGTGAAAATAAATATCAGAGATACAGGAATATGGCAACAGACGGAAAAATAAAGTAAGAAAAGAATGAATAAACAAGTTGCTGTAAACTTAAGGATTGGATTATTTTGCTTCTGAGTGGCAATCGAAACAGAGGTAGGAAGGAGGAAGGACGCCCTAAGCATTAACAGTTGAAGCAACTTTGACTGCATGGCAGCCATGTTGCCCTGTTCAATGTCTTCTATGCATCTCGATGCCTCTAACTGTAATAATTGATTTTTATACTATGGTTGCCGGTTCAACATTCAACTCTACGAATCGCCCTTCAAAGCACATAGTGAGAATTATATTTCACTAATTATTTTATCAAATTAATCAAAAATAAATTGTGCATACATCTCTCTATTGTATTTATACCGTTATGAAATCGGAGTTTTAATTCGGTTTACAAACCTTCTTGAATTTAAGCAGATTTTCTTTTTGATTTGGGTTGAAATAAGCAATGAATCCAGTGTTTAAATATGAATATGATGCTATGTCTTAAAATAATAATGTCTTAAATAAAAGATGCTTGACATTGAGAATGAAAATGACTCTTTCTCCTTCTTTGACATGTCTAAAAATCTCCCCATAAATGTTTTTCTTTAGTAATTAAATTTTTGTTGATGCTCTTTTTTAAAGCACATACGATATTTGTGTTAAAGACATTTCCATTTCAATCTGGAATTTCAAAGTGCATTCTTTTACAAGTCAATAGAAGAACTACACCGATGATTTCCATTATTCTGAATACCAATTTTATAGGCTTGACTTCTTTTTTACCAGTTTTAGATAAATTTTGATTAAGATTGCTATAATTCAATTCATTAATAATAACATAAGGGAAGTGGACCCACTGGATAGCTCCTGGGAGACAAATAATAGCCTCCTGTGAAGGCCATCCAGCATGTTCTTTAATGTGCGCAGGGTATGGCTCTCCCTCACACGGGTCCATGGCTTAACATCCCATCCGACGGATGGCTGCCTTTCCAAGACCGTAGGTGTCCCCTACTGACCGTGGACAGGGCAGGAGATTTATGGAGATAGCCCATTGTGCTCAATTATTTCTGGCAGTATGCAATCCCAGTAAAATAACTCCTCAAGCTGCTGCCTGCCACAGAAATCTGACATGCTCTAGTCAGTTAATACGCCATACAGAAGATCTCTGAGGTAGCCGAGAGTTCAATGGAAAAACAACACAAACATCCATGCTTTACCCATGGCTCAAACCCAGGTCTCTTTGATTTGTAGTCCAGCATACTAACCACTAGGCTACCTATTCCAGTAAAAAGAAACATATCGACACTTTTCACTAACAGAACACATAACATCATTGATTCCACTTCAATATTGCACTTTAAATGAAACTGCCCATTTGGAGATAGTAAGAAACGTTTTTGCCTTAAAATGTAATGTCATAAATAGGGTCTAAATGTTTGAAATGCTCGTGTGTGTTTCAGTCATTTGTCTGTCAATTATTTAATGTCCATCTAACGGAGAGCGGCCTTCCCAAACCTACAAGTGTCCTTTTTCTGACGAGGACATGGTGGTGGGGTGGGTGGGTTAGGGGACATAAACCTCCGCGATAACACAGTTGAGTTGTTTTGCCTCTGAATGACATTTTTTTTCATACAATGGGCTAAATGGCCAAGTTACAAGAACCTCGAAGGCTCAGAGAAAGTTTGTAGAAGGGAACCCACTGGACAGCTGTTAAGAGACATATGGCAGCCTCCCGTCATGGTCATCCAGCATGTTCTTCAACGCGCACAGGGTATGGCTCTGTCCTACACATAGTACCATGGCTCAATATCCCATCCAACAGACGGCACCCTTCCCAAACCCACCAGTATCCTTTTTGTGCCTGAGGTCATGGTGGGATTAGAGATAAACCTCACCGCTAATACAATTGGGTTGTTTTGCCTCTGAGCCTTGCTTTTTTGCACACAATGGTCTAAATGGCCAGGTCAAGGGTCTGAATGCTCAGAACAAATTTGGGGAGGGGATTGGACCCGCTGGACACCAACAGTTGTCCAGCGGATTCCTTTCCTCAAACTTTCTCTGAGCATATTAAAAAACACACTGGATACCCTTAACGGGAGACAAGGGTCTAGGTGGAAGGGAACCCACTGGACAATCACCTCCCATCAAGGGCATCCAGTGAATTCTTTAACATGCACGGGGTATGCCTCTCCCGCACACAGAACCACGGCTTAACGTCCCACCAGACGAATGGCAGTCTTTACAAGCCCATCGGTGGTTAAAAATAAATATCCCTACTGACCGAGTGGAGAATTTTGGGAGATAAATCTGAACGCTGGTCCAGGTGGGACTCGAACCTGGGACCTGGACATTACGAGCCATTGTTGTATCATTATATGAAATATTTGTTTGTCCACTTGAGACTTGCCTAAGAATTTTAAATTTTATTTCACAGAAAAGTCGAAGAAGCTCCGTGCCCAATGGCCTGTCGTCATAGCAATCATTGCTCTACTCATTGGATTCATAGGAATTTTAACCATTTCTCTGGTGTATGGTTTAACAGGAGGAAAAGTACCATTCGATGTAAGTTACACGGAATTTTAAGCTATCAGTACATGAGCTATAGAAGAAATGCTATATATATAATGTTATGATATTATATTCAATACTCATGTTATGAATAAATACATGTCTTACATATATCATGTTATGAATTGTACAGTCGCTCAAAAAAGTATCCGAACACTGCGGTTGATTACAGAATTCAGAAAAAATATCTGGCAACATTTTTTTAGAAATTAGTGATCTGGCAACCTTTGTGTACGCAAAGGTTGCCATATCACTAATTTTTAAAATAATCGTTGCCAGATATTTTTTCTGAATTCTGTAATCAACCATAGTGTTTGGATATTTTTTTGAGCGACAGTATTCAATTTAAATCGATACTGGATTCCATAAATTAAGGAACAATATTACATCAAATGGGAAGCTAACGTCAAAGCTCTATAACTTCTGAAATAAGTATTTTTATTTTGAAAAATGTGATTGCAGATAAAGATCTGAATTAAATAAATCAATATCTCGATTTTCAACAATATTCGTTCAGTATTTAATGAGCTATGGAAGGTTGAATATTTAACAATAACAATGCCAGTCCCAAAAATTGATTTCAGAAGTTAATTAAAACTTAGTAATAAGTATTATATCAAAGTGTTTAATAAAATAAATATTATTTTATAAGTTTATATAAAAAATTCTCCCACTCTTCATCAGTGTTGTATAAGTTTCTTAAGATTGGCATTGCTTTTGTTAAATATTGGTGATTAAATAATGAAACTTAACACCACTGTTAAGGAATAAATTAATTTTAAGTCATATTTATCGTCCTATATTCGATGGACGGCGTCCTTTCCAGGACAATGCCGCTCAGAAGTAAAACAACCCAAAAAACAACTTCGAACGAAAGTAATTACCTCCATATTAAACTTTACCGATACGTGTAAAAGTATTTTCAACAGTTTACGTAATGATTAATTTAATTTTCGTCAATTTTGAATGACTTTTTTTCTGCAGAATGAGCTAATTTTCTAAATGTTTAAGCTTCCACAGCTCTTTAAATACCGAACGAATATTGTTGTAAATTGAGATTGAAACAGATTTGATTATGATCTTTAATTTATCTTCAGTCATATTTTTCGATTAAAAGCGAAATTAAATTCAAAATTGGCGAAAATTAACATAATAATTACACGAATTACTAAAACTACTCTTTTATGTGTTATTAAAGTTTAGTATAACTGTTGTGGCTACAGTTTTAACTTGTGTTTACGAACTCTTCAGAGGAAATTTTTAAACTGGCATTTGTTGCTGTTAAACATTCCAATTTCCGTCAACTATCTAAATACTGTTGACAATCGGGATTGGAATAGAACTGATCGAGATCTTTAAATTACCCTCAGCCATATTTCAGCAATAAAAAAACCTTATTAAAGAAGTTATCGAATTCTGTATCTGAGCTACCATTGACCTAACATTGCTCTTATTGTGGGTGTATTTGAACGTAAATGGCCTTGCGCCGTGTGTACTTTGGATGCAGATAATGTTTCTTGGATGCTTTGTGAGTTCGAATTCGGTCGGGATTCCTATCAAAACTCAAACAATGAAATCAGTCTTGAAGGAATATCAAAGTGCGGCAGTCATCAAGTGTCAGTCTTAGAAAGGCTGTAAGCTTACTTTTCTAGCACGGATATAAACAGAGCCGAAGTTTGCTGCATAAACATTTTGGCAGTTGATTTTCTTTTCCGTAAATAAAAGAATTTGATTGAAGACTGAGACGTCACTAAAATATTCTTATATAACACAATGCCAATTGATAAACTCTTTTGAAAGAATAAATGGAGAACTTTATCGGTTGGCCTGCAGCCTGGGAATTAGAATTGAGAAGTGCTTTAGTATTCCAGGATTTGTGCAAATTTTTTAAGTGGGTAGGTGTTCTAATTCTTTTTTTCCAATTCCATTTCCAATCATCGCACCTTGGGCTACTTTTGTCGATTTTTGAATCGCAAACATGCCCAGTTTTCAATTTCGTACCACTTCAGAATGTAGGAAGGATTAAAGTGAGAACACAATTTCGGGAATAATGTTTTCAGATTTGAGGTTTCGTGAATAGCGAAGAAAACAATTGAGACTTGGTCGTGTCAAATGCTAAGTGAAGCTTGCCATATGCAAAAGTAAGATTCTTAAAAATAAATAAATATCTTCTCAAGCAGCTGCATGCCACAAAGGTGTCAGTTTATACATCGTAGTAGAAGGTTTGTGTGGAAGGCCAGAAATTAGCAGAACAAGCTTAACTGTTTCGATTTTCCAAAAATTTCAGTTCTTCACTTTTTTTAACAGTAAGGTGTGGGAGTATCGTATTTTTAAGATGGGTGTTCTAAATTTTCCATTGGTTGGGTTAATTTACCTCATAGTAGCTCTTTTTTTTTGCACAAAATGGCCCGGTCACAAGGGCGTACAGAAAGTTGGAGGAAGGGGAACCCACTTGATACCCGTAAGGAAACAGATGGAAACTTTGCACATGTGATCACGGCTTTAAGTCCCATTGGATGGACGGTGGCTTTTCTAAGCTCATCGTTGTCCCCTTTGTGACCAAGGGTAGGGTTGGGATTTAGCGCAGATAAATCTCAATAATGGCATAAGGGTTGGGTTGTTTTTCCTCTGAGCGGCACTTTTTTGCACACCATGGGCTAAATGGCCAGGTCACATGGACCCCGAAGGCTCAGAGAAGGTTGGGAGAGGGGACCCACTGGAACAGCTGTTGGGAGATAGATGGTAGCTTCCCGTCAAGGCCATCCAGCGTGTTCTTTAACGTGCACAGGGTATGGCTCTCCCACACACGGGGCCACGGCTTAACGTCCCATTCGATGGACGGCGGCCTTTCCAAGCCCATCGGTGTCCCCTACTGACCGTGGGCAAGGCGGGGAATTTTGCGGAGATAAATCTCAACGCTGACCCAGCTGGGGCTCGAACCTGGGAACTGCAGATTACGAGCCTGGCGCGCTACCGACTGAGCCACCCCTGCCCCCTATGGTCAGGAGAAAGATCTTTGAAGTGCGAGGATTTTTTTTCCTCCTAATTTTCAATGGAACAGATGAATTCAATTACTTGAACTTGGAATTGCTCGAATTTGGAATGGCAAAATTTGAAAAGAATTTTAAAAGCGTGGGGTGTTTTAATTTTAAAGCATAAATTATTCTCATTCCTAATAATTGCGCTCATTGATTACTTCCCTGGCATCATTCCCATATTAACTCAAATGAGGAGCTACATAACTTTAGAAAAAACGTTTTTAAGAAAAAAAAAATACGACTAAAGATCTGAATCAAATCTACCTAAACCTTTATATTTTAAATCATATTCTTTAGGTAGTCCAGGTGATTTTTAAGTTATAATACATTAAGTTTAAATACGTCATAAAAATAAAACCATATTTTTAATTGTATGTTAAGCAATTAATTAAATATCAATGCACTGGCAGCATTGATAATCAGTATATTTGCATTGGCGACATCGACAGTCAAGAGATTTACATTGGCGACATCTATAGTCAAGAGATTTACATTTGACGACATCTGTAGTCAAGAGATTTGCATTTCACGAATCTATAGTCACGAGATTTACATTTGGCGACATCTATAGTCAAGAGATTTACATTGGCGATATCGATAGTCAAGAGATTTGCATTGGCGACATCTATAGTCAAGAGATTTACATTTGGCGACATCTATTAGTCAAGAGATTTACATTGGCGACATCGACAGTCAAGAGATTTGCATTGGCGACATCTATCAGTCAAGAGATTTACATTGGCGAGGTCTATAGTCAAGAGATTTACATTTGGCGACATCTATTAGTCAAGAGATTTACATTGGCGACATCGATAGTCAAGAGATTTGCATTGGCGACATCTATTAGTCAAGAAATTTATATTGGCGACATCTATAGTCAAGAGATTTACATTTGGCGACATCTATTAGTCAAGAGATTTACATTGGCGACATCTATAGTCAAGAGATTTACATTTGGCGACATCTATTAGTCAAGAGATTTACATTGGCGACATCGATAGTCAAGAGATTTGCATTGGCGACATCTATTAGTCAAGAAATTTATATTGGTGACATCTATAGTCAAGAGATTTACATTTGGCGACATCTATTAGTCAAGAGATTTACATTGGCGACATCTATAGTCAAGAGATTTACATTTGGCGACATCTATTAGTCAAGAGATTTACATTGGCGACATCTATAGTCAAGAGATTTATATTTGGCGACATCAGTCAAGAGATTTACATTGGCGACATCGATAGTCAAGAGATTTGCATTGGCGACATCTATTAGTCAAGAGATTTACATTGGCGACATCTATAGTCAAGAGATTTACATTTGGCGACATCTATTAGTCAAGAGATTTACATTGGCGACATCGATAGTCAAGAGATTTGCATTGGCGACATCTATTAGTCAAGAGATTTACATTGGCGACATCTATAGTCAAGAGATTTACATTTGGCGACATCTATTAGTCAAGAGATTTACATTGGCGACATCTATAGTCAAGAGATTTATATTTGGCGACATCAGTCAAGAGATTTACATTGGCGACATCGATAGTCAAGAGATTTGCATTGGCGACATCTATTAGTCAAGAGATTTACATTGGCGACATCTATAGTCAAGAGATTTACATTTGGCGACATCTATTAGTCAAGAGATTTACATTGGCGACATCGATAGTCAAGAGATTTACATTGGCGACATCTATTAGTCAAGAGATTTATATTGGCGACATCTATAGTCAAGAGATTTACATTTGGCGACATCTATTAGTCAAGAGATTTATATTGGCGACATCGATAGTCAAGAGATTTGCATTGGCGACATCGATAGTCAAGAGATTTGCATTGGCGACAATTAACCTTCAGGATGCAGAAAAACGCAACTTTTTTGCCTTAAGACGTAAACGTAAAATTCTTTTGTGTTTTATCGACACTAATAAAATGTTACTTCTATTTGCATTTTTCGAATCATACACTGAATTCAACTGATAGAGGATGCTAAAAGGTGAAAATAAAAAAGCTTGATTCTCTTTGAAAAGGAACACCAGATATTCGCCAGAGGTAATAGATTATTCCCTGTAGATGGTTAAGCTTTGTTTTAGATTGAAATGTATATTTTTTTGCATTTCAGTATGGTGTCGTGTTGGATGCTGGATCGAGTAAAACCCAAGTTTATCTCTACAAATGGTGTGGGGACAAAGACAGAGGAACAGGAAGGGCTTTTCAAAACGGAACTTGGAAGGTCAAAGGTATGTTTCAGAATGTATATAGAAAAATCTATACTACCAATACACAGTCGCTCAAAAAAAAAAAATCCGAACACTATGGTTGTTACAGAATTCAGAAAAAATATCTGGCAACGATTAGTGATCTGGCAACCTTCGTGTCCACGAAGGTTGCCAGATCACTAATTTCGTAAAAAATCGTTGCTAGATATTTTTTCTGAATTCTGTAATCAACCATAGTGTTCGGGTATTTTTTTGAGCGACTGTAGGTGGTCATATTATTTTCATACTAGATCGTGTGGGCTCACTCACGGAAATATTGAGCGTGTGCAGCAGTTACCGTTCACAGCAAACTGGAGCGTGTGCAGTAACTGCACACGCTCCAGTTTGCTGTGAACGGTAACTGGAGTGTGTACAGTTGCTGTACACGCTCCAGATATTTTTCCTGAATTCTGTAATCACGTGACACGAAGGTTGCCAGATCACTGATTTCTAAAAAAACTTTGCCAGATATTTTTTCTGAAGTCTGTAATCAACCATAGTGTTTGGATACTTTTTTGAGCGACTGTACCTATCTACATTTCATTCTATAAACTTCGTGATCTCCACCACTTCAATTTTCAGGGATTTAATTACTGTTTTCTAAGCAGCAATGGAGTAATTTTTTTAAAACTTATATTTGCTTTGTTAGAAAAAAGATCATTTCTTAAACATAAAATAAGTTTTTTTGATATGTAACTTTATTCCAATTATCTCTTTTCAAAGTAATGCCATTACTGAATTTTCAAATCAGCCTATTTCCTTATCAAAAGCAATTTTTTTACTCATTTTGCCCATATTTCCACAGATTTTATCCACTATTCGCCTATAAATATTACATAATATGAAAAGAAAGATATGCAAAAACAATAAAGAATTCATAAAACGAATTAAAGTTATTTTGCTTTAACACTGAAAACAGGTTGTCATCATTTTGTAACACTCATTAGATATTTATCAGTAAGTGCCCTGAAATGCAAACATTTTTTTCGATTTGAATTGTAATCGGAATTCGAAATAAATGTAAAAAATTAAAAATTTTAGGGGCCAAATATTCAAAACGTTTATGCATAATTTCTTTTTCTGCAAGTGGCAACAGAAGCCTTTTCCCATCATCTCACATAGAATAATTTATATAATACATTGTTGTTTTTAAAGAAGTAATTTAATGTTCTATAAACAATAAGTATCTTAATGGAAATACACCTGAAATGGTATACTTACAAAAGATGGTAATGGTTTTAATTTATTTAGTAATATTTGACATGTAAATTTATTTTGTATTGAAATTAGGCTTCTTCATGATGAAATGCATGTCCCCCACAACCATATTGTATAGCAGAGTTGACCCACGATTTGTATAACATTATTAACATTTGATTACTGAGGTTTTATTTTTAAATAATAAAATTTATGTAACATCTGTCTAAGTGTATTCGTTATTTTTCCAAAGTGCATTTCCCAACTTAGGAGCTATTAATATAAAATACTAGGCATTAATAGCTAAGAAATTAGTAATAAGGTAGGAAAATAGAAATTAGTAATCTGGCAACCTTCGTGTACTTGTACACGAAGGTTGCCAGATTACTAACCAGATTTAGAAAGTTTATTTATACTGCACTGATAATAGATATTAGTTTATTTATACTGCACTGCCAGATACTTACCAGATTTAGAAAGTTTATTTATACTGCACTGATAATAGCAGAAAACATTTTATGGATAAAACACTAAACATTATATGCAATAGCAGCATTTAAACTGCAAAAAAAACACGAAGGTTACCAGATCACTAATTTCTAGAAAAATCGTTGCCAGATATTTTTTCTGAATTCTGTAATTAACCATAAGTGTTCGGATCACGGAGGTATGAATGACAGGAGACGCCCTAACGCGCTTTTCCTGTCCAAGGAAAATGATGCTGACGCAGCAGGGCGGTAGCCATATTGTTGCATTCAAAACAAACCGTCTGCCGCTGCAATCAAGCCTACTTTTCACGTGCTATACTCAGTTTTACTATGCGTTATATACGAGAAGATTTTTTTTTACGACTGAGAGAAAGCCCATTTAAACTATTTGGAATTTATATTGCTTTTTTTAATGCAATGAATATTTCCATACAGAATTACTGTATAGCAGAAATATTTATGTATTTCGTTGAATACGACAAAAACAAACAATTACCAGATTTAGAAAGTTTATTTATACTGCACTGATAATAGCAGAAAACATTTTATGGATAAAACACTAAACATTATATGCAATAGCAGCATTTAAACTGCAAAAAAAATCACATTTGTAAAATTCAGAAAAGCCTGCAGAAGGAATTTTCAAATAAGTGTAACGTAAAATCAATCAATCAATCAATATAAGAAGTACATCTTCACATTTATCACTGAGTACAATCCGAAGAAAATAAAAAAATCTGGTGAAGAATCGAGGTTTGTAACTCGAAATAAAACCGATTTCATAGCGGCGTAATTTCAACACGAAGTTGCTTGTATCATTATATAATTATTTAAACTTCTATAAAAATGACAAACTTACCGATGAAAGGTAATTCCTGGTATCTTTTTTGAAGGGCGATTCGTTCAGCCGTAAGCTGAACAGGCTGCCATAATACAAATGTCGAAAAAAATAAAATTTTTATAGCGCAACACTTCGTTACTCACCTATACTACTGATCAATGTTTTGAATAGAACAACATGGCTGCCGCGCAGTCGCCGAAGCATCATTTTCAAGTGCTTAGGGCTCCTCCTGGTATCTTCCTAGATCCATGGTTCGGATATCCTTCGTACAAGTACACGAAGGTTGCCAGATCACTAATTTTAAAAAAAATCGTTGCCAGATATTTTTTATGAATTCTGTAATCAACCATAATGTTTGGATATTTTTTTGAGCTACTGTAGCTCCTTCTGATTTGTTACCTCGTCTATCAATTTCCACCGCTTTGATATATTACCATCGCAATTTGGAAATGAATTTTAAGAAAAGTGTTTTTTTCCTCCCGAATTTTGAAATTTATTCGATTTCTAAAATTTTAAGTCACTTTCTTAAGTTTCATTTAAAGGGATTTTTTTTTTCATTTCGTGTCTTATATATAAAACTTATACTTTTGCTTCAATATGTTCAGAATTTCACAAAATTTATTCTCCAAAACGAAAAAGTTGCATTTTTTCATTTCTTAGGGTCAGTATATAATAATTTATTCATTATTATAATAAATATTATTGAAAATTTTAAAATGATGTATTAACAGTCTAAAAATGAAGATTTACGTGTCGAATTAACCAACAGTAATTTAAGAAGAGCATAATGGAATATAAAATGCATTTCTCTCAGTTCGTTATCTGTTCCTGATCAACACATTAGAGTCTCTGGCATAAATACATCTTTTGCAATATTACTTCAAATTTTACATTTCTAATTTAGCGACCTCTATAATGTAGATTAAAGCCTTTCGAAATATATGTAGATATGTATTCAATTCAAAAAATATAACAATTGATATTGGTCATATGATTTTTTTTGTCCCCTTTGGGAGAGTAAATACGGTTCCTTTTGGTGACTGGCATATTATTTCAGCATATTTTTGCAGCAGAAAGTTTTCTAAAGTTTGCCAATTAATGAAAATTTAATTTCCTTTTCCCAGGTGGCATCGCAGAAAATAATCCCAATTATGTCCTTCCTTTTGGTAACTGACATATTATTTCAGCATATTTTTGCAGCAGAAAGTTTTCTAAAGTTTGCCATTTAAATGAAAATTTAATTTCCTTTTTCCCAGGTGGCATCGCAGAAAATAATCCCAATTATGTCGTTCCTTTTGGTAACTGACATATTATTTCAGCATATTTTTGCAGCAGAAAGTTTTCTAAAGTTTGCCATTTAAATGAAAATTTAATTTCCTTTTTCCCAGGTGGCATCGCAGAAAATAATCCCAATTATGTCCTTCCTTTTGGTGACTGACATATTATTTCAGCATATTTTTGCAGCAGAAAGTTTTCTAAAGTTTGCCAATTAATGAAAATTTAATTTCCTTTTCCCAGGTGGCATCGCAGAAAATAATCCCAATTATGTCCTTCCTTTTGGTGACTGACATATTATTTCAGCATATTTTTGCAGCAGAAAGTTTTCTAAAGTTTGCCAATTAATGAAAATTTAATTTCCTTTTCCTAGGTGGCATCGCAGAAAATAATCCCAATTATGTCTTTCCTTTTGGTGATTCACATATTATTTCAGCATATTTTTGCAGCAGAAAGTTTTCTAAAGTTTGCCAATTAATGAAAATTTAATTTCCTTTTCCCAGGTGGCATCGCAGAAAATAATCCCAATTATGTCTTTCCTTTTGGTGACTCACATATTATTTCAGCATATTTTTGCAGCAGAGAGTTTTCTAAAGTTTGCCAATTAATGAAAATTTAATTTCCTTTTCCCAGGTGGCATCGCAGAAAATAATCCCAATTATGTCCTTCCTTTTGGTGACTGACATATTATTTCAGCATATTTTTGCAGCAGAAAGTTTTCTAAAGTTTGCCAATTAATGAAAATTTAATTTCCTTTTCCCAGGTGGCATCGCAGAAAATAATCCCAATTATGTCTTTCCTTTTGGTGACTCACATATTATTTCAGCATATTTTTGCAGCAGAAAGTTTTCTAAAGTTTGCCAATTAATGAAAATTTAATTTCCTTTTCCTAGGTGGCATCGCAGAAAATAATCCCAATTATGTCTTTCCTTTTGGTGATTCACATATTATTTCAGCATATTTTTGCAGCAGAGAGTTTTCTAAAGTTTGCCAATTAATGAAAATTTAATTTCCTTTTCCCAGGTGGCATCGCAGAAAATAATCCCAATTATGTCTTTCCTTTTGGTGACTCACATATTATTTCAGCATATTTTTGCAGCAGAGAGTTTTCTAAAGTTTGCCAATTAATGAAAATTTAATTTCCTTTTCCCAGGTGGCATCGCAAAAAATAATCCCGATTATGTCCTTCCTTTCGTGAAAATGGCAGTCGACATGTTACCTCCCAAAAGCGTACCTACAACTCCTCTCTACCTGGCAGCTACAGCTGGCATGAGATTGCTAAAGTAAAACTTTTACTTCATATATCATTTTGAATATTTTTATGCCAATATTATTGTATAAAGTGTTCTTGTTATAATAGTAGAGTGGTTTTTTTTTTCGTTTTTGTTTCCATAGCCATACACAGTGGCTGCCATTTTTAGCTGTTGTTTTACAACTTTATTTTTGTTGCGGAGAAGATGTTACAAATTCAAACCTCTTCAAATCAATGTTCCCAGTGGAAACCTCTTCACTACCAATGTTGACATTGGTAATCTCTTGACTGCCAATGATGCCAGTGCGAACCTCTTCACTATGAATGTTGTCAATGCAAACTTTTTTTTACTCTGAATGTTGCCAGTGCAGACCTTTTGTCTAGAGGCGGGGGTGGCTCAGTCGGTAGCGCGCCAGGCTCGTAATCTGTAGTTCCCAGGTTCGAGTCCCAGCTGGGTCTGCGTTGAGATTTATCTCCTCAAAATTTCCCGCCCTGCCCACGGTCAGTAGGGGACACCGATGGGCTTGGAAAGGCCGCCGTCCTTCGGATGGGACGTTAAGCCTTGGCCCCGCCAGCACGAAAAAAAGCCGCCATTTCGCCAGCCCGCCATCTGTCTCCCAACAGCTGCTCCAGTGGGTCCCCTCCCCCAACTTTCTCTGAGCCTTCGGGGTCCATGTGACCTGGCCATTTAGCCCATGGTGTGCAAAAAAGTGCCGTTCAGAGGTAAAACACCCCAACAAACAACCCTTTTGTCTATTACTGTTGCCATCTTATTCTTTGGCAATACTTTAGAGTTAGATTGAAAAATGGAAGGAAACCTTATTTTTTTTAAATTTAAGAATGCATTTTTTGCACTTAAGGTATGTAATAATTGTTTGGGTGATTCACCTATAATTTTTATAATTTTTTATGCTTTTTTTTAACTAATGCATCTGGAGTTGCTATCGGACATTTTTATATTTTTTGAACATTATCCTTTTAATAAAACTATGATGATAATTTTTCTAATGCTAGGTGCAAATGATTTTGTCCCTTGACGTTAAATTTGTAATGGATTATAGTTTCTTTTCCTGTTTTCGCATTTTTAAAAAAAAATATTTAAGGTTCATAATATTAATCTTATGAATATTTCACGCTTCTATGCTTCGTGTTTTTACATATTTTTTGACACTATGATAAATCAATTATTAGTATTATTATCCGCAAGTCTTATCCTCACCTGCAAAACTTAGGGATGGTAATCTGCAGTTTCCAGGTTCGAATCCCACCTGGTTCAGCGGTGAGATTTATCTCCACAAAACTCCGAACACTGCCCTCGGTCAGTAGAGGACACCAATGGGTTCGGAAAGGAGCCTTCCATCAGATGGGACGTTAGGCTCTGGTTCCTCGTGCAGGAGAGCCGTATCCTGTGCACGTTAAAGAACATGCTGGATGTCCTCGACGGGAGGCTACCACCTGTCCTCCTAACAATTGTCCAGTGGTTCCCCTTACCCCAACCTTCTCTGAGCCCTTGGAATCCATCACCTGGCCATTTAGTCCATAATTTTTCAAAGAGCGCCATTGTTTTTTGTTTCCTTTAGCCCATGAACAGGGGTTAAAAAAAGTTTGGCCGTCGATACTCCTGTGCACAAAAATGGCTTTGACATAATTCTTCCATATGTCTCCTAAAAACTGTTCAATAAACCTCTTTTCCCATACCAATGCCCAGCTCCGAGATCCTTGGGGTTCTTGTGACCTGGAAATCTATCCCTTGTGTGCACAAAAGTGTCGCTCAGAGGGAAAACGAGCCAAACAAATTTAAAGTTTAGGTTTAGATGTACTTGGAAATTAGCAAAATAAAAAATAATAAATAATAATTTTCGTGCTGGCGGTAGTCGGGAAATCAGGCGTTTGGAGCAGCTGTGTTCAGCTGAAATGCTGAGCTAACAGAAGTTCGACAACTACTCTGTATTTTTATTTTTCGTATTTGTAGAGCGTGCTTTATTTATTATTTTTGAAATGCAACTTCTGTTTCCTGCTAAAAGGCTTTACATTTTTATTTTGACAAGCGTTTTTCTTTCTTCTATTGTTTCAGTTTGACCAATCCCAATAAAGCATCCGAAATCATGGATTCTCTGTACGCCACATTGAATACAACAGGACTTGACGTCGTAGAGGTGGATATGATCAGTGGAAGCGATGAAGGCTTTTATGCTTGGATTAGTGCCAACTTCATGATGGAGACTTTACAGACTGAACAAGTAAAACATTTCATACTTTCTTATGCATTTGCTTTGGAGATGGAACAATTCTAAAAAAAAACTCTAAGCATTTCCAGGGAAAACATAGATGACTTCTTCGTATTCTTAAGAAAGGGAGGAAAGACAAAAGAGTAGTAGCACTCATTTTCCAAAATCTCTCCCATAGGTTAACATAGGTTTCTATATATTTTAATATTGTGCCAGAACTCTCATTCTTGTTACTACTCAGAAGTCAGTTTTAAATGGACTTCTTGCTCTTCATGGGACTTAGTGGGGAGGGGCAGGAAGGTTAGAGAAAAATTTTCTTCGTTTTTCCAAGAAGGGGTGAAAAGAGAGAGAAGGATGTTTTAAGGGGGCTGTTACCAGGGCCGGGGCTATCCACACAACCACAATATCCTGAATAGAGCCAAAAGATATCAGAGATAGCTAATGGGTATCTTATAGTCATCTTAGATATCTTATGGATATTCTGTGGATATTGTGGTTGTTTGGGTATAGCTGTTTAGCCTCCCGGAGCGAACTTGGATATATACCGCCCCTTTCTCCAACTTTGATTTTAGATATTAATGATTAATTTAATTATATTTAATGGCATTTTTAAAAGCAATTGAAAATCATTTGTTGAAAAAATAGGTCATTCTTATTCGAGTCAATTTTATTGCAGATATCTTGATTATACTGATGCATTTGTATCACGACGGCTATCCTTCATTATACTGATGCATTTTTAAAGTATGATATCTTATTATATATTAATAAAAATGAAAAAGAGCACGAATGAAAAATGAGGTTTGCTATCGAAATTTAAATCCTCCGAAAGAGCATGAATGGAACACGACGTTGTCTGTTGAAATTTAAATCCTTAATTTGTTTGCAAATTTGCCGCTACTAAAAAAACATCGCTCCGTGCGATCGCTCAGGTTGCACGTGCGGGTAGCGCCTCTCCCCTCGATGCTAATGGGAGGTGGGGCATCAAGTCTATCCTTCAGTATACATATATATTATTTATATGATGATCTATCCTTCAGTATACATATATATATTATTTATATGATAATCTATCCTTCAGTATACATATATATTATTTATATGATGATCTATCCTTCAGTATACATATATATATATTATTTATATGATAATCTATCCTTCAGTATACATATATATTATTTATATGATGATCTATCCTTCAGTATACATATATATTATTTATATGATGATCTATCCTTCAGTATACATATATATGTTATTTATATGATAATCTATCCTTCAGTATACATATATATTATTTATATGATGATCTATCCTTCAGTATACATATATATTATTTATATGATGATCTATCCTTCAGTATACATATATATTATTTATATGATGATCTATCCTTCATTATACTGATGCATTTCTATCATCTCTTGATTATGCCGATGCATTTTCGTTACTTTGTAATATTTTTTTTATATGCAGATTTGGTCTCTATGAAGATGTTAGTTTCTATCCTGTCTATCCTTGATTATACCGATGCATTTCTATCATCTCTTGATTATATTGATGCATTTTCGTTACTTCTATCTCCGATATACTGATGCATTTCTATCCCGTCTATCCTTCATGATAATGATGCATTTCTATCAACTCTTGATTATACTGATGCATTTCTATCACATCTATTCTTCATTACACTGATGCATCTGTAAAGTATGATTTATTATATATTAATAAAAAATCGAAGCATTTCCAGAGGAAGAATAAATGACTTCGTTTTTCCAAGAAGGGGTGGAAGTAGGCAGAAGGTTATTTTAAGGGGCTTCTATTCGTTCCCTAATGCTAGTTGGCGGCGGCGGTGGTGGTGGTGGTGATGTGTGTGTGTGTGTGTGTGTGTGGGTGGGGGGGGGGGGGGGGTTATAGAAAACTAAAAGCGGTCCCAGGGGATAAATAAATAAAATAAAAAAATAAATACCCCCTCAAGCAGCTGCTTGCCACAGAGGTCTGACAGGAGCCTGTCAGTTTATATGCCACAGTAGAAGATCTGAGAGGATGGCAGGACCTCAGCAGAAAACAACACGAACATCCATGCCTTACCCGGGGCTTGAACCCAGGTCCCGTAGATCAGTAGCCAAGCGCGCTAACCACTCGGCCACGGGACGACGGGGATAAATAATCGATGTAAAATGTCCCGCAGACAAGAAATACTTGAAATAATTAGCTGAAAAAGAAATGGTTTCCCTGAGTGGGATTCGAATTCACATCTCAGGAGTCATAGAAAAACAACTGAAAATCATCATTATAAGAAATGGAGGAAACAGACAGAAGGCTGTTTTAAGCGTTTCTAGGGGAAGAATGGAGGATTTTTCTTTGTATTTCGAAGAGGCGAAAGAGAGAGTGATGGGAGACTATTTTAAGAGAGATTCGTCTCTTTCCTCTGAGCTAGCGGAGGATAAAGACTCTTTAAACAGTAAGCTAATATTGTTGAAAATTGTGCTTTGGAGAGTTTTGAGTGAGATTTTCAATTTATCTCTAGTGACATTCGTAAAATATATATATTTTTTAAAGTTATGGTGCTTTGAATATGGTTTTCCATTTACATAATACGGAAATGTAAGGTTGTTTTTCATATTAAGTAAAATTATGATGTATATAGCTTCCTTTAATTGATATCACCTTTGTTTTGTCAAATAAATCTCTTAAGGAAGATATATTTTTATAACAATTAATTAATTTAGTGTTAATTTTACTGTGTATTTTTATTGAATTATTTGGTTGTCCGAATTCGTGGTCTATTATAGGAATTTTATAACGCAGCATGGAGTGGTAGGAACTTGAATTTATAGGTTAGGTATTTTTATCACTTCTATCCTTAATTGCACTGATTAAACTGATGTATTTCTCTCACTTCTATCTTAGATTATACTGATTCATTTCATCAGTTATATCCTTGATTATACTGATTCATTTCTCTCACTTCCATCCTTGATTATACCGATTCATTTCATCAGTTATATCCTTGATTATGCTGATTCATTTCTCTCACTTCTATTCTTGATTATACTGATTCATTTCATCAGTTATATCCTTGATTATACTGATTCATTTCATCAGTTATATCCTTGATTATACTGATTCATTTCTCTCACTTCTTTCCTTGATTATATTGATTAATTTCATCAGTTATATCCTTGATTATACTGATTCATTTCATCAGTTATATCCTTGATTATACTGATTCATTTCTCTCACTTCTATCCTTGATTATACTGATTCATTTCTCTCACTTCTATCCTTGATTACACTGATTCATTTTTCTCATTTTTATTTTTGATTATGCTGATCAATTTTATCACTTCTATCCTTGATTATACTGATTCATTTCTGACTTCTATCCTTGGTTATACTGATTCATTTTATCACTTCTATCATTGATTTTACTGAATCATTTCTATCGCTTCTATCCTTGATTATGCTGATTCATTTTATCATTTCTATCCTTGATTATGCTGATTCAGTTCTATCACTTCTATCCCTGATTATTGTGATGTAGTTCTGTCACTTATATCCCTGATTATACCGATGCATTTCTCTCACTTCTATTCTTCATTATATTGATGCATTCCTATTACATCTATCCTTCATTATACTGATGCATTGTTATAACTTCTGGTCATTGATTATACTGATGCATTTCTATTACCTCTATCCTTCATTATACTGATGGATCTCTAGCACTTTTATTCTTGATTATATCTTCGAGAAAAAAAAATACTCCAGTTTCAGAAAACTGAAAAACCAACATTTAGAGAAACGTCCCTGTTTTTACCTCTGGGAAATAGTTTCCTTACCAATGAATTCCTTTACAATGAAATGTATAGTTTCCTTACCATGACAATTATCGACGAGTAAACTGTGCAGTCTCGTAATATCTCCAGTTGCTAAGACCCTGACTACTGAGTAAACATTTGAGTCTCATCTATTCTTTAAATCTATTTTTCAGAAAGTGAAACCTTGGAAGCACACCACCTTCGGAGCTTTGGACATGGGAGGTGCTTCAACCCAAGTGGCGTTTGCTGTCGAACCTGGTATTGTCGATGAGAACAGTACCGACCTCGTGACTGTGGAACTCTTCGGTCAAAAGCACAACGTATTTTCTAAGAGTTTCTTGTGTTACGGCAGAGGCGAAGCAGAGAGAAGATACCGAGCTCTCTTAATACAGGTAAGTTTATCGAGAGATTAATCTCCAACCAATTGAAATAAAGATGTTTATAGAGAAACTAGTCTCCAACCAAAAGAAATTGAAATAAGGATAATTTTATCGAGAGATTAGACTCTAACCGAAAGAAAAATTGAAATAAAGATAAGTTTATCGAGAGACTAGTATCCAACCAAAAGAAATTGAAATAAAGATAATTTTATCGAGAGACTAGAATCCAGCCGAAAGAAATTTTGAAATAAAGATAAATTTATCGAGAGACATCTCCAACCAAAAGAAATTGAAATAAAGATAAATTTATCGAGAGTCTAGTCTCCAACCAAAAGAAATTGAAATAAAGATAATTTTATCGAGAGACTAGAATCCAGCCGAAAGAAATTTTGAAATAAAGATAAATTTATCGAGAGACATCTCCAACCAAAAGAAATTGAAATAAGAATAATTTTATCGAGAGATTAGACTCTAACCGAAAGAAAAATTGAAATAAAGATAAGTTTATCGAGAGACTAGTATCCAACCAAAAGAAATTGAAATAAAGATAATTTTATCGAGAGACTAGAATCCAACGGAAAGAAAAATTGAAATAAAGATAAGTTTATCGAGAGACGTCTCCAACCAAAAGAAATTGAAATAAGAATAATTTTATCGAGAGATTAGACTCTAACCGAAAGAAAAATTGAAATAAAGATAAGTTTATCGAGAGACTAGTATCCAACCAAAAGAAATTGAAATAAAGATAATTTTATCGAGAGACTATAATCCAACGGAAAGAAAAATTGAAATAAAGATAAGTTTATCGAGAGACGTCTCCAACCGAAAGAAATTGAAATAAGAATAATTTTATCGAGAGATTAGACTCTAACCGAAAGAAAAATTGAAATAAAGATAAGTTTATCGAGAGACTAGTATTCAACCAAAAGAAATTGAAATAAAGATAATTTTATCGAGAGACTAGAATCCAGCCGAAAGAAATTTTGAAATAAAGATAAATTTATCGAGAGTCTAGTCTCCAACCAAAAGAAATTGAAATAAAGATAATTTTATCGAGAGACTAGAATCCAGCCGAAAGAAATTTTGAAATAAAAATAAATTTATCGAGAGACATTTCGAACCAAAAGAAATTGAAATAAGAATAATTTTATCGAGAGATTAGACTCTAACCGAAAGAAAAATTGAAATAAAGATAAGTTTATCGAGAGACTACTCTCCAACCAAAAGAAATTGAAATAAAGATAAATTTATCGAGAGACATCTCCAACCAAAAGAAATTGAAATAAGGATAATTTTATCGAGAGATTAGACTCTAACCGAAAGAAAAATTGAAATAAAGATAAGTTTATCGAGAGACTAGTCTCCAACCAAAAGAAATTGAAATAAAGATAAATTTATCGAGAGACATCTCCAACCAAAAGAAATTGAAATAAGAATAATTTTATCGAGAGATTAGACTCTAACCGAAAGAAAAATTGAAATAAAGATAAGTTTATCGAGAGACTAGTCTCCAACCAAAAGAAATTGAAATAAAGATAAATTTATCGAGAGACATCTCCAACCAAAAGAAATTGAAATAAGAATAATTTTATCGAGAGATTAGACTCTAACCGAAAGAAAAATTGAAATAAAGATAAATTTATCGAGAGACAAGTATCCAACCAAAAGAAATTGAAATAAGAATAATTTTATCAAGAGATTAGACTCTAACCGAAAGAAAAATTGAAATAAAGATAAGTTTATCGAGAGACTAGTATTCAACCAAAAGAAATTGAAATAAAGATAATTTTATCGAGAGACTATAATCCAACTGAAAATAAAATTGAAATAAAGATAAGTTTATCGAGAGACTAGTCTCCAACCAAAAGAAATTGAAATAAAGATAATTTTATCGAGAGACTAGAATCCAGTCGAAAGAAATTTTGAAATAAGAATAATTTTATCGAGAGATTAGACTCTAACCGAAAGAAAAATTGAAATAAAGATAAGTTTATCGAGAGACTAGTATTCAACCAAAAGAAATTGAAATAAAGATAATTTTATCGAGAGACTAGAATCCAGCCGAAAGAAATTTTGAAATAAAGATAAATTTATCGAGAGACATCTCGAACCAAAAGAAATTGAAATAAGAATAATTTTATCGAGAGACTAGACTCTAACCGAAAGAAAAATTGAAATAAAAATAAGTTTATCGAGAGACTAGTATTCAACCAAAAGAAATTGAAATAAAGATAATTTTATCGAGAGACTAGAATCCAGCCGAAAGAAATTTTGAAATAAAGATAAATTTATCGAGAGTCTAGTCTCCAACCAAAAGAAATTGAAATAAAGATAATTTTATCGAGAGACTAGAATCCAGCCGAAAGAAATTTTGAAAAAAAGATAAATTTATCGAGAGACATCTCCAACCAAAAGAAATTGAAATAAGAATAATTTTATCGAGAGATTAGACTCTAACCGAAAGAAAAATTGAAATAAAGATAAGTTTATCGAAAGACTAGTATCCAACCAAAAGAAATTGAAATAAAGATAATTTTATCGAGAGACTATAATCCAACGGAAAGAAAAATTGAAATAAAGATAAGTTTATCGAGAGACGTCTCCAACCAAAAGAAATTGAAATAAGAATAATTTTATCGAGAGATTAGACTCTAACCGAAAGAAAAATTGAAATAAAGATAAGTTTATCGAGAGACTAGTATCCAACCAAAAGAAATTGAAATAAAGATAATTTTATCGAGAGACTATAATCCAACGGAAAGAAAAATTGAAATAAAGATAAGTTTATCGAGAGACGTCTCCAACCAAAAGAAATTGAAATAAGAATAATTTTATCGAGAGATTAGACTCTAACCGAAAGAAAAATTGAAATAAAGATAAGTTTATCGAGAGACTAGTATCCAACCAAAAGAAATTGAAATAAAGATAATTTTATCGAGAGACTATAATCCAACGGAAAGAAAAATTGAAATAAAGATAAGTTTATCGAGAGACGTCTCCAACCGAAA
Organism: Ryuthela nishihirai; assembly: GCA_038380435.1. Classification (NCBI taxonomy): domain Eukaryota; kingdom Metazoa; phylum Arthropoda; class Arachnida; order Araneae; family Heptathelidae; genus Ryuthela; species Ryuthela nishihirai. The sequence goes on along the minus strand of JAWZYU010000031.1, from coordinate 18,344,600 downwards.
GAAATTGAAATAAGAATAATTTTATCGAGAGATTAGACTCTAACCGAAAGAAAAATTGAAATAAAGATAAGTTTATCGAGAGACTAGTCTCCAAGCAAAAGAAATTGAAATAAAGATAATTTTATCGAGAGACTAGAATCCAGCCGAAAGAAATTTTGAAATAAAGATAAATTTATCGAGAGACATCTCCAACCAAAAGAAATTGAAATAAGAATAATTTTATCGAGAGATTAGACTCTAACCGAAAGAAAAATTGAAATAAAGATAAGTTTATCGAGAGACTAGTATTCAACCAAAAGAAATTGAAATAAAGATAATTTTATCGAGAGACTAGAATCCAGCCGAAAGAAATTTTGAAATAAAGATAAATTTATCGAGAGTCTAGTCTCCAACCAAAAGAAATTGAAATAAAGATAATTTTATCGAGAGACTAGAATCCAGCCGAAAGAAATTTTGAAATAAAGATAAATTTATCGAGAGACATTTCCAACCAAAAGAAATTGAAATAAGAATAATTTTATCGAGAGATTAGACTCTAACCGAAAGAAAAATTGAAATAAAGATAAGATATCGAGAGACTAGTATTCAACCAAAAGAAATTGAAATAAAGATAATTTTATCGAGAGACTAGAATCCAGCCGAAAGAAATTTTGAAATAAAGATAAATTTATCGAGAGACATCTCCAACCAAACGAAATTGAAATAAGAATAATTTTATCGAGAGATTAGACTCTAACCGAAAGAAAAATTGAAATAAAGATAAGTTTATCGAGAGACTAGTATCCAACCAAAAGAAATTGAAATAAAGATAATTTTATCGAGAGACTATAATCCAACTGAAAGAAAAATTGAAATAAAGATAAGTTTATCGAGAGACTTCTCCAACCAAAAGAAATTGAAATAAGAATAATTTTATCGAGAGATTAGACTCTAACCGAAAGAAAAATTGAAATAGAGACAAGTTTATCGAGAGACTAGTATCCATCCAAAAGAAATAGAAATAAAGATAATTTTATCGAGAGACTATAATCCAACTGAAAGAAAAATTGAAATAACGATAAATTTATCGAGAGACGTCTCCAACCAAAAGAAATTGAAATAAGGATAATTTTATCGAGAGATTAGACTCTAACCGAAAGAAAAATTGAAATAAAGATAAGTTTATCGAGAGACTAGTATCCAACCAAAAGAAATTGAAATAAAGATAATTTTATCGAGAGACTATAATCCAACTGAAAGAAAAATTGAAATAAAGATAAGTTTATCGAGAGACGTCTTCAACCAAAAGAAATTGAAATAAGAATAATTTTATCGCGAGATTAGACTCTAACCGAGAGAAAAATTGAAATAAAGATAAGTTTATCGAGAGACTAGTATTCAACCAAAAGAAATTGAAATAAAGATAAGTTTATCGAGAGACTATAATCCAACTGAAAATAAAATTGAAATAAAGATAAATTTATCGAGAGACGTCTCCAACCAAAAGAAATTGAAATAAGAATAATTTTATCGAGAGATTAGACTCTAACCGAAAGAAAAATTGAAATAAAGATAAGTTTATCGAGAGACTAGTATTCAACCGAAAGAAATTGAAATAAAGATAATTTTATCGAGAGACTATAATCCAACTGAAAATAAAATTGAAATAAAGATAAATTTATCGAGAGACGTCTCCAACCAAAAGAAATTGAAATAAGAATAATTTTATTGAGAGATTAGACTTTAACCGAAAGAAAATTTGAAATAAAGATAAGTTTATCGAGACACTAGTATCCAACCAAAAGAAATGGAAATAAAGATAATTTTATCGAGAGACTATAATCCAACTGAAAGAAAAATTGAAATAACGATAAATTTATCGAGAGACGTCTCCAACCAAAAGAAATTGAAATAAGGATAATTTTTTTAGAGACCAAACCCCAACCGAAAGAAAATTTGAAATTAAGATAAGTTTATCGAGATACTATTCTACAACCAAAAGAAATTGAAATAAAGATAAATTTATAGGAAGACTTGTCTCCAACCAAAAGAAATTGAAATAAGGATAATTTTATCGATAGACAACTCGAACCGAAATAAAAATTGAAATAAAAATAAGTTTGTCGAGAGACTAGTCTCCAACCAAAAGAAATTGAAATAAAAATAAGTTTAGCGACAGCTTAATTTTCTCAAAAGGAACTGAAATAGAAATAGCTTTATTGAGATGCTAAACTCCCAAAAGAAAGTGATACGCGAGTAAGTTTATTGAGAGACAAGTCTCTCCCAAAAACAAAATGAAGCACATCTAAGATTATCCCAAATGGAAATAAATTAGAGGTTAGTGTATCGAGAGACAAGTTTCCGCAAAGGAAAATGATATAGAGATAAGTTTATTGAGGCAGCTAGTCTTCCAAAAGAAAACGAAACAAAACTATGTTTAACGAGAAACTACTACTTCCAAATGGAGATAAAAATAGAGTAAGTTGATTGAGAGGCAATTTTCTATAAAACAAAATGAAATAGAGATAAGTTTATCGAGAGGATCTCGATATCCATATCTCCTTTCCATTTCTAATTTTTTTGTCCTCTTTTTAGATCATTGGCATTTGATAACACTATATATTTATCCTTGATCTGTTCTGGTAAGTCCCTCCTGCCCCCTCCAAACCCCTTAGCCTGAATAAAGGCTGTAGTCTCTTTCTTCCGTAATCTGTTACTGTGTGAAATGAAAATAACGCTCAACAGAATTCTTTTAAAAATAACGAAACAATCTTAAGCTGTTCTGACACGTATAAATATTTTTCCTTTGCTCTAGGATTATAAAAAAGATGTTATTAAAAGCCCATGTGAACCGGAGGGTTGGGTAGGCAACGTCACTGGAAATGAATTATTCAACCAACCATGTACAGAAAATCCGAAATTTCTTCAATGGTTGAAAGCAGATCCATCTCTCAAAGTAAGTAAACAATCTATTTGTCAGTAATTGAATAATTTGTTTGCATATTTACAGTCGCTCAAAAAAATATCCGAACATTATGGTTGATTACAGAATTCAGAAAAAATATCTGGCAACGAATTTTTTTTTGGAAATTAGTGATCTGGCAACCTTTGTGTCACGTGACAGGAAGGTTGCCAGATCACTGATTTCAAAAAATAAATCGTTGCCAGATATTTTTTCTGAATTCTGTAATCAACCATAGTGTTCGAGTATTTTTTTGAGCGACTGTACAATAAAAATAGCAGGAACTTTTTTTTTATATTTTCAAAATGCATTTCTATTAATAAAATTGGGAAATAGAGTAAAATGACGGTGTAACGAACGCCGTAACAACGAAATATTCAGTAAAACGAAATTATTTTCCTTTCCTTAATAGTTTACTAGGTATCTTTGTGTTAAATTCATAACCAAATTCGAAAAAAGAATAATCCTTTAATAATGTGACCTTCACTTTTGAACTTGGTTGGATTTGATTCTAAGCATCTCGAGACAAATTCAAAATAAGCTTCTTCCGTTATAATTGTAATATATAACTATCGTTCTGATATTTTATTGCATTTCCCTATAACGAAATTTCATGGTAATGAATATATTTCGACTGCTCGCACTACTTCGTTATTCAAATAATTCCGGAACAACAACCATTTAAATATCACGAGGACCAGATTCGAAAAAAAATTATTTACAGAGAAAAATGCAGGCAATAATATTTCGAAGTTCGAATTATTTAGAAATTATATTTGTCCATGTTCAAAATCAACAAGTTTTGATCTTCTACTGAGTGGCTACCTCTATAACGCTTTGCGATTTTAAAAGTGAAGCCATGTTTTCGATTAGTTCCTCCTGGTCCAGAGGGCATAAAAAGAGGTCCGCTTGAAGTTCTAAGGTATGTATCCCAAAATTGTTTGTAGTTGGGGGAAACATTGCTTTGCATTCGACTATACCAATCGTTGGAAAACAGACTAAACTCGTGATTATCCGACATTTATTGGGAATGAGGGTTACGGGCTGGATGAATCTGTCAGTTGCATGAGAAATATTTTTCTAGGAAGCAAATACAGTAGGTACAATCTTATATTAAATTATATTATAAAAATGCAGCTAAAAACAAGGAAAATGAAAGTGAAGTACAATGCTCTTAATTCAAATGTAAGTATCTAAAATATAATATTTAATGAATGTTATTACGTGCACTTCACAAAAACTGCGAGAACTGCTCACTGAAAGAACAGGAAAAAAAGAGTTCAGACATTGGCCGTCGGATGACGCTGACTAAAAAAAATAATAACGCTGACTAAGAAAAATAATAAATACCCTCTCAAGCAGCTGCTTGCCACAAAGGTCTGACAGGAGCTTGTCAGTTTATATGCCAAAGTAGAAGTTCTGAGAGGATGGCAGGACCTCAGCAGAAAAACGACACAAACAGCCATGCCTTACCCGGGACTCGAACCCAGGTCCCTTAGATCAGCAGTCAAGCATGCTAACCAGTCGGCCATGGGACGGCTGACTACCGGTCCTAATTAGTGGAGTCCTAATAAGGAAATGGGAAAAAGGATTTTTGAAAGGTAAAATCGTAGAAAAGAGACACGAGAATAGTGAAACTAAAAGAAAGAAAAAACAATTACCTGTGCATATGTATGTGCCGTGTAGTTTATTGGCTAGATTCTAAAAACTCGAGCGGCATTTTATTAGGGTCATCAACTCCCACAGTATTGAAATTTGCGGTACCAAGTTCAAATGTTCAATTTGAAATTTATGCCGGATACTTCAGTATCGGATAACCGGGAGTTTATAATGAAATATGACTGCACAAGAGCTTAGAAATATATTTTTTTTAATTCAAAATAAAAATGTAGCAGTGCTATTTTCTATTTTATATAAGGAATGGAATCATGGGCGTCCGCAGACAATTTTCTAGGGGGGGGGGGGGCAAAGCTTGGAGACAAATAATTACATCAATAAATTTTTATTTAATTATTTAATTTTTTAGGGTTTTTTTTTTTCACAAGTAGAAATTATAGAATAAAGTATTGCATCAATACAAAAACACATACATAATGTATATAAATTAATTAGTTTAAATTGTTACGATTATAATTTGTGGAATTTTTTACTCCATCCGGGGGGGATGGGGGGGGAGTGCCCCGTTTTCCCCCTCTGCGAACGCCCATGAATGGAATGGCGAAACCTGAAGATCAAAGAAGGCAATGACCAATGAAAATGCAACACATCCACATGAGTTCTAGCAAGAACAATTTGCAGATGTAGCTCCACCACAGCAAATAGTTCCATGAGTTATGCAAGAAATAAGCAATTTTTCTATTATATTATTGTACGTACTATATGGAAGTGAGAAATTGAAATCAAAAACAACTTAGTCAAGCATTTCTTTTTGGTTGTTTATATGTTGATCAAATTTAATGTAGAATTTCTATTGAACTTAGATAATGAACTTGAATTTTCAGGCAAACCCCTTTAGCAATAACCGAATCAGTACTATACGGAGTCGTTATAGTACAGTCCCTATGGAGATGCAATCCCGAAATCGTAATATATTAATTATGATCATCGTCACACTAATAGCTTATTTAGGGTACTTAAACAAATTGGGGCGTGAACGGAGGCGGGGGTGGCTCAGTCGGTAGCGCTCCAGACTCGTAATCTGCAGTTCCCAGGTTCGAGTCCCAGCTGGGTCAGCGTTGACATTTATCTCCGCAAAACTCCCTGCCCTGCCCGCGGTCAGTAGGGGACACCGATGGGCTTGGAAAAGCCGCCATCCGTCGGATGAGATGTTAAGCCGTGGCCCCGTGTGCGGGAGAGCCATGCCCTGTGCACATTAAAGAACACGCTGGATGGCCTTGACGGGAGACTACCATCTGTCTCCCAACAGCTGTTCCAGTGGGTCCCCTCCCCCAACCTTCTCTGAGCCTTCGGGGTCCTTGTGACCTGGTCATTTAGCCCATTGTGTGCCCAAAAGTGCCGCTCAGAGGTAACCCAACTTAAATAATACGGACGATAAACATGACTTTATGAACACATTCTGTGTTGCCAAATAATGAAAGAAAAAAAGTAATAAAGTAATTACAGTGTACCGTACTCGCCAGTTTTACTAAGTGGCTTCGAATTTTGCCAACTGCTCCACTTTTTTTCCGTCTCCATTTTCCCAACTGCCCTATATTTGCCAAGTGGCCTCGATTTTTCCCAACTACCCTAGATTTTGCCAAGTTCCAGTGATGATGCACAGAACCGGCCAGGTCCAGCATCTAATGTCCGACCCCGCCTTCTCGTGGTGCAGGCCGTTAGTACCTTTCAAAAGAGATATTCTCTTTTGGAAGGGAACGGAAGGGGAGGGCTGCCAGTTCAGTATGGCCTACTGATCTGGTCATCTATGGCCCCTTTTTTCTTTTTTTTCAACCCTGCTGAGGAGTGGTCAACTTCACAGGGTCCTGGTGCTGACCATTTATATCTACTAGACTGGACTTGTTTATGGATTTGAGCTTGATTATGGATCCTGGACTTGCTGCACTGGTGGGCCTCTGTTGAGGGAGAGTCTGCCGCTGTGTTTTCTGTTTGCTTCTGGGTTGCCAGCTCTAAGTGAACAGAGGCATGGGATACCTTATATCAGCTGGTGGATAATCCTAATCAGAGGCCATCGCAGGTACCTGAACCTTACTTAGCTAGTTGGGCATCGTCAAGCCTAAACTGGAGTAATGCGTCTCAGGCAGGCCATGTGGCTCTTGAAAAAGTCCACTTGAAAAGGTGGTGCCTGAAGTTCCTACCAGCATCGGTGACTTCAGCCTTTAGCGGAGGAGGAACGGGTCTTTGCCCCATGCCTGCGATCAGGGGGCTGTTTGATATTGTTGGCCCTACCAATCTCAATAAACCTAATTTCTTTAAAAATCCTACTAATCATTTTCTCTCTGCAGGAACGTGGAACGTGAGGACATTACATAGAGATTATTCTCTTGATGTCCTCATGCAGGAATTCCAGCGCTATAACCTAGATATTCTAGGCTTGCAAGAGACCAGATGGACAGGTAAAGGTGAGACACTTAAAAATAACTTTAAATTTCTCTTTACAGGGAGGGAGGATGGAAAGCATCACCAAGGCGTGGATCTGCTGCTCAGCAGACATGCTAGTGATGCTCTTCTAGGATATGAGTGCATTAATGAAAGGTTTCTTACAGCAAAATTTCAGACAAGCATTAAAGACTTGAATGTTATCTGCTGTTATGCCCCCACTGACGATTCTGATAAGGATGAGAAGGATAGGTTTTACAGACAACTTCAGGATATTTTGAATTCTGTCAAGAAAGGAGATATTACCCTTGTTCTTGATGACTTCAATGCCAAAGTTGGTACCGACTCTGACCTTTGGGGAGGAGTAATAGGCCCTTTTGGTATTGGTAGCTGCAATGGCAATGGGCAACGTCTCCTACAGGTAAGTAAACTCAATGGTTTCAGAATAACTAACACATATTACAAACACCGCGACATACATAAATACACATGGGTTTCACCTGATGGGCTGCATAAGAATATGATTGATTATATATTAATTAACAGCAAATGGGCTAGTTCTGTTAGAAATACCAGGGCATATAGGGGAGCTGAAATGGGATCTGACCATTACCTTGTTAAAAGTGTCTTTCAACTTAAAAAGTGTTGTGCTAGGGTTAAAAAATTTACCTTTAATACTGAAGCTCTGAAAGACCCAGTTATAGCTAATGCTTACCATGATAGGTTACTTAGTCATTATGACAGTCATGGTTTGCTTAATACTGAAGTTGAGGAAGAATGGGGCCATTTTAAACAGGCTTTTTGGAAACTAACAGTACTCTTTTAGGGAATAAGGAGCAGAGGAGGCAGAATTATTTAAGTGATAAGGCACTTGAGCTTATTTCAGAAAGAAGGAACTGCAGGAATGTCCTTAATCAGTACCCTACTAGTCCTTATAGAAAGCATTACAAAGAACTTAATAAACGTGTAAAGGATCAGTTAGCTACTGATAAGAATCTTTGGCTTGATGGCCTTGCTGACAAAGCTGAGGAAGCAGTTAGACAGCACAACAGCAGAGAGCTGTACCAGATAGTTAATGTTTTGTGTGGTAGAAAACGAACAGGTATACAGGGATTGAAGGATAAACAAGGCAAGTTTATAGAAGGGAGGATTCTCTCATGGCTAGGTAGGCTGAGCATTTCAGTGATGTTCTAAACAATGTGGTTAGTTCTACTCCCATTGTTTGCAATGATGATAGATGCATTGTTGGCTTTAATGTTGGCCCTATAACACAATCTGAAGTTAGTTTGGCTATTTCTAAACTTAAACTTCATAAATCCCCAGGGGTGGATGAAATTACTACGGAAATGCTTAGAGCTGGGAATGTTTCAGTTACCATTTGGATGACTGAAATTTTGAATAACTTTTATGATAAAAGCATGGTTCCTAAAGATTTTACCAGAGCTATTATTATCCCTATTTTCAAAAAAGGTGATCGCAGTTCTTGTGATAACTATAGGGGTATCAGCCTACTCTCCGTTCCAGGTAAAGTTCTTTCCATGATTGTGCTTATTAGAATTAAGAATCTGGTTGATAGGCAATTGCGTGATGAGCAATGTGGATTCAGAAGTGGTAGGGGATGTGTGGATCAGATATTTTCACTTAGGCAGATTCTTGAGAAATGTTTAGAGTTTCAAAAACCTTTGGTTGCTAGCTTTGTTGATTTCAAAAAGGCTTTCGACTCTGTTGATCGTCATAATTTGTGGTTGATTGTGAGATCATATGGTATACCAGACAAGTTAGTTAACATAATGAAAGCTATAATAACACTGAGTCATGTGTGAGGGTTGGTAAGTCTTGTAGCAATTGGTTTAGCATTACTTCTGGTGTTCGACAAGGGTGCATTTTGTCTCCTTTTCTCTTTAGTTTGGTTGTTGATTATGCTATGCGAAATTCACTTCAAGGGTAAGCTTTTGGCCTTGAATGGGCTGCAGATACGAAAATTTCTGATTTAGATTATGCTGATGATTTAGCCCTTTTGGCAAATGATATTGATAAGATGAACTCTTTCATTCGAGCTGTTGATGAGACTGGTAGTAGAGTAGGTTTGGTTATAAACAGAGAGAAAACTAAAGTGATGAAAATTGGTCAGGCAGGCTGTGATTCAGTTAATCTGAATGGTTGCAGTCTTGAGCAGGATTCACAGTTTAATTACCTTGGGAGCTGCGTAACTGATACTGGTGATGTGCGGCATGAGATTAACAGACGAATAGGTATTGCTGCCGGGACTTTTAAGAATCTATGGAGATTGTGGAGAAATAGGCGTATACACCTAAAGACTAAAATTAGACTGTATAATAGTTTGGTTCTTTCTAGGGTTAGTTATGGTAGTGAAACTTGGACGCTGTGTAAGCAAGATAACAGGAAACTAGATGCTTTTGATTCTAGATGCTTACGCAGTATCTTGGGTATTAGGTGGTTTAACTTTGTAACTAATGATGAGGTTAGGCAAAGGAGTCTGCAACCTCCTTTAAGTAGCATATTGTGCAGAGAGAGACTCCGCTGGTTTGGCCATGTTGCCCGTATGGATAATTATAGATTAGCGAATAGGGTTATGAACAGTGTGCCTAGAGGCTTCAGAAGGAGGGGGAGACCTAGGATGCGGTGGGCAGACAATGTCAAACAGGACCTTGTTAGAATTGGTGTACAGTGGCCGGATGCAGCAGATGTAGCTCAGGACAGATATGCTTGGAGAATTAAACTGCACGGTCTGGTTGGACCTCCGTAGCCCATGGCTGCTTGAGGATGATGATGATGATGATGTCTAGATTTCGCTAACTCCTCTTAATTTTACAAAAAAAAGATTACAGATTTTCACAACTCGCCTAGATTTTACGAAGTCGCTTCGAGTTTTGTCAACTCCGGTTACCTTTAGGGGAGGGGACTCCCCCAAAGTAAGCTACGCTCAAACCTGAACTTGAGATTCTTGGCCAAGTTTTATTCATTTGTACTGTTTTATGTATTTATTGAAATAAATATTTATTTATATTTAATTTCAGAAACGCACCGAAAGGGAAAGGGGGGTAGAGAGAAAAAAAGTCCAAGGACTCTTCCCCTCACAAAAAACCGGTCGTCTGATACGAAATCTCACACTTGTCTAGCTGCTTTGAAATCCAAAATAGGTATCTTTGTATAATTTTATTTCAGCCCCGTATATACTATACATATGGTATATCAGCCCCGTATACTGTATATATATATATGGCTAACACTAAAAACAGATTAAAAAAAAACAACTAAAAAATTTTATTCCGTATAGAATATCATTTCAACCTTTATTGTTAGTAAGGTGGAATATTTCAGTAATTGGGAAAATCTACTCAAGTGTTATTCTCAGATCCCAAAATCTAAATTTTTTTCCTTACATCTCTCTTCATTGTCTTATTTCTAAAACTGTCCACTTGTTTATTTTTGGTTTTGTGTTTATAGGATAAAATCTTTCAATTTGTTGGAACGAATGACGTTGATTCTTGTAAATCGAAAGTATCTGATCTGTTGAACACAGCCACTTGTCAAGGCCAGAAATTCAAGGAGTGCTTTCAGAAGTTAGAAGTATCGATAGCAGAAGAGGAATTTTTGGTAGGTAACTTTATTCTCAAGTTTATCAGTATAAATAAAGGCTATAATCCATTCATTACGGCCACCCTATTTCTTTTTACAAAATTGATGTCACCCTTTCAGGTTTCATAAAGGACAAGCTCAATAGAGGCGCCCTAGAGCAATACGTGATTTCTTCACAGCAAAATTATTTCACCAATTACTTTAAAACTCAAATATAAATAAGAACCACAATTTTATTTCCGGAATCCAATTTCTTTCTTTTCTTCCAATTTGTTTTACCTCTGAGCGGCACTTTTTTGCACACCATGGGCTAAATGGCCAGGTCACATGGACCCCGAAGGCTCAGAGAAGGTTGGGGGAGGGGACCCACTGGAACAGCTGTTGGGAGACAGATGGTAGCCTCCCGTCAAGGCCATCCAGCGTGTTCGTTAACGTGCACAGGGTATGGCTCTCCCGCACACGGGGCCACGGCTTAACGTCCCATCCGACGGACGGCGGCTTTTCCAAGCCCATCGGTGTCCCCTACTGACCGTGGGCAGGGCGGGGAATTTTGCGGAGATAAATCTCAACGCTGACCCAGCTGGGACTCGAACCTGGGAACTACAGATTACGAGCCTGGCGCGCAACCGACTGAGCCACCCCCGCCCCTTTCAGTTAGGGAGGCACCGCTTAGGAACATTCCTAATAGAGGTATGCACGACTTGATTTTTTTACCAGGTAACCTTTTATTCCTTCAAATCTAATATAATAACTATCTACATTGAGTGATCATTTAATTACGACCACTCTTTCTCATATTATGTTTATGGAATGCTAACTTTATAACTTTTAAAATAAGCGTTATATGGGTAAATAAATAAGTTCTAAAAATGAATTAAAGATCTTAATCAAATCTATATAAAGCTTGATTTTCAACAATATTCTTTCAGATTTAAACAGGTATTGCAAGTTAAAACATTTAAAAGCAGCAGTATGTTGTAATAAATTTATCAAAAAAGTTAAACGAATATTCAAGGAATTATTTACACACTTTTAAAATATGTAAGTAGTAGTTAAAGAGCTTCGACGTTGGCGTCCCATTGACATAACATGGGGTGGGAGTGGCCATATTTCAGTGATCATTCCGTGTATATAAATAAACGGTAATTCATTCTGGCTATTTTCTTCTCACAACGTTGAAATCATGCATGCTAGTTTCGTAAGGAACACTCCCAATGGAAGGATGTAATGCTTTATTTTTTTTAAAGGTAACTTTTCTAACCTACTTCCTTAAAACTAGTATAAATAAAATCCGTGATTCATTCTGGAAGCCCAATTTCTTTTTCATAACGTGTGTTGACGTCACTCTTGTCAGCTTTCCCGCGAGACACGCCCAGTAAAGGCAAATTCACGCCCAATTTTCGTGTTGTAAGCAGCATTAGAGAATAAGAAATGCTGAATTCTTATAAATGGTAATAAGTATCAGTTTACCGTATATATTGCACTTTAATCAGGTTATTAAAATCAAAGTTAATTACGAATGTACCAGAGTCGAGTTTTTTCTCTGCTAAAACTTCCACCACACCCTCAATCAGGACGGGGGACACTGATGGATTTGGAAAGACCGCCGTCCATAGGATAGGACGTTAAGTCGTGTGCCAGGGATAATATATTGTCCATGTTAAAGAGCACCTTGGATGGCTTTGATGCTATACTTCTATGTCTCTTGACAACTGTCCAGTTTATCCCCTTCCCCAGCCTTCTCTGAGCCTTGGGGGACCTTGTGACCTGGCCATTTAGTAGTCCTTTGTGTACTAAAAAGTGCCGTTCAGAGATAAAACAATCCATCTCAACATTTATTATGTTGCTGATATTAGTAATATATGTTTTCTATATAATAAGGACACACTAGACTTTTTGTACCAGGGCTGATGGCATCCTGGTTTCGCCAATGCAGACATATGTGCGTTTGCCAACCTGATGGTTACGTTAATTATTTATATTAGATAGATTATTGAAAATTTTTGAATTATTTACTACTTTAAAATAGTCACTGGTTGAATTTTAATACCTAAGCTTTAATTGAAACACCAATAAATTAAACTTTTTTTTCTGTTAGTCTCTGACCAGAAATTGGTATATGTATACAGAAATTATTGTATACAGTGGGCTAAATGGCCAGGTCAAAAAGATCACAAGAGATCAGAGAACGTTGGGTGGGAGTGATGACAAACCTCGTTTGTCTCAAGAGAAAACTCAACTATTCTTCTTTGATTCGATAAGTACCAGGGAAATATTATATTTTTTCGACTTTTCCGTTACTCTTAACTTTCACCGTTAGAGGTCACTTAAGATGGAAAATCGTGATATTTCTCTGTTTTAAAATCTGTAGTCATGATAAAGACCGCAGAGTTTTGATCAGTCAAATCGGAAGGTTTGATTTCCATGTTTTTTGACCCCTAGGTGGCGCAGTGATATTGTTTTGATTCCCATTGCTAAATTACATTTCTCCCTCCGTTTTAGAGGCCTTCAAAAAATTTCTTGAAAAATGCATGATATACAGGATTTTTTTGCCTCTATCATCTTTACTAGCATTCTCAAAGAGGGAAGTCCGTGAGCATATGTGTTTGTTGAAGTCCGTGAGCATAGATGTCTGATAAAGTTTCTAAGTTATCTCTATTTTTTTTTTAAATTATGATTATGTTATCGGCATTTGTTTCATATTTTTTGTTGTTGTTCAATAGGCATTTACTGTGTATTTAAATACTTTTGCAGGCCTTTGCAACTTATTTCTTCACAACAGACTTTTTAAAAATCACGGAGGCTAATACAACTGAATATACAAGAACTGCGACTGAGTATTGTCTGAAAACCTATGAGGAGGTAAATATTATTTTTCATCTATTGTAGTGTTGAGTTCGGGACTGACAGCTGACAAAGGGATCTTGCTAATTCTAATTATTATTGAGAAATGATAGAGCTCTGAAAATTTACACCTAGGATAGTCCGGGTCGTAGATCTTGGAAAAAATCCATAATCTGACCTCTGACGTATCCTTAAAGGTCAAACCATAATCTATGACCTGAAAATTGATGTCTGGAGTGTTTCGTGTTCTAGATGTAGGAAACGTTACGAAATTTCGGATTCGGAGGATCCTTCGAAGTCAAAGGTCAAATTTAGATTTATCAATGCTAGAGAGGTTAGCGCGCTTGGCTACTGATCTAAGGGACCTGGGTTCGAGCCCCGGGTAAGGCATGGATGTATGTGACGTTTATCTGCCGAGGTCCCGCCATCCTCTCAGATGTTCTACTATGTCATATAAACTGACAGGCTCCTGTCAGACCTCTGTGGCAAGCAGCTGCTTGAAGGGGTATTTATTTTATATTTTTTTTTATAGAGAGCTAAAAATCAGTTCCTGCGGATATTTTGAATCGTAGATCTCAACGATGTTGTGAAATTTTGCATTCGATGGGTCCTTTGAGATCAAATTTGATATATCTGTGCAAGAAAGCTAAAAATTGGTGAATAGGGCTATTTCTGGCAGTAGAACCTAGAAATAAGAGGAATTATCAGATCCGGTGTCACATTGAAGGTCAAATAGGGGTCGTAGTGATTGGCTAAAAATCAAGGTGACGAAGGTACCGATTGATTTCTAGTATACGATATACAGAGTGTTTCAAAACTTTCTGTGCAAATTTCAGTGGGAGATAGGGAATATCAAGACAAACCTTTTTCGTCTATGAATGTATGTCAACTGATGTAACACTTCGGTGCTAGAGGGGCAAAGTGGGAATGGACTTGTGTTTGCCGTCGGCATTCGTAAATCAGACACGTTATGTGTAAGGGGCGGGGGTGGCTCAGTCGGTAGCGCGCCAGGCTCGTAATCTGTAGTTCCCAGGTTCGAGTCCCAGCTGGGTCAGCGTTGAGATTTATCTCCGCAAAATTCCCCGCCCTGCCCACGGTCAGTAGGGGACACCGATGGGCTTGGAAAGGCCGCCGTCCGTCGGATGGGACGTTAAGCCGTGGCCCCGTGTGTGGGAGAGCCATACCCTGCGCACGTTAAAGAACACGCTGGATGGCCTTGACGGGAGGCTACCATCTGTCTCCCAACAGCTGTTCCAGTGGGTCCCCTCCCCCAACCTTCTCTGAGCCTTCGGGGTCCATGTGACCTGGCCTTTTAGCCCATGGTGTGCAAAATAGTGCCGCTCAGAGGTAAAACAATCCAATCCAATCCGTTATGTGTAACATGGAGTGTTTCACGACTGTTGAGGTGGCTGACATGCATTTGGCTTATGGGTCTGCCAATGGAAACCGAAGAGCTACTGAGGTTGTACTGACAGCGCTTCCCAAACATCGCCCTCTAGCACTGAAGGGTTATGTCAGCGAACATACATTCCTTATCTCCCATTTAAATTTGTACAGAGTTTTGAAACACCCTGTATATATTGAGTTTGTGTATGTTTGACATTTCTTCCTAGATGGTCAGAACTACGACCACTAAACTTCATCTCACATAACTACACTATAAGGTGTTTCGACCCCAGAAAATTAGGACCACCGCCAAAAGTTGTTTGTGAAGCGTCTGTTCATTGATAACATGGCGCAATGATAATGTAGTAATCCATTCATAACTTTCGACTCTTTATTCACAAGGTTAAGGTGACTGCAGCACCTCAAGAGATATTGGACACTTATGGCAGGTTTAATTTCGACCCACTGCAGCTGAGAACCCGAATCTCTATATCCTGTGGTAACATGCCAGACGTATAATCTGTAGTTCCCAGGTTAGAGTCCAACTGGACCAGAGTTGAGATTTACGTACATATCTCCGCAAAACTCGCCACCCTGCCATGGTTAGTAGGGGACACACATGAGCTTGGAAAGACCGCCATCTGTCGGATGGAACGTTAAGTTGTGGCTGTGTGTGTGGGAGAGCCATACCCTGTGCACATTAAAGAACACACCGGATGGCCTTGATGGGAGGCTGCCATATGTCTCCCAACAGCTATTCCAGTGAGCCCCTCTCCCAACATTCTACGAGTCTTCAGGGTCCTTGTGATCTTGCCATTTAGCCCATGGTATGCAAAAAAGTGCAGCTCAGAGGTAAAACAATCCAAAACTCTGTATAGACTGAACTAAGTGAATCCACAACAAATTCAGGGCTGAGTGGTCTAGTATATGCGGAATTATTGGGGAAGGGGAGCTGAACACTGCCACCAGTGATGACACCGAAGATGCAAACAAGTATCCTGAGTCATTATAATGAGCTGAACACTGCCACCAGTGATGACACCGAAGATGCAAACGAGTATCCTGAGTCATTATAATGAGCTGAACACTGCCACCAGTGATGACACCGAAGATGCAAACGAGTATCCTGAGTCATTATAATGAGCTGAACACTGCCACCAGTGATGACACCGAAGATGCAAACGAGTATCCTGAGTCATTATAATGAGCTGAACACTGCCACCAGTGATGACACCGAAGATGCAAACGAGTATCCTGAGTCATTATAATGAGCTGAACACTGCCACCAGTGATGACACTGAAGATGCAAACGAGTATCCTGAGTCATTATAATGAGCTGAACACTGCCACCAGTGATGACACCGAAGATGCAAACGAGTATCCTGAGTCATTATAATGAGGCCGAACAATGCTGCTGATCTTATTATATGAGCCATATTTCCAGATGGATGAACGAGCGATGAACGAGATGGATGTTACGCGTTTTCTTATACGTCTACTGTGCGATGCCATCGATGACAGACATTTTCGGTTCCCTGTGGTTCAGTGCGTACTTGACAGATCAGTCCCAAATTTGGTGTACGTGTCTAGTTGTGTTAAAAGATTGCGAAATTTTTTTTAAAAGGGTGTGAAATTTCTATGTGAGCTGCCATCGCCTACCTTATGAATGGGTTTTTACCTCTGAGCACTTTTTTTGCATGCAATGAGCTAAATGGCCAGATCACAAGGACCCTGAGGGCTCAGAGAAGGTTGGGGGACCCACTGGGAGACAGATGATCCAGTGTGTTTTAACGTGCACAGGATATGGCTCCCCTGCTTACAGGACATGACTTAACGTCCCATCTGACAGACAGCGCCCCTTTTCAAGCCCATGTATCCCCTACTTACTGAAGGCAAAAAAAAAAAAGGTGAAGGAATATTACAAGGGTGAAAGGTGAAGGAATATTGCAAAGGGTGAGGAATATTGCAGAGATAAATCTCAACGATGGCCCAGTTAGGACTGAAATCTGGGAACTGCAAATTACAAGCCTGGCGCGATACCGACAAAGCCACACCGCCCCCCCCCCCCTATAAAAAGAGTAGTATGTTAACGATGGGGAATCATCAATGGATGGATGTTTCATTTTGCTATATAATAGTGTATTTTTATTGTCTGGCATTTAACTAGCAAAATAATATTTATTAACATATGCTTTAAAAATTTCTTTTTTTGCATACGCAAAATGATTGCTTTCTTCTTGATTTTGATATAGTACGAGTTTAATTTTGAGTGCGTCTTCAGGTGCCCTAGCACTTTATCAGTACTGCCACCTTATTATCTCCCAAATATAACTGATATTTTTTACTTTGTTTTTGCAAATGAACTTGTAAGGTTTGAAAGTAAACGAAATCATCTGGTTTTCCTTTACAGCTAAAAAATACGACTAACGAGGAAGTTCACGAGTTTCTTCACACATATTGCTTCAATGCCTGGTTTATTTACGACATATTAATCAACGGTTACGGTTTCAATGACACTACGTGGAAAAACATCAACTTTGTGGGAAAGGTACGTATATTTTCTTTTTTTTTATAGGTTATAAAAAGGGAATAGTACAATATTCGTATTGTACTTGTCCTAAAAAAGCACTGCCACTAGAGGGTGCTTGGAGGATTGGGTTGCTTTCCCTCTGAGTGGCACTTATTTTGCACAGAGTAGGCTAAATGACTAGGTCACATGGACCCCCAAGGGCTCAGAGGTTTGGGGAGAGAGCCCACTTCACAGCTGTTAAGACTAATGGTTTCCTCCTGTCAAGACCATCCATTCTGTTCTTTCACGTGCATAGGGTACGGCTCTCCTGCACACAGGCCAACTTAACAGCAGTTAGAAGAGATAGAAGTGCCCCATCAAGACATCCAGTATTTTTTAATAGGTATATGGTTTACTGGTGATAGAAAGTTTGGCCTCATAGTGCATATTGTTCTCTAAGTATCTAATAGGAAATCTCCTTGTTATGCCAAGAAACAAATCTGAAATTTATCATAAATTTTTAATTAAGCACCATATTGCCAAACCAGTTTGGGTTGGGTTGTTTTACCTCTGAGCGGCACTTTTTTGCACACCATGGGCTAAATGGCCAGGTCACATGGACCCCGAAGGCTCAGAGAAGGTTGGGGAGGGGACCCACTGGAACAGCTGTTGGGAGACAGATGGTAGCCTCCCGTCAAGGCCATCCAGCGTGTTCTTTAACGTGCACAGGGTATGTCTCTCCCGCACACAGGGCCACGGCTTAACGTCCCATCCGACGGACGGCGGCCTTTCCAAGCCCATCGGTGTCCTCTACTGACTGTGAGCAGGGCGGGGAATTCTGCGGAGATAAATCTCAACGCTGACCCAGCTGGGACTCGAACCTGGGAACTACAGATTACGAGCCTGGCGCGCTACCGACTGAGCCACCCCCCCAAATCAGTTTGGAATACAAGGCGTTTCAAAAAGGACGCAACCATAAATAGAAGAGCGTTGAACTTACACGCATGCACATTTTATGCCATAATATTAGTTAACATTACTGTTCTCAAGGTTAACAGCCTTTAGCAGTTGAAATGACCTTGTCACACGCTAGTCTCACTCGAGCATTCATTCTTTTGTGTTGTGTCAGCTAAGTCGTTTTCCAAAAACGAAGCTGTATTTATTGTTGACTTATTGTGCGTACAAAACTTACAAACGTGTGAGAGAGGAGTTTGAGTTGAAGTTTCCTCAGTCTGCAGTCCCCAACAAGTCGTGTGCTACTAACACTACATTGGTAAATTTCGTGACACTGGATTACTAGTATGCTACTAACACTATATTGATAAATTCGCGACACTGGGTCTGTACAGGATCAAAAGAGCCCAGGCCGGCCATCACTGTTAACTGTCGAAGTTCTTGATGATGTCTCAGCGTTGAACTCTCTCACCCAGAAAATCTCTTAGAAAGTTACCTTCACAGGTTGGACTGTCACCAGCTACCGTTTTCAGGGCTACAAAGAAGTTAAAATTTCATGCCTACCATATTGGTGTCATTCATGAACTGAAAGAACCAGACCAGGAAAACGTTTACAGTACTATCGTTGGTTTCGTCCTTTCGTTGATGAAAACGGAATCGAGGTGTTGGACCATGTTTATTTCAGTGATGAAGCTTAGTTTCACTTAGATGGGTATGTGAACAGTCAAAAGAGTCGAATATGGATCAGTGAAAATCCTCACGCTTTTCACGAACATTACATGCATGGAAAATTGGTGTTTGGTGTGCAATTTCTCGTCATCGTGTTATAGGGCCTTTATTTTTTGACTCAACTGCAACTGGTGAAGTTTATCGTGACCTCATCCAACAGTTTATTGCACTATTGGATGTGAATGAACGAGAGTGTTGGTTTGAACAAGATGGCGTGACCGCCCATATTGCAAATGGAGATGTTGCAGGAACTTTTTGGTGATCATTGATTTCAAAAAATTTATGGCCCCCAAGATCTCGTTTTTTTTCCTTTGGGGATATCTCAAATGTGTAGTGTTTCAAAACAATCCTCATACACTTGAAGGCTAACATTGAGATTTTAAACATAAGAAAACAAACGTTACGAAAGGGGTTGCAAATGTCATGAAACATGTACGAACCTGCATCCTTGCAGGAAATCCCTTTCAACATCTGTTGAAATTTGTCAAGTTTAAGTAGAAAAATGCAAGAGGGTTGTATCCTTTTTGAAACACTCTGTATATTTGCTTATTATTAAAAACGTCTGTTCATACTTAAATAAAAAGAGCTACTAATTGCCCCTTCTTTTAGAGACTCTTATTCATATAAATGCATCTTGTATTTTTCTAAGTTTAACACTAAACAACTGCTGTGCTACTAACAACACTACAACTCTGTGCAATATAAAGGTAATGATTGCCGCCCAAGATCATAGATGGCGCCAATGGTTGGCTCACAAATCTCGAGGATGAGTTGTCTTAAAAATAAGTTGAAAAAAGACGAGCTGGCATTAGTTCAACTGGTAAGAACACTGGAATGTTTCCGGAGAAATGCGGGTTCGATTCCCGTATGTCGGCGAAAATTTTTTCCGCTAAATATTTATTGATTTACCAATGCCAAAAGAGCATCAGGTCATGCTGCGATTATCATCTATGCTTAAACTAAAGTGAACTGGTTAATAAATCGGGATGACTTATCTGGCTAAATAGACCAGGCCTAAAAAAACCCAAAGAATGGTTTGGTTTGGTTGTTTGGGGTTTTTTGGCGCAATAGCAACTAAGGCTATATTGCGCCAAACAAACGATAAAAAGGGTAAAAGACATGAAACCCACAACCAAATTTAAAAAGGACACAAATAACACATAGTAAAAACGAGATGTAGAAAAAGAGTAAAAGAGAACAACAAGTGTAAAATCAACAAGTATAAAATCAACAAGAACAATGGGTGTATAGGACCCATGTAAAAAACAACAGGTAAAACACAGGTAAAAAACCAGTAAAGAAGAGAAAATTCATAAACGAGTAAAATAACCGGTAAAGCGTAAAAAGTCGAAAACAGTGTTAAAATAGCAATGTTCTGATAAAAGATGTCCGAGTGTAAGGGGCTCGGACGTAAAATCGTGGAAGTTAAAAAACATACCTCGTTCAAGGTTAAAACAATGACATTCAATTAAAATATGTTTAACTGTTAAAACGGTGTCACAAAACTCACACTTAGGTACTGCGTCCGCCTTAAGAAGAGTGGGTTAAAAACGAGTGACCTAAGCGGAGCCGAGCAAGGACAACTTCCTCCTTACGATTCCTGCGAAAACAAGACTGCCACGGTTTGACAATGGGCTTGATCTCGAAGAGCTTGTTAGCAACCTGTTCAGACCAAGATCTCTGCGACTGTGCCCGGAGCTCGATGGTGAAACGCTGCCGGAAATCCACATATGGAACGGGCAACGGAGAGTCGGACAGGGGCGTGGCTGACCTGGCAGCAGAATCTGCCAAATCATTGCCCCTGATTCCGACATGACCGGGCACCCAACAGAAGAGAATCGTGGTGGTGGCTGCCAGACGATGGAGCTGCTGGCGGATCTTGGAGAGAACAGGGTGAGGCCGATGCCTCACCGAGATCAAAGCCTGTAGCGAGCTAAGCGAGTCGGTGTAAAGCACACACCGACGATGATGCTTAGCTGCTATATGGTCCAAGGCAATGCTGATAGCATGCAACTCAGCAGTGAAGATGGAACACTGCTGTGGGATCTGGTCTGCAATGATTACATCACAGCAGACCATGGCTGATCCCACCGAAGTGCCGGACTTCGAGCCATCTGTGAAGACAGGCAAGAAGTCCGGGTGCTCAGCACGATGGCTAGCAAAGAGTTGCCGGTACACACAGTCAGGTGTAAAGGCCTTCCCCGTCCTGCACAAGGAAAAATCGCAGGAAGGGGAAACAGCGAGCCAAGGTGGAAGTGGCTCAGCTGTCGACTGTGCGATGCTATCGAGACTGGTGTTGATGTCTCTGAGGTAGCCTCGGACACGCAAACCGAAAGGACGAATGGCAGTCGGCCGATTCTGGTATAACATTTCCCACCTGGGACTGAAAACGCAGTCCCAAGTGGGATGGCCTGACAGGGATCGCAATTTTGATGCATACTGCAGGGACAACTGCTGACGGCGAATAGATAAAGATGGTTCATCGGTCTCAACGTAGAGACTCTGGACCGGCGAAGTGCGGAAGGCCCCCGTGCACACACGGAGGGCCTGATGATGGAGTGGGTCCAGCACCTTCACCACCGAATCCCGGGCGGAGTCATACACCTGGGATCCGTAGTCCAGTTTCGACCGGACAAGTGCACGGTAAAGGCGGAGCAAAGAACATCGGTCCGCCCCCCAAGATAGGGAGGAGAGGACCTTGATGATGTTCAATGCCCGCGTGCACTTGGACCTGAGATGTCGGATATGTGATAAAAAGGTCAATTTCCGGTCGAAGATGAGACCGAGAAACTTGGTCTCCGCCACAACTGGAATGATGGTACCCCCGAGCCGCAGCTCGGGGTCCAGATGAAGATTACGCTTGCGGCAAAAGTGCACACAAGCGGTCTTCTGTGGGGAGAATCGGAACCCATTGGCCGTCGCCCAAACCGAGATTGTTCAGGGCAGTTTGTAGTTGTCGTTCAATGACCCTCATGCTGGACGATGAGCAAAAGATGCTAAAGTCGTCAACATAGAGGGCATTGCCTACAGTCGGAGGAAGTTGCCGTGTAATGGAATTTATCTTGACAGCGAAAAGCGTAACACTCAGGACGCAGCCTTGAGGCACCCCCTGTTCTTGGGGGAAAGGCCGCGATAGAGTGTTGCCGACACGGACTCGAAAAACACGAGAAGATAAAAAGTTTGCTATGAAGATCGGCATGTGACCTCGCAAGCCAAAGCTGTGAAGGTCACGAAGAATGCCGAATCTCCATGCCGTGTCGTACGCTTTTTCGATGTCGAAGAAAATGGACACCAGGTGCTCTCGACGTAAAAAAGAATTCCTGATCGCCGATTCGAGGCGAATCAGGTGGTCTAAAGTAGACCGGTGCCTGCGAAAGCCACACTGGGTGTTGGAAAGAAGGCCGTGATGTTCCAAATACCAGGCCAGCCTGGTATTTACCATCCTTTCCAACACCTTGCAGACGCAGCTCGTCAACGCAATTGGACGATAATTCGAAGGAATCTTGGGATCTTTTCCTGGCTTAGGGAAGGCCAAGACGATGGCCTCCCGCCAGGAGTCCGGAAACTGCTCCTCGATGAAAATACGGTTGAAGAGTCGGAGCAGTCGATCCTTACTCGATGGTGAGAGATGTTGGAGCATGGCATAATGGACATTGTCTGGCCCCACAGCAGATGCACGAGAAGTGTGCAGAGCACGGCGAAGCTCCTCCGCTGTGAATGGCCTGTTGTAAGACTCCAGGCCATTCGAATGGAAGGACAGCGGAGAGCGTTCGGCCCTGCTCTTCTGGGCCAGAAACTCGGGGGAGTAAGAGGACAGAGAAGAGATGGTGGAGAATGACTCCCCCAGTATGTCGGCAATTGCCTGTCCATTGTGCTCCAGGATCGATAATGAGTGGGACGTGTACTTCCCACCCATCTTCCGGACCTTATCCACACGACCTTAGAACTGGTCGTATGGAAGATGTATATTTCATCCAAGATTCCTTCTGGCTCTGGCGCCGGACGAAACGGGCTTTCGCCCTGGCGCGTTTGAATGCTTCGAGGTTGGGGGACGTCGGATATCTCCGAAACACCCCCCAAGCCTTGTTCTGAGCCTTACGAGCTGCGGTGCAGTCGGGATTCCACCACGGTTTTGGGAACCGTGGAAACCGAGTCGAGGTCTGAGGAATAGTAGAGGCAGCTGCATGGACGATACAGTCCGTCAACTCCGCCACTGTGACATTCCCAAAGAATGGGGATCCATTAAAATTTGCTACGAGACAGATGGTAGCTCTCTCAGAATCCATTCAGAACATTCTTTAATGTGCAGAGGGTATAGCTCTCTTGCACATGGTCATAGGCTTTGGGTTGTTTTACCTCTGAGCGGCACTTTTTTGCACACCATGGGTCAAATGGCCAGGTCACAAGGACCCCGAAGGCTCAGAGAAGGTTGGGGGAGGGGACCCACTGGAACAGCTGTTGTGAGACAGAGGGTAGCCTCCCGTCAAGGCCATCCAACGTGTTAACGTGCACAGGGTATGGCTCTCCCGCACATGGGGCCACGGCTTAACGTCCCATCTGACGGACGGCGGCCTTTCCAAGCCCATCGGTGTCCCCTACTGACCGTGGGCAGGGAATTTTGCAGAGATAAATCTCAACGCTGACCCAGCTGGGACTCGAACCTGGGAACTACAGATTACGAGCCTGGCGCGCTACCGACTGAGCCACCCCCGCCCCTGGTCATAGGCGAATGTCTCATTTCCAACAGAATAATTAGCCTGCACAGGTTGACGACTCAATACTACTGCTTGCAGCCGGTTCTAAGTCTCATTTTCCACTAACTTTCAAAATGCATGGTCTTCTCGTTTTAGTTTTTTTTTTGCCCTTTACAAAAAAACATATGAAACAGAAAAATTTATTAAGATTATAAAAGAACATTATGGAATAATCTAAAATTAACTGCTGACTTAAAAAAAAAATACCTGCCTGTATAATTTTGGAATATATTATTTGGAACAAAATTGTTTCCGCTGCTGCTCTTCAGGAGCTATAGCATCGCTTTTGTGCTGCAATGTGCGTATATGAAAATCGTTTATCTGTGACATTTCCAAGCCCATGTCTCCTCTTTCTCAATGAGAGTAAAGTAGGGGCTAGATAAGAAAATCGCAACTTTTGAATCACGAGACTCATGATACCGAATTGAAGCAATCTTTTTCCTCAGTAAATAGTTATGGTAACTAGGATATGTAACAATAGCAATACCATTAAAATAATTGAACTGCAAATTCAAACAGGTGAAAATGAAAGCAAAAAAACGACAAATTGTGCAATTATTTTAATTTTTGCCAAATCTGAATTATTTTTGTAAACTAACTTGTTAAATATATTAACTTCCATAACTCTTTAAATATTGAACCAATATTGCTGTAAATTTAGAGTCAAGTTGTTTTACTTCTGAATGGCACTTTTTTTTGCACACAATGGGCTAAATGGCCAGGTCCAAGGGCTCCCGAGAAGGTTGTGGGGAAGGGGACAGCTGGATGTGATGTATGGTAGCCTCCCGTCAATGCTATCCAATGTGCATAGGGTATGGCTCTCTCCTGCACAAGGGGACCATGGCTTAACATCTCATCCAATGATTGGCGGCCTTTCCAAACCCACCAATGTTCCCTAACTGGCTGAGGGGAGGGAGTTTTGCAGAGGTGAATCAAAATGCTGGCCTAGGCAAGGCTGAAACCTGGGAACTGCAGATTATGAACCTGAGTTGTTGTTTTACCTCTGAGCGGCACTTTTTTGCACACCATGGGCTAAATGGCCAGGTCACAAGGACCCCAAAGGCTCAGAGAAGGTTGGGGGAGGGGACCAACTGGAACAGCTGTTGGGAGACAGATGGTAGCCTCCCGTCAAGGCCATCCAGCGTGTTCTTTAACGTGCACAGGGTATGGCTCTCCCACACACGGGGCCACGGCTTAATGTCCCATCCGACAGACGGCAGCCTTTCCAAGCCCAGCGGTGTCCCCTACTGACAGTGCGCATATGAGCCTGGCACGATACCGACCCCCACCTCTCTGTGAATCTAGGTAATTTGATAAAAAGTGGCCACGAAGTATATTATCAACATTCTAGAATTCTTTTAAAATGTATAATCTGCCTGTTGCTATTTAATATCTATGTCTTAATATTTATTTTATCATTGTTTTTTGTAGATAGGTGAAAAGGATGTTGGCTGGTCATTGGGCTATATGATCAACGCAACTAATGCCATTCCAGCGAAAAAGCCATCTCCCAAACCTTTTGCTGTTGGAGCTTTGGTTGGAGCACTTATAGTCTTTATTCTACTCATAGCAGTGGCCATTGTAGTTATATTTAAATCTTGCCACCACAGATCATCAATGGACCTTCCATAGGTACAATGCAGTCATTAACAAATGGCTTTACGAAAACAAACCAAAAAGACCACAAAGTACAAAAAATGTCGAAGTTGGAAGTAATAACTGCATCTCTTACAAAAACTGGCTTCAGGAATTGACTATTTCCTGATACTTCTGAATTAATTTTTACATGTTGAGAATGTTATGGTATATGACATGAAAGTTTTAGGCTGGTACTTAATATGCTTGTATATGGAATATGTTCTGCACATTGATTTTTAAATTTGTGTATTAAAGTAAATAAACTATGAGCGTTATTTTGACTTTGTGAGCGAGGTTGAAACCAAACAAATTTAACATTTTTTATATATAAATTTCTTAAATTTCAAATTTAAACATAGGTGACAATCACAGCATTACCTAGGCAACATTTTAACGTCAATATATCAATAAATATTTTGTGGAAAAAGTTTCGCCGACATACGGGACTGGAGATGGAGAGATGTGGGTTCAAATACCGTATGTCGGCGAAATGTTTTCCACAAAATATTTATTCAGATTGAAAATGATCGAATTTGTTAATAAGTAATTGCCACAAGTTAAAACACCACTCACTTGCTCAAAAATATTTTTTAAATCACTATTTAAGATGGCCGTCCCATGGCCGAGTGGTTAGCATGCTTGGCTACTGATCTACGGGACCTGGGTTCAGAGCCCCGGGTAAGGCATGGACGTATGTGTTGTTTTTCTGTTGAGGTCCTGCCATCCTCTCAGATCTTTTACTTTGTCATATAAACTGACAGACTCCTGTCAGACCTCTGTGGCAAGCAGCTGCTTGAGGAAGTATTTTTTTTTTATTTAAGATGATTTAAGGATTATTAATTTATGCATTTTATTTTCAAATTTGAATAAAACTTTCAAAGAAATCAATTTTAAATAAATCTTGATAATAATTTAAGGAAGAAATAAAACATATCACCAACAACAATAGTGATATTGGAGAGATCAAAAGCAATCGTTTGCACACCACAACAGAAATACATCTATTTGCAATGTTAGATACAGGTATGGTAGAACAAGTATTCAGCTAGCATTCAATTTTGTAACTTGCACTAGCTGTGTATCATAGTTTTTCATATTTTATGTAAAAATGCTAAAAACTACATATTATTGTAAGTCAATATTGCTCATAAAATGCATATTTTAAGAATAGTTTACCTTCTGCAACTATTTGAGTTTATGTAAAAATAAAAACATTTAAGAATTACACAATTCATCTCTGCTGCATGTAAAAAACAGTGCCATTGTTAAACTTAAAAAAAAAAGCTATGATAAAAGTTTTGGAGTACAAAGTCAAATTAAATTTTGCTTTTTACTAATAGTTATGGAAAATAAAACTTTACATATTTTGCATAAGCTGCCCCCCCCCCCTCCAAAAGAAAAAAAAAAACTAAAATAATTATTGCACAAACTCATAAATTACATTTATAAAGTTTCTTTTGGCAGTAGTGACAATTTATTAACCATTGGTTCTCTTCAATCGTAATCTTTTACTATTATTTTTGACACTTTGACTCTTATGATATAAAAATGAATTTACAGAAACTACCTATTTGTCAGTAAAAGAGGGTGCACACACAACAGTTCCCATTATGTACATACACTGAAGAGCCAAAACATTATGACCAGCGTGTCTATAAATAACACCCAATACTAAGCTGTGTTATTCAGCATTATTCTTGTTCTTCAGATGGGAAAGACAGAGGATTTAAGTGAGTTTGATAAAGGCCAAATTGTAATGACTCAATGACTGGGTCAGCATATTTCTGAGATGGCAAGGCTTGTGGGTGCTCACAGTCAGCTGTGGATAGTACCTTCAAAAAGTGATCCGAGGAGGGAAAAACCACAAATTGCCGGCAAGGTGTCGGCCAACCACGGCTAATCGATGCTAGAGGTGAGCAAAGGCTATCCCGTATGGTACGAGCCAACAGAAGGAATACTGTGGTGCACTCGCCTGTAATTTGAATGCTGGTGACGGGAGTATTGTGTCACAACACACAGAACATCGAACCCTGCTGAAAATGGGCCTGCATAGCTGCAGGCCACTCCGAGTGCCCATGCTAACCTTGGTTAGCATATACTGAAATTTCTATTTTTCATAGTGAATAAAACAGCATTTTAAAGACATGCTCTCTTTACTTTAAAACTTGCTTAGTCATAAGGAAAAATGGCTTCAGAATTATTTATCTTCAGCATTTATCTTATTTTCATGTATTTGTGGGTGGGTGGATAGTTATCTCTGGCTTAGTAAAATTTTGAAGATATTTCTACTTAGGTGGTGTCTAAATGTTAGAAATCCCTTCTCTAATAAGCATGCAAAAATATCTGCATTTTTGACTGTTAAATCAGTTTATTTTTTTTAAAAAGATTTTCTGAACAAACCTTCTAATGTTTACATCTTTATTTGATGAAGTAATCATACAAGGTGAAATAAAAAATAACGTCTATAAAGTGCTCAAGCACTCTTTAATAATAATTAGCACTATATACACTTAGCTAATAAATATTTAAATGTATATAAAGGTAATTTCATACATACTTCCCACATTAAAACATTTTGCACATTTGAATGCTGGCAAAACTAAGACACCTGACAAGTTTTATACAATGGTTGGGTTGTTTTACCTCTGAATGGCACTTTTTTGCACACCACAGACTAAATGGCCAGGTCACAAGGACCCCAATGGCTCAAAGAAGGTTGGGGGAGGGGGACCAACTGTTGGGAGATAGATGGAAGCCTCCCGTCAAGGCCATCCAGTGTGTTCTTTAATGCGCACAGGGTAATGCTCTTGTGCACAGAGCCATGGCTAACATCCCATTTGATAGACGGCAGCCTTTCCAAGCCCATCGGTGTGCCCTACTGACCATGGGCAGGATGGGGAGTTTTGTGGATTTATACAATGGAAAACATACGATATCTTTTGCAATTTCTTTTCTATTCCCACTTGGAATTTATATTTACAATTGTATTTTTTGAATGCAAATAACAGTCAACTGTTTACCAGAAAATATTTTTTATGTACAATTTGATTACATGAAATTTAATTATACCAACTTCTTAATTATTTATACTTTTTCTTCTTCTTTTTCCCAAGTTCAGACAAACCTTTGAAGTGAAAGCTTTTTAAAGGATCTTCCTGTTGCTTCTATATAAAAAATAAACAAAATTCCAATTAGTTTAGGCAAGAACAAGGAATTTTAAAATGATAAATTTATACCTGAAAATTTTCATGCTACTTGATATCTGTAAACTCATGTATTATGATGAAATGGAAGGGGGTAGAAAAAGAGGTATTTCTCACACATTGAAATGCTTAGTATTTTAAATACATATTAAGGAATAAAAAGGACATAAAACATAAAAATACATAATTTTTTTTTTACATATTAAGGAATAAAAAGGACATAAAACATAAAAATACATAATTTTTTTTACATATTAAGGAATAAAATACATATTAAGGAATAAAAAGGACATAAAACATAAAATTTTTAAAAGGACATATTAATACATAAAAAGGCATACAAGAATGGGCAGGTGAGTGGGTGCTGACAGCACAATGGATGCTTCTTCTACAGTGTGCTAACATCAGTGTGTGCACTAGCTCACCTACTATATAAAGCTTTAAAGCAGTCATTATACTTTTTTCCTACAGATTTTGGTCCCCTGTAATTCCCCAGATACTTATTGATTGGCCACAAATTTTGTACACAGGCTCCCCAGCTGTCGTGGGATGGGAATTACAATCTTGAATATCTAGGCGATATTTTAGATCTGGCAGTGGTGAGTGACACTGGCATTGCTTTGGCTACTCTAAGTTATGAAAATTATGAATAATGGAAAAATACATTACACTCTACACTTTTCACAAGTCGTGAGCAAGTTCAAACATAATCTATGAAATTCAAAGTTATGATATATGGATACATAATTAACACATGTTGAATAAAATTATTTGACAATTAAAACTCTTGGGAGATTCAGGAAGTGTGAATCATTATATTCTATCCACTAAAAAGAATCTCCAATTTATCTCTAAAAAAAAAAAGATTAATGTCTACAGATGGAGGCAGACAGATACAGATGACAAAGTGAAAGCATTATCTATTATATTTTTTTATTTTAACTGAATAAAAAGTGGATTTACTGGCAAATTATGCAATGTATATCCTATATTAGAAATCAATTGGTGCCTTCAGCATCTCTTGATTTCTAGCTAGTCACTCTGACCCCTATTTGACCTGGAATGATACACTGGATTTGAATGTCTTATTTCTGAGTTGTACTGCCCGAAATAGCCCTCTTTATCAATTTGTAGCTCTCCAGCACCGGTATATCGAATTTGACCTCAAAGGATCCATCACATTTAAAATTTGAAATAATTTCTAAAATTTAGAATTTAAAATATCTCCAGGTGCCATTTTTTAGCCCTCTAACACTGTAGATCGATATTTGAGCTTTGACCTAATTTATCACAAATTATTTCGATCCAAATGCCACTATTGGCTTATTTTCTGAATTATTTCTAGAATTCTATATTTTGGCTTTGTACTGGTGCATCAGAGGTTCCTTAGACAATCATCAAATTTCTTTACATCTATAAATTATACATCATTTGCACCATTTTAATTTTAGACATTGCCAGTAGCTGTGATCATGATCAGCTCATATGCAATACGATAAAAAAAATACCCTCTCAAGGAGCTGCTTGCCACAGAGGTCTGACAAGAGCCTGTCAGTTTAATACACCATAGAGAAGATCTTCGAGGAAGGTGAGACTGCCAAAAGGCTTTGAAGTGTCAGTACCATTATTGATTTAAAAGCTAAATCGAATATTTCAGGAATAGAGATGAGATTAAAATCTGATGTCAACAAAAATTTCACTGTACATAAAAACTCAAGTTGAGCAATTTTCTTCTCACACAATACGATAAATAATTACAAGACTCAAAATGTTCAGAGCAGTTTGGAGTATGTAGACTCATTATAACAATAATAGAACAGAAAAATTGCTGTTTACACCATTTTGCATGTCCTTCAATGTGCACAGAATATAGTTCACTAATCAATCTGATTGGAAACCAACTACATCTTTTTAAGGAGAGAATTTTTGTTTTGAGTATGTTTACTTCTAGGTGGCAATTTTTCATATATATATATAATGGGCTAAACAGTCAGGTCACATGAACTCAGAACTGAGAAGGAAAAGGGAATCCACTGAACAGCTGTTAGGAGAGAGATGGAAACTTCCTGTCAAGATCATCAAGTAAATTCCTTTAACATGCACACATTATGTTCTCCTGTATATGGCGTAGAGCCAGAGCCTAACATACCATCCAACAAAGAGTACCATTTACAAACCTACTGGTGCTTGCAACCAAGAGCTTGCAAAATAGGGGGTTAATAGAGAAAATCACAATGCAGGCACAGTGAAGGGACTCAAACTGTGTCAGTAACTACATGACTAAAGCAGTAGTTCCCAACCTTTTTAAGCCCAGTACTCTCTTTACCTCTTCTAATGACCCAATTTGAAATTTACAACTTTCATGGAATTTAAAATATTTCTTCCTGTATAGAATTGTTTAATAATTATTGTGCATAAAAATTTACGAGTATTTTGAAAATATATCCACAAATTTCTAAAGTTTTTTTTTAAACGAAATATGCGTAACTATGTTAATCTAAGAACTATTCAATATTTTATTAATCTATTTCAAAAACTAAAGAAAATATTTCCCCAAATATCTTAAAATGCCCCCAAATGGGTGTCCCTAAAAAAGTGCCCCAGTTGGGAACTACTGTCCTAGTGGTTGTCCTAGGGCTACTGTTAACAGTTGGGAACTAGAAGAATTTCAAACCTCAGGTTAAAAGCCTGGCAAGCCCTTGAATATAATGACTCATGACCAAATTAAATATGCAGTGAAACACATTTAAAAATACAGTCTGTGGCCAGTGCCTTTTATTAACTAGCCGTATAATCAATCACCCAATGACCCTAAAAATGCAATTCTGCAGTAAACAAAAGCAATCACTTTCACATTTTTTTAAACACGTTTCAATACTTTAAATGTTGTTTTTCTAAGCTTTACAACATTTCGTTTTAAAGTTGAATTTCTTATATCATATAAATTCGATTTCTATGCATGTTGCTTTTATTATTCTGATGTTAGGTGAATTACTCTAATGCAGGGCCCCTGGGTCACATATTGGTTGGGTGTTTTTATCTCTGAGCAACACTTTTGTGCATACAAAGGCTAAATGGCACAGCCAGGTCATGAGGACCCTCTGGGCAACAGTTGAGGTTACATCTATGTGTCTTTAATATGTACAGAGCATAAGCAATGGCTTAACATCCAATCCAGTAGACAGCAGTCTTTCTAAGCCGATCAGTGTCACATTTTTCACTGAGGAAGAGTGTGATTTAGCAGAAGAGAAATGCATAACCGAGACTTGAAACTGGGAACAAGTTACAAGCTTGGCACACTTCTACTCCCAACATATCAGCTTTCTTTTCATCATCTTTATATTAAAAAAAAATTATAAAAATGTGATGAAACAAATGTTTCCTGCCTTATCAGGAAAATATTACTATTAATTGTGTAGCTAGATATTTACATATTAATTTATCATTCCTTTTACATGGAAGGTTTGGGAACTCCTTAACTCCTGTTTAGTTTTAAGCATCATCCATAAGCAATATTATCTTTTGCTTCTGCAGAGTCATAATATGTTGGCAAAAAAAATCAGCAATACTCTTTGTATTTAAAACATTAGCAGCATTATTCATACATACTTGTAATTTTATAGATATTTAAGCTACCCATGAATAAAAAGCTATATCTGCCATTAAAAAGAAATGACACCTTAATAACATAAACAGTGGTATGGATTTCAGTTAAGATGAAGTATATTTTTGGCAAGAAATCATTTTGAAATATTGATATTCAAAAATATTTGAGCAGTCATTAAAACAATACCAGTTAAACCCTGCAAAAAATTTGGTATAACACATGTCCATTCATAACTTTGCCATTAACAACACACTACTCCATTCATAAAGTAGGCAACAACAGTGCCCCAGAAATTTCAGATACTTGCAAAGGGGATTAGTCCTGGCCCACAGCAACGAGGAACCCCGATCTCTTAACCCAACACAATTAGATTAAGTGGAACACACCATATTTGGGACTGAATCACCAAGTACC
This sequence comes from Ryuthela nishihirai, assembly GCA_038380435.1. Taxonomy (NCBI): domain Eukaryota; kingdom Metazoa; phylum Arthropoda; class Arachnida; order Araneae; family Heptathelidae; genus Ryuthela; species Ryuthela nishihirai. Next base: position 18,311,965 of record JAWZYU010000031.1, on the reverse strand, counting down.
CATAGAACTGAAAATTTCCACCACCAATGACCATAATTGTGGATGTACAAGAAATGTGTCCGCCCATCTGGAATTATGGTTATTATATAATTATACATTTTCAGGATAATGTTTATGAAGGCTTTATTAGTTTAAAAGGGATTGCAAATCTAACATTGGAGAGAGCTTAAAAGCTTTTCTATATTGTCTGGTTTCTCAGAATGCAAAAACATGCTTACTGCTTAAGTTACTCAACCTATTGCATTCAATAGGGACTGTTTTGGTGGCTGATTGCTTAAAGTGCTTGATTAAAAATCAAAGGAACTGTGTTCAAGTCATGGATAAGAAATAGTTTTTTCTTGTGTTGGCTTCTGCTGAGGTCTTGCCTTCCTCATAAGATCTTCTCTATTACTTATTATGCTGATACAGGCTCGTATCAGACCTCTGTAGAAAGCAGATGCTTGAAGTTTTTTATAAATGAATAAGGAATCCCTACATTCCTTTCATGACACCAAAACAATATCCTATGTCCATGATCTTTTTTTTTTACAATACACTATAAATTCATTATATAAAGGTACCTACATATAAACTATGCTAAACAATTGCAGAGGTTGGATTTCTGTGTTCAACATGTATATCCAGACTAATAGTTATCTGTATTTGGTAGAATGAAGTATTTGTATATAACTTTACAATTTTCAAGAATTAAATAATAATTTAAGATATGGCTTATTTGATGCATCAGAGGTTCCTTAGACAATCATTATCTTTAAGTGTACAAATTATCATCATTTACACCATGCCAATTTATACGTATTATGTTTTCAAACAAAAGTAATAATATTCAAGAATATATAGTACCTAAATAGTGAATCGATTTTTTTTAAAAATCAATCCAAAGTGAATGCACAGTATTCCCTGTTAAATATTCGTTGTCCGACGTGTGGTGCAATGGTTAGTGCGCTCTGGCATGAATCTGGAGAGATGCGGGTTCGATTCCTGCCGTGGCGGTGATGAATTTTTTTCAGAATCTATTAATTGATTTTTTTTTTATTCTGTAGGTTGAATCATTACCATTTTAAGTGATTATAATTTAAGATATGGGCTATTGATGCATCAGAGGTTCCTTAGACAATCATTAATTATCATTAATTGTTTAGGTTATCATCATTTGCACAATGTCAGTCTATAGAAATTTTCAAACAAAAGTAATAACATTCAAGAATACCTGAACAGTGGATAAAATCTTTGATTGTAGAGATTGTATTATTGCCATTTAAAGCGATCAATAATGACAATAGAGTATAAGTATGAAGACTTCTAAGATAAATAAATAAAAATAATAAATACCCCCTCAAGCAGCTGCTTGTCACAGAGGTCTGACAGGAGCCTGTCAGTTTATATGCCACAGTAGAAGATCTGAGAGGATGGCAGGACCTCAGCAGACATCCATGCCTTACCCGGGGTTATACACAAACATCCATGCCTTACCCGGGGCTCGAACCTAGGTCCCTTGGATCAGTAGCCAAGTGTGCTAACCACTCGGCCATGGGGCATAATGTAAAATTTCAGCCATACTTCAATATTAACTATGAGCAGTACAAGCTGTCTTTTTATAGGTTGAGTTGTTTGACTTCTAAGAAACACTTTTCATTGTCCAAATTGGATAAATGGCCAGGTCATAAGGACTCCAAGGCCTCGTAGCTGTGCAAGGAAATCCACTATACAGCTGTTATGAAACAGGCAGAAGCCTTCCTTAATACCAATCAGGTCATCCAGTATAAACAAAAATTATAACAAAATAACTATCTACAGGCAGTAATTTAAAGTTTTGGGGGGAATATTAAGCAACTACAATATACATAATAAAATAAATAATAAATACCCCCTCAAGCAGCTGCTTGCCACAGAGGTCTGACAGGAGCCTGTCAGTTTATATGCCATAGTATCTGTGAATATTGCCTATAATATTAAAGTGCTTGCCTTATATACCATAGTATCGTATTATAGTACCATAGTATAGTATTATATATATAGTGCGTAGCCTTATATACCATAGTATATGTGAGGATGGTAGGACCTCAGCAGAAAAACAACACAAACATCCATGCCTTACCCAGGGCTCGAACCCAGTCCCTTCAGATCAGTAGCCAAGCATGCTAACCAATATAAATTTTAAAATACCCATCTTCCTATATACATCCTAACAAGTAGAAAATAAAAGCATATCGATGTTGCAATCAGTCACTGAACTCATATTTACTTTAAAAGGAAGACAGGATGCTGGCAATTGTGTTAAGTAGGTAAACTGACACTCATCTTCCCCTGAAATTAATACAAGTTCAGTGACTGACTGTACCATGTTTTAGGTTTATTTTCTACTTTTTAGTGCAAATATAGAAAGATTAATTTAAAAACTACTTATTAATATTTTTGTCACTAAACACACATATCTTCAGAAATTTTCAAATATGATTTATAAACATCGACCACGTTTCCTTCTTTTTACAGAGTAATGTTTGTTGTAGCCATGACATTGGAGATGTCACAAGCTTTAATTTGAGATATAACTCTAAGGTTGATCCCCCCCCCCCCCCAAAAAAAAAAAAAAATTTTTCTTCCCTTTTTGGGGGAAGGGGAGAATGGTGGTGGGGTGTCATAATTTGAAGGTAGTATACAACGGCCATCATATGGACTTTCGTTTGACACCAAACTCGTAAATATAGGCCTTGTGTTCAGAAAATATAGTAGAAGAACAATACCTGAAGAAAGCATTGGAAGTTATTTTTTAACATCCCATGACACTCACCACATCATAAGCTTTCGGTTGATGCTCAGTTTGTTACTTTCAGCACTTGTGTTCAAGAGATATAGCGGAACTATCATTTTCTTATTTCTCTTTTTAGGTGGGGGAGTCAATTTTTTATATTCTGACACTCACCACGTCACAAACTTCAGTTGATGCACAAGCTTGTTACTTTCAGAACATGTGTTCAGGAGATATAATGGAACAATCATTTTCTAATTTCTCTTTTTAGGTGGGGAGAGTGAGGAAGCCTTGGGTGGGATCAATTTCTTTAATAACCCATGACACTCATGTCACAAGCTTTCATTTGACGCATAGCTTGTTACTTTCAGTACTCATGTTTTCCCTTTTTTAGGGGTGGGGGGAGAAAGCATGGATAGTCAATCTTTTATGACCTAGACACTCATCGTACTACAGGCTTTCATTTGATGAATAAATCCTTAAGTTTGTTTGCTGTGTTTGAAAGATATAGTGGAACAACTGTTTTGACATATCCACAAATTGACATACGAGTGAAAAGCAATAGGAATATAGGTAAAAAAAGTTATAATAAGCATTTTCCACAAAATATTTTAAGCTTCTGGACTTTAGTGATTATTGCAAGAGATTTAATCATTTTAGTTTCTGAGTTGTTTCCCACCTGAGTAGCATTTTTGTGCATATATTGGGTGAAATGGAAGGTCACAAGGATTGTACAGCTCAAAATTAGGCAGGGGAGGAGTACCCAACGGACAGCTGTTAGGAGATAGATGAGAACTTCCATTAAGGCCTTCAGTACATACTTGAACATTCACAGAGAATAACTCTCCTGCACATAAGGCCACATAATTAATTTCCCATTCAATTTACAGTAGCCTTCCCAAGTTCACCAGGCTCTCCTTTCTTACTGTGGAGGTTGATGGAGAAAAATCTTAACAGGTACATTCAGAGCTGAGCCAAGACATTTTGGTGCCTGATGTAAGGTAAAGAAAGGTGCCCCTTTCACAGTTATTTACTTCCTCCCATAAACCAAAGTACTTTTAAAATATGTTACAACATTTTTAAAATAATAATTTTTTTTATACATCTTACATTTTTGGGGTCCTGGCCCCTGTATGCTGTTATTTGGTACTTAAATTTGAAGTACATTTGGAAAATAACCACTTATATCTGTTTTTCTTGTAAAACAGAATGTAAGACAAAAAAAATAGTTTCATGTTGAATATTTATTGAGCTATATCATTGTTTTTGATAATATAGTTAATAATATTAAGAAAAATGGAATTGAAATTTTAACAGTATTCATCCTGAATTTTGCAACCTCTCAAAAATGATACCCTGAGGCCATTGCCTTGCATGACACCGGCCCTGGCTACATTTGGGGTTCAAACCTGGGAACATCAGATTAAAGGCCTGATGTGCTACCGAGCCACATCCACAAGTCACCTCCTGGACCATTTTTAGTATTGGGTTATTGATCTTTGGAATATTTCTACCCACAATGGACTGTTAGATCACAAGAATCCCAAGAGCTCAAAGAAAGTTAGGAAAATGAAATTACTGTACAGCTGTTAAGAGACATATGGAAGCCTCCTATTAAGGTCATCCAGTGTGTCCTTTAATGTGTCAGGGTATGATTTATAGTATTGGAATGGGTTCACATGCATTTAAGTAGTGCATTGCTTGCATTTTACCTGTTCAACAAGTCCATTTAAAAGCAGAAATTTGGGTAAATCTGAAGCAGATTAAAAGAACTACTAAAATCTTAACAAGACTGAAAAACATTAAAGAAATTTAACCTAACTGCTGAAATATGGTTTGATTTCATCATCATCATCATCCTCAAGCAGCCATGGGCTACGGAGGTCCAACCAGACCGTGCAATTTAGTTCTCCAAGCAAGTCTATCCTGGGCTACATCTACTGCATCTGGCCACTGCACACCAATTCTAACAAGGTCCTGTTTGACATTGTCTGCCCACCGCATCCTAGGTCTCCCCTTCTTTCTGAGGCCTTTAGGCACACTGTTCATAACCCTATTCGCCAATCTATAATTATCCATACGGGCAACATGGCAAAACCAACGGAGTCTCTCTCTGCATAATATGCTGCTTAAAAACAACTTGCAAACTCTTTTGCCTAACCTCATTATTAGTTACAAAGTTGAACCACCTAATGCCCAAGATGCTGTGTAAGCATCTGGAATCAAAAGCATCTAGTTTCCTGTTATCTTGTTTACAAAGTGTCCATGTTTCACTACCATAACTAACCCTAGAAAGAACCAAACTATTATACAGTCTAATTTTAGTCTTTAGGTGTATACACCTATTTCTCCACACTCTCAATAGATTCTTAAAAGTCCCGGCAGCAATCCCTATTCATCTGTTAATCTCATGCCGCACATCACCATTATCTGTTACATAGCTACCAAGATAATTAAACTGTGACACCTGCTCAAGACTGCAACCATTCAGATTAACTGAATCACAGCCTGCTTGACCAATTTTCATCACTTTAGTTTTCTTTCTGTTTATAACCAAACCTACTCTACTACCAGTCTCATCAACAGCTCGAATGAGAGTTCATCTCATCAACATCATTTGCCAAAAGGGCTAAATCATCAGCATAATCTAAATCAGAAATTTTCGTATCTCCAGCCCATTTAAGGCCAAAATCTTTCCCTTGAAGTGAATTTCACATAACATAATCAATAACCAAGCTAAAGAGAAAAGGAGACAAAATGCACCCTTGTCAAACACCACAAGTAATGCTAAACCAATTGTTACAAGCATTACCAACTCTCACACACGACTCAGTGTTATTATAGAGAGCTTTCATTATGTTAACTAACTTGTCAGGTATACCATATGATCTCACAATCAACCACAAATTATGACATCAACAGTGTCAAAAGCCTTTTTGAAATCAACAAAGCTAGCAACCAAAGGTTTCTGAAACTCTAAACATTTCTCAAGAATCTGCCTGAGTGAAAATATCTGATCTACACATCCCCTACCACTTCTGAATCCATATTGCTCATCACACAATTGACTGTCAACCAGATTCTTAATTCTATTAAGCACAATCATGGAAAGAACTTTACCTGGAACAGAGAGTAGGCTGATATCCCTATAGTTATCACAAGAACTGCAATCACCTTTTTTTGAAAATAGCGATAACAATAGCTCCTGTAAAATCCTTAGGAACCACGCCTTTACCATAAAAGATATTCAGAATTTCAGTCATCCAAGTGGTAACCGAAACATTCCCAGCTCTAAGCATTTCCGTAGTAATTTCATCTACCCCTGGGATTTATGTAGTTTAAGTTTAGAAACAGCCAAAATAACTTCAGATTGTGTTATAGGACCAACATTAAAACCACCAATGCATCTATCATCATTTCAAACAATGGGAATAGAACTAACCACATTGTTTAGAATATCACTGAAATGCTCAGCCCACCTAGCCATGACAGAATCCTCACCTTCTATAACCTTACCTTGTTTATCCTTCAATCCCTGTATACCTGTCCGTTTTCTACCACACAAAACATTAACTATCTGGTACAGCTCTCTGCTGTTGTGCTGTCTAACTGCTTCTTTGGCTTTGTCAGCAAGGCCATCAAGCCAAAGATTCTTATCAGTAGCTAACTGATCCTTTACACGTTTATTAAGTTCTTTGTAATGCTTTCTATTAGGACTAGTAGGGTACTGATTAAGGACATTCCTGCAGTTCCTTCTTTCTGAAATAAGCTCAAGTGCCTTATCACTTAAATAATTCTGCCTCCTCTGCTCCTTTTTCCCTAAAAGAGTACTGTTAGTTTCCAAAAAGCCTGTTAAAAATGGCCCCATTCTTCCTCAACTTCAGTATTAAGCAAACCATGACTGTCATAATGACTAAGTAACCTATCATGGTAAGCTTTAGCTATAACTGGGTCTTTCAGAGCTTCAGTATTAAAGGTAAATTTTTTAACCCTAGCACAACACTTTTTAAGTTTAAGTTGCAACACACTTTTAACAAGGTAATGGTCAGATCCCATTTCAGCTCCCCTATATGCCCTGGTATTTCTAACAGAACTAGCCCATTTGCTGTTAATTAATATATAATCAATCATATTCTTATGCAGCCCATCAGGTGAAACCCATGTGTATTTATGTATGTCGCAGTGTTTGTAATATGTGTTAGTTATTCTGAATCCATTGAGTTTACTTACCTGTAGGAGACGTTGCCCATTGACATTGCAGCTACCAATACCAAAAGGGCCTATTACTCCTCCCCAAAGGTCAGAGTCAGTACCAACTTTGGCATTGAAGTCACCAAGAACAAGGGTAATATCTCCTTTCTTGACAGAATTCAAAATATCCTGAAGTTGTCCATAAAACCTATCCTTCTCATCCTCAGTGGGGGCATAACAGCAGATAACATTCAAGTCTTTACCGCTTGTCTGAAATTTTGCTGCAGAAACATTTCATTAATGCACTCATATCCTAGAAGAGCATCACTAGCGTGTCTGCTGAGAAGCAGACCCACGCCTTGGTGATGCTTATTGTCATCCCTCCTTGAAGAGAAATTTAAGATTAATTTTAAGAATCTGACCTTTATCTGTCCATCTGGTCTCTTGTTATAGACATCTGGTTATAGAAGGTGAGGATTCTAATTTCTAAAGCCGAGAATATCTAAATTATAATGGTGGAATTCTTGTGTGAGGACATCAAGAGAAAAAGCTCTGTGCAGAGTCCTCACATTCCAACTACCTATGGAGAGAAAATGGTTAGTAGGATGTTTAAAGAAACTATGTTTATTGAGAGAAGGAATGCCGACAATATCGAACAGCCCCCTAATCGCAGACATGGGGCAAAGACCCGTTCCCCCACCACTAAAGGCTAAAGCCATCTACACTGGAATATGTAATGGAAGAATTTGACGATGCCAATAGAAGCAAAGAGTTCAGGTGCCTGCAACGACCTCTGCTCAGGATTATCCACCAGCTGATAAACATATTCTGTGAATCTATTCACTTGGGGCCCTCAACCCACAAAGAAACAGAAAACACAGTGGAAGCTTTTCCCTCCACAGAAGCCCACCAGTGCAGCAAAATCAGGATCCATAATCAAGCTCAGAGCCATATATCTGTCCAGTCCAGTGGGTTTATATGGTCAGCATCAGGACCCTGTGTGGTTGACCACTCCTCAGCAGGGTAGAAAAAAAAAAAAGTAGCCATAGTTGTCCAGAACAATAGGCCACACTAATCTGTCAGCCCTCCCCTTCCGTTCACTTCCACAAGAGAGTATCTCTTTTGAAAGGTACTAACGGTCTGCACCACGAGAAGGCGGGGTCAGACATTAGGTGATAGGCCTGGCCGGTTCTATGCATCATCACAGGGGATTGGTGCATAGCGGCAATTTACAGTGGAAAAAAAAAAAAAAAAAAACAGTAGGGCATCACAGAAAAATGTTGTAAATTTCATTTTAAAGTATTAAAATATGCACAGAAAATTGCACTTAAACACAGAGATTAAATGCTTTAGAATTAGCAACGATAAAATTTAAAATTGCCATGCTATTGTACCAAAGCTCACTTAACGCCATGTCTATTACAGCACATACAATTTTTCTGTGATTGCTTGGTAAGTTACAGATGAAGAAATTTTTAATATGAAGTTTTAATGCAAAATGTAGCTTACTTGATGCATCAGAGGTTCCTTAGACAATCATTAGAAATCTTTAAGTAAATAAAGTATCCATCATTTGCATCATAATACAAGCTTACAGTTGGATTGGATTGTTTTACCTCTGAGCGGCACTTTTTTGCACACCATGGGCTAAATGGCCAGGCCACAAGGACCCCGAAGGCTCAGAGAAGGTTGGGGGAACGGAACCCACTGGAACAGCTGTTGGGAGACAGATGGTAGCCTCCCGTCAAGGCCATCTGGCGTGTTCTTTAACGTGCACAGGGCATGGCTCTCCCGCACACGGGATCACGGCTTAACGTCCCATCCGATGGACGGCGGCCTTTCCAAGCCCATCGGTGTCCCCTACTGACCGTGGGCAGGGCGGGGAAATTTTGTGGAGATAAATCTCAATGCTGACCCAGCTGGGACTCGAACCTGGGAACTACAGATTACGAGCCTGGCGCACTACCAACTGAGCCTCCCCCGCCCCCAAGCTTACAGTACTTTCTTTTATATTCAGTGAAACACTGTACAATAAAGTACATTGTAAAAATAAAGTTGCCTACTTCTTGTTCTACTGAGTGAGGTCAGCACTAGTTGCTATTAAAATGAGCTGACTATGAACAAAGCATGCAGTAGTCTCTTAGTAGTTTCTGAAAAGTGTTCACTTAGGTGTTTCAACTTGATTGATCAAAAAGACTGGGTTCAAGCCCAGGGTAATGCACGGATGTTTATGTTGTCTTTCTATTGAGATCTCACCTTCCTCACAGATCTTCCTTATGGCATATTAAACACAAGGTAATATCAGACTTCTGTGGCAAGCAGCTACTTGAGGGGTAATTTTTTTTATGATCTAGGTAAACAACACTGAACATCAAGGAATAGTTCAATTGTTCAAAAATATTAAAATTTGTGAATAATAATGCTCAACTCTTTAATACCTAAGATCTCAGAAAAAGGTGCAATTATGATATTTAAATTAGACTATCCCAAAATGCATGATGTGGAATAGTCTATTTTAAATATTGGTAATTATGGAATTAAAGGACTAATACAGAATTATAACTGAAATGTGTTCAATGCAATTTATAATTTCTAAAGTTTTTCCAATCAGTCTTAAAACTATGGCAATTACATAAAAATGAAAATTAACACATCTTACTTTTTGCTTCAAAGGAGTCTCAAGATGATGGAAAGCACTGAATACCAACTTTGATGTGTAATTAGCACCTATATACAACACTTTCAATATATTTCTGACCTTTCCATAATTACCCATCTTTTTAAAATATTGGGAGTGCTAGAGTTTAAAAATGTTTTGAATTAATATTCTCAAAATTAAATTTAATTTATAATACTTAAATGAATCCAGAAATCTGAATAACTCCAAGATATATATATTTATTTAATATCATGGTATCTGCATAATATAACTATTTGATGAAGTTTAAGATTCTATGCAAAATATACTACTAGTTCTCACCCTGAATTTCCTTTTAGCCTTTGTTTCCATTTCTCCTCTGTTGGGCTTCCTCTTAAAATTACCTTGATTTCTTTTATCACCTCTTCTTGAATTGGATCTATTTTGATTCTCCACCCTAACAATGTTTTTTAGCATAGATGGTACTAAAGAAAACAAAACATTAAATCATTTTAAATGCATCAGAAGCATAAACTACATACAGTAAAATTTAAGGTTAAGTGCTTTTGCCATTGTTTATTTAATTATTAACCTAATTAAATAAACAATGGCAAAGGCACTTAACCTTAAATTTCACTAAACAATAATTATATGACAGAATTTTCCAGAAACTTTACTAAACACAGGGAATCAGGGGGAAAAAAAACTTTAGAAAATAAAATCTATATTTATATAAAAATATATCAGTTGCCTTCTACAGCATGGCTATTTAATTACAGTTTCAAGTGGGCCAATTTTTTTTCCATTCAGGCCCTTGGAGTTTAAAAAAAAAAGCAAACAAATTGTATTGCATCTGTCAGTATAATACACCACAGACCTTCAAGGAAGTTGACACGTCAGCAGAAAGAGAGAGTAAGAAAAGGAACATCCTTATATGGGACTTGAACCCAGGTATATTTGACACAAAGCCAAGAATGCTAACCACTTGACCACCAGAAATGAAGGAAAAAAATATACATGGGCCACAAGCGAAAATCAAAATACAGGTAGTTACATTTATACAGCATGTTTCACAATTCTCCATCCAATCATTCACATTTAATTTCATATTTCTTTTTTGAAAACAAAATCTTTTGTTGATGCAGTAATGTATTACCCTTCAGAGATTGTTTTAACTTTTAATTTAATTTTTAAAACAATCCCTGAATACCACAAATTTTTTTTCATGGATTGGAAGATACCTATGAGTTACCACTTAGTAGCACTATACATATATAGCTATAAACAACTAAATACAGCATAAACAGAAAAAAAAAAAATGCAGATAACCTACAAGATTACCCCCCCCCCCCCAAAGAAGCATCTTGTGATATGAAAAAGCACATCATATGAAAATGTTTACCACGAAGTTGTAAATTTAAATGTTTATAAAATATCAAATTAAATGAAACTTTACTTCTTGAAACATTCTTAATACATATGTTTCAAACACATAGAAAACTTGTTTGTGGTTGGAAAAAAAAATCGCAAGTAAAAAAAGCTCTCTAATTACATGCTTATTTTATTAATGGACTGTACACTGAAGATATAAACAACCAATTAAAAATAGCTTCTATTTAAACAATATTTAACATTCTAATTTCAATATTCAATTGATTAAACAATTTAAGACCAATGTACAAAACATTGTCTAAAATTTTTAAAAATCTTAGGTAGTGTTAATTTTTTAAGATTATTTCTAATCCACTAACCAGTTTTCAGCTGGACAAAATCAGCAAAATGTTGACAAACATAAAAAAAACATCTATTTATGTTTTTCAAATTTTGTTGATTTACTCTCTGTATATCACTAAATGGCAGAATCTTAAATTCCAAGAACAAGGAATAAGAAATTGTATACTTAGGTTTTTCATTACAACTCTAATAATGTATCTTTGTACTACTTCTATTTAATTGGTTTTACAGTTCCTCCCCAGAATGGTAAAGCATATTGCACATATGGGAAGGAACAAAGCTCATTGGTGATATCCATTTGCAGTAATTAGGCAAGTGTGAAAAAATCCACCCATTCACCTCCTGGACTTGAACTCAGGATCTCCTGGTTACGCACCAGTTGCTCTACCACTAGAACTAAGGTGGGGGCAATTCACACTTGCGTAAGAAAGGTTGTGATAGTTATTCTGTGAGGCTTTTACCATGTGATTCTAAGTGTCGGGGCTCATGCGCTATTTATATTGACAAGAATCAAGTTTTCATTACCACACTGCAAGTGATATACTTTTGATTATTTAAATACTCAGCATCAAAGTTCTGGATGGAAATAACCTTTCCAGCAAGGCAACTGGTGTAATCAAGAGATGCAAAGTTCGAGTCTGGGAGGCGGATAGTAGATTTTCCCCCACTTGTCCAATTACTATATTGTATGTATGACTGAACACATGAAAAATGCAATAAGGTTCAATTATTTGAAATATCTTTAAATATAAAAAAACTGTTAACTACATATTTCAATTTATTAGCCACATGCTTAATATGCTTATTCCATAATAGTTGTTTATCTAAATATAATCCAAGATATTTAATTTCAGAAATATTTTCAATTATAGGGACATGAACAATCCTTACACTTATTACAAGTATGTAAATGATATTTAATAGTGTAAATATCAGTTAATCCATTTGCAATTGAAAATTTAATTTCTTTATTATTTAGTTTAAAAATTCATTTTTAACCAGTTATGCATGTCTTTGTTGGTAAATTGCAATATTACATCTACTTTGCATTATTCTCAAGTAATGTATAAAAGTACAGTGTCATCTGTAAATACAATAATATTACTATAAAAATATCATGGAAAATAAAAAGAAACATAAAAAAAAAACTATATCTTGTTTCTATTAACTATAAATAAAGTATATTATTTCTCAGCTGTTCTCAAATGTCAACCATATTTAGCATAAAATTTTGAACTTCAAAATTTTGTGTTTGAAAAGAAAAAGTTAACCAAGTTCATTTAGATCAACCAGAAAGAATATTTCAAGGTATCAGGTAAATTACAAAACAAGATATTACACATCAGAATAAATTGTTTTAAGTTTTACTGTACATTAAGGATATTTGCAGACATGTTAAAAAAAAGTGACAAATAGCTATAATTTGTTGTATTTTTTTTACAAAATTATGTAAAAAACAGAACTTACCTATATATTCAGGAACATCCTTTAGATGAGAAGGTAACTTAACTGTGTGCAGTGCTTTATCATGTCTCAAAAGCTGTAGATCTCGAGGATTATCCTCAAAATACGGCTGAAAAGTAAATTACAATATATGCTTATGTAAAATAAACGTATATTAATATATGCTTATGCAAAATAAACGTATATTGCAATTTAGTACAATATTTCAAAACTGTATACAAGTCAAATGCTATGGTAAGCTTATGAAACAAAGCTAATAAATTACGGTGAAAAAGTCATAAAAGCCTTATTTTTTTTAAAGCAAGGATTTGCAATCTGTAGTTGTATTAGCTTTAACATTTTAAAAACAACTACTAAATAGCTAAAAAAAACACATAATATTTCATAGTGCAAGTTAAAATTTACTTGTAACTAGTGAACAATATGCTATGGACTAGTAGTTACCGTTGTCTTTTCCAAGACACACTAGGGGTTAAAATCCTGACATGATAATGCACAGACACACAACACTCAACAATCGAAGACACACAAACAATCGAAATCTAGTGAATTCCTCTCTGACATAAATATTATCTCCTGGTCCAAACAGATACAAAGATTTGTCACCAATTGAATGCACATGGAGCATAGTTGGCAGATATGCAAAGAGTTCCCATGTTACAAACCTATGACTTACATTTGTAAGTCATAGGTTCTGTACTTATGAACTACATATATCATGGTTAGATCAAAACAGTTACAAGTTTAAAATGGTAGACATTGATTTGAAGCAAAGTCAATTGGTGCTCTGTACTCCAAAGACTAGAGGGCCACTCATTCCACTCTATACACTCTCTCATAGAAGCTTAGGTACTTGCAACTGATTTGGGGTAGATTACACCACCAGGTTCATTCCACACATGTTCCTGTCATACTTTCTCAGTGAACTGTTTGCCTCAGTCTGCCTGAAAGCAGTGTGCATTCTGTCTTATTTTTAGGAGAAGAAAATCCTTAATCATGGCTGATAAGAGGAAGAGTGTTGGTAGCGATACATCAGTGTCAAAAAATATATATCAAAATAAACCTAGAAAGAAGGCTGTTGTGTAAAGTTCCCAAACAACACTTTTTCAATAAAATGCATGTAAATCAACCATAGCCATCCACCTCTAGTGCAATCCATCTCTACAGCCTGTGGAAGTGATGAATAAGACCCAGCAATCTCTACAGCCCATTCAGTATCTAACCACTATAGTAAATAAAAAAATATTAATTATTCTAACTGTTTTAATTTTATTACTAATATATTATTTTATAACATTAGTGCAAATTGTTATTTATGTTTAAATATAGCAATTGGGGTGATTCAGGAACTTAACTCCTATTTATAGCATTGCATCAATTGGTAATAGCATAAACAATAGATTTATGAAAGAAACTTTGGAAAACACCTAGTGTGTAATTTAGAGACTTCCTATATTTCATATTGCCGTCCCGTGGCCGAGTGGTTAGCACGCTAGGCTACTGATCTAAGGGACCCGAGTTCGAGCCCCGGGTAAGGCATGGATGTTTGTGTTGTTTTTCTGCTGAGATCCTGCCATCCTCACAGACTATATATATATATTCTATTATGGCCATAGTAGAATCATATGGCATAGGTAGTCCCTGAATATATAGCCCAAACATGAGGGGATGGTAGTACACACTGAACCCACCAATATTCGTCACAGAATATGCGGCCACAAACACAGTGAGGAAATGATGGACAGACACAGAGGTTTCCAGAGTAATATTTATTGGAGATCATTACAATAAATGCTCAAACGTCCGCCCACCAACATTGATACAGGTGGCACAATGGCGGAGTAGTGATCAGCATACCTGTTTGTAAACATATATAGATATTTATATCTATTCTATATATATATATTCTACTATGGCATATAAACTGACAGGCTCCTGTCAGACCTCTGCGGCAAGCAGCTGCTTGAGGGGGTATTTATTTTTATTTTATATATCATAAGAAACATCACAAAAAAGAACTGTTATCCAAATGAATCACTGTGGGATAACATTTCTGATGAAATGCATTGCAGTGTAACAACCTGCACTGCTTCTGAATAAGCTAACTTTTACAAGGTTTAATATACATCACTGTGTAATGCTCCAAAGATTATTAACTTTTCAAGTTGGACCTTTTGTCTGATCCAAATTTATTCAAAATTCCGGATAGCTTTGTCAGGCACCAGGCAATTTTAACTTGCCAAATAAAGTTTGTTAGGTATTTGTCAAGTGTTACTTCAAAAAAGAATTCAAAAAGAATTGTCAAGTTTACTTAAAGTTTAAATCTAATCAAAAATATCAATTAATGTTGCTCAAGAGAAAAATAGCAAAAATTCCAAAATTTCTAAAACATACAAAGTTTATTTCCAAAAAATTCAAAGATTCACCAGTTTCAATGGAAGAATACAAAAGTTAGAGTACTAACAACTCACATCTACTAAATCTCTATTACATCTCTCTCCTCTACAATACTACATCTCCACTGACAATTCTCAAAAACTCATTGACATCACTCTCTCCACTACACTACTTCTCTAACCTCAGGTCACTTAGTTATAACATGCTGCATACAAATCTGGCACTTGTCTATATCATGCCGGGGAAACATTTGAATAATCTTATGATCACACTGGCTATGATGCAAGAGGGGTTGTCCTACACACACATATTAGGGCTGACAATCAAAAGGTTGGAGTTGCACATGTGCAACTCCTATGACTCAGAAGCGAGAATTGCAATGTCCAAAAATGAAATAATCCCCAAAATGATAAATATAATGTAAATAAAGCAAAACTGGTTAAGGAAAAGTAAAAATGAATGGGTGGACCATCACAACTGCCAAAACAATGTTTTTTAAACCAGTTTGTATATCCTTTCATTCCATTGCTAAGGAAATACAGTATATCCAGTTTTAGCAATATCTCCCAATGTTCCCTTGATTTTTTTTTTTTCTTTGACAGACATGGTAATAAAAAGCATTTATTTCTTTATTTTAAGAATGGTAACTAAATTATTGACTGAACTAGAAAACTATTTTTTTGTTAATCTAAAAATAATACCTTCAATTTTCTTGAATTCAGTAGCTCCACTTTTATTTCTTTCAGTCTGGCTTCTCTAACTGCAATTTTTGTTACAGCTCTGAATGCATCCTATTAAAAATTATGCATCTTATGCATTATCTTATATATATTATTCATATTTTATTTGAATGCATTTACACTTTAACTATATTTGTCAGACAAATCGAAATAGTAAAATACACTGAAAAAACATTTTTTAGACGCCTCATAAACTTATTTTAACTTTCACATAGGCTCATCATGAGTCTCTTTAATGTGCTCTATTGCAACTTTAACATGGACTAAGCATGAAGCAAAACTTCAAGGGAAAACATTTATTATAATTGTCTCAATATTAGTACTGTTTTGAAACTGCAGACTAGGAACTTATAGTAGAATGAATATACTGAATATTTTTCATGCCATTAACCTATTTAAGTAGTTCGAATATTCTCCAAACTAAACTTGTCTGTATAAGGGGGTCGTAAACATGTGGCCCTTGAAGTCATTTTATGCAGCCAGCTTGCAGTAAATTATTATATTCATGATAGTGACCTGTGGTCTATTAGCCTGGCTTGACTGCAATTATCTCAGATGAATATGGAGAATATGAAGACATTCAGCACAAGATGAAGCCACTATAAATGAAATTTAGGTTTATATTTTAGTATTAAAGATGTGATTTGCTTATTATTGCTTAAAAAAAAAATGCAGCCTGCCATATATTGAGAAATAAATGATTTGGTCCCATATGATTACTTAAAATGTGGTGTGCCATGATCTACATTATAAAAAAAAATGTGATTATAGAAATCATGGACATTTCATTTGATGCAGAAATCTAAATCCAGAACTCTAAGGCAGCGGTTAACCCCTTTTTTTTAATTAGGGTTGTTTTACCTCTGAGTGGCACTTTTTTGCACACACTGGGCTAAATGCCAGGTCACATGGACCTCCAAGGGCTCAGAGAAGGTTGGGGTGAGGGGACCCACTGGACAGCTGTTAGGAGACACATTGGTAGTTTCCCGGCAAGACCATCCAGCATGTTCTTTAACATGCACAGTTATGGCTCTCCTGCGTAGAGGCCATGGCTTAACAGCGGCCATTCCAAGCCCATTGGTGTCTCCTACTTAGTGAGGGTAGGGTGGGGAGTTCTGCAAGGATAAATTTCAATGCTGGCCCAGGTGGGACTCGAACCTGGGTTGGGTTGTTTTACCTCTGAGTGGTACTTTTTTGTACACAATGGGCTAAATGGCCAGGTCACAAGGACCCCAGTCTCAGAGAAGGTTGGGGAGGGGACCCACTGGAACAGCTGTTGAGAGACAGATGGTAGCCTCCTGTCAAGGCTATCCAGCATGTTCTTTAACGTGCACAGGGTATGGCTCTCCTGCACATGAACCATAGCTTAATGTTCCATCCGATGGGCGGTGGCCTTTCCAAGCCCATCAGTGTCCCCTACTGACAGTGGGCAATGTGGGAAATTTTGTGGAGATAAATCTCAATGCTGAGCCAGCTGGAACTTGAACCTGGGAACTGCAGATTACGAGCCTGGCACACTACCGAGCCATCCCCGCCCCACTCAAACCTGGAAACTGCAGACTATGAGCCTGGTGTGCTCCCCCCTTTTTAGTTTGCAACCCATTTCAGTATCGTTATGTTCCCCATAAAAATAAGCTGACTTATCTTGCACCCAAATAAATACTTGCAAAAACATTAAAACTTATATTAGCAGCCCTCAAATAACAAAATTAAAGGCAAATTAAAAACTGTCTTTATTCATGCCTAATGTAAAGAAAAGTTAATTTAATTTAGCCAGTTTTTTTGCATCATACCAGTTGAGAACTTTTGCTTTAAACGGCTTCACCTTAGGTTTGGCCTAATAATAGTCACTACTATACTTCTGAAATTTAATAATAATCCAAAATTGAGAAATGTATTTGTCATTAAACCACAGCATTATGAATATATAAACAAAGTGAATTTCCCATTTCAAAAACAGAATTAAAAGAACTATAATGTGCAATGAGAATACTGAGTATATTATCATCTTATTTTGTGATACATTTCCCAATTTTACTTCCTATTAAAATGTGAGTATATTTTACTTACTCTAGCTCTATATCGAAATCCCTCCAGCTCTTCCATTCTGAACTGATATGGCTTAAAGATACTTCTTTGCTCATCTATTGGTAAGGAAAAGAAAAAAAATAACAAGAATTAAAAAATTACACGAGAGCAAAATAAAATTATTATTCATTTGAGTAATCAAATAAACTAAGAAACTGTTTCACAAGGCAAAGAAATTAATAATTATAATTTACACCCAAGTTTCCTTAACCCTTTAACGCCCAGAACAGCCCAAAATGGCCGAGATTTTTAAATGGACTAGTCCGAATAGTGCTATTTCTCTGTCTTTACTACCCTCTACCTTTTTTTCAGATTTCTTGGGCGTTAAAGGGTTAATTATATTCTGATTGGCAACATACAAATTTTTCACAAAATTATTTTTTTTTTTTAAAAGGCCAAATAGGTGCTTGGGCCAAAACGTATTTCAGCTCTCATGTGACTTACAAATTGAAGTATGCCATAGTTAGTAGATCAAACAAATATCTGATATAGGTATAGTAGCAGATTAAAGAAATATCTGATATAAGCAAAGTAGAAGATACATCTGATATAGGTAAAGTGTATGTGACCAATTGTAAATCATATAATATTGTACATTTAATGCATAAATGTTATAACACCACAAGTCAATCAGTTTGGCAATAACTAAACACTCAACAACAAATAGAGTTCAGATTATCAAAACTTTTGACAAACAAGGAATCTGAGCACAAAATACATTATTTACCAAGTAAAAGGAATAACAAAAAATATTGGTCAACATCACACCATTTCAAAGTCAAGCAAGTATGCAAAAATATTATATTGTACATATTCTCTATCTATTATGCAATGTCATTGGAAAATGGGCATATTTTTAACAATCTAGAAAGCAGTTCCTGGATACATATTCCCTGAATATGAATAATTCTTACATATTAATATTTGCCAACCATTTTAGGAAATTCCAACATTAAACAAAAAATTTTCCAGACCGCTTTCAAACATACGTAACAGCTGACATATTGTTCAAAATATCAACCACATCACATTGATTGATTGTTACATGATATTCTTCTGCATAAAGTATAGAATACAACAAAATCAATGCAAATCTGAAATATATATTTATATATTTCAAAGGTAAAGAAATTTAATATATTTGAAGAGTAGAAACTCACTAGCAGTTAGTTAATGATCAATAAGGAAACAGTGTTAAAATTCAACCACTCATTACCTGAATATTCCTTTGAGAAGTAATTATCCACTTCATTTAATAAATCTAATTCCTTGATACTTATGAATGAGAGAGCTGTACCCTGATTATTGCCTCGAGCAGTTCTGGAAAATATAATAATAATATAAACAACAATTTGGCTATAAAAAACAATTCAAAATGTAAGTCTAAAAATATCAAAATTTAATAATTTATTTTTCTAATTAATTTATATCATTCCAACTAAAGATGGTTTGAAAGCAGCAAATCTAAACATCCCCAATTTTTAGAACAAAAATTTTAATTGATGGAGCATGAGATAATAAAATCAGCAGAGTGTAAAGGTTTGAATTCCAGCTCTATCAGTAAAAAAAAACAAAACATTGACAGCCTTTGAAGAGCTGCTCTATCAGATGAAGTATTAAGTTTGGCACACATGCAGGAGAGCAAGATCCGCAGGATTTCATAAGAGGACCACCTGATTCCTAAGAACAGTCCAGTGCATCCTACTTCCCGTCATCGCATTCAGTTTTGGCATCATTGTGACTTGTATATTTAATACATTGTTCAAAGAAAAGAGTATTACTTAGGATCAACCAATTTTCTCTATAAAATCTTGTAAAATGTATACTTAATAAACAAATGGTACTTTGATTTTCTTAAATATTATATATTTTAGCAGCTGAATTCAGAAAAACTATAATGATCAGAGACAAAAGTTGAATGCCATTATTAGTTTAAAAATTCAAATATGCTAGTAAAAAAAATTGTTAATTATAATAAAATGCAAATATATATATATACCATACATATACTATGGTGGTGGTCATATTATTCTGATACTACTGTGTATATACAATCGAACTTGGCTATAATGAGCACCAGGGGACCGACAGAATTTCCACGTTATAACCATTACTCACTATATCAGTAATAAGCCTGATCTAAATCTACCTCCTATTTTTTTAAATTCTTAATATCTTGATAAAAAGATAAGATTCAAAAAACAAAAGAAATATTAGAGAGAAAATTATATAATTACATACCTATATATTACTTGTATTAATATGCTATATTAAACAATTTATTTGTCTGTAATTTTAAAACCATACACTTAATACACTTAATACACAATTTCTTCGTAATTAAAAACAATACTAATTAATAATAAACACAATTTTAATTAGTCTTTTTATTTATGAATCTTAAAATTGATGTTTGTTTTAAAAGATATTTCTGAAATTTCTCCTTAAAACACTCAATACATTAAAAGATCATTATTTGCTTCGGGAGATTGTTGACACTGATTTTGATTAGCTTTCACTTGTCACCACTCATCGTCTTTTTTACGATTACCCGAGCAATTAAGAAAGTTTCCAGATTTCCATACTTATTACCAAAATTTGCACTATATCCTTGTAGTATACTTGTTATAAAAGTGAGCAATTGTACGGGAATATGCATAAATTAAAATAATTATGGCTTTTTTGCTCATTACAGTGATGATCTTGTTATTTCCATACTTATTATAACCAAGTTTGACTGTATATAACAGAATTTTTGTAAAACGATTTCATATAAGAATTTAAATGCCTTACCTTCCTACTCGATGTATGTATGAATTGACATCTGGTGGGAAATCAAAATTAATTACATTGGAAACAAATTGGAAATCAATTCCTCGTGAAACACCATATTCCTTGTCCTTTTTGAACCTGCACAATACAACATACAATCACGTAATTCTGATAAAAAAAATTTAAAAGCAAACTAAGAAAACTTAAAAATATGCCATTTATTTACTTTTACTTGAACAATGCAGACATAAAAGCATTAATTTGCCACTTGCCGAGAAATGGGCAACTAAGCTGCCTCATATGATGGAAGTAATAAATATGCGAGAATGCACATGTCACATTGTTGAAGAAAATGGTTAGTGTCTGATGACCTAGTGGTTATGACGTCTGGCATGCTTCTAGATGTGGGTTCAAATTTCACTCAGGATGAAACCAAAATTTTTTCAGCCTATTATTTCAAGTATTTCTTGTCAATGGTACATTTCCTGTGATACTTTATTTATCAAACAATCAAAGATACTTACATTTTAATAAACAAGTCAATTATGTGTAATTTGGTTGGATTATTTTATCTCCAAGAATGAAATTTCTTTTGTACACAATGGGTAAATGATTAGATAACCAGGACCCCAAAGGAGAAAAATAGAGGTTGTTTAACCACTGTCACTTTTTGGACACAGTGGGCCAAATGGTCAGGTCACAAGGACCTCATGGGCTCAGAGAAGGTTGGGGGGAGGGGGACAGATAGTAGAATCTCATCAAGGCCATCCAGTATGTTCTTTAACGTGCACAGGGTATGGCTCTCCTGCACATGGGGGTCACAGCTTAACATCCCCTCCAACAGATAGCAGCCTTTCCAAGCTCATCGGTGTCCCCTACTGACTGAGGGACAGTCATGACTCCTGATCATGAATGTCCCTCGGTCAGAGCCAAAGGGCAGTCATGCACACAATGGGCTAAATGGCAAGATTATAAGGAACCTTAGGGCTCAGAGGTTGGGGGAGGGGACCAAGTAGGAAGCTATTGGGAGACATATGAAAACCTCCCATCAAGGCATCCAGCATGTTCTTTAACATGCACAGGGTATGGCTCTTCTGCACATGGCTCCATGGCTTAATGTCTCATCTAATGGACGATGGCTTTTCCAAGCCCATTGGTGTCCCTAACTGACTGAACGAAGGGAGTTCTGCAGATATATAGTGTGAGTTGGGTTTTAATTACAAAGAGAGAAGCTGTGAATTTTACTGGATTTTAAAATATATAATCACTGCTAAAAGCAACAAAATTACTCTCTTTGAAAAACTAGAATTCTTTAAAGAGAAATTAAAAAAAAACGTATTAAAGGTAAGGGTAATAAGCTTGAACATATACCAGGAAAATTAAGTGACAAAAAAATATATACTGTTACTTTGTATGTGTGTCCTGACTTTTGCACACTGCTGTAAAAACATAGAAGTCACTGAATTCAATGGTTGAGTGGTCAGTATGCTTGGCTACTGATAAAAGAGACCCAGGTTTGAGCCTTGGATAAGTTATAGATGTTTTCTTTGTTATGTTATCCTCTTCCTCAGGTCTCTCCTTTCTCACACATCTTCTTTGGAGCATATTATACTAACAGGCTCTTATTAGCCTCTGTGGTAAGCAGCTATTAAAGGGGTAATTTATTATTTTTTCTGTAATAATCTTGACTACTCAAAGTGATCTGGGTTCGAGCCCGATAAGGTAGATATTTCTTCTGTGTTGTCTTTCTGAGGTCTTGCCTTCCTTACTGATCTTCCCTATGGTGTATTAAACTCATAGGCTTCTGCTTGGCAAGCAGCTGCTTGGGGATGAAATTAATAATTACTGAGATGTTCCATTTAACATGAAATATATGCTTTACAGTTTTTATACTAAAATCATTTGAATCAGGCAACTCCAAGAGTTCTGAAAAGATTTATTAATATACAGAAAACATTGTTTAAAAATCATATTTCTAACATGATAATTAGTATTTCATTAAACACCTTTATAAAGAATGCCAGTGGATATTTCTTTTTCACAGGATATTCTTTTACAGGTATCCTGCATTCCTCAGATCTTCTTTATGGCAAACAGTTGCTTAAGGAGCTATTTTTTTTAAAGCCTAATCAAGACATTCCTTTTCTCCTCCTATACAATAAGTTCTTGGGTCAAAATATTTACCCCTTAATGTAACTATTTACTGCTCAAGGCATTTTCCACATAAAATTCCTTTAAAAGTTTAAAACATTTGAAAAAATCTTGAAAGCTTGGAGCAGTGAAGTATATAAAATTACTAAAAATAATTAGGAGGAATATTTGTGTAATAAGCAACCACTAATTTGATGATCATACATATTGAATTTACACATTAGAAAGGTAGATTTAGTTTTCAGAAGTTACTGCAGCTTATTAAGCAGCAAAGGATACTCAGCTTCATTGGGGGGAAAATTAGCAAAAAGCATCCTACTCCCCTTACAGCACATAAATAAGAATGAATGAATAAAAAAAAAAAGCTACACCCCAATATACTTTTATGCTAAAAATTTTAAGCACTAAAAACAAATCAATAATACCTTTTGGAACTTTTCTGTTTAGCTTCCCTTTGAGCTGGATTTTCTGCAGATTTCTCATCAGAAGCTATTATTATATCATAGAAGCCATCATTGAATTGGGTAACAATGTGACATCTAAAAATGCAAATATACATTTAAACAAACTAAATTGAATTAAGCTAATTTAAATAGAAATTTGATTTGTAAATGCATCGCTTGAAACATTAAACAGCATGCTACAGATTAATGACATATTTCATTAAATGAAATTTTCAACTGTCTTTTGAAATAAAATGGAAAAATGTAACAAATCTTTTAAAGAATAAATACAATTTTTTTAAATCCAGAATGTAAGCACTCATTTCACACTTTAAAAAACAAACTATCATTTGCATATACACACACACACATATAAACATATATATAAGAATTAGCTATATTTATACAGTATATATTGTTTGGAGAAAACTTATGGAAACATATATTCAACAAAAATACAAATAGTGTAATTTTATTCTTTTTTCAATTTAACTTTTACATGAACAAATCATTAATTTTTTTTGGAAAACTGTGCGATAGCATTTATTTGTTGAAGTATTATGTCAAGAAATGTGTGCTAGTTAGGTGATGTAATGATCAGAGAACCTGATGTATGTCTCATTAGCAAGTCCTTCTATGGGGCAACCTTGTAACTTGGAGTAGATTCAACACTTCTCTTTCTTGTGTTCATTTAAAATAGCAATAAGAACAAAAAATAAAAGGTTTTTTCTATAGATAAAAAAAGGTGATGCTGACATTTAAAGAAAATAACTTATTAAATTACATAAAAAATTCCAGCAAATTGTATGCCCTTTTAAATTGACTTGGTACATGAAGGTGGGTTAAGATTATATTTTGATATTTTTATTAACTTACCGAGAACTAACAGGAAGTTCCGAGTTCAGAACACAGCTTTTAACTCCAAACTGCTCAAGGTATAATTTCAGCCTGAAAATAATTGATTAATCAGCGAAAATTATTTCCTTGCCTTCATTTTATTAGCTTGATAAAATAACACTGCATTATCTCTTATAATTATATTAACATAATATATTTAGTATATTTCTTAATTATTGTAATTTTTAAGGCAAGATAAGAAAAGGTAACTACATATACATTTAAGCATATGTTGGAAGTCAGGATACATATAAATCATTCAAAAATAATAATCCGGTTTTGTATTTCCTTAAATGTGTCTCAAGTGCTATAATATGATGCCAAAAAAATCTTCCTGTGAGTTGGTTGGTTGTTTTCTTTTTTGCACAAATGGGCAGGTCACAAGGACCCAAGGGTTCGGAAAAGTCTAGGGAAAAGGAACCAATTTACTGCTAGTAATCCAGCATAACATGCACAGGGTACAACTCTCTTGGGCATGGCATTAAGGTTTATATTCTATTCATCAGAAGACAGCCTTCCCAAACTCAATGGTGTCCTTTTTTCATTGAGGGCAGAGTGATGATTAACAGAAAAAAAATCTCAATGCAGGAACAATTGAAACTTAAACTTGGGAATGTCAGATTACAAATGTGGTGCTACTGACCGAGATAACTCTCACCCCACTTATACCATAAAGGTGTTAATAAAGTCTCAGTGCAAACCTGGAAAGGTGTAGAGATTTTATCACCAAGACAACATCCATGACTTGCCCAGGCTAAAAAAAATGACAAAAAATTCACACAAGTGAGAGGTATTATAATCTATGAAATTAATGAACTTCTAAGGTTATAAATTTCACTTTGAAAAGCCCACTCTTTGTGGATTATTGGGTGGATATGTAGACTGGAGATGGGACCTTAAAATCTGGGAAGGACTCCAAAGTTTTTAATGGACTTACGTTACTATTTTGCAGTTTAATAATGTCCATGTAATAACACATATTTTACATGTGTGCTGGTGCACTAAGTTTAGATAAATGAAAGATATAATCTTGAAATTTGGAGTAAAATTTGCTACATCTCTACATCTTTTTAAGCTACTGTTTATTATATTGTATATGAAATATGCATAATGCTGTAGCCTTCAAATATGTGCAAACATCTTATTATCATTAAATTGTGTTTTGTACAGAGAAAGTGCAACAAAACTCATAAAAATAAGAGATACATAGATTATAAACAAAATTTTGATTTTATTCTAGATATATTTTACACAAAATACAACTTACCTATAACACCTGTCTACTGAATTGACAAATATTATAGTTTTTCCACGAATAAGATTTAGTTTGAAGAGGGCATATATTAAAACAAACTTATCTTCTTCTTCACACCTAGAATTTATAAAAGAAAAATTAATTTTCATAGATCTAATATTCAGTTTAATCAAGAAATTAAAGTGTGCTTCAGAAATAAAGAGCAATTTTTTAAAATGTGAAGTTTGTGGTACATAAATTAGCATTATGTAATGATATCCACTAAATATTAATACCTCAGTGATAATACATTTTTTATAATATATAGTTTTGTCAATCCAAACCTGAGCTGTAGTATCTAGTGATTCCAATGCAATAGTTTAATCAGTATGGGCTAGTGATTGGTAATTCCCATTTTGCATAATTTTTACTGGGAATTTTTTTATAACTGTAGAACACACTATGCACTTTGTTCCATTGCTTCATAAATATATCAGTTGCAAACCTGAAGTGTGCTTGTGTGGTTGAATATACACTCAGAGGTCACTTTATTAAGTACAGTTCCATGTTATATCAGCAATAGCTCAGATAGAGAAGTCAGTAACTTCTCAAACAAGCTTTTTATGAAAAATGTGACTGCAGATAATTTAAAGATCTCAATCAAATCTATTTTAATCTCGATTTTAAACACTATTCCATTCAGTAGAGTTATGAAAATTGAAATATATATTGGCAACAATGCCAATATATATTTCAAGTCAATTGCCAAATAATCGCTCTGAAAATTTATAAAAACAAGTTAAAAAGAAAGTAATAACCATTATACTAAACTTTATTAACATATGCAAGATTACTTTTTAGCAATTCGCACAATAATTATATTAATTTTTTATCAATTTTGAATGATTGTTTGCAGAACAAGCTAACTTTCTAAATGTTTCAACTCTTGATTTGTAAATTATCATCAACTACATTTTTTTCATAAAAAGCTTATTTAAGAGGTTACCAAGTCCTGTATCTGAGCTATTAATGACATAACATGGAAATGTACATAATAAAGTGCCTGCTGAGTGCATATATAATTAGGAATATTTATACTCGGTATTTTAAGTTAATTAGCTCATTTAATATTTTTTTAATTACTTTGGTTTTGAAGTTAATAAAGGTTTAGTAACAACTCTTTGCTAATAAGTTTTTTTTTTTTTAGCTAAATTCAAAGTTAAACTTAAAGTTCAATATTACTGGAAATTTAATATATTTAAATTCTGCCTAGAAATTAATACCTTAGCAATATTACTAATCATATAACTATCTGACTCCCCAACATTTAAATTGTGTATTGATGAGCTGTCCACTGAAGAACTGTCATATCATGTCACCACACATTTTTCTCTGGATTTATTTCTGTAAACTTTACCTTGTTATCAAACTGGATCCCATCTATATACACACACTGAAGAGCCAAAACATTATGCATCTTTATGCAAATTGAAGCAACTGCAGGCAAACGACAGCACGTGTGAAGGTCACAAAACAATATAAATAACACCTGATACTGAGCTCTGTCAATCAGTGTTATTCTTATTCTTCAGATGGAAAAGGCAGTGAACTTAAGTGAGTTTGACAAAGGCCAAATTGTAATGGCAAGACGACTGTGTCAGAGCATTTCCAAAATGGCAAGGCTGGTGGGGTGCTAATGGTCTATCATGATTAATACCTTCAAAAAGTGGTTCGAGGAGGGAAAAACCACGAACCGCCAGCAAGGTGTGGGCCGACCATGGCTCATCAATGGTAGAGGTGAGCCAATAGAAGGGTTACTGTGGTGCAACTTGCCTGTAATTTAAATGCTGGTGATGAGAATAATGTGTCACAATACACAGTACATCAAACACTGCTGAAAATGGGGATGCATAGCTGTAGGCTGCTCCGAGTGCCCATGCTATCCTCGGTTCACCGTTGAAAGCGCCTACAATGGGCATGCGAGCATCAACACTGAACCTTGAATGATTGGAAGGTCATCTGGTCTGATGAATCTCATTTTCTGTTGCACCATGTGGATGGCCGGGAACGTGTGCGTCATTTACCTGGAGAAGTGTTGGTGCCAGGATGCACCATGGAACAAAAAACAAACTGGTGGGGGAAATGTAATGTTTTGGGCAATGTTCTTCCAAGAAACCCTGGTCATTCATGTGCAGGAAACCATAACATCTACCTAAACATCATTGCACACCAGGTACATCCTTTCATGACAATGGTATACCCCTCTAGTTGCCTTCTTTCAGCAGGATAATGTGCCATGCCACACTGCTCAGATTGTTCGAGAATGGTTTGCGGAACACAAGGAAGACTTCCAGGTATTGTCCTGGCCTCCAAATTCCCCAGACATCAATCCAATCGAGCATCTGTGGTTTGTGTTGGAACAGCATATCCAATCTGTGGCAGCTCAACCATGTAACTTACCAAGAGTTAAAGAATCTGCTAGTAACGTGTTGGTATCAGATACCTAAGACAGTTTTAGAAATCTCGTAGCATCCATGCCTCACTGGGTAAGATCAGATCTGTTTTGGCATCACGTGGAGGACCAACATCATATTAGGCAGGTTGTCATAATGTTTTGACTTTTTGGTACATATATAGTTTAAGAAATGATCATCCTTCTACATTACCATCCAAAATATTGCACTTTGCACCTGTAGTATGTTACTTATGGTATATAATCTTAAGGCATAGTAGACACTGTCATTAGTTAGTACTGCTGTAATCTGCTGCTTAAATTTTAAGTGTTATAGAGTTTTAAATTAAGTTTTCAATCATTACAGTGAAATATTATACACTGATGAAAAATTTAAGAAAAAGGACAAAAATCTTTTTTTTGCTGATACTATAACAAAAGAAACAACAAACTATTGAACTATGAAACTGAACTCAACCAAGTTAATTTTTTTGAAGAAGAAAAAACTATATACAAGATTTATTTTACCCTTTTTTTCCCTCTCTGAATCTCTATTATTGCTTAGATTTAGATGCTTTTACATTCTGATATATATCGTGACCTACTTTTGTTTGCTACATTATAGAATTTTTTTCCTGCTGAAAAAACCTTAAAATTAATTCAACTACTAAATGGTGTCTGTTATTGAAAACTCAGCAATTTAAAATGTAATTTTTTTCTCCTGTTTAACTATTATTTTCTTATTAGTAAGTTAAATACCAACACTAAACAGTGCTTTCATAAATGATTAGCTGAGCATACTTAATATGGTACTGAGTGAGCCGATCAGTTTCTGGGAGCTGTGGTTCTTCTAGCTTTAAAATAACAGGATTATGAAGAACAAGTTTTTTCATGATTTGAACATCAGGGGATAAAGTTGCTGACATAAGGAATGACTGATAAATCTGTGGAAGACACCTGAAAATATATTAAATAGTAACTTAGAGAGATAGAGTAAAGATGCTAAAAATTGTTAAATATTTAGTAGACTATCGATAACTTTTATACAATACAGATATATTGCATCATTTTAAGTTTGAAAGTAAAATATATAATTTTGATATTCATAAAATTCCTTTGTCAAAATGACATTCTATAATTTTCCAGAACGTGGCCTCAATTCTTTTATGTACCTATTTCTTATTTTATTTATTATACTCTTTGAGTACACTATCCATTTTTGTGGCTATCAGCTAATATATTTTTTTTTACTGAAAATCTCTGATTTTCTGATATCTTAAAACTAGCAATGATTTTTATCTATTAAAACGAACGATTTTTTTTATCTATTATGAAGAAATTTATCATTTTAATCATTATGATAATGCTAATGATTAAAGAATTCACAACAGACAGTGAATTACAGCAATTGCACTCACAGATGACATTATATCCATTGAGATTGAGCACAGGTGAAGAACCATGAAGATCACATACAGAAACATTCATATCACAAGTCATTATTCTGAAATGGAATATCAGGCAACATTTTACTGTTTTCATATGAAAACACAAGTTAGGGGAGAGTGGATATAAATTATCATTGAGATTTGTAAAATATTGGTAAAATTTTTATTTAGTACTAATATTATGATATTCTGAAATTTCTATTTTAAACAAAGATAAAATACAGTTAATTTGACTGCAAAATTATTTTCTTGTTTTAACTAAGGGCCCTGCAACCTATTAATTTCTTCAAACAGAATAGAGAACAAATTAAAGCTTTAGCATAAAAAAAATTGTACTAAGGTTAAAGAATAGAGGGATTTAAACAACTTCTCCATTTAGCCAGGAAATGATTTTCACAGCAATTTTGCCAAAAATTCAGAAAGAATATGACAGTATTGCCAAATCTCTGATATAATATTATAGCTGTATTTCATTAAAAAGATACATCTCAATCATAATTACATAAATTTTTAGAGTTAATAGTTTCCATAGTTAAAGAAAAAACAGGTTCTTTCATTGTCATGCAGCTATTTAGGGTTTATAATGGATTACTCAGACTATCACTGTAGGAACCTTAGTTGATCTAATTTATGTAAAAAAAAAAGCTAGAAAGTACTCCATTAATACATAACTCAAGTATAGTTGGAAAATTCAACAGTCAGAATATACAGCTAAATGATTTTACATAGCAGATTTTTGGCTTGAATTTTAAGAATCAGAAATTATTTACTTTAACACTTCTCGGATATCTGCTTCACAACCAAAGGAGAAAACAAGATCAGCTTCATCAATTACTAACATCTGTAGAGAATGCTGTAAAGTCATATTCTGTGCTTGAAGATGACCTAATACACGGCAAGGAGTCCCAACAACAATATCTGGCTTCTCCACAAGTAAAGGCCTGAAAATGACAAATGTAATGTTAATGCTTATACAAATGATTACAAATTAAATTATATATATATAAAAATACAATAAAGGTTAAAAGTAATTTATAGATACATTTTTTTTTTGCAACAAAAAAATTTAAGAATTTTTGAATTTTGTTAAACCATTAAAAGATTTGAACAGACAGTAAATTTTACTTATGTCTGAAAAATTTACTGCACCAAGATTTCAATATAACTACACATTACTGGTAATGAAATATATAAATATAAATGTTTCATCTAACCCTACCAAAGCTTAGGTAATAAAAACTCATTCAACTTCAGAACTTTATCCTGACCAATGATGAACTAATAAAGAGAAATAGGTTATCTTATATACCAAAAGAAAGAGAATTTAATTCTAAACAATACTGATAACAAAGGGAATAAAAGAATGTAAGTAACCATAAAAAATACATTGAAGATCAATTTATAACAATCTCGAAAATGGATATATCCTGTAATGACATGGAAAGAGTTATATTGGTTAATTCATATTGTTTTCTTGTTTATACCACACTTATTAAAATGCAGACAACTTAGCAAAATCTAATTCTTCACTATGTAAAAGAAAAAAGCAAATGGTTTAGTATAACGAACAAAAAATTTTGAAGATCTCTCTGGCTTATATGGAATGCACATACATGAATCCAACCAATATTAATGCCCTCATTAACACATTTATTATAAATCCCACACAAACGTAACAATATGTTAGTCAACAATTATCACACTCATTATAATCCCAACAGACAATAATGCAAATTTTAATTTATTCACAGAATTAAGATTTCCTTGAAATTCTTAAATTGTGGAGAGTTACCAGAACTCCACACTCTCTTATTCACTTCTTTCACATGCAGATCACATTACAAACACCCACATATTTGCCAACCACTCAAACCTTGGAAATGAACCAACGACATTGAAATTTATTGAGCCCCAAACTCAATAACTGCACACTTGCCACCTGACGATGCACCCAGTAAGGGCATGAAATATGCATTGTGGATTTTAATGTTAATAAGCACTCTATGCTACCATAAGTATCATTAGTTATTACTGATCCCACTGCAGTTATGAAACCTTGATCAGAGGAAGAAAATTTCACTGTAACCATCTCCTCATCAGCATACCACATCATCTTCTTCACTTCTAACCAGCTGTGACTGATTACTTGCCAGCAAGGACTTTATAAAATGAACTTATCCCTCACTATCAACTTTCATTTATGAAGATCCTGTCACTTGTCACCTCTACAGTACATGAAATCTCATCATTTACTTTTGACACTAGGGAGCATAGATATTCTATTGCAGTGCTTTAAAACATTTAACAGTAGTAGTAACATAGAATATTAAAGATATTAATTTAATTTTAATTACTGCACTGTGAAGCTTTACTGTAACTTTTACTATTTTCAATAACTGTACCTTTCAAATAATGCTATAACTATCTGTGCTGAACAAATTAAATACTAACCTCTGTGCAGCATAATCCATTTGTCCAGAAATATCCACACAGGACACTTGAGTTGAACAGCTGCTAATCAGTTCCTAAATATGTAAAGAATAATTGCTACATAAAAACCTTTTTTTTTAATTAGCACTGCAATAAATCTGATAAAGCAACTAAGTAGTAATTAAAACCTCTAGTTGATAAATTTACATAAATCTGCTCACAGTTGGGTTTTCTTACTATTGCATTTGACCAGTTTAAATGGTGCAAAAAGATGCAACATGACTATAGTCAGAAGTGGGTTGGGTTGTTTTACCTCTGAGCGGCACTTTTTTGCACACCATGGGCTAAATGGCCAGGTCACATGGACCCTGAAGGCTCAGAGAAGGTTGGGGGAGGGGACCCACTGGAATAGCTGTTGGGAGACAGATGGTAGCCTCCTGTTAAGGCCATCCAGCGTGTTCTTTAACGTGCACAGGGTATGGCTCTCCCACACACGGGGCCACGGCTTAACATCCCATCCGACAGATGGCAGCCTTTCCAAGCCCATCGGTGTCCCCTACTGACCGTGGGCAGGGTGGGGAATTTTGCAGAGATAAATCTCAACGCTGACCCAGCTGGGACTCGAACCTGGGAACTACAGATTACGAGCCTGGCGCACTACCGCCTGAGCCACCCCCACCCCTAGTCAGAAGTGAATGCACAGAAAACACAAAACTTCATGACTTAAGTTGGGCATGACTGTGAAAGGGTTAATTACAGAAGTTTGCAACTGTAATAAAAACTATTACTAATTAATTCACAAACTTGTTTATGCTGCTTTTTGGTTAAACAAAGATTTTATGCATATATTTCTATTAAGCTGCAAGTAATTCTGTAAATTTACCTGAACAATTTTTTACTTTAAATAAAAGTGCTTTTATCTTTTGCTAAGATGCATTTTAAGTAATCAGATCTATGGTTAGAAAGATTAATGGTTACCCTAATAAAAATACATACCAAAATATTTTTGTAAATTTGCTTGCATAATTCTTTACTTGGAGACAAAATAAGTGCTTGTATTTCTTGCTCAGATGAATTCTATAAACAAGAATATTTATGTTTAAAAAGATGTTACATAAACATTTAAACTGCAGTGAGCAATGAGAGTAAAATATACACTTGCTACATTTCAGAAAACCCAATCCACACAAACAGAATGCAAGAAAACTACTATAAATTATTTAAAGTATATTTGCTTGAAACATAAAATTTCTATTTCATATGTTGAATATAAGCTGTCCCATGGCCGAGTGGTTAGCACGCTTGGCTAGTGATCTAAGGGACCTGGGTAAGGCATGAATGTATGTATCGTTTTTTCTGCTAAGGTCCTGCCATTCTCAGATCTTCTACTATGGCATATAAACTGACAGGCCCCTGTCAGACCTCTGTGGCAAGCAGCTGCTTGAAGTGGTATTCATTTTTTTTATGTTGAATAGCAGGAAAAAAAGGCTTCTCCAGGTATGCAAAGATTTTTTGCTGTTTTCTACTTTTGCATATATTCTTTAAAAGTTAGTGTTCACAAATAGTTATTAAAGTGAATAAAACTGCTATATAATTATGGCAGGGGGATACCGATAAGTGGACTGACTAAGCAGCCATTTAGGTGTTCTTAAATTGCTCTGTGAATTTATAACTATTTGTCTCTAAATGTTTTCTGCTTTGGGTCCCTAGACTTTTAAATCTGTTACTGGGCATAGGTTTATTGTTTAAACTGCATTGATGAAGTAGAGAGCACACTGTAGTAGTAGAGGTTTAAAATATGTTTCTCCAAATTGTAATTATGCATTTGGCAAAATGATTGAAATTATATGCTTTGATCTTACCCAAGTCCTAATCACAGACCTTAGCATTGAGAATGAATTTAACTGAATGTTTCAACAAAGGGTTAAAAGGAAATCGGTTATTAATATAATATTTAATTATATAACAAAGATAACAATATTTTCTACTGCTTAATTACCATTTTATTCTGTAGTATTTTCTGTATAACTGGGATTGCAAATGCAGCTGTTTTTCCTGATCCAGTTCTTGCTCTGGCCAATATATCTTTTCCTTCTAGAGCCAGAGGAATTGCTTTTTCTTGAATGAGTGTGGGTTCTTTCCATCCCAAACAAGCAATTGCCTATATGTTGAAAATTATACAAGTTTAACTTTAATAGGATAAACATAAAACTAGATAAGAGGGGAAAAAAATACAAGTTTCTGAAAATCAGTGGCAACACAAAACTTTTTAAATTAGACATAACTGAGCAAAATTTAATTTTTTCTGAGAAAATACAGATCATATTCACATACAAAAAGCTCAAGGAAAACTGATATCCCATCCTCTACTTCTAATGGCAAACACAGGAAAAATATACATTTTAAAAGTGTATGGAAGTAATTCCTTCAATATTCATTTCGATTTTGATAAATTTCTTCGAACACATTGCTGCTTTGAAGTGTTATACCTCCATGTACTATACTGAGTGATCACTGAATTATGACCACCAGTCCCCATATTACATCATTTTAAAATAAGTGCTTCATGACTGAAAGTAAATTAAAGATCTCAATCAACTATATCAGTGGCCTAGTGGTTAGCACACTTAGCTATTCATAGGGACTTGGGTTTGAGCCCTAGGTAAAGTATGGATGTTTCTGAATTGTCTTTCTGCTGAGTTCACATCTTCTCACACATCCTCTTTATGGCATATTATATGGACTGGCTCATATCAGCCTTTGTGGCAAGCAGCTGTTTGAAGGGGGAATTTATTTTCTATGCTCAGTTATATCCATCAGTTTTCAACAATATTCCTTCAGTATTAAAGAGCTATGGAAGTTTTAACATTTAACAAAATAAATAATAAACAAAAGTATTTACCTTTGAAGCTGAAATAAGAAGTATTATTCCAAACCATTTCACAAATAACCACATATTTTAAAAGTGTGTGTAAATAATTCCTTCAATATTCATTTCAGTTTTTGATAAATTTCTTAGAACACATTGCTGCTCTGAAGTGTTTAACCTCCATCCTGTTTAAATACTGAAATATTGTTCAAAATTGAGATTTTGATTGAGATCTTTAAATTATTCTCAGCCATATTTTCTTGTAAAATGCTTATTTCAATAGTATAGATCTTCAAAATTAACTTCCTATTGACATAATATGGAGTAGATTGTAACGTTATAAGATAAATTATATGGATAATTAAGAAAAATTAAATCTTATTTCAGTATAGCCTCACTTTACAGTAATTAAATTTAATTAATATCTTTAATACTTTATGACACTGTTAAATGTTTTAAAGCACTTTAACCCTTTCAGGACCATAAGGTTTCTAAGAGTAAATATTAGTATGCAACTGTTTATTTTAGTTTGTTTAGACGTAAAATAAATAAAAATCATAAGAAAAATACATAACAATGTGTAGTTTTTTTGGAATTTTATGGGAAATATTTTTCCCAATGGACTATAAAGGTAACACAAATTATAGTTAGGCTTATTATGCAATATCTTTTATTTATTGGTTTATTAGAACAAAATGTTAACTAAAATAATACAAAATTATGAAATAAAATTACTATACAAAATGATGTGCTAATTATGATATTCTGCGAAGCAATTTCTTTTGGTTGTGAAGCAAAGATGGACATTGCACAGATGCAACATTATTGCAAAGATGGACATGGACTAAACGTTCCCGTTTATGTAATTGCGTTCGGCATACGTTCGATTTTGACATTCTGTATAAAAAATGCAGATAAAGTTATAATTAAATACAACAATCACCAATTTTAAAATGGGGAAAAATGTTTCCCTTAGTCGTGAAAGAGTTAAAACATTTAAGGGTGTAG
This sequence comes from Ryuthela nishihirai, assembly GCA_038380435.1. Lineage (NCBI taxonomy): Eukaryota > Metazoa > Arthropoda > Arachnida > Araneae > Heptathelidae > Ryuthela > Ryuthela nishihirai. The sequence continues at coordinate 18,276,260 of JAWZYU010000031.1, read as the reverse complement.
AGTATTAAAGATATTAAATTTAAATTCTTATTTTTTATGCTTAACAGCTGTATATTGTCTACAGTACCAATACACTTTATCAAATGAATTTAACTCTTTAGTTAAATTCTCTGAATCTAAACCTTTTGGGGACAGCTCCCCTATCAAATTTCTACACCTAAAGGATGGTGAAGTTAAACTGAATTCTACCCCCATGAGTTTTTCTGCATGAAGCAACAAAACCACAAGCAAAAGTATTATAATAGGAATTTTTAATTTAACATGTTGGAATATCAATGAAGCTAACATTTTCTAACATCTGAAACAAATAGAAAATGTTTCTTAAATATTTTACAGAACTAAAATTTAGTAATGAATGCTTAAGGTTGGGTTGTTTTACCTCTGAGCAGTACTTTTTTTTGCACACAATGGGCTTATTTTTTAAGCTGTTAAAACAAAAAGTAATGGTATACTTTTGGTGGTACATTATTTGCAGAAAACTTTTAGTTTTCGCTTTTCTTAACCTGAGTGGTCATGCCTTGGTCTTTTAGTCATCCCATGTGCATTTCAGATTGCTCCAAATGAATTGTTTTGAATACAATTGAATTATATCTAGTTTACTTTGAATATTCTTGCATTAGACATAATCTAGTAAGACAAAACCTGATCCATTATAAAATCCTGGTTATGCCACTATTTTGAGCAAAATATTTTAACATGTCATCGTTTTTACTCTGGTTTATACTGTGAACTATCCAATGTAGCCATACATTTTGCAAAATTGTTTGTATGTTCACTATATATTTAGAGGCCTCTTATGATATCAAACAAAATTTTGTATGATAGTTCCTGAGATGGGAGTTTTTTTTATTTTGACACAAGAGGTTTACTCCTGAAAACTTTCTTCTCTTCCCTTTACAAAGGGGGACTCCTAAAAGTTAGAACCACCAAATTTGGCATGCTACTTCCTATTTCATTTTTGAGCAATGTGTTTGGTCCTCAACCTTTTTCTACACCACAAATAGGGAAACAAAATCCTCTTAAATGGCAAGAGCTGGAGCTGCCAAATTCAGTATACAATTTACTCTGATGTAAAACAAAAAGTTTGATATTTCTCCCCCCAAAATCATTGTATGAATTATTACCAAGTGTAACAAGTTATATTAAAATGAAAGCTTTTACAATGGAGAGTATCTTACACTATTTTAAATTATATTCCACCTTTTATTCCCTCCAAAAAACAGGGAGTGGAATTTCAGAGATGCAAATGAAGGCTTAAGGTTGAGTTGTTTTACCTATGAGCAGCACTTTTTTGCACACAATGGCTAAATGGCCAGATCACAAGGATTCTGAGAAGGTTGGGGCAAGGGGACCTACTGGAAAGCTGTTAGGAGACAGATGGATTGGAAAGAGAAAATCTTGATTGCCTGTCAAGGCTATCCAGCATGTTCTTTAATCTGCACAGAGTATGGCTTTTTTGCACACGGGCCATGGCTTAATGTCCCACTTGATGGCTGGTAGTCTTTTGAATCCCAATGACATCCCCTTTCTCACCAAGGGCAAAGTGGGAGTTAAAGATAAATGTCAATGCTAGCACATCAGGGTTGGGTTGCATCATCTCTGAGCAACACTTTTTTGCACACAATGGACTAAAGGATCAGGTAACAAGGACCCAGAGAACTCACTGGACAGCTGTTAGAAGAAAAATGGTAGCCTCCTGCCAAGGTCATACAGCACGTTCTTTAACATACATAAGCTATGGCTCTCCCACAAATGAGGCCATGACTTAACATGCCATCTGATGGATGACAGCCTTTCCAAGTTGATCAGTGTCCCCTACTGACCAAGAGCAGATGGAGGAGTTTGGTGGAGATAAATCTTAACGCTGGCCCAGGTGGGACTCAAACCTGGGAACTGTAGATTATGTCTTGCATGGTACCAACTGAGTCTGTGTTGTGTTGTGTTGTTTTATCTGAGCGGCACTTTTTTGCACACCATGGGCTAAATGGCCAGGTCACAAGGACCCCGAAGGCTCAGAGAAGGTTGGGGGAGGGGACCCACTGGAACAGCTGTTGGGAGACAGATGGTAGCCTCCCGTCAAGGCCCTCCAGCGTGTTCTTTAACGTGCACAGGGTATGGCTCTCCCGCACACGGGGCCACAGCTTAACGTCCCATCCGACGGACGGCGGCCTTTCCAAGCCCATCGGTGTCCCCTACTGACCATGGGCAGGGCGGGGAATTTTGCGGAGATAAATCTCAACGCTGACCCAGTTGGGACTCGAACCTGGGAACTGCAGATTACGAGCCTGGCGCGCTACCGACTGAGCCACCCCCGCCCCACCAACTGAGTCAATTCCAGCCCTATTATGTTGGAAATGAATAATGTGTTACCCAGTGGAAGATCAAGAAATTGATATCCTGGCTGGTCCTGGTGGATCAATAGCCAGATAGGGAGAATTGAATTTGGAAAAGTAAAAAAAAAATAATAATTCAGAGTTATGCCCCTAACAAGAATTCCCCACATGCTCCAGGTTGGCCACTCCTGAATTAGTGCATCATAAGGGTTTGGTACTCAAGCTTCCCCCTCCCCCTAAAAAAAAACAAAAAAACTTACAAACATTAAGACCAAGGACCACCAAATTAATTATATAGCTTCCTCTTATAAGCAATCTAAGTAATAAAAATTACAGTAGTTCACAGTGCAGTAATTAAAATTAAACTGAAATCTTTAATTCTCTATGATACTGTTAACTGTGTTATAGAATATTAAAGATTTCAATTTATTTTTTGCAATCGAAGTACTTGATGCAATAATTAGACTGTTCACAATAAAATTTTTTGGCATAGTAATTAGTTTCATACTATATAAGGTTCCAACTGCTAATTCCCAATTGAATCCAAAACTTCAATGCTAATCTATTAGTGCACCTTTTTTCCTCTGGGGGTATAATCAGTACTCTCTGGTGTTTGTGTAACTTTTTTAGAGGTAAGAAAAAAAAAGTCTAGTTAAAATCACCTTTTCTAATATGCAAATGTACAACAGCTACTTGTATCTTCAGCAAATAATTCTGAAGAAATAGCAAGCAGTTAGTATTTTATCTCCCTTTACGCAACTCTCAAGCAAATAATTTGCTGAAAGTTTTCAAGAGGGGAAAATCCTTGACATGCGACTTTTGACAAGTGCTAATATTGCAAACAAGTTACAAACACTTCCTAATATTGGACAGCAAAACACATTTATATTTAGTGAACTAATTTATTAGTGCATTTTTCCCACTGAGGTACAACCAGTATCCACAGTAGTGTTTGTGTAACTATTTTTAGAAGTAAATGAGGCTCATTAAAGCCACATTTTCCCAACTGCAAATGTACAACAGCTATTTGTATCTTCAGCAAATAATTCTGAAGAAATAAAACAAGCAGTTAGTATTTTATCTCCCCTTACGCAACTCTCAAGCAAATAATTTGCTGAAAGTTTTCAAGAGGGGAAAATCTTTGACACGATTTCATTTTTGATGTGATACATTTGTATTTAGTGAACTAATTTATTAGTGCATTATTTTTTTCCCACTGGGGTACAACCAATACTCCATGGTAGTGTTTGTGTAACTTTTTTTAGAAGTAGGATAGAGGCTCATTAAATTCACCTTTTCCTAACTGTAAATGTACAACAGCAATTTGTATCTTCAGCAAATAATTCTGAAGAAATAAAACAAGCAGTTAGTATTTTATCTCCCCTTACGCAACTCTCAAGCAAATAATTTGCTGAAAGTTTTCAAGAGGGGAAAATCTTTGACATGATTCCATTTTTGATGTGATACATTTGTATTTAGTGAACTAATTTATTAGTGCATTATTTTTTCCCACTGGGGTACAACCAATACTCCATGGTAGTGTTTGTGTAACTTTTTTTTAGAAGTAGGATAGAGGCTCATTAAATTCACCTTTTCCTAACTGTAAATGTACAACAGCTATTTGTATCTTCAGCAAATAATTCTGAAGAAATAAAACAAGCGGTTAGTATTTTATCTCCCCTTACGCAACTCTCAAGCAAATAATTTGCTGAAAGTTTTCAAGAGGGGAAAATCTTTGACATGATTTCATTTTTGATGTGATACATTTGTATTTAGTGAACAATTTATTAGTGCATTACTTTTTCCCACTGGGGTACAACCAATACTCCATGGTAGTGTTTGTGTAACTTTTTTTAGAAGTAGGATAGAGGCTCATTAAATTCACCTTTTCCTAACTGTAAATGTACAACAGCTATGGGTATCTTAGTGGTTGTGCTCTAGACACAGGTATAACAACTATTTTTTTAAACATTTTTTGTAATTGTTGTAAGAGCACTAAAAATTTTGTTGTGGCATCATACACTAAAATTATAAAACTGCATGTCTCCATAAATTACTTAAAAGATTTTACTTTGTCATCTGTTAAAGCAAAATCCTACCAGAAGAAATTCTACCCTTTTGTTTTGTAGATAATTAGTTTTGGATTGGACAGTTAACAAAATATTAGGATTAACATTTTTAGAATATCCTAATAGTTAGAAGGCACAGTAAGAAACATTTGACTAAGATTACGAGTAGTCTATTCATGCTAGAAATTTGAGATTTAAGTTCTAGTGTGGTGGTCAACATGTTTAGATTAACAAGCATGATCAGCCCCCATTTCTCCATGAAACGAGAAAATTAACCTTTTTGGCTTTAAGAGAAAACAATTATTTTGGTTGGAAACGTACAAATATATTAACTTTCTCTCCTCAAGCAGCTGCTTGCCACAGAGGTCTGACAGGAGCCTGTCAGTTTATATGCCATAGTAGAAGATCTGAGAGGATGCATAGTTTCCAAATTTTTTGTTAACTGGAATTTCTACCATTTGCAGTGGCAGATTACTGCACACCGCACAAGTGCTCACCTGGGGCCTCTATAAAACAGCCAAAACTTTATTTTTTTCTTAAAATTTAATAAAATATTTCACAATAAAAGAAAAATAAAGAAAGGAGCTGTGCATGAAAGTATACTACTTTCATACACAGCTCCTTTCCTTGAACTTATACCAAATATGTGATTTTTGTTTATAATTCCTTTTCATTTATTTTTCAATAAGAACAAGTTAAATTTCCTATTTATGCTTCTCTGTAATTCATTTTATTTAACCTAATACATATATTTAATTTGCAAGTTGGAAAATTTTTGCAGATTGAGTGCTCCCCCAACACAACCTTAATCTGCCACTGACCATTAGCAGCAAAGTTAAAACAATACAAACCTCATTCTCTTTGAAAATGAGCATACTAAATTTACCAGAGGGAATTTATCTTTTTTGTTATTGTATAGGAATTTATTAAATATGTAACCTAAGAAAGAACTAGAAGGTACAAAATTATTTTAGTTTCTCCTTTGAAGTCATACCCACTTTATCTCCAACCTCACACTATATACTGAACATGTCCTGAAAGTTTGGTGAAAATCTCTTCAGTAGTCTTTGTATAATTTACTAACATACTATCAAATTAAACAAAATTCTTCATTATTTCATAAAATAATAAATTACCCCTCAAGCAGTTGCTTACCAGTGTTTGACATTAGTGTGTCAGTTTAATATGCTATAAAGGCCTGTAAAGATGATATCTCAGCAGAAAAGCAACAGAAAATAAAAAAACACCAACATACATACCCAAGCATCCTGACCACTCAGCCAACTAAAAAACATTTAGTTATAAAATCAAATTTAATGAAATTTGCATTTTGCTGTAATGGAAAAATTAAGGCTGCAACAAAAATTATATATCTCTTGTTTTCCAACAATGGTTTCCAGTGTTTTGAAAACAGTAGAAATTTTGTGTATTACATTTGTTTAATCAGTGATAGCAAAACTAGGGCTGAAAAGGCAGTTTTGAATGATTTCCCATTTCTATTTCTGTTGTTGCTCTTTTAAATGTTCTTTTGTGGAAATAATCCCTTTTATAAATTAACTTTATTATCATTTTTACATTTTATTACAAAATCCCACTTTTACTTCTTGTTGATCACATTTTTCACTGTTCATTGAAACAAGCAACTGAAATCAGAGAATACTGTCCGATTAGGAAAGAAATTTTATTTTTTGCGAACCATAAAAACGCACACAAATTAAATAGAAGCATAGTAATATTTTTGACTAGGACTAGTTTTTTTAACTACAAATTTAACTTTTTTTGTTCATTTGACAAATCTACATTTACAGCATCTGTACACTATAAAAGCAACAATATTTGAAAATATTCAAATTTGAAGATTTTAATTTTAGCAACAACCCTCAAAATTCAACCTTAAATAGCAAACAACTTGCACAATAAATTGAATACAGCATCATATTTAGGACAAACAAATTACAGCTGCATTTAAGATTACAATAATTATTGTTTTCTTAGGAGAAAAATATCAATAATTTAGCAAATACACACAATACATTATCACTTGTAATGATCTAAACATACACACAGATATATGGCCTGGAAGTGTGCAGGGTCCCATTTTGATGCTTTTAAAAGTTTTTACCATGGTAACATGCTTAAATCTTGGCTATTTCATTGATTTTTCCTTTCTGTAACTGGTAAATATCCATTTTGATCCAGTGCTTTCAATTTTTTGCCACTCTCCATAAAGTAGAACGAAATAACTATTTTATCCAATTTATTATATATAAGTCAATCATTTCCTAAAAATTTCTGTTTCGAATAGAACAATTTTTGTTTTCTAAAACAAAAGCGAACAAGAGAAAAAAAAACATGCACAAACATGTACACATGGATTGAATTGACCTGACCTTTACCAGTTAAGGGTTAAAAGCCAGCTCTGCATATACATATAAAATTATGATATTCAAAAACTAGGTATCCTGAACAGAAACTTTTTTATGGAAATATGTCAATGGAGTAACTTAAAATTGTCAATAAATCTTTTCTAAATTCTGATTTTTCTGCAGTGTTCATTTAGTATTTGGCTCATATTATAAATTCATAGAAGCTGAAACATTTAACAGCAGGTGAAATAGCAATTTTAAAATTTTCAAAACAGATGGAAACTTACAGACTCATTACACAAGCTTCTAAAAATGCACCAAATTTAGTAAATGGTTTAATATAAATCACTACTTTCAAGCTGCTTTCTGAAATAAAATTTCGACTAGCAGCACTGCTTTTGAAAGTTTCACAATTGTTAACTCTTTAAACATAATATAAATGCCACTAAAATTAGAGATTTAAATAGATCTGATTCATATCTTTATCTTTAATGAAATGCTTTCCCAAAAAGCCCATGTTCAGTTTCAAGTGATATTTTACATTAACACACAAATGGGTATCCCCAAATTTTTTGTGTGCAACTACTATGCATGGATTTTGCACAATGTTTTTCTTAAACAAGGAATGGTTAATTTATTGTACAAATTACCTGTTGACACTAAACAGCTCGAAATAATATATTTACACATTGCACATCTATACAACTAAATTGAAAAATAAACAACATTTACAAAATAATCATATAGTTTCTTCCATTTTCCATTTTTACTTTTTAAAGAGCGTTAAAAGTAATGTTTTATAAGCATTAAAGGATTTTTATTTTGTTGTTTGAAAAATGTATAATAATAATAAATCAAGTATTTTAAAGTTCTTATATACTCACATAATTGCACTGAGTTGTTATACTTGTATGTTTTTATATCCCATGCAGCAAATGTCTTGCAAAGTTTGCTGGTACACTCAACACTTTCGGTGGAGAAACAGTCCTTTCAGTTTACAATGCACTCAAGGTTGTTGATATCCATGCTGTAGTTGAATCTCAATCTCGTCACAGGATTTTGCAACTGTTTTAATCATTGATGTTCACTTTAGGAAGACATGATGTTGATTAAGTTTGAATTTAAGCTTGCAACTTATCACTTTACTATTACCAGTAGCGGTTTTTGATCCACGAGCATTAACAAAGGTTTTAAAGGCATTTGAAAATTAAAACACTTAAATCTTTCAATTGAATACATTTAAACTATCGCTCAAATTATATTGACAGTTAAAATCACTAATCTTAGTGCAACGCGTTCAACATCCTTCATCTGGTATCATCAGGCAGCAGACTAACTTGGCTGAGTGGGGTATACACAGTCGTATCAGAATAATATGGCCACCTATAATAGATAATACCTAGTAGATGGTTATATTATTCTGATACGACTGAGTATATAAGGCTGACCCTCTAGTGGTGAGTGACATTTCCCAATTGGTAATTATGCATGAGGATGTTCCATACCGCCAGCAAGGGTGTTACATTCATGTTGCATAACATTTCCTGATGCAAGTAAAAGATTTTCCACGAAATTTAACTGATATCTAGTGGGTGGGGAAGCTATTTATTTTATAGTTTATTTTATTTGTGGGTTGGTGTTGGTTTATTTGTTGATGTTGGATTATCGTTCGAGATAATGCCATGTGACCTTTCTGGTGCTGAATATCTTGCTCATGTTCTGTTATCCATTCATATATTGTCCAATATGTTCTACCAACATATTTATTTTTATTATCCAAACATACACACAGATATTACATACATACACAGATATTAGAACACAGATTATTAAACACACAGATATTAGAACAGGGTCCCTAATTGTATTATATATATATTGCTCCAGAGGGAGGCATTTTGTCACAATCATTTAATGTAAATTTTTTTATAGTATTACTGACAGTGCTAAGTGCCATTAAGCTATAGGATCGTAAAACTTTATGATTTGTGAAAATCCTTTAATGTATGCAAAGTTTATAGTATAATTATTTAACCTATTTTCCATATTTTGTGCCTTTAAAATCTTTGCTAATGCTCATGAATTGAAACCCATTACTGGTAAAGTGATAAGTTGCAAGCTTAAACTCGAGACTTAATTTAACATCGTCTTTGTAAACTGAGTGAACATCAATGATTAAAAAAGTTACAAAATCCTGTGACGAGATTGAGATTCAACTACAGCATGGATATCAACAACCTCAAGTGCATTGTAAACCAAAAGGGCTGTGTTTCTCCAAGGAAAGTGTTGAGTGTACCAGCAAACTTTCAAGACATTTGTTGCATAGGATATCAAAACATACAAATATAACAACTCATTGCAACTTACGTGAATATATAAGAACTTTAAAATACTCGGATTTGTAGCAAGGAATAATACTTAGGTCTTCTTTTGTAGAAAATCATGTGTTAATGGGAATAAGCTAGTACTAGTGCATGTTGTAAATTGCAACGATGTATCTGTAGAACAAGCTCTAGAGCAACAAGGGCATTTGAATATCATTATATTTTAAACAATGTAGATTGTGATTAAATTTTATTTTTAACCACATCTGTTGTGTATGAGAATGATGGGATTAAGCATTACATAAAAATTACAGTAGATTTCTGTCTTTAACATTAGTTAATTCATCAACTCAACCTTTCTTGACCAAATTATCTTCATCATTATATTTAATTTTCAATATACAGTGGAAAATGTTTATAACATCATTGAGTAGCTAACCATTGTTTCATCATTATAATCACCGTAACTATACAAATACATATATCCACAGACTGATGGAACATCCAATAGTCATACTGAAGAGAACATACCAAGGAAAAATCAGTACTAGAAGGTTGATTTTAAGATTGCAATGCAAGGGAATAACTTTCATGTATATAAAGGAATAACAAAATTATGTTATTCCCTTACATCACAAATATATAAGAATGACCAGAAAGATATGATTATTCCTTGTCATTTTTGATAGCACATGAGATGGGTGAAACGCGTTGCTCCCTCATTCATGTAAGTCTGAGTGTTGTGCATGGTAGCACTGATATATACCACAGTCAGCACAGTGAATAGTAATTTGCAATAATTGAGAATGGACTGTTAATTCTGTCAACAATCTACAAGATTGCTTGAACATCTGCTAACAACATCAGCTGTTAAATAGCAACAAGAATTTCCTCAAATATGCTCTACAACTGCTTCAACGTTTAACATCAAGCTGTTTATCTACATGGACTGGCAATGCTTGGAAAATATGTGCTCAACAGTGAACATCATGCTGACTTTAACATCCAGCAAAGGTTGACATCCAATGCCATTGTGCCAGCTAACTACATCTGGTAACTACCTTTTGTCATTACTCTATATTCCATTTGAATAATCTCAAAGGTCTATAAATACGAGTTAAAGATAGTCTGTGTATTTACTACCTAGGTTATGGTAAATGCAGCGATTCTGGCTTTTGGGCTTAACAGCATGGCATATGTACCAAACCTTGTCCATGCACACCTCATTCTTTGGTTGAATATTTTAATGAACTTTAGAATGTATTACAGCTTAAATCGTGTATTAAACTAACAGCATTTTGACATATGGAAGGATTTCTGTAGAAGGTGCATGAGAAAGTAGAAGGTGCATGAGAAAGACAAGACTAGGTTGGACAAGGAATAAATTATTAGGAAGCTGGAATTGAAAAAGATTTAACTGTAACGGAAATGAATGAGGAGAAAAATGCTGGTGTGGGTGGAATGTCCAGAGAATGGAATAAGGCCATGGAGAGTTTTCTCTTGCACTCAAGCTTTATGATAAGGAGAGGAATGACAAGAAAAATGTGGGGAGATGGAGTTGTAAAGAAAAAGAGTAAAATATATTTGAAGAAGGTTGAATTGGATTGTTTTACCTCAGAGTGGCACTTTTTTGCACAAAATGGGCAAAATGGCAAGGTCACAAGATTGCAAAGCCTCAAATAAGGCTCCAAAGCTACTTTTTTCTCAGCCTCACAAAAGACTGCCACTTCTCCAGACATGTACAAAACAGCAGCATGAATAATTTGTTGTTTTATCTATGAGCAGCACATTTTTTACACTGGGCTAAATGGCCAGATCACAAGGACTTAGAGAAGGCTGAGGGAAGGGGAACCCATTGGACAGCTGTTAGGGGATAGATGGTAGCCTCCTGTTAAAGCTATCCAGCATGTTCTTTGATGTGCACAGGCTATGGGTCTCCCACACACAGCACCATGATTTAATATCTTATCTGATGGATGACAGCCATTACAAGCCCTTCAGTGTCCCCTACTGATAAAGATCGGGGAGTTTTGCAGATAAATTTCAATCCTGGTCCTGGTAGGACTCGAACCTGGGACCTGCAGATTACAAGCTTGGTTATCTACCAACTGATCCATCCCTGCCCAAGCAGCATGAATAAAGGCATTGATTAATGAATGAATGCATTAAGTACTAAATAGAAGTCAGGGTAATGCAACTAAGAAACAGATATAGGTATATTTTAATATATATCCCCAAAAGGGCTTAAGAATGTATAAAAACAAGTCAAAGATTAACAAGGGTTACAATTACTGAAAAAGATTTAAAATTGCTGCTTTAGGATGTCATCAACTACACTATCTACATTAATATAAATAGCTGATATGTTTGTTTTTGATTCTGTTAGTCTTTTTCCAATAGTTTGTCTGATATTTGTGTTTGGGGTATCAATATACAGGGTGATTCAGAATTCATCATCAATATTTAGTGGGGAGGAAAGGAATAAGAAAAGAAAGAGATTTCACATAGGAAAGTATGGGGGCAGACGAACGCATGGTGGTGTAGAGGGCGCTGTGTGTACACACCTCTCATACAGAAGCACAGCTGTTTGACGCGTGCAGTCAGTTGTCATTCGACAAGGTGAATTTGCAGAAGTAACATGAACCGGTATACGTGGAATGAATGTGCAGATATGCATGTAACTTACGGTGCGGCAGGAGAAAGATGTCTTCGAGCCAGGCAATTGTATGCAGCGTGCTTCCCAAACCGCCGTGTGCCACAGCATCAAATGTTTTCACGTATTCATCGCCAACTGCGTGAAACAGGATCGTTTGCTGTTAGTAATGTTAATCGAGGGAGGCGCAGATCGGCACGGACAGTAGCAGTAGAGGAAGCTGTCCTACAGGAAATCGAGGAACAACTTGGTGCTAGCACACGAGGTATGGCTAGGCAGTTTGGAATTTCGCAAGCAACAGTGTGGCGGATATTACACGATGAAGGGTTACATCCGTTTCATCTGCAAAGAGTGCAATTATTGGCAGCAGACGACCATCCCAAGCGTGTTATTTTTTGTCAGTGATTCATGCAGAGAACAGCTGTTGATCCCAATTTCCCAACGTATGTTCTTTTCACCGATGAGACGTTGTTCACTCGAGAGGGTGTCTTCAACACACACAATTGGCATGTGTGGGCTCATCAGAACCCACACGGTACAAGACCTGGAACTGCGCAACAACGTTTTGCTGTCAATGTGTGGACTGGGATTGTCGGTGACTGTTTGTTGGGCCCGTATTTACTACCATCCCGTTTGGACGGTGCCAAGTACCTAACATTTCTTCAGACTGTGTTACCGGATCTTCTGAACGAGGTTCCTGATGGTAGTCTCCGGCAAATGTGGTTCCAGCATGACGCCGCTCCTGCACATTTCGCAAATGCTGTGCGTGCTTACCTACGCAGACAGTTTGGTGGTCAATGGATTGGCCGCGGTGGACCGGTTTCTTGGCCACCACGTTCACCGGATTTATCTCCAATCGATTTCTTTGTATGGGGTGCTATGAAAAACATGGTGTACGAGACCCCTGTTGATAGTGCTATGGATCTTGTAGCACACATATCAGTTGCTGCCTCAAACATCCGGGAAATGCCAGGCATCTTCCACAGGGTCCGGCTGTCCATGCAACGCCGTTGTGAGTCATGCATTCTAGCACATGGTCGGCAGTTCGAGCACCTCTTGTAAGTCTGTACAACCAATGCAAAGAAATGTTACATGTAAGATAATAAATGTTTTTTCCTTACCACTTCCTTCTTATGTGTTCTTTCCATCATTGAACTGGGGTCATTTTGCCCTACTACATGGCATATGCGCCCATGCTTTCCTATGTGAAATCTCCTTCGTTTCTTATTACCTACCTCCCCACCAAATATTGATGATGAATTCTGAATCACCCTGTATTCTTGCTTTTTCATATAAAGTATACAGCAGTCTTTTTTTTTAGTAATTACGAAGGTATAAGTATTAAGAACACATACTTGCAGAGGTATAGTACCAAACATTTTGCCAACATAAATTATTTCAGTCTATCAGTAACATCAAAAACATTATCACATACTGGACCCCATAAATCACATTTCCTAAAAGTGATGAGATTCATGATCGTGGTTCGTCAACAAAAGAGTAAAGTCAAATTAGCACTCATTATATTATTAGTGGCAAAAGAAAAATATCGATAAAATTATTAAGTTTAGCCAATTATTGTAAATGAATCAGCTAAAGCAGGGCAGAATATTTCTACTCACTAGTGCATCTAGCAAGTTTGTTTTGTCCAGTGTGTTACATGGGGCACATAAAAATAATTTCATAATGTATTATCATTTAAGTGCTACAATTGTATTACAGTCATATTGCAAAAATTGTTACAAAGTATATAGTCCATGGGGTGGGGGAATTAATTTGAGCAACTATTTTTTGTGGATAACAGACAGAAATTTTGTGCCCTTGACAAAGCACATGATTAGTGTGAACAGTTTTAAGATGTTTCAATCAAATTATAAAACCTTTTTTTTTTTCATGCATATAAAGGAATGCATGCACATTTTCTTTGGGATTGCTTATTGTTATGGGTCTAAATACAAAGATTTTTTCAACGAAACATACAGTTTAACTTTTCTATTACAAAAAAGTTTGTATCTAATAATGCATTTAGTGAAGTGCAACATAAAGTTATGTAGCTTGTTTTCTACCAAAATTGAATTTATTCTTGAAAGCTTCCACATTGGCAAGCTGTGCCAGAAGATTAAAAAAATTAGAAAATTTTTAATATGCAAGCTTTTCTGCTGAGGCCCTGCCATCCTCTCAGATCCTCCTACTATGGCATATAAACTGACAGGCTCCTCTCAAGCTCTGTGGCAAGCAGCTGCTTGAGGGAGTATTTTATTTTTTTTATTCTACTGTAGAATATTGAGGGTTGTTCTATGTATATAACCAGTTTCTATGAACACAGGTCTAACTTTTGTGATGGACTACCAATAATCATTTTTAAAGGGTTTTCTAGATACTGTTTAAAACACTGAAGAAACTTCCCAGCAACATCTTCATCAATCATCCTTCCATCATATGAAAGTGTCACTGTCATTTTAGTTACAGGTTTGTTATTGTCACCAAAAATTAATCTTGATGTTCCAATGGCAAGAATAGCTCCTTGTGGTGGATTAATTACAGCAGTAAATTCTGAAATTCCAAACATACCCAAATTGGAAATAGTAAAAGATCCTCCTATGAATTCATCTGGTTTCAGTGTCCCTTCCTTTGCTTCAGCAGCAAGCCCTTTAACACATTCAGAAATCTGCTGAACTCCAAGGCCATTTGCACATTTTACTATAGGGGTTATAAGGCCTTTATCTGTTGCCACTGCAACCGAAATATCTATAGATGTCATTCTTTGAATCTGATTGTTAGACCAAATAACATTTACTTCTGGGACTGTTTGAAGTGTTAGAGCAGCACACTTGATAATGAAATCATTCACAGAGACTTTTATTCCTTCATTTTTCATGTTTTTTCGAAGTTTCAGGATGTCATCAAGTACACAATCTATACTAATATAAGCATGTGGTATGGTTGTTTTTGATTCTGTTAGTCTTTTTGCAATAGTTTGCCTCATGCTTGTATTTGGAATATCAATATATTCCTGTTCTTCCATAAAAGTTATATCTGGTGGAGTAGAAGTAATGACTGTTTTTTCTGCAATTGTGGGTGGTTGCCGCTTAAGATTTTTAGCTTTAATAAATTTTAGAACATCACCTTTCAGGAGAACATTGTGAGGACCAGTTGTTGTAAGAAGTGAATATTCTATACCATATTCTTCTAAAAGATTTCGTACAGCTGGACCATATAACATAGTCTTTTTGCCTGTTTTTGAACTAGAAACAGCTTCCACTTTTTTGGCAGCACTTGGTTTTGATGGTGCATCTACTTGGGGTTTTGTAACAGATACATCAACATTTTTCCAGTCTTCTCCTTCCATAACCATAATTGCAATTACAGTTCCAAGTTGCACTTCTTTGGTGCCTTCAGGAACCAATATTTTGGCAAGAATTCCTTCTTCTTCAGTTTCAAATCCTACAACTGCTTTGTCAGTTTGAATTTCACATAAAACATCACCAGGTGAAAAATTTTCACCTTCTTGCTTCAACCATTTTATAATAGTTCCTTCAGTCATTGTAGGAGATAATGAAGGCATTTTAATTTCTATCCCCTTGTCTGCTGATCCTGACACTTCTTCGACTTGTGTTTCTACTACTGTGAAGTCGGGCGATACTGGGCTTGCAACGTTTTTCCAGTCTTCACCTTCCTCTACCATCATTCCAATGATAGTTCCAATTTTAACATCTTTGGTATCATCTGGAACTATTATCTTTGCTAATATACCTTCCTCTTCTACTTCGAAGCCAACAACAGCTTTATCTGTTTGTATCTCACATAGAACATCACCTGGTGATATGGTGTCACCTTCCTTCTTCAACCACCTCAACAAAGTACCTTCAGTCATAGTTGGTGAAAGCGACGGCATTTTAATTTCTTGTCCTTTTACATCATGTAAAATGATATTTTTGTGGAAGAAAATAGTAGGGATGCATCGTTTATAAGTTATACTTGGAGCAAGAAATAACTTTTTGTAACCACACGAACGAGAAACGAATTGCTTTACAAAACCGAAGGTCGCCATTTTGAACACATGTGCAGAACTGAGATAATCAAATATATTACTGTACCTTCCTAAATGAACTATGAATACTTTAATCAAATGTGTTTAACAAATAAAAAATAATTTTACAGAAGCAAAACTTTTACATACTTTTAAAATGCGATCATCCAAACCCATTTCATGGAAATTTAAATTTGTTACCTTCTCCTCGTCCGCCATTTCGATACATGCGGACTAGTTCTTACTGTTGCCACTTTCTTAAGCAGTAGCAAATAAAAATGTTTCATTATTATTTTTCATGAAAATCAACAACTCTGATTCAGCTAATATAAATAAACTGTAGTTATTATAACAAATTTTGAATAAAGTTTTGCTACTAATTTAAAAGTCGCGAAAGCTATATCTATCGCAAAAACACTATTTTGCGTTCCTTCTTAAAAGAGTTGCATAATTTCGATTGATTTCACATTTTCTTGCGCTCATTCGCATCAGCATGGTAAGAGTTGGGCTGGATTTCTACAAACCTCCAAAGTTTTTAGCCATTATGGTACACACTGAAGAGCCAAAACGTTATGACCAGCGCGTCTTTATGCAAATCGAAGCAACTGCAAGCAAACGACGGCGAGTGTGCAGGTCAATGAAACCGTAATAATAACACTGTATACTGAACTCTGTTAATCAGTGTTATTCTTGTTCTTCAGATGGGAAAGGCAACAGACTTAAACGAGTTTGACAAAGGCCAAATTGTAATGACCAGACGACTGGGTCAGAGCATATCCGAGACAGTAAGGCTTGCGGGGTGCTCACGGTCAACCGTACCTTCGAAAAGCGGTCCGAGGGAAAAACCAGGAACCACCGCCAAGGGCCAACCAAAGCTCATCAATGCTAGAGGTGAGCGAAGGCTATTCTGTATGGTACAAACCAAGGGATACTGTGGCGCACCTTGCCCATAATTTGAATGCTAATGACGCGAGTAATGTGCCACAACACACAATGCATCGAACCTTGGCCCATTGCTAATCTCAGTTCACCGTCGAAAGTGCCTAAAATGGGAATGCGAGTGTCAAAACTGGACGAATGATTGGAAGAAGGTCGTCTAGTCCAGTGAATCTCATTTCCTGTTGCACCATGTGGATGACCGGGTATGTGTGCGTTGTTTACCTGGGGAAGTGTTGACACCAGGATGCACTGTGGGGCAAAAACAAATCGGAGGAGGAAGTGTAATGCTTTGGGCATTGTTCTGCTGGGTAACCCTGGTCCAATCATTCATGTGCAAGAAATTATGTCTACCACCTACCTAAACATCATTGTAGACTAGGTACATCCTTTCACGGCAACGCCATATCCCCCTAATAGTGCCTTCTTTCAGCAGGATAACGTGCATGGTGCAGTGCCAGGATTGTTCGAGAATGGTTTGCGGAATATGAGGAAGACTTCCAGGTATTGCCCTGGCCTCCAAATTCTCCAGACATCAATCCAATTGAGCATCTGTGGTTTGTGTTGGAACAGCATATCCGATCTGTGGTGGCTCAACCATGTAATTTACAAGAGTTAAAGGATCTGCTGGTAATGTGTTGGTACCAGATACCACAAGACACCTTTAGAAAACTTGTCGTCCATACCTCACCAAGTAAGAGCTGTTTTAGCAGCATGTGGAGGACTATCATCATATTAGGCAGGTGGTCATGTTTTGGCTCTTCGGTGTATATTAGCAAAGGTGTACCCAGAAAATTCTAATGGAATGGTGGGTGACACGGTTGAGTCTGACACTGGGGATCTTGAAATGTTTGAGTCCCAATATGATTTCTGGAACTGCCTTAGAAAATATACATTCTTCAAGCATCCCTCTTAAGTACCTGTCATGGCATACTAATTATTGTCAAGTATGAATAGTAAATTTTTTTTTGACCAGTGCCGATGGCATTAAAATGCAGATCTCACTTATGCCGAGAAGAGCCTGAACTGCAGTGAAAAAAAGTCTTTTCACCACTGTCCAGTGGGTCCCCTCCTTCAACCTTCTCTTAGCCCTCGAGGTCGTTGTGACTTGTGACCTTCATGCTCTCCTGATTTAATCCCACCGGATTGGGTTGGGTTGTTTTTCCTCTGAACGGTACTTTTTTTTACACACAAGGACTCACTGGAACAGCTGTTAGGAGACAGATGGTAGCTTCCTGTCATGACCATTCAGCGTGTTCTTTAACGTGCACAGGATATGGCTCTCCTGCACATGGGTCCAGAGCTTAACATCCTATCTGACTGATGGCAGCCTTTCCAAGCCCATTGGTGTCCCCTACTGACGATGGGCAGAGCGGAAATTTTTGCAGAGATAAATCTTAATACTGATATAGCTGGGACTCGAACCTGAGAACTGCAGATTATGAGCCTGGCGTGCTACCGACTGATCACTCTCGTCCATGAAAAGTGATAGTTGTGAATCAAGAGATTATTAATGTGGTGAATCCAAGATAGGGTGACTAGACAAGTCTCTGAATATAAAGCTCTGTCCCTAACAAATAAATATGATTTTTTTAAAACAAACTTTACATTATGAGATGGATTGTTTTACCTCTGAGTGGTACATTTTTTGCCTATAATGGGCTAAATGGCCAGGCACAAAGACCCCAATGGTTCAGAGAGGTTGGGGGAGCTCAGAGAAGGCCGAGGAGCAGCTATTGAGACAGATGGTAGCCTCCTGTCAAGGCCATCCAGCACAGGATATGTCTTGCCTGCGCACAGGCACACGACTTAATATCCCATCCAATGGACGGAACATCAATGGACATCCTTTCCAAGCCCATCGGTGTCCCCTACTGACTAAGGGCAGGGTTTCTGAGATAAGTTTCAACACTGGTCCATGTGGAACTTAGATCTGGGAACTGCAGATTACAAGCCTGGCATGCTAGCAACTGAGCCATCCCTGCTCCACAGAGCACGATCAGATGTCTGACTAATAGTACTAGCAACATTATTATAAAAAATCAGTCTATAATGCAGGTAACTGAAAATTTGAAGCAAGGATTTTGAAATGAAAGTGGTTAATTGCGAGCTTGTCAAACTAGGATGACCAGACGGTCAAACTGAATTTAAAAAAATCCCTGGATCTTCTTCTGTAAATCTAGTCATTCTAATCCAGGAGCACACACAAAAGTAATTTTGAATCATTGTGCAGCACAGTACCAATGAAAAAACGGCACTTTTCGGTTAATGGGGCGCCAGTCGTAATTGTGCTGCAACCCTAACGATATACAGGGTGAATCTGAAAATGTAAGCAAAACTTTACGGGGTGGTAGAACGCAGCTATACGAGCAATATTCGTCATAGAATGTATGGTCGGAACGCAAACGGCGAGCCGCTAGGTGGCGTTGGAAATGGTATAAAGATATTCGGGAAATGCCTGGTGTCTTCGCAAATGTGCGTCGGTCCCTATCCTGCAGTTGTGAAGCCCTGCATTACAGCTGGCGACAGCTCTTTTGAGCAATTTCTTTGAGCATGTACCTCAATTACATTCCTGTTAATAAAATGTTTTCTGAAGTATCTCCTCTCCTTCTTGGTTTCATTCTTTAAATGTGACAGTGGAAAACTACCTTTTAACTTCTCACCGCTTGCGTTCCGACCATACATTCTATGACGAATATTGCTCGTATAGCTGCGTTCTACCACCCCGTAAAGTTTTGCCCACTTTTTCAGATTCACCCTGTATACAGCTTCATGAAAAGAATGACTATTTCATTAAAACGAAAATACAAAAATTCACAAATTACAAAATGGATTTTATCACAATTTTAGATTACACAGGAGGCATAAAGCTGATGATATCGTTTAACATCGCCGAAAACATTTGCGTCTTCTCATGTAATCGACGCCACATGAATTCAGTTAAGTAGGGAATCTAGGTAGTGGTGGGCATAGCCGCGCTGACGTTTATTACGCCATTTTGCATTGCCCCACAGCCTTTCAACTGTTTGTGTATGGCATCCGGTATCAGGATCAATAAAGTTGTACTTATGATTAACTCGCAGGTGTTCGTATCCGGCATCTGCTAATTCATCCGCTTTATACTCTTTCCAACAGTCAGAGTAAATTATCCTTCCTTCTGCCACGTTTTCTTGTATGACTGTAATCAAAGTTTTCGCTGAGCGGTCATCACAGCCACTAGAAAGCATCTTTCGATCCATGGTAAATCCCGCCGAATACCCACTAGGGTAGAAGAATACGACCTACGTTGTATTTTCTGCGAGTAAAGAGACTTTTGTCCACTTCGACGACTTTGTTAAAACCGCAGATTTTAACTGAAGGTCGAGAAAGTAACGAATTAGCACATACCTGCCGCATGTAATTATTCCAATCGACAGTTGTACAATGATTTATTTTTAGTTGCATTCGACAGAATTCTACCGACGCGAGCTCTTGACACCAGAAGTAAATGAACCGAAGAGCTGTTAAAAAAGGAATGCGCGAACGTTCGAACCAGTTTCCGCTCCGTAAACCTTTCTTCTCGCGGCACGATCTTTCGTTGCAGCGCCATTTCGGTGCTTCCGTAGAAGTAAAATACAGTTTCATTTTGTGGTTTCCTGAACGAAATCTTTCAGTAAGGACGATACCTTTGTCTTGGAAGAATTTAATTGAGGACTCTTAGTCATTTGGCAATTGCCAAATCGTATAATCCACGTTGATTCTTTCGTCAAAAAAACTCACCACTTCAACAAAAAAGCAACAGACAATCTTGGAGGGAAAATGACTGGATCGATGTTCATTCTTCCCGCTTATTCGCAATGACGTCATTGCATAGCTAATCGTGACGTGATATAAACAAGTTACCACAATTGGCGCTTTGGCGCACAATTACGACTGGCGCCCGCCCCGTTAACCGAAAAGTACCGAAAAAACTTAATGCATTAGTTACGTATATTCATATCCACTGGTTACATTTTAATTCATGGTTGCAACGGTTGTGGGAACGTTATGATAATGCTAATGTTAGAAAATATGATTTAGACCTTGAGTTACAACTGCTTCTATTCCAGTTTGAATATTTTACAAGATTATTCAAAAGTGGGTTCTGATAATTACATAATTTTTTTCGTTATTAATATACTCAAGAATGGCGAAACTGACAATAGTTAGCATAAAAACAAGAACGATCTACTTTTTCCTTTAGTTGCAATGAGTTTCTCATAGGTAAATCACGAAGACAGAAATAAAATCTGTTGTACTAAAATCAGCTTTAATAAATTGAAGAGGCATTTATGTAGGATATACGAAATAAATGCAAGATAAACATAGCATATTTGAAGTATTTAATTTACAAAAAACTACACTGTTTAAAAGACAAACTCATGAATTTATTCTAGGCACTAGTGAGGAGTCAGAGTTAAAATAATTGATACCAAATGAATAATAAGGATGATGATATATATGTTGATAAGATTCGAGTTGTTTTACCTCTGATTGGCAATTTTTTGCGCAAAATGGGCTAAATGTCCAGATCACAAGGACCCTTAGGCCTCAGAGAAGGTCGGGGGGAGAGGATCCACTGGACAACTGTTAGGAGACAGATCGTTGAGATGTTTTATCTCTGAGCAGCACTTTTTTGCACAACATGGACTAAATGGCCAGGCCACAAGGACCCCAAAGGCTCAGAGAATGTTGGGGAAGAGGACCTACTGGAATAGCTGTTGGGAGACAGAGGTCAAACAACCCCGTGTGAGACTCCTGTCAAGACCATCCAGTGTGTTCTTTAATGTGCACAGGGTGTGGCTCTCCTGCACACGGAGCCAAAGCTTAACGTCCCATCCCACAGACGGCATCTTTTCCAAGCCCAGTGGTGTCCCCTACTGACCGTGGGCAGGCTGGGGAGTTTTGCGGAGATAAATCTCAATTCCGACTCAGCTGGGACTCGAATCTGGGAATTGCAGATTACAAGCCTGGCGTGCTATCAACTGAGCCACCACTGCCCTGGAGACAAATGGTAGCCTCCTGTCAAGGTCATCCAGCACATTCTTTAAAACATACAAGATATGACCCTCCCATACATGGAACCACAGCTTTGTCTCATCCGATAGAAGCAGACTTTCCAACCCCATTACTGACTGAGGGTTGGGTGGGGATTTTGAAGATATAAATCTCAATGCTGACCCAGGTGGGAATTTCGGAACTGCAGATTACGAACCTGGCACGCTACCGACTGAGCCACCTTCCCAACAGGCAGATAGGGACAAAAGGAGGTGGCATCAATCCCAAAGGCAATGAATGACATTACAAATATATCCATTTATATGTATGCTCCCTATCGAAAATACATAAAATCAGTTTTTGTCACTTCTCTAGAAATTCATAAAAACAATTTACCCTTTTCTCCTGTAAATATTTTTCTGATGTTACAGCATATGCAGAGTAATTTTAGAAATTTAGTTCTAATAATTAATATTTATTAATATGGGAAATGATATGTATAGTTTGGTTGTTTTACCTCAGAGTGGCACTTTTGTGCACCTAGTAGCTAAGTCATAAGGACCCCAACAAAGACTTAAGTGAAAGCAGGTTTCAACTCAGTGAGTTGTTAGCAGATGGATGCAAGCCTCCCGAAAAAAACCATCCAGAATGTATTTCAATACTAGTAAAAAGTTTACCGAAATTTGATGGCTGAAATTTGAAAACGTTGAACTAAAGAGATCTGGAGAAAAAAGTGGTTCCAGATTTCTAAAAATGGGTTTTATTATAGTTGTAATGTGACAAATTTTCCTGTTAAAATTCATTAAATATCTGTAATAAATTCCTTTAGCACCAAGTGGGAAAATAATAGCTATTTTACACTCAAACTGGTTGAGATTTATGTAGAAAACGGATTTTTAATGCAACACGGAATGGCAAGGGAGATATTTGCCAGTAGACGGTGATGTATTTGGGTAACTATTGAGAGAGGGAAGGTGTGTGTGTGTGTATATATATATGTGTCAAATGTAAAATTTTAATTGTTTATATTTTGAAATGGGGAAAAAAAAGGTGATTCCAAGTCCTAAATCATGTTCTACCATGTCTTGAATTTTTAATGCAACACATGGGGTGGCATAGGAGAAACCTGTACAAAATTTGGGGCTAGGAAGTATTTGGGGAATTACGAGGAGCCAAAATTAGTTAAAACAAAATGAGATAAATCTGTTTCGACAGTTTGTGTGGTAATTAAGCTCTGACCAACGAGACACCAATGGCATTTAGGGAGTTTCTGAGAGTTATGTTATGCCTCAGAAAGTTATTACACATGTGTAATGTTTAAACCAATAAAATGTTTTATTAAAAAATTAATTTGTGATATTTTAATTCAAAAATATAGTTTTTCTGTTACTTTGTAGAGTAATATTCCGATTTTTATGTATTTTTCTGGACTGATTACTGATTTATTATTTATTTACATTTTGCTCGAGATTTTTAGGATAGAAGTATAACACAGTGCTGCCTAGGTGATACATACCATTCATGTTAATCTGTGACCTTTTATATTGCTAATATTTTTTTTACAGCATTTGGTCTCTGAGACCATGTGTATAGTATGTTTCAAACACTCACCTGTGTAACTAAGGGTTAAATAGTATACAAAATTTTTATCACAGAAAGCCTCAAAGAATTAAATGTATTTATTCTATTGTCAAGTGAGCTTAGTATTCCAACTAGTAGAGTAGCTACTATATTAATAAAGAGGTTTGTCTTAACAAAGCAGATTATTTTAATTTCTCAACTAATTTTTAAAAAAAAGTGAAGATGGTACCCTCCTACAAAAAGGACAGATAACTTAGAAGCTTTTGTAATTTGTCCCAGTTTCTCATACAACATACAAACACACAAGGATATGCTCACTGCTCTTAGTCAGGTACACTAATCACTAGACCAGGTAGGGCCTATTCTTTATGACTGCTGATGAAATGATCTAAATTATGAATGATTAACGTTTTTAATAACTTTTATCTAATTCTGGATTTACAGGTATAAGTTCAAATTTCGTAATTATCCGTAATTAGTGAAAACTAGTTTGAGTGTGAGAGGCAGGAGAAAGCAAGGAGACTAAGCTGAAATAACATGGAAATATAAATTATGCTGAATGAATAATACTAATTCAATTATGTTTATTATTATTTTATCTACTTAATTATTTTTTCTGACCCTTCACTTGTGATAAATAATAAATCTAGGGACATTTAACTGGTGAACCAATTTTCAACAATGGAAGCTATCTATGAGCTAGAACATTAAGCATTATACTATATTGCAAAAAGTGTCGAGACATTTTCATGTTAAGTTAATGAATGACCACATTCAAATCTATCTAACTTTGAATATAAGCTATTTATGGAAAAAAGTCACTAGACATAAACTGAAGATCTCAGTGAGAGCTCTCTAAATCTCTATTTTCTATAATATTAATCTAATATTTAAAGAGTTATGGAAGCTGAAACATTTAAGTGAAACTTTTGCTAGTTTTGAAAATTTACTTCAAAAAATAAAATCACAGGTTGTTTGCAATATAAATGCAATATTTGAATTTTGTTTAAAGATTTTTGAAGTTTTCATCAATTTGAGGGTAAAATGTTTTGGAAGTGTGGTATGTGACAACATCTGTTGTTAAATATTATAGTTTCCATAACTCTTTAAATATTAGATTAATATTATAGAAAATAGAGATTTAGAGAGCTCTGACCGAGATCTTCAATTTATGTCTAGTGAGTTCCATAAAAAAGCTTATTTTCAAAGTTAGGTAGATTTGAATGTGGCTATTCGTTCACTTAACATGAAAGTATCTGGACACTTTTTGCAATATAGTGCATATTAATAAATTGATATGAAAATAGTAACACCCATCTACATTCACTTGGTAGGGCAGACAAACTAACTTTGTGAGTTACGTCTAGCCCACAGGCCATAGGTTGCACATCCCCTAGAATAGTCCATTTTATGTGATACAGGAATAATACAACTTTACAATATACTAAAATGAGAAATATCCACATGGAAGATAATAATTGTATACTGTTCAATATTGATAAAATTTGAAAATATAATTAGAGCTTAAACTAAGTAGCACATTGCAATGACAATAAGATTATATGTACCTAAAAATATCAATATGTAGAATATGCTTTCATAGTTATGTCATCAAAATATATTTTCACAATATCCTACTTTACAGTGTTACATTTCCATACGATATGTGCAAAATCCATTTATTAATAATATTGGCATTATAACAATTACACTCTGTCAAAAAAATATTTCGCATCTGCATTCTGAAACAAAGTTCACAAAGCTTGCGCATTATTTTGGACTAGAAAATATATTAAAAATGACTATTAATGTCTTCCATTATATCACAAATCGATTATCTTACAAGTGTTTTTGATGTTAGTCTATACTGAAGAAAAATTAGTAAATATAACTTTATTCTCATAACAAAGGTTTACATAAATTTATCTGTTGTGAATTGTAAATATATCAATATTCTGACTTGTAATCTGGATGCAAAAAAGCTTCATTATCAAGAAAAAAAAAATTATACTTTTCAAGTTTTTTTTCTGAAATAATAAATTTATATTTGAAAGTTATTACTTATGAATATCAGTGCTTGCCTTCATATATTTACATACTGGCACATAGATGATAACATTGTTCTTAAGTTTTTTCAATTTCATTTTACAAATGTTTGTTCACACCCTTTCTGTAGGAAGCCCTGTACATGACATTACTTTGAAGTGAGGCATTTTATTGGCTGTGCTATATATCTATTGGTTTAAGCTCGGCAAATACAGTTTTTAAGACTATGAATAAATGCTAAAAATATCACATTTTACTCGTCTTTTATCACCATTGTCAAGTTCTTCTTCTACTAGCATGAATTTTCAATTGTAAATGTAACATAGTCAAATGCTAGTTTATAACACGGCATAGTAAAAACACACAGTATTAAAATGGATTTCGAAACTGAAGCATGCTTAAAGTTTTAGCTATTCACTTTGAAATAAAAGGAGTTTTAATAAGTGAAGCAAAATATGCACACTTTTTTGGTGCTAGAATATTTCTAGTGGAGAGAGAATATTCTTTTATATTAACAGATGATTTCTCAGGGATCAAAAACATAGAAAAAATTATCCTGAGACAGTTAATTGGACATGGAGTTCTGACAAGAGCCTGCCAGTATATATGGTTCTACAGCAGGGATAGGGAAACTCAGCCCGTGGGCCATTTGCAGCCCATGAGATGATATTTTGTGGTCCACTGGCAAGTAATGCTTAACAAAACATTCATATTATTGTGGATCAGTAGGTCAAGAGCAAATTGACAAAGTTGAACCATGAAACAATGTTTTAATAAGTAGGGGGAGCATTTTAGTGCCCGCAGAGAAAAAAGTTTTCCTACCCATTCTAGAGTAACTAAGGTGACTATATGGGATCCATATTTTGATATAATGGCACTTTTTTTAGGGGAACTACATATGTTTGCTATATGCATAATTTTAATAACACAATGATCCTTTGGTAAATGAAGAGAAATTATGAGATAGAAATAAAAAATGACTTTAGTTTTTAAAGAAGTGGATAAAATATATATGTAAACATGTATGAAAAAGCAAGTGCAGTACATATTAAATGATAAAATCTGTAAATTTAAAAGCGTGCCTAAATTTGAAAAAATGTTTAAAGTATCCATTATGCTTTACATATTTATCCTCTTAGTTTATTAAATTACTGCAAATTTGTAAATGAAAGTGAAAAAAAAAAGACAAGTGGTTCTCTCTGTCTTACAGATTGAGTTATTTTACTTTGAAAGGCACCTTTCATTGTAGAGTGAGCCAAGTCCAATCTAAAGGTTTGCTTCCCCCCCAATTTTTTTTCCAGATCTGGGCCTACAGTGAGCTAGCTGGGCAGGCCATGAACTCTCTAAGGTTTAAAAAAAAATATGGAAAAGGACCTACTGAATAACAGTTAAGAGCAATTGAGAGTCTCCTATCTAGATCATTTAATGTTTTGAGTGTACAAACTACAGGTCTCATAAAGCTATGATTTAACATGTTTTCTGATGGATTGCTGTTTTCTAAGCTCAATAGTATCTTTTTTTTCCCTCAGTAGGACACAGACTATTGGAAAAAATCCTAATATAGATCCCATTTTCAAACTGACACTGCTTTACAAAACTCTCCATGTCTTTTGACTTTAAAACATTAAACATATAATACTGTACAACATAATTATTTAGAATACAATTTGTACTTCCTTTATCACATACCTTTACAAAACAGAAAATTAACTGTAAAAAATGATATATATGTGGCACATACAAGTTAGTGGCAAATTTCTTTTATACAATTTACTGCTGACCAAAAAAAATTAAAATATTATAATTTGACTAGTTTGCAGATAGTTGTACTAATGATGTAGATAATTTAATTACTATACTGATTCCTTTAACAAGTTTTTTAAATATTGAAACTAATAAAACTGAACTCTGTTTCACAATGAAAAACTTAAATATAATGATAACTGGAACTGTGATATTGATTTACAGAGTCAAAACGCCTTTGTCAGGAAATGTAATTTTATATTATTAAACTGTTTCCTTTTATTTTTAAGATATCTTTGTTGTTTTATATCGTACAAGAGACATTTTTTATATTCTTGATGATCATATATTGGTGTGCTGATAGTCAATTATATTAAGTCATTTGCTTTGTTTTTGGCATATGGCAAGTTCAAATCCCCTCTAATGCTCAGAGTTTCTTCACAGTGTTTATCATTTCAGTTGCTCCTATGGTTAAAAGTAGTAGTGGATGCTGGCTGTTACAACAAATATTAAAAAAAAAAATTACATATGCTTCATATTATTCCCCTTTAGCAATATACCTGAGGAGTGCTAAAAACAGGCATACTTAATCTTTTGAAATACCCTTAAATGAAATTGAAAATTACTTGTTAAAAGCTAGTGGTGGCACTTATATAGTTATCACAGCAACTACTGTTGGAATTCATCCACTCAGAAACAAAAAAGCATATTACATTTAAGTATGTCTATACAAAGTCGTTCTCTTTCAGAACTTTCTTACAAAAATATGTTTGTTTCACAACCTGTTCATTTATCACTCTCATTAATAGGGGAAGAAACAAAACCTGAGCCTCTTACTTTATGTGCTTACTGTTGTAGGGTTTAATATGCAAATGGTTGAAAAGTAAAAACTAACCTAGCAGTGCTCAAACATCTATTAAAACACATGTTAAAAACTGATATATGTTTTCAACTGTCATGTGTATCTTGCCCACAGATCTCTGCACCTTTATCATCTATTTTGTTAATATTTGTAAGATTTTCACTTCCTGAATTTCTTTCAGGCAGCATAATTCCTGTTTCAGAATCTCTATGAGATTTATGTGACAGGCCTTGTTCATCTTTCTTAGGAACAACTGAAATTTCTGTTTCAGTTGATGGGCATTCCTCTAGGATGTCTACATTATGTACTAAAGGTACGGATTCATTATTATCAAGAAGTGACTCTTTGCTAATTAAGTTATCAGATTCATTGAGATCTGTTAGATCTAGTAAATCATGAATTACAGATAAATTATTTTCATGTTCTAATAGCGGACTAGTTATGTCTACATTTTTTCCAGCCTGAATGCCCAAAACACTATAGTGATTATTCTCATTTTGCTTTACTGTTTCAGGTATATTTTCTTCAGAGTGATCACTTATGGTAATTTCTGTGGGAAGTGGGTGATCCTGATTAGTTTGTATTTCGCATGTAATGTTTTCTTCATTAGAGCCAAGTTCTATATCACATTGTAGTTTTTTAATTTCTGTATCTACCTTGTTAAGTGATTCTGGGTTGGTACTCAATTGATCATTAATGCTAATATCATAGTATGTACAGTTTTCTTTGATTTGAGAACTACATTGTTGTTCATCTTGCATTTCTCTTGGTGAATCAACAATAAAAGTACTTCGCTTTGATTCCTCCAGATTT
Source organism: Ryuthela nishihirai (assembly GCA_038380435.1). Taxonomy (NCBI): domain Eukaryota; kingdom Metazoa; phylum Arthropoda; class Arachnida; order Araneae; family Heptathelidae; genus Ryuthela; species Ryuthela nishihirai. The sequence goes on along the minus strand of JAWZYU010000031.1, from coordinate 18,247,488 downwards.
ACCTGCATAGAATCTACTACTAAATTCTCTTCGACATAAGACATTTCTTCTCCTGTGACACGATTTCTTCTTAACTGAACGAATTGGATAGGTGAAGGTGTTGCTTTTCCCTCCAAATTGTAGTCAGTGGTACTTCCACTAGTTTCACCTTCTGTCAGACTATCAGGTGTACTGTTATCGATCTCATCCAAAATATGTTCACTGAAAGTGGGTTGACAAAGTTCATCCACTAGAGAAAAATAAATACAATTTAAAAATTGACTAAACAAGAGGATTTTGGTAACTACTTAATTAAAGTCAATTTTGCAACTGTAATTATACGATAAAACTGAAAATCTAATATAGTGGCAGGCAATTCACAATCCTCGACAGCTTACCAAAATATATGTAAAAAAAAAGAACAGAAATTAAAATGCACAAAAAAAAATTTGTCATGAAGTGTAAACTCCTTTTAGTTCTTAACATGCATAATATAAGTTATAAATTTTTCACAGCATGCACAATATGCTTTATTTAATAGTTTAAATTATCTGGAATAGTTTCTGGGTTGTTTAAGCTTATTGTAGGACACAACATTTAATATGATTACTTAACAAACAGTGAGTTAATGGTTATGCAATTTAAACATGTTTCCTAGTCAGTAGCATTTCAAATTAGGCAAAAGTAGGAATAAATATTTATGTCATTAGATAAAAAATTTCCAGTTTTCATATATTACTCAGAAATTATATTATTAAATGCCCAATGTAATAAACTTACCTTCTGTCATAATATTAGTTAGACTTTTCTTTCTGAAAATTCTCTGAAGTTCATCATCCACATCATCTTCTTTGGCCAAAGATTTTTCCTGTTTTGGGCTGATTCTCTCAGGAGAAATGGAAAGCTCTTTTCGGCGTTGCAACTTTTCAAATAACTCACTAGGCTGTTCTTCAGGTGATATACTTCGAGGACTTGTAACAGGACTGTGATGTTTCCTTTTCATGGAGCTCTAAAACAAAAAGATAGGTACTTATCCCAGCTTATTTGATAGTTTATTAATTTGTAGCTAGAAAGACTATTTTATAAAACATGAACTAATCAAATCTAAATAATTTTACTATGCATTATATCCATTATATTTTCAATAATCTATTATTATCTATTTATTCACAAATAAATCAGCAGTTTAACGTTGATTCTAATTTTAGAGGAAAATTTGTCTTGAGCCGGGTGGGATACGAACCCATGACCTCTTGATAACATGTCAGGTGCTCTGGACCACTGAGCTACTGGCCGCCGATCAAGATCTACTCTAATTAACGCTATGAACATTCCTTTTATGTCACATATAGGTGCTATTCAGGCACAAGCGGCTTTCTATTTGCCATATAGATGGAAAGCATGTCTTACAAGTATGCCAATGATGTCATCATCATTAGCATACTTGTAAGACATGCTTTCCATGTCTTACAAGTATGCTAATGATGTCATCATTAAGACATGGAAAGCATGTAAGACATGGAAAGCATGTAAGACATGCTTTCCATGTCTTACAAGTATGCTAATGATGTCATCATCATTAGCATACTTGTAAGACATGCTTTCCATCTATATGGCAAATAGAAAGCCGCTTGTGCCTGAATAGCATCCATATGTGACATAAAAGGAATGTTCATAGCGTTAATTAGAGGAGATCTTGATCGGCGGCCGGTAGCTCAGTGGTCCAGAGCACCTGACATGTTATCAGGTGGTCGTGGGTTCGTATCCCACCCGACTCGACAAATTTTCCTCTAAAATTAGAATCAATGTTAAATTTATTTGTGACGCTGATTTATTTGTGGATGTTGAACAGTCGAGTTTATCCCATTATTTATCTATTTATTATTATTAAATATCTTCAATCTGTGCCAGTACCTCTACCATATTGGATACAACAATGATTATCACAATTTGTTTGAGGTAATATTATCAGTTGTTGCCTCTTCATTTTCTCAATAGATGTACACAGTGGCAGATTACCAGTCTCTTATAAAACCTTTAGTACAAAACTTGATGAAAACGAAAATATTTTACAGAAAATCCATTTTTATGAAAAATATACACAATGATTTTTGTTAATCTATGTTATTCAGGTTTAATTTTGTGCTGCTAGATATTAAGATTATTATTATGTGCAATAATGGATAAAATATGTTCTAAATTAGGGTGACCAAATTTAAAGAACAAAATCCAGGAACTTTTCAAAATTTTATCCGAAGGATTGACTTTTGATGAAATCATTATATTAAAAAGTAACACAATCTTTTTCATTCAGAACATATTTTATGCATTATTGCAAATAATAATACCCTAAATATCTAGTAGCACAAAATAAAACTTGAATAACGTAGGTTAATTAACAAAAGATAACTGTTATCTTGTATATTTTTCATACAAAAGGATTTGGTGCAATATAATTTCATTTTCAGCAAGATTTACTCTAAAGATTTCACAAGGGACACAAAAATTTGTTTTCACTTGCAGCAAAACCTTCAGGTTGTCAACTTCTATATGGGATTTCTTATCCATCCACATTAAATTCATATTTGAATAAATTCTTTCAATTGGACGGAAAAGGAAATTCACTTCTGGCAGTTTAATAATTTCTTCATTCACAAGCTAAGAAAGTTGTGGCAGAGTGATGTCAGATGCTACACCATTGCCAATCCTATTATAAGCTGGTATTCAGTTTTTTAACCCAACATAGGGTTACATAGGGGGAATCTGTGTTACAAATTTGGGACTTGTAGGTTAAGTATCTGGTGAACAACAGGGACATGCATTCTATACTGATGTCTTCATGGATACCACTCTCATTATGATGATGATTCTAGCTTTGTTTTTTGAGTCATCTGCATTATGACCAAAATTTTTTTTAACACTCTTGCCACCACTATTCTATTAATTAAGATCTGCTCAAGCTGTACAGTCAATTAATATTTAAAAAACATTTGAAACTGATTCCAGGGACCTTTAATCCAGGGACTGTCCCCAGAAAATGGGAACAAATGGTTTACCTTATTCTAAGTGAAAAACTATTGTATGAAAAACTATAATAATTTCATGAAAAATCAGTTTTAGATTAAATTTTGAAAAGTTCCCAGATCTTTTTCTTCAAATGTGGTTTCCTAATAAAAAGTCAATCCTTTAGATAGAATTTTCAAATGTTCCTGTAACTTCTTTAAATCTGCTCATCTTAATGCTACTAGTATATTATAGCAAGTTAAATTGGCTCACCTTCACACTAATAGTATATTATAGCAAGTTAAAGCATCTAGCATGTAGCTAACAAATATGGATTAATTTCCAAGCACTATTAGTCATTTTTGTAATACCATTTTATCATTATTCACATTTTCCAAAATACTCTCAATATTCAACTACTATGGCTTGGAAGGCTCCTTTCCATTGGATGAGATAAATGGCTAAATACCCCATGTACAGGAGAACCTACCCTGTACCTTAAAGAACACATTAGATGGCCTTGACAGGAAGTTCACATCTGTCTCCAAATAGCTTTCTAGTGGGTCCCGTTCACCTCAACTTTTTCTGAACTTTGGGATCTTTGTGACTTGGCCATTTAGCCCATTGAGTGCAAAAAGGTGCTGTTCAGTGGTAAAAAAAACAACTATATATATATATCACATTGGTTGAATACAGTAGTCACTCAGAAATATTGTTTGCCATTTACAAAATTACTTAAAATAATGAAGAATTTCTAATTGATTATTTGTAATACTGCAAAAACGAATGTTTGACATATGTGCTATTCAAATTCACAGTTTGGATACATGCCATATGTGTAATAAATTTTCCAGCTTTCAAATGAAGATTTCTTGATGTGGTTTCTGAATGAATATCATAGCCAACAACTACAGGACACAGATACAGCTTTCAAAGTGGTTTCAAATACCATTTTGAAAGTTAATTACAGTCATGCATTAGTGTGCTTTATTACTGATCAAAGGGATAAGTTTCAAACCGAGGTTCAAGCCCTGGATAAGATATAGATGTTTTCTTTCAATTGAGTTTTCACCTTCCTCACACAAATTCTATATGGTCATTAAATTAATAGTCTCCTGTCAGACCTTTGGGGTAAACAGTTGTTTGAAGGGTAATTTTGTTTACACATTAGAGCATTTTTAACAGAAATTCTACATTTACTCACAGACAATTTGTCTCATAGAAAACGATTCACATACACTGAAGGATTGATGTTAATCTTGCATTGGTTTTTCTGTTATTAACCTATTAGTATCAAAGCTTGAAGAGTCTGAAAATGTTAAACCATGGCCACAAGATCAGGAGAGCCATACTCTGTACACACTAAAGAACATGCTAAATGGCTTTGATAGGGAGGCTTCCATTTCTTAACAGCTGTCTAGTGGATACCCTTTCCCAACTTTCTCCGAGGCTGTAGGATCCTTATGACCTAGTCATTTAGCTCACTGTAAGCAGAAAAATGCCACTCAGAGATAACCAAACCCAACAATGCAGTAAAAATTTCCCCTATGCACCAGAAGGTGCAAAAAGGAATATATTGAAAGCTATAATATATATTATGGATTAGTTATGATACTAATAGTCAGATTACCGAGTAAAAAAATTATTTGCCCAGTGAACTTTGATACAGGTGTATAAAAAATGGTTGAATCACTTGAAGTGCAGTGTATAGTTTTGTTTAAAAGTTCATATTTCAGAACAATGATTTAAATCTCAAATGTAACACTGGGGAAACAAATAAAACTTCTGTTAGCTCATCAACTTAATCCAAATTTTACATTAGAATCTATATGATCATTTAATTACTTACTAATATATTCATCATTTCATTAACTGCAGATGCCGAATCTGAGCTTTTGTCATCATCAACAGCAGTTCCCTGTTGGAGGGAAAAATGCTACATGAAAGTAATATGAAACCAAATCCTCACGAATATTACTCTTCAAAAATTAATGAGCAATTCTTTATTAAATATTCTATAACTATGTGGCAATGGTTAAAATACAGGACACTGCAATAATTACTAATAAAGGCTTATTTATGATGAGATATAAAAATTCACTTAAAGGATCTAAGTTTTCCTCAAATGTCATTAACTGATTAATAAACAAGAATGTATGTTTTATGTTGAATGGAAGTTGATTTCAGAAATGTATTCCATTCTATCACTTTTAAAGGAATTAAGTATCCATATTAACAATAAGTAATCCCATTAGAAAGCCTTTTAAATCAGTCTCACAGTTTAAAATTTCAATATTAATCCATTTTGCTAGTGTTGCAAAGATATAAAAATTGCTGAGCATTCTTAATATAAACTTTCTGTCAAATATAGTCATATTCTTTAGAAAATCAGAAAAGGCAAAATTTGAGTAAATATTTCAACATTATTCAATGCAATTTCTTAAAAATATATATATATTTTCATGAATATGCTATATATAATATGCTATGGACTGACCATTAATCAAATTTTAATTGCCACTGCAAAAACCATAGCTTTTGTCTGCATTTTGCCATCAATAAAATGCAATTAACTGAATATATTTAAAGACATTAAGCACTAAATTTTTAAAACAGCAATCTGAAATACTAATGTGGTATATTTCTTCTCTACAATCCTATGTTTAGAATAATGCAAAGAGAAGGAGGAAATATCATTTTAACAATAAAATAATTAAACAAAACATTTCAAAATATTTTTAGGCTGATAACTGGAATGCTAATTACTAATGTTAAAAAATGGTGAAAGAGAATGTCTGATGCAACTGAAAGTTAAACTTTGATCAATGAATTCTAACCATCACTCCAGCAATAGTTTAGTACATCTCTAGAGAGATTGATTGCAATTTATTATTTAACTCTTGGATGTTTAATGCTCTTTTACACCAGTTACTAAGATTAAATACAATATGGTCCAGAATAAAGTATAGCAAATTTTGGCAAGGGAGGTGTTCTATCAGTGATGTAGTGTGACCTTGAAATCTGAATAGGATGCCTGTGTGAGTTGGGTTGTTTTACCTCTGAGCGGCACTTTTTTGCACACCATGGGCTAAATGGCCAGGTCACATGGACCCCGAAGGCTCAGAGAAGGTTGGGGGAGGGGACCCACTGGAACAGCTGTTGGGAGACAGATGGTAGCCTCCCGTCAAGGCCATCCAGCGTGTTCTTTAACGTGCACAGGGTATGGCTCTCCCGAACACGGGGCCATGGCTTAACGTCCCATCCGACGGACGGCGACCTTTCCAAGCCCATCAGTGTCCCCTACTAACCGTGGGCAAGGCGGGGAATTTTGCGGAGATAAATCTCAATGCTGACCCAGCTGGGACTCGAACCTGGTAACTACAGATTACGAGCCTGGCGTGCTACCGACTGAGCCACCCCCGCCCTACCTGTGTGAGCAGCCACATCATAATGGCACTCAGTATTTGAGAAAAAAAACTTTGTTGTGGAGCATTATTTTCTTGCATATATGGCCACAAAAGGAGTAGTGTGTGAAAACAGAGCATTTGTGTTTTTAGGAAAATTTTAAACAAACCACTGGCAACTAAGTGAATGGTGTTGTTGCTGGTGACATTCCAAGAGATTGGAACAATGGTATGTCAATGGAAGCAGGGTTCAGGAAGAAAACAGACTGCCACAGCCAACAAGTGTATATGGGAGACAAAAATGTCTCCAACAATATGTGTATATGGGATTGACAAAATTTCAGATCATCAGTGACAAATAACAAAAGAACTAGCTATGCAGAGAACATCTGTACAATGAATGGTTTGTGAGTTGGGATCTTTTTCACACCATTTGCAACTTGAGCAGAGGCTGCGAGAACTGGACATATTACAAAGTTATTTGTTTCGTGCTTGGATTCTTGCTAATATTTACCAAGCTGAGAGCTTTCTTTGCAATTTCCAGTTTTATGATGAATGCAATGTGTTGATGCAGGGATACATCATCAACAAGGCCGACAACAAGGTTCAGTGACAAGATGAGGTCATGTAAAGTCCTCATCACAGTGAGAAAGTCACAGTCTGGTATGCCATTTCCATCCATGGTCATATTAGACCTTATTTCATTGAAGATAATCAGGGTAAATATTACATAGTGAATCAAACATGTTACCTACAGCAGATTATCAAGCTCTTTCTGCACAATCTGAAATGCTTCTGTTGAGCAAGAAATTTGTCTTTGGGTATCCAGTGGTTCCAACAAGATATAATTAAAGTGTACACAGTAATATGTTTCAGGTCCTCCTGCAGCACTTTCCAAATTGTCTCATCTTCAGGGAGACAGATTATCCATTCCTTCAAATTTACCAGACCTAACCCTGCCTGAAGCTTATCTGTGGGGAATGCTTAAAGGAAAGGTGTTGTGTGATCCAGTACTGTTTGACACTGATCAACTGAAAACTAACATCCAATGTATACTGCACTCTATACCACTTCAGTGCATCCGGGAAACATTTGACAATCTCTGTCTCAGATGTGAAACCCATTTGGAATGCCTTAGTTCACATTTGGAACATGTGTTTGTGTAATGCCATCTGCATCATTTAATTTACACTGCTGTAATGGGTTTTTATGTTCTATTTAACCTATGATGTATTAAAGTATAATCCTCAAACCATTTTTTTATTCTCATTTTTTATATTTTATTCTGGGCCATATTGAAAATTAAATCATTACTTAAGCAAAATAAGTGATGTTTAATCACTTGGTTTTCCTCAAAACAAGACTAGATCAATATGTTAAAATAAAACTTACTTTAGGAGTTGGTCGCAAGCGAACATTTCCTTTTTTGATGGTCTCTATCATTTCAGTCATTGCTTTCTGCTGATGACTATCAGATTCTGAAAATGTGTTATTGAACAATATATAAAAAAATATTATAAACAAGCAACATTTTGTTTAAACACATTTCAGTAACATACAACATTTTTAACAGAAATGTTTTTAGTATGCAAGCTATATTTTAGTTTTATGATAAGCTTTGCCATCATACATTTTTGGCACATATATCAGTTGAGTATTTTCCCAATTCAATATCATTTTTTAATATCACAAAGAATGTTACAGCACCATCATTATGCAAAACTAAATTTTTTCAGCTAACTATTCATGGTTATAGACTTTCTAGAAAATAAAATTATAATATTCGTTTTATAAAAGTTGGGTTGTTTTACCTCTGAGCAGCACTTTTTTTACACACAATGGGCTAAATAGTCAGGCCACAAGGACCTCGAGGGCTCAGAGAAGGTTGGGGGAGTGTATCCAGTGGGCAGTTGTTAGGAGACAGATGATAGCCTCCCATAAATGCCAGCCATCCGTAAAGGAAACATAAAGTATGTTCTTTAATGTTAACAGGGTGTCTCTCTTGCACATGGGACCACAGCTTTTTGTCCATCTGATGGACGGTGGGTGGCCTTTCCAAACCCATCGGTATCCCCTACTAACCAAGGGCAGGATGGGGAGTTTCACAGAGATAGATCTCAATGCTGGCACAGATGGGACTCAAACCTGGGAACTGAAGATTATGAGCCTGGTGTGCTACTGACTGAGCCACTCCATCTTACAAGTTTAAATGCACATCAGACCTACTGGAAATTTTCAGTAGCATAGAACATTAAAAGAAACTTTTTTAAGCAATAACGAAAAGGTTATCTTTTAATTAAAATCTCTGAACTTAAAGGCCAACACCAATAAATATTGATTCTCAATTCTTTTTACACTCTATTTGGTAACTTATTTAAAATGAAGGAAACTGTTTGGAGATAACAACAAACTTAGCTTAGCCCTACTAGCACTTCCCATTTGCTCCTCTCTATATATTTTGTAAGTGACACAATATAGAGAATTTTCAAAAAATAAGCAATGATTGTGTGGTGGTGTTGCAACATTAGTACCAGATAGCTGTGGCAGGGAGAAAATATCCTGTTGCATTCAGAGTTAATAATGTAAATAAAACATTACCTCAAATGTTAGCCAACAAAGAACATACTGGGAAATCAATATTTTTCAGTAATAAGATGGTGAAAGTGTAAAGATTTAAGACCATGAAAACAAACATTAGTGTAAATGTTTATTGCAAACAAGCTATGAAGCAATACTGCCAACTTAACTTTTTTCAAGATAGATCTAGCTTTTTTTGTTTAGCAGCTGTCTAGTTTGGAAAATATCAATTTGGCTTTTTTTTTTTTATAAAAAAAGTCCATTTTACTTTAAAAATCATGTTTCAATTTTGTAAAATAGAGATTTCACCTGCCCAAAACTCAAATATAGGCTTTATTGCACAACAAAAGTTGCTATCTAAAGAAAATGTTGTTTCCTAAACAATAAAAAACTAGCTTTTTTTCCATGCCAAAATGCTTTTTTGTAATACTGCTGTGATGTAGTAATAAATAGCAAATTGGAGATTATTATGGGAAACATATACAATAAATCCAAGCATTTAATTATAAGTACTAACTGTTCAGTTTTATTTCATTATTTTTTTTTGCTTCACTTATATTATTTTCTACAAGAGAGAAATATTTTCATTCCCTTTACCTTTTCATTCTTTGTGACACAAAAGTGCCTACTTCTTTTTAATGGATTAAAATAATCTAATAATTTACACTAAAAAAATAATGAACTATTGCTAGACTGACAAAAAAGATATGCAGTGCTATTTTCACACAGAATGAATGAACAAACAAATAAAATGTGGTTACAAACTTAAGTGGTGAAAAATATTACTTGTTGAATATTTGTAGAACTGTAAAACTTGTAGAATGAAGTCACTGAATATTTGAAATAACCCATATATTACTTGTTAACCAGTACAATGCCAATGATAACTAATGGGTTGAAACTAGCCATTAAAATGAGTTTTTTAATTGTAAACTTTATTACATTTAATAATTTAATGATGCAGTTAACTTCCAAAGGTATCTTCCCCCTGTCCCATTGGAATCAAAGAAATATTAAAACAACAATTCTTTTGAAAAAAAAAATATTTTTGAAGCATTAATTTAAAAAATGGATGAAATACTTCTTCTCAAAAGGTAAAAACTAATAGATATTCAACAAAAATAATAGTACACTTACTTTCCTTTTTAACATGGGCTGTGACTTTCTTTCCTGCAGTAATCAGAGTCATAAGTGATCTGAAATTTATAGAGTTAAAATTACACTGGTTTTACACGGTTTTTATAACATGAACAATTGTAGCTGTCTTTAACTATTTTTCAGGTGCTGATTTCAGATCTGGCCTTAAAAAAATGGCTAGAATGTCACGTTTTTATGTTATTGGTCATTTTGACTCCTATTAAGATCTTCGTGTACCAACACCTCCAGGAACTGGGAGGATACTAGATATTTTACTTTTTGTGGCTGGCAACACTGATTGCCAAGTGGGAGAAAAAATGTAACAGTAACCTAACTTTAGACTGCCATTCTTGTTGTTTTCATTGTAGGAGGAACACGTGCTATATATTGAAGAGTGAATTTTGATGTTTAAATGGCACAAAGGCAGTGTTGCAGATGTGTTAATGTGCCAGATAAGTTTTGTTATGTGTGTGGAAATTATATTTTAAAATCCCAGGGTCATTCTTTGACAAAGATTATGAAGAAAGCCTATAACTTGTACTTTGGATGTCATGTTGGAGATCAGGACAAAACATGGGTTCCACATGTGTGCTGCATTTTGTGCTTTGTTGGCCTGAATGAATGGTTGAAAAGTAAGATAAAATCCATGCCCTTTGCACTTTCAATGGTTTGATGTGAGCCAACTAGTCATTTGCATGATTGCTATTTTTGTTTAACCAAAGTGTCGGGCTTTTCAAAAAACAACAAAAGCAAAATACAATATCCAAATGTGCCTTCAGCCATAAGGCTAGTTCCTCATGGAGAAGATCTTTCTATACCAACACCTCCAACCAACTGGGAGGAGATGGATTTACATTCATCAGAGGAAGACTTTGAGGCACATACAGATCCTCATCCTACATACACCCCTAAAAAGTTAGACAAGCAGCACCTGATTCAGCAAAATGAACTAAATGATCTTGTTCAAGACCTACGACTTTCCAAACAATAAGCTGAGGTTTTAGGTTAAAGACTCCAAGAGTGGAATCTTCTGGTCAAAGGTACCAGAGTTTCTTTGTTCAGAAAGGAAAATTTGGCTTTATCTGCTTATTACAAGATGTAATATGGTTTGTTTCTGCACAGATATTTCAGGGCTGATGGAAGAAACTGGAACAACTTATGACCCTAAGGAATGGCATCTACTTATAGATTCTTCAAAATTCAGCTTAAAAGCTGTCCCTTTGCGTAAAGGAAAACAGAAACCTTTCATTCCAGTGACACACGCTGTGGAAATGAAGGAAACTTATGAAAGCATGGGAAAAATACTCACTGCTATAAAATATGACCAGTGTAAGTGGACAACATGTGGTGACCTAAAAGTCGTATTTCTCTTGCTCGGGCTTCAAGGAGGCTTCCTGAAATTTTACTGTTTTCTGTGTTTGTGGCCAGTAGGGCCAGAAAGAAACACTACAAAACAAAAGACTGGTCCAAAAGAGACGTTTTTATTCCTGGAAAGAGTAATGTAAGGTATAAGCCTCTAGTTGACTCTGATGTTCTGCTTACACCACTACACATCAAACGGGGGCGATGAAAAACTTAGCAAAGGTTATGGACAAAACTGGTAAAGGGTTTTTGCATTTGAAAGAAAATTTTCCAAAATTAAGTGATGCCAAACTCAAAGAAGGGATATTTGTTGGTCCTCAGATCAGGAAGTTACTGAATGAAGCTATCTTTGAAGAAAAATTGAATATGATGGATCATGCTGCATGGAAATCCTTCACATCTGTGGTCCAGGGTTTTCTGGGGAATCACAAAGAGAAAAGCTGCCATCAGCTCATTCAAGATCTCAAAAACTATGAAAATCTTAGCTGCCAAATGTCTTTGAATATCCTTTTCTTGCACTTGCATCTTGACTTCTTTCCCAAGAACTTAGGAGCTGTCAGTGATGAGTAAGGGGAAAGATTTCCCCAGGATATCTGAACCATGGAGGAGATACCAAGGCAGGTGGGACCCAGCAATGACGGGTGACTACTGCTGGTTCTTGCAGAAGGAAGATATCTCAGTACATAAAAGGCAAAAATGAATTTCTTGCAAGTATAAAAGATCCTTGCCAATGTCTTATTATTTGCATTTCAATATTATTTCATTTGTTACTTTATATTCAGTAATCTATAACTATGATGTTTCTATTTTTTTTTTCACTGTAATCATGTAATTAGTTAGTAAGTTTTAAGTTGCAATTTTAAGTGCACATCAATCTGTAATTGAAAAAAAAAAACAGAAAAAAAAAACTATATGTGCTTCAGAGTTTTCACATTCATATTTGAATTCAGCACCCCAAAATTAGTTAAAAATATCCTATTTGACCGATGTTATAAAAAAAAGTTTCAATTTGTTGTCTAATGTTATTTTCATGATGCAAAACATATCTCATCATGACAACTGCAAATTATAACTGAAAATAATAAAGTACAAGTTATTGTGTGCATTATCATGACTTTTTGTTTAACTGAAATGAAGACTAACATAGGAATACTTCAGTTTTTTTTTTTACAAAACAGTTAAGTCCTTATATGATCAATATATGAGAATTTACCAAAATATGCTTTTTTCCAATAGGGAAGATATTTTGCATAAACTGCCCTTATCATAACACAGATCTTTACAGCTGTGTAGATTGATGGACTATTTCATGGAACAGTGTAGAATAGCATTTGATGTTATGTGCTGGATTATCGAGCTTTCCCTCCTTATCAGTTTTCATCCCAGTATCTTTCTGTTAATGTAGCAATCTCATGCTATTAAATTTCATTGTGCAAATTTATGTAATGCATTGAAATCATGAATGGCAAGTATTCAACAAGTTATTCTACAGGTTAGAAGAAACCGATGCAGGTAAAAATCAATGTTTAGAATTTCCCATATTTTGTCAATCCATTTATTAGCTTTTATTTCAGTAATTATCTTTGTATCAAAGGTTTTATTCTACATTCTCTCCTATATTTACCATCCTCCGACTTTACCGTCCTCCGAACAGCAATATTGAAGATTTTATTAATTCATTGTACTCAGTCCTCAAAAGCTTCCCTTGCAACATTACTTCCATTCTTATGGGAGATTTTAATATCGATGTTCTAAAACATAATTCTGCATATTCCAAGCTTGAAATCTGCCTAAAAACATTCAGGCATATTCGTTTAAACAAATTGCCCACTCACATTACTGATCACAGTGAATCTCTCATTGATATGATTTTCTCCAATAGACTTTCACTTCACAAACATACACTTACTCTCTTTGAAGACATTAGTGATCATTTTATTATTAGCACATCTGTATTGTATTATTCACCTTGTGCACCTAAAGTTTTAATTTCAAAAAGATCCTTTAAAAATTTCAAAAAGATGAGTTTTTTGAGTTTGCAAAATATCTCTCTTTCCACAAGAGTATTTCCGAATGCACAACTCCTACCTCAAAAGCACAACATCTCTCCTGTTTAATCAATTTTGCACTTGATACCTATGTTCCTTATAAAACTTTCAGAGTTCACCCTTCTCAAAAGCCTTGGATTACAAAAGAGCTTCTGAAAATGATCACATTAAAAACAAACACTTTAAGAATGCTATTAACCCTAATCACCCATACACATGGGAGAACTATAAAACTTTCCATAATCTGGTCAACAGTAGTATTAAAAATGCCAAGTGTCTATATTTTCTTATTGGACTTTCCGTTATTAATCCAAATGGTAATGAAGTATTTTGAATTTTCGATTCTATTACTAGTAACTTAAGAAGCCAAACCAAAATTAATAAGATCGCTTACAACGACAACTCCTTCTATGATCCTAAAGATACTGCTAATGTTTTAAATAATGTATTCTGTAAATCCTGCACTTCTACAGAAAATTATGCAAATACAAATGAGTCATTATCCTATTCCAGTAAATTATTTAATAATCTGGAAACCTTTAAACTCCAAAATGTCACTGAAATCGAAGTTCTTAACCTCATAAATTCACTAAAAAACACTCACAGTGCTGGATCAGATGGAATCCGTCATTATTCTAAAAATTCTTTCCCCATTAATTTCTGCACCCCTTTGTGATCTAATTAATTGTTCATTTAACACTAATGAATTCCCAGTTCCATGGAAAGAAGCCATCATCTCACTTATACCTAAAATTTCAAATCCTTCTAACCCTCTTGGCTATTGACCTATTTCAGTTACATGTGCTTTAAGCAAAATTTTAGAAAAAGCCGTCAAGTGACAATTATCGACTTTTGTTTAAAAATTTAATTTACTTTCGTGCAAACAATTCGGGTTTAGGAAAAATCGGTCAACTGAAACTCTTATGACACTTCTTGTTAATCAATGGAGATTGGCTTTAGACAGCAAAGTGAAAACAGTTGTGGGACTGGTTTCCCTTGCCATCTCAAAGGCATTTGATTCAGTTGAGCACAAACTTATCTTGCAAAAACTCTGCTATAATCTTAATCTATCGCCCTCAGCTCTTTCCTGGTTTAAAAATTACCTCAACGACCACGTTATCCGAATTAAATTAAGCACTAATGAGATTTCTACACCTCTTAAAATCAATCGGGGAGTACCTCAAGGGACCATTCTTAGTCCACTTCTCTTCAACCTTTTTGTTAATGATCTTCTAGAATCCTCCACCAACTACAATATTTTTATATATGAAGGGACTGGGGTTCGAGCCCCGGGTAAGGCATGGATGTGTGTGTTGATTTTCTGCTGAGGTCCTGCCATCCTCACAGATCTTCTACTATGACATATAAACTGACAGGCTCCTGTCAGACCTCTGTGGCAAGCAGCTGCTTGAGGAGGTATTTATTTATTTATTTATTTATTTATTTATTTATTTATTTATTTATTTATTTATTTATTTATTTATTTATTTATTTATTTATGCAGATGATTGTCTTCTTTCTTTTACATCAAGTTCTTTCACTTCTCTAAAACAAGAAATAGAAAACAATATTCATGATGTGCTTCATTGGTATACTAAAAATGGACTCAATGTCAATATATAAAAAAAAATATTGTTTTCCTTTCAACTTCAAATTCTCCCCCGCCTGACACAAACATTAAAATTAATAACACCCATATTACAGTTTCCACTTTCATGAAGCACTTAGGTATGACGATAGATAATAATCTTGACTTTGGAACCCACATTAATAAAACTGTCGCTTCGTCTTTATATATTGAGGTACATTCGAAACTATATATCCTCCTATGCCCAATTGTTCTACAAAATTTACATCCGACCGAAACTCGAATATTGTGCCTCCACTCTTTTTGGTATTAATAAAAAGAACTCTTATAAATTAGAAAAAGTTCAAAATGAAGCTATCAAAATCATCAGCAAAATCTATTTTAACAAATCAGAATCTCTAACACTTACTGATATTCGTTCCAACTATCATATTCCCACTCTTGAATCTAGAAGGGAGCTGCAGTTTATTACCCTTATTCATGACACTATTTATAACAAGTCTCATCCCCTTCATTTGATTCTTACACCCTATATTCGATTACGACATCACCACATCCTTCGCTCTGATAATAAAATATTTTCTACTCCCAAAATTTACAAAGCTAAGTATGGTGAAATTTCTTTTGCCTTTCAAGCAACCTCAACTTGGAACTCTCTACCAAGCGATATCACTTCTTTAAATTTTAAAACAAAATTCAAAAACTACATTACTGCACTCCTTTTAGAATATTGAAATGTTTGACCAACATTATTATCTCCTCACTCCTATTCCCACTCCCCATCTTTGCCCTTTGTCTGGATTATCTGCAATCCTTTTTTCCTTCCCTGTTCATTCATTCAATATTACTCTCTATTGTCTTAAACCTTCTTTTTCTTCCCCCTAAGTTTACTGTGTTTTTTATTATTATCATATTTCATATTATATGTTTGTCTTTGTCTGTGAAACTTATCATTTTGTTTATATGTATCAAATAATTATGCAATTCCTGTAAATATGTTTGTCGTTTTGTACTATCATCAATATTTCTTTTTAATTTCTGAAATGCACTGGGACATCAAGCCACTTGAATGTTTAAATTAATATCCAAAATTACCTTACCTTGGCTTTACTGTAACCCCCTGCATGAAATAAATTATTATTATTATTATATCTTTCTACTTTTTGTATCTCTTTTATACTTTAAATTTTAATTAAATGACTGTTACTTGTGGCATATTTGTAGAAATACAATTAGACAATACAAGTAAGAAAATATATTTCAAATAAGGAAAAATGAAAAATATATCACTGTATAATTATGATATGAAACATAATCCACCATTTCCATTATTTCTTATGGAAAAATTATACTTTCATAATGGGAAGTCACTTTATATGAAAGTTTCCAAGAATTACATCAATCATGCTACATTATTATTATTATTGAACAGCCCAGGGTTAGGCATGGATGTTTGTGTAGTTCTACTGAGGTCTTGCCTTCTTCACAGACCTTCTACTATGGCATATAAACTGACAGGCCTGCTGTCAGATCTCTGTGGCAAACAGCTGCTTGAGGAAGTATTTTATAAGAATATTCCTATACACAAATGCACATAGCAGAGCTCTGTTAAAATGGAATCTGATGGAGTGGAATTTTAAACAGATAAGAAGGATCTCATTGCTTAATAAGACTGGAATATTTCTGACTACACAAGATATATTATTATTATTATTATTGTTGTTGTTAACATTTACTCAAACACATTGGAATAGATATATAGGAATTCTGTAATATATTCCACAATAAAAATATTGTAGAGGTTGCTCTTTGTTAATATCAAAAATCAATAATACCAAATTCATTACTATGCTATTTAGTACAACCCAATTTCATTTGTAACGAAAATGGTGTATCAAGCATATGAAATTTAGTTATTTTACTTATTTTAGTTATCTGCTTTGTCATGTCCAGTTGCTATTCTGAGCATACCAAAATGCCCACTTTGATTTCTGTGCAGTTCCCACATAGTTATCTGTTGCATATCCTAATTAGTTCTTCTTCTTTTAGCAACTTGTTGTATTCTAGATATTGAAGTGACATAACTAGAAGTAGATAATTAACAAACCTTTCCTAGAATATGGCACATCACTTCATAGAGACAATATTAATGCTTTAATAATATATTCCTAGTACTAAAATTTTGTGGTACCAATAAGAGACAGTAAGAAAACTTACTTGATGGGATTAAATGCTGGAGGTGGTGGTAGTGGTGGAGGTGGAGGGGGTGGAGGTAGACCAGCTTGTAGCCTTTGAGTCTGGCATTCTAATTCTCGCACTACAATAAATCAACATGAGCTAAAGACTACCATATGATGAATGAAAACTAAAAATTTGTAATCAATACACATTGTATTAAAACAAATTATAATTGTACTCAGTATTTATAAATTAATTTTAAAAGCTTTATTTTGACTTTGTTTTGATGAATATTGGTTAAAAGGTAAAACCAGGTGGGACTGGCAAGGGTTGCTGGGAGATGTAGTGTCCTGAGCCCTCAGCATTCTGGCCCCCTAAAATTCTTACTTAAATACAATTATATAATAATGTGTAAAATATGTCCCTGATGAATAATGTCTCCAGAATTTTTTTTAATATTAAATTGACTGTAAAGTTTGAGCATATTTTTACTAACAGAATAATAGTGGCAAAACTATGATAAAAAATTTGCAGTAGTAATGCAGGTGACTGAAAAATTGAGGCTAGAATCATGATAATGATAGTGGTATCTATGCAGACACAATCTTTTTTTTTATGGTTTTGCTTATGGTTTTTTTTTTTTTTGCTTTATGATTGCCAATGGCTTAATTAATATATAAGTTGTTAAGTCCCATCTCTGTTTCAACAGATTTTGGCATCCTGTAATTCCCCAGATATTTCACCAACAGGTTTAAAATTTGGAACACAGGTTATCTCTATGTAATCCTGTGATGGTTAAAAAACTGAGCCCCATCTGTAATGGCATGAGGTTTAGAAACTAGAATGGCTTTGTGAATGTGGGAGATCTGGCAATGGTGTGGCCAATGGAAAATATCACAAATATAAAGAAAATAGAAACTATTCAATCATCCATTGCTAAAATACAACTTAATTTAAACTTAACTATAATCCCATACAACTTAAGAAATTCATTTTATCACAGCGAAGAAAGACTAAATTATCTAGGCGTACTCTCTTTTCACAACCTTTACAAATACAGCATCACTTTAAAATATTTTTTTGATAATCAATTTAAATCTAAAATCTCTCATGGGAAAAACACAAGGTTACAATCCAAAAATTATTTCCAACTTCCAAAAATATTAAACAATTATGGGAAATGTACAAGGGCATATACAATACCTTTCATGTTCAATCAATTGCCAAGGGAAATTATTTTATTAAACAATTTTAAAGAAATCAAAAATAAGACAAAAAATTTTCTTCTAGGCACTAAATTTTAAATAAAAATTTCAACCACCATAATGGAGCTTCCACTGGAATTCATATAATTTGATGACATTGTTATAAACTATATCTTATGTATTTTCATGTAACGTTATTATTCTTCTCTCCTGCAGATAAGCAGATGCTTTGCGGGTCATTTGTTTAAACTTTTGTATAACTAACATGAATATGAATAAAGATTATTATTATTATTATTTAAAAAAAATGGTGTGCTTTGCCGTGACTTTCTCAGCTCGTGAATCAAGAAAAGAGTGAAGAAAACTGTAGGAGGAGAATTTCCCTTTCCATACAATTGAAAGAATTTTTGTAAACATGAATATGGACAGATGAGAATTATATATAAAAATGAACATCATGGAACTTTGTTGAAGGTGAAAACTAATTTGTCCCATCTCTTGTAAAAACTTTAGTGCAAAACTTGCTAAAAATGAAATATTTTACATAAAAATCTATTTTTATGAAAAATGCACACAATAACAATGCTTTTGTTAATTAACCTATGTTATTAAAGTTTTATTTTAAGCTTCCAGATATTAAGGTTATTATTATTATGTGCAGTTATGTATAAAATAGGTTTTAAATTAAAAAGATTGTTACTTTTTGGAAATATTTTCAAAGGTCACTGGATTTAAAAAAAAAAAATTGCTTATCCTAATAAAATGTCAGTCTTTCAGATAGAATTTTGAAAAGTCCCTGGATCTTCTTTAAATCTGGTCACCCTACATAATTGTCATGTTGGATGTTATGTGTAACACACATATGACATCTATTTTCCATGGAAGACCACTACATAAGAACTGCTGTAATCACTGTTAATGATGTCAATAACTTCTGGGGATGAAATTACTGACAAAGTTGACAAAAGTACCACAGAAATGGTAAAAAAACTTCAAAGCTGTAAGCTTTAATTTTTTTAGCTGTATTATCAACAGAATAAGCATGGAAATTTTGCAAAAAAAGTTGAATCAAGTTTTTATCGTAGCTAGCCACTTGTAAGTTCATGTTCTCCACCTACCAAATCGTTTTTTTCCCCAGTTAACACTTCAATTCTTTTAAGGCAACAGGAAATTACCTGCATTAGTTAGTACAATTGAATACAGAATATTTATCAAAAATATTAGGAAACTTCCATGCTCTATGAATGGGCACATTGAAATATCTCTAATTTTGAAAATAACTTTTCTATGAAAACATGTCATCAAAAATAAACTGAAGAACCTCATAAATCTTGATTTTCACAATATTCATCTAGAGTTTTAGTTTTGAAGCTAAATAATGAAAGAAACTCAACTTATTTAGTACACTGCTCACAAAAATTAGGGGATATTTCAAAATGAATATGAAGCAATAAAAAAAAGAAGCATTTGAATTTTTTTTATTAAATAAGAACATTAGAAAAGCAAATGACAAGTCAAAGAAAGTTGTTCGATTATGCAAATGAGATGCAAAACCAACTTTTATTTCATTGGTGAAAATGCACTATACAAAAGGCTGAAAGTACTGGAGTATCTGCACGTTCCCTGATCTTGAAAGTGCACATCCTGCAATTTCCCAGCCCTTGCAATGCCCCTGTAACATGATTTACCCAAATGCAAAGCCTAGAGAGCCATAGGACGTCTTGAAGCTGGTCAAACACAGACGACAGTGGCAACAGCACTTGGAACATCCCAAAGCATGATTAGCAGATTGTGGAATCGCTTTTAAGAGACTGGAAGTACAAAGAAGATGAGAGCAGGATCGCCCATCTGCCACAACAGCAAGAGATGACCGCTACTTGACCTTATTGACAAGAAGGAACAGGCGCAGCAATGCAACAGAGCTGTGGGGACAGTTTCTTGCTGCCACTAGACGATGGATATGCACCCAGACCATACGAAATCGGCTCCATCATGTTGGACTGCATGCCTAGCGACCAATGGTATGCATCCATTATCTGCTGAACACCGTAGAAGGTGGGCTGACGAGCATCGTCATTGGACCCGTGATGAGTGGTCAACTGTCCTCTTCTCTGACGAGTCACGGTTCAGTCTGCAGCCTGACAGTCATTGTCTCCTGATCTGGCGTGAATGAGAAACAGGGGAGAATCCATGTTTATGCGAGAAAGGGACTCCTTCGGTGGTGGTGGAATCATGGTGTGGGCTGGCATCAGCATTGGTGGTCGTACTGACCTCCACGTCATCGGAAACGGATCGCTGACTGCTGTCAGATATCGAGATGAGGTCCTGCACCCTGTAGTGGTACCCTATGCTGGAGCAGTTGGAAACAACTTTCTTTTCATGGACGATAATGCAATGTCCATGAAATGCAATGTCCACCGTGCGCATCTCGTCAACAACATGCTTCAGGAGGCAGGAATCGAACGCATGGACTGGCCGAATGCAGGACGTTCTCCAGACCTGAATCCCATTGAACATGCTTGGGATGCACTGGAAAGACGTCTGGCAAACCGTCCAATGCCTCCCACAACACTTCTTGAGCTAGAAGTTGCCCTGAAGCAAGAGTGGCAGAAGATCCCACAAGAACTACTGGACATTCTGATCCTGTCCATGCCCCATCGCTATCAGTGAGTTTGGCAGTCTTGGGTGACCATACACCCTACTGAACAGTCAATGTGTGGCACTCTCATCCAGTTTGACATGATTCTGTTCACCCCCACCAATATGTCACTTGCTACTCAATCACGACAATTGAGTTTGCATCTCAATTGCATAATCAAACAATTTTCTTTGACTTGTTTGCTTTTCTGATGTTCTTGTTTAATAAAAAAAAATTCAAATGCTTTTTTTTATCGCTTCATATTCATTTTGAAATATCCCCTAATTTTTGTGAGTAATGTATTTACTAATAAATTACCACTTTGAAGTCAATTCAACTTTTAGAGGAAAAATTGCCTAGAGCCAGGTGGGATACGAACCCATGACCTCCTGATAACATGTCAGGTGCTCTGGACCACTGAGCTACCGGCCGCCGATCAAGATCTCCTCTAATTAATGCTATGAACATTCCATTATGTCACATATAAGCGCTATTCAGGCAATTTAGCTACAAGCGGCTTTTAATTTATTATATTATTTGTGTTTTAATGAACTTTTCATATAATTTCTTATGATTAACAATGTTGTTGTTGAATGTTTCAGCTCCATAACTTTTAAATATTACACAAATATTTTGCAAACAGATTTTTAACAAATTTGGCTAAGATCTTCACTCTTTCTCTAAATAGTAAATCCACAAAGTTTCTTGTTGATTTTAAAGTCAGAAAATAGTTTTGAAAACGAGTTTTGGACGATATGTTAGTTTAGGATAGACATGGGATTCAAACCCACATCACTCGAGTCATGTCAGAATGTTCTAAGATCACTAAACTAATTCGAGTTCCAGCTTTTTTCCACTAATGTGACTTATCAATCTCCTGTTATTGTTGCTGCTGGCACCAACTATGATCAGGAAAGGCAATTTTACTTTTAGTACTGCACTTTGTAAGATTCAAATAAACAATTAAGTCACTCATGCTAAAGCATTATTAACGAATTAATCAATAAATAGTAAATCCACAGAGTTACCTGCTGACTTTGAAGTCAGTAAACCAATAAATAGTTACATTTATATATATATATTATTTATACATTAATACTTATTGACTTTCTCTCTAGTAACATTTTTCTATAAAAAACTTATTTTCAAACTTAGGGAGCTTTGAATGTAGTTTTTCCTTTACAAAAATATTGCAATACTTTCAGCAATATAGTGTATTTAACACTTGAAACTACGTTTTAAAGTAAAATATTAATTACCTCTCTGTTGGAGTGTTTCCACTTGTCTTTCTGAAGCATAAGCTCGCTGTTCTGTTTGCTGCAAGCACTGCTCCATACACTGAAGTTTATCTTTTAGGTTTATAACTAGTACCTCACTTTTTGCTTCTTTAAGTGATTCCTTCAATCCATCAACCTAAGGGAAAAAAATATGCAACAATTTAAAAACTTCTTATAATATTCATATTTACTAAAGAGAGTGAAACAAAGGTATTCTTAAATTTGTTGCTTAAACAAAAACATATCAATGTACGTTAACATTAAAAGATATAAAAAATGATTTTCTTAACCTTAGCTTCATCTGAGCTAAAAATAATTGTTTCCCTAACCTCAAGCTGGTGTTTACAAATTTCATCCTCTAGTTCTGTAGTCAATTCTTCTACTTTCTTTAATGCCTCAGCTAACTGATCATCAGGTGTAGAGTGTTCTAAGAGGATAGCTTGTTGCTGAGACAAGACACTGTTCTCTTTCTGGACCTGCAAAGTGAAATGCATGATAATGATGCACTTATCAATAAATGAATTTTATGCATGTGCCTATTTTGTATAATGATTCGATGGCTATATATTCTGATAAGCACAGGCCTCTAATAGTAATAAGTTAGCATATTGATATATTATAATAATAAATTCATTTTTAGCTACATATATATCATTGAATGTGAATAACTATTTGACTGATCTATTATGTTAATTTCTACTATAATGGAAGTATGTTAGAACTATAAACAATTTGCACCTTGGAGTAATCATGACAGGATTGAAAAAAATATTATGTAAATTCTTTAACAAGTTAAAAGAAAATTTAAAATGCACTAGATGTCAGTGGTAATTATAATGAGTTACCCAATCTATTAACAATCATGAAATTGTGCTAGAGATACAAAAACTATATCATGGATTAAGCTAATAAAGTTGATTTACCATCTTGGCTTAATAAATGTTGTATACAGATAACAATACAATAATAAATAAATATAAGCTAGCTAGCTTGCTCTCATTCATAAAAGTTGAAGAGTTTACTTAGAATCTTCACATTTCCCTCAAAAGAATTTTTTTAATGTTAATCCAACTCATATTAAAAACAAATTTAGAATACTCATCCATTAATAGGGGTACATGTCAGAAAGGGGAGCCAAGTAACATTTATCACCATCCATACTTTTACTGAAGGCATCTAATTTGTTGTCTGACCACAATTATAGATAATCTGGTTACATTTGAGTGACTACATGATGATAATCAGTAGCTGTGAGCAGTTTTCATTCAAATAATAAAAATAATTCTTACCCATGGGAATGTGTATCTAAAATTTATACCCCAAGTACAATTTATGTAGTAGAGCCAGTAAATAGCATTTTTAGTAGAAATTGTTACATCCTTACAAATAGAATAAAAACTAAACTGAAAACAGACTATCTAATAATATTGAACAATTTAAAAAAGAAGCTGCACAGGGGGTTTCACTTTAAATGAATTTATATTTGAAAAGGATGCTAGGATATATAGCTAATAATATACTATCATAATTAAAATTTATTGATAGAATTTGGTGTAAAATTATCTGACTTAGGAATATATCTTAATCTTTGGAGATTTCAGTTGGGAATCATGTACAAATATAATTCAAGAAAAACTTGGGCTGCACTAGTTTTAAGTTGGACCATCAAATTTCAATAAGTAATCCAAATGGAGATTCTGATTTCTGCCTGATTAATAAGAAAAATGTAATAAAAAAATGCTTTCAAAAACAGATTGTTTATTATATATTCCTCAGTGTGTCATTACTCTGATCATCCATTATGCTATTTATCAAATTATTCAGTTACATAATTTAGCTTCATAAAATGCAGATATTGTTTCTTTTAATACTACACACAGTGTAATAAAGCTATTTATAACTCCTTCCTCCTTCCTATTTATAACTCTATTCCTCCTTCCTCCTTCCTCCTTCTATAATTAAACCTGATCCAGGAAAAAATGTTTCATCAAAAAATGAAATTTGAGTTTTCTTTGATGACATTTCTTATTTGATGATAAATTCTAAACATGTTGGTCATGATATATTCCACTTAAACTGTCACCTATTTTATACTGATAAATAATTCCACAATTTCAATAACAAAATAACTAAATATCATATATATATAATTCCTTTTAAGTTATAAAGAAAGTCAAGTATGCTCAATGAATCAAACCTTTGAAATAATTCAATTTTGAAATCTGTGACAATAACTCATTGTTACATTATAGAGATTAAGCTTACTGTTTAATAGGCATTAATCAGTATTATTGTAATTATTTAATGTTCAGGTTTACTACTTACAACTGCAATTTCAGCACTGATGCGCTTCACTTTATCAGACTCTTTTTGATAGCGATGTTGTAGATTTTCAAATTCTTGAACAACATACAGCTCTGAAACTGTAACAAACAAAAGATGTAATAATTTTGCTCTTTTTTTGCAATTGAAGAAGGCAATAACAATAGCATTATTATAAGGGTCTTAGGAACTGATACAAAGTGATACAAACACCAGCATATGATAAAAATTGTGTTTAAATTATTACTTCACTGCAGTGGTGTCAACCTGTAATTGCTTAATTGCAAGTTTTGTATCTTTCCCCCCCCGCTAATTGCTTACATTTACCAGATTCTTTGTATCTGTTGTGATATAGATTCATATCTATGTAATTACATATATATTATTATATTTTTATTTCACAGCAATCATGCTTACTTTAATCTTCATGTAATGTAAGATAACAAAGGAGAAACAAAAGAAATTTTCTGTATGGGAATAACATGTAAATGTCACAATTTTACAATGATCATGACATTCATGTAAATTTTCATATTTCAACTAATCTAAGTTATGTTCTTCCTATACAAGTCTAAGGAAAAATAAATAAAAGCTGTTTCTTTTTTGGATATATATATATACAATTGCAAGCCACAAATTTACTATTTTAACAGAATTATATGAATCTTGTATGACCATCTGTAGAACATTTATTTTAGGACTGATGTATTTCATTAAAACTTTGATTTAAATGATGCAAAATAAATCGCTGACTTTCACCCAGTTGACATTAAAGCATATACAAAATTTTGTATTAAATTTCACATATTCTGACTACTATCAAAATAAGTTGTTGGGTTGTTTTACCTCTAATTGGCACTTTTTTTTGCACACAATGGGCTAAATGGCCAGGTCACGAGGGCTCAGAGATTTGGGGGAAGAGACCCACTGAACAACTGTTAGGAGACACCTGTCAAGGCCATTCAGTGTGTTATTTAACATGCAAAGGGGATGACTCTCCTGCACACGAGGCCATGTCTTAAAGTCCCCTCTGATAGATGGCAGCTTCTCAAGCCCATCGGTGTCCTCTACTGAAGACGGCAGGACAAGGAGTTTTGCAGAGATAAATCTCAAAACTGGCCCAGCTGGATGAAAATAAGTTTTTATTCATCTGGAGAAAAGGAAACAAAATGCAAACTGTGTGCATGTTTTAGAGTACACATTGCAAAAAGCTATAGATAAGATGAAAAGAAACAACAGGGCTCAAAGTCAGATTCACTGTTTATTTTTGGTAAAAAGTTTAGTTTTAACACTTATATTAATGGTGATTCTATAAGCTTTATTTTGTACATGACATAGTTGAGTGATTAGTATGCTTGGCTACTGATCAAAGGGACTTGGGTTTGAGCCCCAGGTCAGGCATGGATGTTTGTGTTGTTGTTCTGCTTAGGTCCCAGCATCGGTTGGTTGTTTGGTTTACTTCTGAGCGGCACTTTTTTGCACACCATGGGCTAAATGGCTAGGTCACATGGACCCCGAAGGCTTGGAGAAGGTTGGGGGAGGGGACCCACTGGAACAGCTGTTGGGCAGATGGTAGCCTCCCGTCAAGGCCATCCAGCGTGTTCTTTAACGTGCACAGGGTATGGCTTTCCCGCACACGGAACCACGGCTTAAAGTCCCATCCGACGGATGGCAGCCTTTCCAAGCCCATCGGTGTCCCCTATTGACCGTGGGCAGGGTGGGGAATTTTGCGGAGATAAATCTCAATGCTGACCCAGCTGGGACTCGAACCTGGGAACTACAGATTACGAGCCTGGTGCGCTACCAACTGAGCCACCCCTGCCCCAGGTCCCAGCATCCTCACAGATCTTCTACTATGACATATAAACTGAAAGGCTCCGGTCAGACCTCAGTAGCAAGCAGCTGCTTGAGGGGGAATTTATTTTTTTAAAGTATCATTACACCCTATTTTCATCAGGCCTGGAATATTTACAAATTAAGCGATTAACCTTTAAAGTGACAAGTTTCTAACAATGAGATCTGTATGAGAGACTAAGCTAATTTTAAGTGTCTTCAGCAGGTTTATTTCAGAACAAGAAACAAAATTTATAAAATGGTACTTTGGTACAGTAAATTGCTTTTTGGAAATAGCCCTAATTTTGAAAACCAAGTTTTTGACTTCTGACATGCTAGGGAATGTGCTTAAAACATTAAAAAAAAATCCCTTCAGTTTAAGGAATATTCTACAAACTAGCTGTAACTACACCAAACACCCATTTAAAGTTCTAAAATTATTATACCTCTTTTCAGTTGATTAACTGATTGTTCCATCCATTTTAACTTTTCCTTCGCTGCATTGTGGGCCATCATCTCTTCTTCAAACTAGAACAACAGGTTTTAATATAATCAATTTCTTTATCCCATTTCACATGCTAGTAATTATTGACTGACTGGAGTTTTATGTGCACAAACAATTAAACTCACAGTGTATCAAACCACATCATTAAATTAAAAACAATAAAAACACTACAATATATAAATAATAGTAACTCAAAATGTAGAAATGCCCAGACATTAAATAAACTGCAGTCAAATAAATGTATAAAGAGTTATAAGCATAAAGTAATAAAAAAAATATCAATTAAATATTTAATAAAGAAAAATTTTAGAAGGTTGTAAAGAATTCTGGCATTATTAAAAAGTCAAAAGATAGAATTCAAAAATTCAATTCAACAACAAAATCAAGTACATATCAAAATCTTATGAAATAAAAAGACAAGAACAATTATTAATCACCTAAGAATGTCTGAATGCAAAGATCTAAGATCAAAATTACCGAGGCAACTGTTCAAGAGATATTACTTACTCTGGAATACACAAACATAAACAAATGTTGAGAGATTGAAGGGAAATAGAGATATTATTTTATGCTCAGTTAATAAACAAAAATTTTACTTTGCATATTACACAGCATTCAGAGCACAACAGGATCCAAGGTTTATTTTGAATTCCCTCTAAGGGGGAAATGTTTCTTTTAAACTGAATATTTTATATAATTTGATATTCTTTACTATTGGCATTATTCGAATAATAAATAATGAATCACTCCTACTGCAGTCTACTTGTCATGAATTGTTTGGGTTGTTTTACCTCTTTGCCCACAATGGGCTAATGGCCAGGTCACTAGGACCCTGAAGGCTCCGAGAAGATTGGGGGAGAGGACCCACTAGACAGGAGCCAGATGGTAGCCTCCTGTCAAGGTCATTCAGTGTGTTCTTCAATGTGCACAGAATATAGCTCTCCCACACACGAGGTGATGACTTTATATCTCATCCTACAGATGAAGGCCTTTCCAACCTATTGCTGTGCCCTACTTGTATTTACCTAATTGTTGTGCCCTATTAACCAAGGGCAGGGTGAGGCTTTGAGGAGATAAATCTCAATGCTAGCCCAGGTTGGACATGAACCTGGGAATGGCAGATTAAGAGCCTAGTACACTACTGACAGCCACCCCCTGCCCACTTGTCATGGAAGTCTGAAAGAATCTTATAAATATAATATGCCAAAGAGAAGATCTGTGAAGGTGAGATCTCAGTGAAAAGACAAACTATATATATATAAAATCTGTGCCTTAGCTAGGATTCATATTTAGGTCCATTTGCTCCCCAGCCAAGCATGCTATCTGGCCACTGGGGCATATATATGAGAATCTTAAAGAGTTTGATAAATAATTCTAGAAAAAAGTTTAATAAAATATATATATCTCAAGTAGCTTTTACTACAGAAGTTTGAATTAACCCAAATATTTTTACTGAAATACACATGAGCACTGAAATACACTGATAACTAGAAACAATTGAAAGTGAACAGAATTAACCACTGATTTTTTTTTTGCTGAAAGCTTTTAATATCTTAATACAGATTAGGAAAACATTAAGGAATGATTTTCTTTCATCCAATGATCCATCTGAAAGTTTAAACACCAGTCATTCAAACAAGTGAATAACTCTTATATAATGCAATTTCAACCTTCTGTAGAATTCAAGTAGTGTGGGGCAGCACTTTTCATGTGTCACATGCACTATTTGAAAGAATATTTTATACAGCATTGTCACTTCCTGCATAACAAGAATTAAACATAAAAGATTATATCTCTGATTACTAGTAACTTGTGCAATTTAGAACAATGATGAGTAACAAATTCTATATCCCCTATATTACCAATTTTTTTGCAATTTCAATATCTTCCTTCAAGCAGTTCTGCTGTTCTTTTTCCTTTTTCAGTTGCATTTGCAAATCAATAACTTCACTACGTAGCTCTGAAAGAAAGCAAATTTGCCATAAGTCACAAATGCTTTAATTTGGAGAAACACAGCAAATTCACGATTATGCTGTTATGATGTTAAATGCTCTTGAGCATTTAACATCATAATCATGAATATTAAATATTTTATAATTATTCAATGAAATTTTCAAGGTTGGGTTGTTGGGTTGTTTTACCTCTGAGCGGCACTTTTTTGCACACCATGGGCTAAATGGGCAGGCCACAAGGACCCCGAAGGCTCAGAGAAGGTTGGGGGAGGGGACCCACTGGAACAGCTGTTGGGAGACAGATGGTAGCCTCCCGTCAAGGCCAATCCAGCGTGTTCTTTAACGTGCATAGGGTATGGCTCTCCCACGCACGGGGCCATGGCTTAACGTCCCATCTGATGGACGGTGGCCTTTTCAAGCCTATCGGTGTCCCCTACTGACTGTGGGCAGGGTGGGAAAATTTTGCGGAGATAAATCTCAATGCTGACCCAGCTGGGACTCGAACCTGGGAACTACAGATTACGAGCCTGGCACGCTACCGACTAAGCCACCCCGCCCCAAATTTTCAAGGTAAAAAAGCCCTTTTTGACTATCAATAAATTAAACTAAGCTCTGTTACCAATAATTACTACTGTCATTAAGCTACAAATTAAATTTATTCTTAAATACAATGTAGACCTTTTTGCCTATTTCTGCACAAATCTAGCATTAAAATTTAATTCTCCTTTACAAACTTCTAAATTGAAAAAAAAATAAAAAAAAAATAAAAAATTACCAAGGTCCAAATATAATTGTTTGATTTGTGTAACAGGAAAGGATTTTTACTTTACCAACTACACAGTAAGTAGTTAACATCTCAGGAACAGCCTTCATTGATCTATCTGTGTACTACAGCCCACCAACAGTAAGAATAATTCTTGTTGCAGTTACCATCCTCTATTCAGTAGTCACTGTTATTTTGAATACCTAAATGCTACTAAACAGCTTAGCTAGTGATTAACTTTTTAATATAGCTGTGTTAAATTTGTAGTAATTAAAATATGGTTTTAATCAACTTTTACATGATACTTCATGCAAATTGTGTTGATTACAAGGGCATTCAAAATGTTCTTGGCAATGATCTGCATATCAAAAACCATTGCACTTATCTCAACAAAACTTTTACCGTCCTTCAAAATACTCCTCTTCAACATCTATGCAAAGTTTCAGATGTCTACACAATTCTGGAACACTTGGTGGTACTCCTGTTGAGGAATACTTCACATCTCTGAATGAACACATTTTGAAAGGTCTTGCACTCTTGAAAAAGGCTTCCCAGCAAGTTCTTTTTAATGTTTGGAAACAACCAAAAATTGTATGATGCATGATCGAGTGAATGTACAGGATGGGGTAGCTGCTTGATTTTTTCTTGCTTCAGATAAGTTGTAACTTGTCAGGTTTTGTGAGCACTGGCATTGTCATGAAGAAAAACTCTTCATCTCCTTAACTATTTTGTGAACTATTTTGTGCAAAATAATGTTGGTGTAGTATTGGCCATATATATCCATTTGTTCCAGGTAAGGTGTTTATGGCTACCACTCCATGGGAATTGACAAAAATTGTGAACATCCATCTTGAGCGAAAGTTTTGTTGGATTTGAGAATGCGGTTCACCTTCTTCAACCCAAACATAGTTGTCAATCTTTCTGGGAATCATACAGTAATGAAATTATGTCTCATCACCTGCAACAATGTCTTGTTAACCGTTTGGTATCACTAGGTTCAAACATTGCCAGCATGTCCTTGCCTGAGTTAGTCAACTCATGCAATTACTTGCATTACTCATGCTAGTACTTTTTTGCTGTTTCATCAGTTTGTGGGGACTGATTTGGCACAGATCTTTTGGAACTTTAAATGTTGATGAATAACTGTTTCCACACTTCCACACTGACACCTAAACCTGAATGGTGGGGTGTGGGTTTCCTTTAATCACAGTGATGGTTCTCTCATTCATGGCCTCCTTCGGTTTTCCTGCATGAGGGAAGACTTCAAAGCTCTGCTGTCCTTCTCTGAATTTGTGCATCCATCACATAATAGTGCCACATGAATAGGCATGATCCCCATATACTTGTGATAAATCGGCATAAAATTTTTCCCATCATCTCCAAGTTGCATCCTTGTGAAAATATAAATTCTTTCCCCCATTCTTTATAGGTTTTATAGCAACAACACACAGATTTTACAGATTGAACTTTACACACTGTCAGCAAAGAAAGAAATGATGATATGGCCTTTTGTTTAACATGACAAGTTTAGACAAGCTTTCAAATAAGTCATAGCTTATTAACTTCGGAGGAATGAATGAAAATCTACAGACATGTGTCAAGAACTTTTTGTATGCCCTCTGTACTTCTTCAAGGCTTATTACAAAACATCAAGCTAAAGTGGATGAAATACTTACTGGATACAGTTTGATTTAAAAGATCAATTTCTGTGCTCTCTTGTTCATCATCCTGTTCCTTTTTATCTTCTCCTTCTGCAGTAACTAACTGATCTATATTAATTGTTTCACCAGTTGTCATAACCTTTTGTATTGGCATTGCTGACTGCCTCTTTAAAGCTTGATTTTCCTTTTGATACTTGAAGAAGAAAAATTGTTATTAAGAAATAAAAATTACTTTCATTTCATAAGTATTCTAGGCAATAATGTAACCTATATACATATATAGCTTAATTTTGGATCAACATTATCTAAAAATTTATATTATTTGGAAATATCTGCTCCACAATAAAAAATCTATTGCTTTAAAAATAACCAACAGTTAAATGTGTTTATTATTGCATTTATTTTCATAAGACTGATTTATAAATATGTAAGGGGACCCAGAAATGTATATCACTCAGTGTTAACATAAGGAACATTTTCTCAGTTCCTATCCGACCAATTTTGATGAAATGTTAACACAACATTTAATTCACTATTTCACACACTTTAACACAGGAATTTCTCCAAAAAAAAAAAAAAGATTTTTAAGTGTCTTTTTTTATGAGCTCAAAATTAAATAGTTTGATTTTAAAATGATGAGTGAAAAAATTATTTTCCTCCAAATCTATGACAGTATTTTAAAATCTCTGTATTAAAATGTGTACAAAGGTACACACTAATAAAAAAAAATAAATAAATACCCCCTCAAGCAGCTGCTTGCCACAGAGGTCTGACAGGAGCCTGTCAGTTTATATGCCACAGTAGAAGATCTGAGAGGATGGCAGGACCTCAGCAGAAAACAACACGAACATCCATGCCTTACCCGGGGCTCGAACCCAGGTCCCGTAGATCAGTAGCCAAGTGCGCTAACAGTGGTTAAAAATTGAAAGCTATTGTTCAATGGTTACTTGAGAAAATGTTCTTTATATTAATATTGAGTGATATAGTTTACAGGTCTACTTAAGCTAATTAAAGATATTTATACATGTCAAATAATATGAAATTTGTCTTATCACTGGGAAAAGGAATATAAAATATGATAGAAACCTACAAGAGAAATTCCTAAGATATTATATTTGAAAAGTGATGTGGTCAACTGTGCAAACAAATACTAGATGTGGAATTTCTGCTCCCAAAAGTAGAGACTATCTGTATGGAAAATATGGTCTAATAAATCTCTTTCAAATAATATACATTTTTCACTTTTTCAGAGTACAACAAAAAAATTTCAAGAGTATGACAAAAATCAAAATCTATGCTTCAACATCACTTTGTGCATTAAAAGCTGCATATAAACCACTGGAAAAAAATTATTTATTTTTAAACTTCCTATGTTATACATGCAGTGGTAAACTAAGGCTGTATAAGCACCCTAATCTTCTGAATTCATCATCTTTTTGATACTAAATAATCTTTGCAACAGCTTTTAATAAACTATCAGTGAATTTGATTTCATGTTTCTTTTTAATGGGGATTTGTCAGAGAAGCAGGGAAAAAAGAGGATAATTCTTTTAGTAAAATAAAATAGCTATCAGTTAAATATTTAAAAAAAGTGTATTTAATTTAAAAATAAATATCACAAAATTTACACTATGAAACCAATAATATTTTGTGATTGATTTTGATATTTCTTTATATATTTTTATAATTTTCATTTAATTTCATCATTAGATTTTAATTTGTTTCATCAAACACATCCAGTAATTTCAACAAACCTTTAAATTTTACACTCAGTTACTTTGATTAGTTTTTCCATAACCAAAGAAGTAAGATATTTCACTATTAATACAGTAATAATTATTGAGACATTAGAGCAGTAACAAATGTTTTAATTATTAACAGTTCTAATAATACACATCAAAATGAATATAAATTTGAATGATTGAAGCAATCTTTTCCTAATATTAGCTAAATGCTGATTTAATCATG
Organism: Ryuthela nishihirai; assembly: GCA_038380435.1. Taxonomy (NCBI): domain Eukaryota; kingdom Metazoa; phylum Arthropoda; class Arachnida; order Araneae; family Heptathelidae; genus Ryuthela; species Ryuthela nishihirai. The sequence goes on along the minus strand of JAWZYU010000031.1, from coordinate 18,214,088 downwards.
TTATACCAGAGTACTCTAAAAAAAGAAAGCCTGTGTTTTAATTTGTTGAACATTATTTTAGAGCAATAACAACTGCAACATAATTTCTAATTATATATATATAATTACATTTTACATACTGATAACTGAAAACTTCAGTATATTCTAATACATATTATTTAGAGTGACCTTAATGCAACTCAGGGATAAACAAAACACGTCCTTTTTACCTGTTTTATTTATTTCATTTGAAGGTCAGCACTCAGTCATCATATTCAATATCTTGTCTACTTTTGTACTTTGTGAACAGCAGTAGTATGTACAATGGCCGAAAGCATAGAAAAGAGTGGTAAAGTGCAGCAAACAGAAGCAGCTTTTGTTGAAGATGCATAGCAGAGATGAAAATAGCATATTCTAAGCTAAAAGCATAAAATTATAACTAATCAATAGCAGATATATGGACATTTTTCAAATAGATACTTTGCCTATAAGAGAGGATTGAAAATATTTAAAGAAATTTATATACATAGATCAACAGTGGCATGCTAATTTCAATACAACTACACTGGGCTCATTATTTCTACTACAGATGTAACAGAAGCTGCACAGGAACTAAAGATCTGTGCATTTTATACTTTAGCCTATTAACTGGTGAACTGCAAGACTACATGGTTCCTTCTATGATCAAGAACACTTACATAGTTATAATCCATTAAATGATTAAACAACTTATTGTAAAATCAGTGCCAAAAATTTTAGTCTAAATCACAATTTTAAAGAAAGAACAATATTTCCATAATGTTAATTCTCATTATAGGTTATTACTAGCAATAATGCAAGATCAGCATTCATTTCCCTGTTACACTCAGATTTTATTAACTTATTAACATCAAATTCCCTAATTACAAATTGATGTAACATAGTTTTACATTCAGTTTTTTCAAACTTTTCCTCATTATGTTGTCCTTCTTAACTGAATAAGCAGATGAAAAAAACACAAAATCTCATTTTTGGGGTTTGTGGCATTAGTTAGGATTTTGGTGCTTTAATGTTTAAAAAATGAATTTCATTTAATAAACTGTGACAAAAACAAATTTTACAACTTCTGGTTGTCCAGAACATTTAAATGTTTCCATATGATTCAAGACCACTTTTTCTTCAATTTTGTAAATTTACATATTAGAATCCAGTTGGGTTGTTTTATCTCTGAGCAGCACTTTTTTGCACACCATGGGCCCCAAAGGATCAGAGAAGGTTGGGGGAGGAGACCCACTGGAACAGCTGTTGAGAGACAGATGGTAGTCTCCTGTCAAGGCCATCCAGTGTATTCTTTAACGTGCACAGGTTATGGCTCTCCCACACACGGTGCCATGGCTTAATGTCCCATCTGATGGGCGGTGGCTTTTCCAAGCCTATCGGTGTCCCCTACTTACCATGGGCAGGGTGGGGAATTTTGCGGAGATAAATCTCAATGCTGACCCAGATGGGACTTGAACCTGGGAACTACAGATTATAAGCCTGGCACACTTCTGACTGAGTCACCCCCACCCTACTACAATCCAGTGAAATTCGAAAGTTTAAAAATGAAAATTCAAATTAGCAAATGAAAAAGAATGGGGGTAAAGATTGGTTTCAGGTTTTGGAATCTGATGTAAACATAAATTTAGTTTTAAACCTGAACTCAGGTTTTATCATATGTTGAGGCTTAAATTTTTAATGCAACATGGAGTGACAAGAAAGAAATCCTTTATGAGAAATTTGGTGCTGAGCAGTCAAGTATTTGGGGACTCATGGGAGGGTTAAAATATGTTAAATAAAAATTCCAAATGACAAGCAATAAAAATGGAGAAAAAAGATAGTTTAAGTTTATAAATTGGATCCTACTGATATTCTGAGCTCTATGTTATCTCCATCTTTTATATAGGTGACTACACCTTTTTCCCTTTTCTAAAATAAAAAAAAGTAAAAAAAGTTATTATTTAAAAATAAAAATTACTTTATGTATGGACTTGAATTTTTAATGCAAAACAGAGTGGCATGGCAGAAACCAATGCATGAAATTCAGGACTGAGCAGCCAAGTATTTTGGAAATCACTGGTTATCCCAAAGTTGTTATAAAACACAAAAAATTTTCAAAAATAAATTAAATAGCATGTGTTGTTGGAAATTTGCCAGGCACTATGTAAACATGCATTGGTGAGGGGCATTGCAAGAAAGAAACACTTTGCAGGCTCAATATTCCAGACAGAATTTTTTTTTGATCTGAAAACAATGATTCAATCTATACAGTTTTAAAATCGCTGGTATAAAAATCATCAACCTAGCTTTAAGTTTTCAAGATCTTGCATTAGAAAGATTGACACACACGCCTATATATATAAACAAAATCTTCAGAACATAGAGCATTTATATACATATTTCCTTTTATATCCACACAAACTATTTTTCCATAATTTCAAACTTCCTATGACATAACCATTATACACTAGATGAATATTCATCGTCAATTTTATCTTTTTTACAATTAATTACTAGGGAAGTATCTAATGTTTTCCTTTAATTTTTTTAAAGAATTTATAAGTTATTTATTTATTCTTATTCATAAAGGTTATTACTTGTTAGGAATAAATATCTTTACTTACAAATTCTATAAACTATACAGTAAAAACGACATTAATAATTATAACAAAGTTAATGAGAAAAACACCAAAATCGTCTACCATATCATAATTTAGGATCTTGGTAACATGCTCATGTTGTTAGCATGAGTTATGATAATGCATTGCCATTTCAATTCACCATGGATTTGAGGAGTGGCCCAATTGGCAAGCTATCAAGAAATATTAAGTTTGAGTCTGGGGGATAATCAAAGTGTTTTTAATACCTATTATCAGATAGTGGATTTATCAGTGGGTTGGGTTACCTCTGAGCGGCACTTTTTTGCACACCATGGGCTAAATGGAAAGGTCACATGGACCCCAATGGCTCAGAGAAGGTTGGGGGAGGGGACCCACTGGAACAGCTATTGGGAGACAGATGGTAGCCTCCCGTCAAGGCCATCCAGCGTGTTCTTTAATGTGCACAGGGTATGGCTTTCCCGCACACGGGGCCATGGCTTAACGTCCCATCCGACGGACGGCGGCCTTTCCAAGCCCATCGGTGTCCCCTACTGACCGTGGACAGGGTGGGGAATTTTGCGGAGATAAATCTCAATGCTGACCCAGCTGGGACTCGAACCTGGGAACTACAGATTACGAACCTGGCGCGCTACCGACTGAGCCACCCCTGCCCCATTTATCAGTGACTTCAAATTTACAGTTTAAATAATAATACCCCCTCAAGCAGCTGCTTGCCACAGAGGTCTGAGAGGAGCCTGTCAGTTACATCAATATATATATATAAATCATGAAACTAAGTTTTAAGAAACATTGCAAAAACTACTGGTGAGGGGAAGGGAATTAGTAGAATAAGTATTCTGTAAAAAAATTATTTCTCATTTCTAAATGTTGCAAAAAATGGTTCCCACTACCAGTAACTCTGTTTACTAATGCATTTCTAATTAATATTGATAAGAAATGCATTTATGAATTTTGAATAATCCTAGTTTGAAATATAAAAATTCTCTTCCTGTCTGCTGACTAGTTTGCATCATTTAATGACTATTAGAGCATAAACTAGTTTCATAAGTCATTTATGGACAGATGATCTTATAAAGAATACTTATTACCTTGGTTGCTCTTTTCATTGCATTGGTTGCTGCTTCACTCTCCATTTCATATTTTGTCTTCAGAGTACTATATTCTTCAACAACAGCTTCTGACACTGGATAAAGTTTTTATGTATTTAATTGTCTTTTCATTTTTAAGTCAAATTATATCCTTGATAATAAGATTATGCAATAAAAACAATGTTTTATTCAATAACACAATCATATGGATGCCACAGAAAATTACTTTTTATTATTATTTGGAAATTGTCAGAAAACTTTGGATCACTGGCAAGCATGACAAAATATGTAGAGAATAGTAAAATTTTAAGTTTTACCAAGCTAATAAGAGTTTGTCCACATGTAAAAACAAGCTTTTGCAGAACATGATGCTTCCATTCTTCTTATGCTTAGCCAATATATGCCATGCTGGATAGATGTTTACAGTCTATTAAGGTATTGTGGGTTGTGTACATTATATTAAAGATCAGCCTTCACCAATTTTTTTTAACTCTACTGAAATCTGCATGTTTGATATCATTTTATGTAGAGTTTGAGGTAATATGTAGCATTATTGCAATGTGCATTTTTCATGCAGAGACTGATTTTGTTTAACTATGAGTATCAGAGTTATTGCATATATTAACACAAACTAGACTACTTGCTTTCATTATAAAAACAATATCTGTTTTTTACTGACTAATATGTTTTAGGCTTAAAATAGGTATCACATTTTAAAAGTGTTTAATTTTTTAACAGTTTAACTAATTTTAAACTTATTTTCTAAAAAAAAGATTTACTACTTTACCTTTGTCATCTGTCCATCCATCTGTAGATATTAAACATTTTTTTTTAAGAAATAATGAAAATTTATACTAATAAATATTAGGATCTGCATTTTTTTTGAATCTCTCAATAATTTTAATTTACATTAGATAGTGCTAAAGTTAGGAAATTTTAAATGAATATTGTAAGGGATCTACTAGAAATGTGAAATTTGAGTGATAGGATAGAGGCAGAGTGGTAGGTTACATTGATTTCCCCCTTTTACCTCCCATGGTGGTGGCAAAAACTTTTTGTTTTAAGAGAGAAATTAAAAATTATTTTGTTTGGACAGATACCAATAAAATATTACTTTTATTTTATGAATCAACCATTAACCCTTTAATGCCCAGAATGGCCCAAAACGGCTGAGATTTTGAAATGGACTAGTCCGAATAGTGCTATTTCTTTGTCTTTACTACCCTCTACCTTTTTCTCAGATTTCTTGGACGTTAAAGGATTAATTCAAAGTTTCACTGTTAGAAAGTGCTAAAGTTGGAAAATGGCAAACTTTGTTCTCTTTGAAAATTAGCATTACATATTCATTAAAGATAATTTGTTACTCTTCTAAAGATTTATTCTTAAAGATAATTTGTTACTGTGTAATTTATACAGCTGATTAATAAATATGAGGAAAATAACTTACCAGATTGCAAACGTTCTAAAAGGTTTTCTTTTTCACTCAGCTCTTTTTTCAGATTTTCATACTGAAATAATGAATAAATGTTTTTTATAAACAATAAATTAAATGACATTGTATTTATTAAATCTTCATAAAGAACTTAATGATGGTTTGGGATGCAATATTTCCTAACACAAGATACTTTTCCAATTCAAAAGTCTCATTACTGCTTACTTGGTAGTTTACATTTGAATGGGAACTTTTTTTTTTAAATCAGTGTGATAAAGAGAAAGATCATAAGGGTTCCAAAAAAGTATTTAGGTTTGAGGAATAGTCCATTTATACAGTTGTTAGGGGCAGCTGGTAGCTTTCATCAAAGCCCCATTGTATTTTTTCACATGCACAGGATATGGTATTGTTGAACATGGAGACTAATTATAACTACAGATACTGGACAGAAAAATGAAAACAGTTCCATGTTATCTCAATAGAAAATTACATTCAGAGCTCAATAATTTCTTCAATATCATTTTAAATGAAAAATATGGCTAAAGATAAAGATCTCAATCAAACCTATCTAAATCTTAATTTTAAACAATACTTGTTCAGTATTCAGAGAATTATGAACATATATATTTCATTTAAAATCATATTTCAGAAGTCATTGAGTTCTGAATATTATTTTCTATTAACTTGGAACTATTTACATTTTTCTATCCAGTACCTGTAGTTTCCAAGTCCATTGGGTTCTTCCTTCTTTATAACAAAATTCATTACACCTACAAGAATTCAATTTCATCATGCAAAGAAAGGGAACTGTCAATCAACTACCCAATGCTTTGTCCTGTGCTCCCCTGTGGCCAGAGGAAGTTATGCCAGAATTAGAGGATAAGCCCTTTGCTTCCACACTCACCACTATTACTAGTCAAATAGAGATAATCATGATAGTGGCCCAGTTGTGTATAAACTACTAATTCAACTAACCTCAAGATACTAGCCTGTCACATTTCCAAATGCACTGATACATTTCTCATTAGTTTTGTATATGAAAGTTTACTCCTATTACTATAAATTTAAACTACTGCTCTGTCTGCTATCATAAAAATATCCTTTACTTGTTTTAGAATAGTTAATTTTTTCAGACTGTTATAAATAAATAAATAAATAAATAAATACCCCCTCAAGCAGCTGCTTGCCACAGAGGTCTGACAGGAGCCTGTCAGTTTATATGCCATAGTAGAAGGTCTGAGAGGATGGCAGGACCTCTGCAGAAAAACGACACATATATCCATGCCTTACCTGGGGCTCGAACCCAGGTCCCTTAGATCAGTAGCCAAGCGCGCTAACCACTCGGCCATGGGACGGCAGTTATACTAGAAAAATAAGAAATCAGTAACATTTATGTTAGAAGGGTCACCAAATGATATTTATCATAATCAAAAACAGATTGTTGGTGAAATTTTGACTAAAGGCGGCAGTATATCTCTTTGACATCATTAAGGATGATCTGGTCCACTTGAGTAGGGGCATGCTCAGGGTCAATAACTATAAGCATCTTTCATTTGAAGAACTTTTGAAAAAATTGCCCTTTGTTCCAAAGATACATATTTCACATTTATACCCTAAGGGAAAATTTCTGTAGTAGTGAGAGTGAATAGCTTTTTTGTGAGAGATGTTTCCATCATAAATAGAATAAAAACTAAGAAACAGAATTCCATTTGACTACAGAATTCCATTTGAAAAGTCTGTTGAAAGCTGGAAAGATAAGAAAAAAAGGCTGAACTTATCATTAAAATGTATTCACAGAGTTACATATAAAATTTTTATTTACATAACATGGAAATGTTATAAACACTGAAATATAATAAAAAAATATTTCAAACCAAAAAATTCGTTTTTAAGCTGGAAACAAAATTTTAGTAACAGTGATTCAAGTGGATCTCCAAATTCTGGTTTCTGGCATGAACTATTAGTAAATGATTTATATTTAAATAAAATTAATGTATTCAACTCCCCTTTCCAAAAACTCCTACCTACACCATTATATTTCATAGCTTTCATAAAAAATCGGAAAAAAATCACCTACCTGTTTCTTTAGATATTGTTGCTTTTCTGTTTCTTCTTTGAAGTCTTTAAAAACTACCCAAAAGTAATATGTTCATATTAGTTATGAAAAAAGATATTAAGCTGCAAGAGATATTATTTAGGACCATTAAATACTCAAGTTACAAAGAAATCTGCAAATGAATAATGCTTATTCACAAAATTCCTACATCTTATTTTTGTTGAAAATCAAATTCATTATGTAGGAAATGGTGGATTCTAAATTACTCATATATATTAGCTATCTTTATTAACCAAAATAAAAATTTGATGCATGAATGTTGCAGTGATTTTTAAAATTACTCTAATATACATGTTTCTCACTCTACATTATAAGTTAGGGATTAACTTTGGAGTTTACTAATTATTTTTATTTAACCCACAACAGGTCTGTCATTTTGGGATTAAGACATTTTTTTTTATAAAAGTGGTAAGCTCAAAAAGGCAATGTAGAACCTGAGATATTTTCTCATTGGAAAGAAAAACAAGGGGGAAGTCTTTTGTTGGATCCATTGCAACAGTTCATTACTACGACAGACAAATCATACATAGTCCTAGACCACTTTGATGGATACCTTAGACTGTCCTGATGGGTTAACTCTTTTGTATAATTGGTATGTGCATTGCAAATTTCTTCAGTTGCTAGTTAGATCTCAAAGTAGTAGAGGTTCATTCTGAGAGGAGAAGGCATTTTGCCTCATCTTGGCAAAATGTCTTCTCTCTGAGTTGAGTCTGATCTGGCAGCAAGCAATTGATGTTCGGGGATTCAGACTGATATCTCTCACACTGCTTAAATTAATTAATCAAAAATCATGGTTGTTTTGAATTTAAATATTGTTTCCCTGCTCTGGATTTAGTAGGGTGGCCAAAGTTTTGTAAAATAAATAAATTCAGTGAAGAGTTGGCCTAGATCATGGGTCGGGAACAGGTGACTCTGAGCACTCTAAACAATGGCTCTTGATGCAACATTCAACTGTGATCAATATTTTTCTTCAATGAATTTCATTAAAAACAACACTGGAGCAGGTTGGAAAATAATGGATTGAAAGCACTGATGTAATGCAAGTGCTCTAAAATGCACTGAAAATTTGAATAAGTGGGCCAAGAAGATTAAAACTCAAATGTCACACTGATGAATGGCATAATTTTTAATAATTCTTTTCAGTAGTTTTATTGCATATACTTGAATGTATTAAAAATTATATGTTAAAGTTTCATTTTTGTTAATAATTTGTGGGTCTTTTAATTTTTTCTTCTGTTATGGCTTGTGACCTGATAAAAATTATAAATTGTGGCTCTCAAAATTTATTGGTTTGCTTTTTTTTTGCTGTTTTATCTCTTGATCCAATAAAGGTTCCTGACCCCTGGTTTAGATAATAGTATGAATAATGGAGTGCTGTAAATTAAAAGAAATTGAGTAAAAAGAAGATCAGGGGAGCAAAAATTGTCTGCAATTACCAGTGTTGGCAAACGAAATGAAAAATGTTTCATTACATTTTTCGTTACAGCCAAAAATTGAATATTGTTTTTCACTTATAACAAAATTTAAATTTTGCTACAACATTACTTCTAAATATTTTTAGTGCAAGTGCAAAATAATGAAATATATGTTATCATTTTTCTTTTATATATATATATTTGTTTTATATATTTTTTTTAATATCTGGTAGCATCATCCAATGGTTTGCATCAGTTTAATCAATCCACTTGTTAAAAAACAGATAAAAAATTGGAAATAGGAAATTTATCAATATTAATAACAATTATTAATAAGGAAATGAATGTTTATATATATGTGTGTGTGTGAATAGAATTGTTAAAGTTGCTTTTTCTGCTATTGATTCTTAAAAATTGTGGTTTAAAAATAATAATGAAATAAAAATTACAATTAGGAGACCAAGTTATGAATAAATAGGATGACATCATTATATGTATTCTAATAATATCTAAGCCATACAATTGAAACTATTGAAGACATGAACATACCAGGATTTAGTTTCATAAGGGATGGGGGGGGGGGGGGTGAGTCTGAGAATAAGACAAGTAGGGTTTCCCAATTACTAAAATATTCCACTGAACAGGAAAAGTTAAAATGATATTCTATATTGAATAAAATACTTCTCTATTTTATACATCTACTTTTAGTGTCGAGCATAAAATATGGGGCGAAAATAAAATTATAGAAAGGCAACTGTTTTGAATTTCAAAGCAGGTTGACAAGTTTAAAATTTCGTATAAGACTTAACTGATTTTCAGGAGGGGTTGTGAGCGTGGAACTAGCTCCTCCCCAGGTATGTTCCTGAATAATGAAATTTACACCAAATTTCTCATAATTGTTCAGAATAATGTAACGCTCCAAAGAAATGAATTACTTTTAAAGTTTGGACCCTTTGATCCAATTATTTTCATGCTCCGGATAGCTGAGTCGGGCGCCAGGCAATAATTGACAAATTGCCAAAAATAAAGTTAATTAGGGTTTGAAATACCAGCGAGCGTTAATGAGTAAGAATTCAAAAATATTAAATGATTGTCAAAATTTTATGTTAATGCTAATTGAAACAAACTAACGTTGCTCAAGAGAAAAAAAATTAGTAAAGATTCAAAAGGTTTAAATAACAAACAATTTATTTCCAAAAAGCACTCACCAAAACTTCAATAAAGAAGATACTACATCATTTCTTACTACAAACATCTTTAACAAACTCCAAACTAAAACTGATCTCTAAACTGTGCTGTGCTCTTCTACTCTACTATCTTCTGTGCTGTGTCTAACATGTCACCAGGTTATAACAAAAGGCTACAGAGCCCACTCGTGTCATGTTGCACGCCGGGAAAGACATTTGCATAAATTGACGAGCGGCGCAAGCTATGATGCAAGAGGGGGCGTGTCCTTGCACACGCGCTTTAGTGGGTGACAGTCGGAAGTTCAGAGTTGCGCAACTCCTAACTCTTGGAAACGAGCGCTATGATACCAATAATAAAAATCCCCAAAATGATAAATATAACATAAATTAAGCAAAACTGGTTAAGGTAGAGTAAAAGTGAATGAGGGGGCATCACAATAAAAGAGAGCATTATTAATAAAAATTTCTGAGCATAAGTTTGTGTTCATAATTCTTAGTACTCTAACAATTTTTGTGCACAGATTAATATTTTAAATATAATTTGCTAAAATGACTCAAGAAAAGTTTACAAAAGTGAAATTCCCTTCAGAAATATTATAACACATAGTCAACAAAAATTAATAAGAAAACGAAATTAATTCAAAATATGGATATCATAATGCAATCAATGTATTCTGTTTTATTTATCATTTTAAGTTGCCATCTAATAATTTTGAATCAAAATTATTTCTTTTGTTAGAAGGAATCCACTTAAGCACAGAAAAAAACTTGCTCCACAGGTACTTCAGTTGCAGATACTGCTAGAACAATTCTTGCAAGTCATTATAATGCTTTGTTCTGATTTTTCCAATAGTGAAAATATTTTTTGTAGAAATTATCTTTGCTCTCTCAAATTCATTTTATAAAATTGAAATTTTATTTTCTTTCACTTCCAATTTTTTGGTTTCATCAAAATAGATTTCCAGCAAATCATTTGTTGAGTCATTTGATGACATTGGGCTATTTTTATCGATCCTTTCCTGTCAAAGAGATTTGCTATTGCTTTTGAATGTACTCTTTCAAAATAATTATGCGAGTTTTCTCTGAAATAGACTTCAAATAGCTCAAAAATAATCTAATGAGTAAATATAAGTCGAGAAAAACATTACTTATTTAACTTGATGCACAATTTTTAAAGGAGTCGCATAGAAATACAAGATACGCATAGTCACTGCTAGATTGAAGCATTAGAATTACCTCCTACATTTTTCTCAACATATGTACAAGGTGAGGTTGATTATTAACATATCTGCAAACATACACAATGGAAATATTTGGGAGGGGGGGGGGGTAAAAGGTGTAATGGGAATCATTAAGATCAAAATCAAAAGTTTTGACTATTTTCAAGAAGTGAATGGTCCTTTCCTCCAATTCTCTATCCCAGCGGTTCTCAACCTTTTATGCTTCACGTACCCCTTGGAAATGTGTATGTAACTGGCAAACCCCTTATATAGATAGATAAAACTATAATTATAGTATAACAATGGGAATAAAATAAAACATATATATAACATATATCTAGTGACATTTGAGCTCTCACGGTGTACCCCAAAAAATATTACCGCATATCCCACGTTGAGAACCCCTACTCTATCCTATGTCCAAATTACCCTACCTACATAGTTCCTTTTCTAAATGTCTAACCAGATCAAAGAGAATTGGATGGATTTTCACCCTATTGTAATTATCCTGTTTTCCTCTGCATGAATAGAGACATCATTTCTTTTGCACTGCAGCTGTTATCTGGCTATCACAAAGCCCTTTCTCTGAGGGCCAATTGTGAAGTAGGTGGCTGAGGCATTGGCTTCGCAAATTCCTTTGGAATGTGTCAATGAGCTAAGTCACTGAAAATCTTTGTACGTTGATCATAAAGGTAAATTGCACATTTATCTGTTTCCCAAAAGTTTCCAAGCGTATCTTATCAAAGAAAAACTGAAATGCATCAACAAAAAACAGTGAAAATAACAAAATAATTTTTTCCATTAATTGTTACATTTTATTGTTATAAACATTTTGACATTCTGTTAATTTTATTCATAACATTATCCAAAAATAATTTCATTATTCTGTTATTTTGTTACATTACAATAACATTTTCCAACACTGGTATTTATACAAAGAAAGCAGATGATTTTGTTGGTTTTTAAGTATCAGTGAAAATCAAAACACTATATCAGCCCTAATATAGCAATTCCATTCTCACTTTGTTGAGTATTTTTATTTATTCTTTAAATATTTAAAAAAAAATTACAGAATTTTATTTACATATTTTTTTAGACAAAATTGCATTAAAATCCACATTTGTGGAAGGTTACTAAAAATTATTGAAAAAAAAAAAACTAACATGTATTATGATCATAGATACATGCAGAATTTTAATTTGTGGGATGAGACTAAAATAGACTACTTGGAGGGGAGGGCAGTGTTTGCAAGTGGACTACACCATTTAACTTTACCTGTTTCAAGATTTGATTTACTCAAATAGGTTTACTCAATTAGGTTTTTCAAGATGGCTATACCTAAGCATTACCAAAATGTTATGATTTTGGATAAAGCATTTCTTGTTGGAATTTATCACACTATCTAGTAATTCCTGTTGGATTCAACTATTGTTGCAATTTTGTGTTAACCATTAATATATAGTTATTACATTTCACAAATTGAAATTAAATGATTAAAATTCTCACCTTGCTTTATAATGGTCTTCATTCTTTCATATTTCTCATCTAACGTTTCGTACTTTTCTTTCCATAGTCCTAGTTCCCTCTTCCCACTTCTACTTCTAAATGTCTTCTTTTTCTCCATTTTCAGAAAATATTTTCGATGCTACTTCTGAAAAACATTATACATGTCAAGTTTTATACTTCAAGAGCAATAAAAAATATATGGCTCAATATTTTAGTAAAAAGTATAGAATGATATCAAGTTTAAACATATGCAATTCTAGAACAAATTATGCTTTACAATATTGTTTTTAAACATAAAAATATTGTTTTACATATAAGAAATTATTAAGTTACATATAACTACAGCAAAGTTCAAAACTCCAGGACAAGAATAATGTATATAGATGTTATGCCCATGACATCACAGATTCAAACCAAGGGGGGCAACCCAAGGTGGATACCATGATCACACCAGAAATCAACTATTATAGAGTAATTTTCCATCTTCACTGAACATCAAAATATATGGGTTGGGTTGTTTTACCTCTGAGCGGCACTTTTTTGCACATAATGGGCTAAATGGCCAGGTCACAAGGACCCTGAAGGCTCAGAGAAGGTTGGTGTAGGAGACCCACTGGAACAGCTGTTGGGAGACAGATGGTAGCCTCCCATCAAGGCCATCTAACGTGTTCTTTAACGTGCACAGGGTGCGACTCTCCCGCACACGGGGTCACTGCTTAATGTCCCATACAATGGACGGCAGCCTTTCCAAGCCCATCGGTGTCCCTTACTGATGGCGGGAAGGGCGGGGAGTTTTGCGGAGATAAATCTCAATGCTCACCCAATTGAGACTCGATTCTGGGAACTACAGATTACGAGCCTGGTCTGCTACTGACTGAGCCATCCCCACCCCTCAGAATATATGACCCTAGGAACTGTTTAAAGAGTGTAGCTCTGAATCATTTCTGTTTTTCAAACTGAGCTAAAATAGAATAGAGAAATCAATTCTGTGGTATCAATTACAAGGTTAAAAGCAAATTCAAAATTCGTGGGTGGACAAAATGTATTCTTTTCCCACCCTCCAAAACTGATTAATTTAAATAAACACTAAAAAAATACATCATTTTAAACCATTTATAAATGAATTTTCCATCGAAAATATTTTTAATTTAGCAACTGAGTTATGTAGAACAATCGATCAAACAAATGCAACCTAAAATTCTGCAAATATAAGGGTTCCGAGAAATATGATAGTAAGAATTGACATATACAAAATTTAAAATTAATCATTTTAGCTTCTGACAAGTCAGTTGTTACTCATTTGTGGTAATATTGAACAATACTTGAAAAACATATATATATATTTATTAGAGTAAAATCAAGATTTATATAGATTTAATTTATATTTTCATTACACTTGTCTCATTTTTCACACTAACTTTATTTTAGAAATTACAGGGAATTGAATTTAACCTTTCTTTAATTTAACATGAGATTGTTTGCCCTTCAGTGGATTTTGTTCAAGAAGCAATGAATTAAGGTTTTCTGTAATTTTTCTAATTTAGAGAAAATATTTTATGGAAGAACACATATGTGAGAATTATACAACAAAATATTCTATTTTGTTACATTTCGTACATTTTCTATTTAATAATTTAACAAAGAAAATATTGAAAAATATAATTCACTGCATACTTAAAGGTATGGCACTTATGGGGAAAAAATGTGCTTTTTTATAGTTAAAATATTGACTTCTAAGATTAAAAGTGTATTTTTTGTTTTTGCAGCAGAAAAACTTTAAAAGTAATGGCATAGTATACAAAAAATAAAAGTTGCATATAGATTTATAATGATTGTATTATTTGTCGATTAAATTATTAATAATGCTAAATAGTGTGAAGTGACTTATTTATCTAGATCATATTCAGCGCAACATTAAAATAAATAGTTGATGTTTCCGATCATAGATGGTGCCAAGCCCAGTTGCAGAAATCATGGGAAGATTGATAAGTCATATTAGTGGAAAAAAGATGGAGCAAATGTTAGTTTAGTGGTCTTAGAACACTCTGTTATATATCTGGAGAAATATGGGTTCAAATCCTGTATGCTAGTGAAACTTTTTTCCACAAAACTATTTACGATGTTAAGGTCAACATGAACTCTGTGGATATTATTTATTGATTAAATGAGTGTTCTTACATCTATAAAACAAATTATTACACAAAAAAGAGGATATATGCATTTTTTTTACTTTTTTTTTGCCTTTACATTGGCAAAATCATTAATGACATCATCAAAATTTGTTTTTTGAAATAAATCACTTCAATGGATTAAAAATTATGTGAAAAAGTATTTTTCTATTTTTTTTATATATATATACAATGACTATGAAATTTTACACACATGTAAATGGTAGCTAGGCATAAACTGGAAGGAGAGCTGTGTACCAGTCCCCAGTGATGATGCACAGAACTGGCCAGATCTAGTGCCTAATGTCTGACCCCACATTCTCATGGTGCAGGATGTTAAAAAAAAAATAAAAAATAAAAACCCCCTCAAGCAGCTGCTTGCCACAGAGGTCTGACAGGAGCCTGTCAGTTTATATGGGAACAGAAAGGGAGGGCTGTCAGTTCAGTGTGACCTACTGATCTGGGCATCTATGGCCACTTTTTTTTTTTTTTTTTCAACCCTGCTGAGGAGTGGTCAATTTCACAGAGTTCTGGTGCTGACCATTCATACCTACTAGACTGGACTGGTTTAAGAGACATGTCTGGAGAGGAAAATTATGCAGTCTAATTGGACTTCCATAGCCCATGGTTGCATGAGGATTTTGTATGCATGTATGTATATGAAAATGTGATTTGACACCTGATTGTATGTTGCCTATAGCTGAGGCCATATTGGTCATAGTCTAGATATGACACTGATAAGAAGAATTATAAAGTAATTTTGATAGATAACACTTTTTTTTAGAAACACAAGATTAAACAGTGTTTTGTAATTGATGTGAAAACACATTTGTAGGGTTTTAAAATTACTATTTTTCATATTTAATATTTATTAATATTAAGTTTAAATAAATATTGTATATTCTTTCTACTACTATATCATAAAATAGGGTAAAGAGAATTTAAAAAATATACAATGTATCCATAAACTGGTAAATAAAATTTTGTAATTACACAACTATATTCATACAACAAAATTTTTTTAAGAAATTAAATTCTTTTAAAAGCTTAAACATACTATACATAAAGCATAAAGTAACAAAAGGTTTCCAAAAGGAAATTTTTTTGACTTAATTGGAATACAATACTAGAACCACAATCCAAACATGTGTCTCTGCAATAAGTAATCAACTAGTTATTCATCATCGCGATGATCTTCTCAGGATGATATCCCTAATGAGAGTTTCCTAATGACGTGATGGACTATTCATATTTCAAAGAGTAGGAGTGAGTATAATCAAGATTCTTATTCCCTTCAATGAATGTATCCAGTGTTATCAACATGTAGAACTTTTATGTAAAGTAATAGTATGCTATATTCAACAATAAACTATATCTACTCCATATTGTGCAGTACAATGACTGAGATTGTAATGCTAATCTTGTATCTAAAGCTAATAAGCTTAACTTAAAGGTATTGGGATCCTTTTAACATAGAAATTGTGATTAAAATTAATTTAAACTATCTATCACTGTGTAACTAATTTAGAACTACCCAATTGCATATCAAGTGCTTATCCAGCTTACCTATCAGAATATTGTAAATTTTCAGTTGATATATGGTCTTAGGGCTATCAATAATGTATATCCTAATTGGAATTATTACCAATCAATTAACAAAGGACATGTAACAAGTAAAGAAAAATGGTTGGGAGTAAACTTTTGGGTCAAAATTTTTTTATCGGGTCAAAAAAATTTTTTTTTTACTTTAATTCTTTGACAAATAAATGCATAAGGAATATGGGTCAATATTGTGATGTGAATTTTAAAGTTATTAAAATTTTTTAATAACTTTAAAATTAAACAATAAATTAATTAGGAATTAATATTTTTTTTTCTGTAATGACCTTAGGACATACTCTAATTGAAAGAAATAGCAAGTCTATATTTATTTCAAACCAGAGAAAAAAAAATCAATAACAGAAAAAACATTTATTTTCAAACACTGATAAAATAAAAAAAGAGATTAAGTAAACCATAGTAGTTTTTACTGGCACAATAAAGTTTCATTAGGCACTTACTAGAAAAAAATTACTCATTTTTTAGTAAGTTTGTGCAGAGTGTACTTTTTTGGTACACTCTGCACAGTTTTACATCATTGGCATTTTTTTGTTTTCATATTTTGGATAAAAATAATACTACTTCCTCTTAGCTGTAATTTGAACTCATTAACACATGGGCCATGGCTTAAGTCCCATCCGACAGTCTTTCCAAGCCCATTGGTGTCCCCCCACTGACTGAGGGCAGAGTGGAGGGTTTTTGCAGAGATTTATCTCAATGCTGAACTAGCTGGGAACTGTAGATTACAAGCCTGGCTTGCTACCAGCTGAGCCACTCACACCCCAGAATTAAAAGGTAAATAGTTGTGTCATATAATGAGAACATTCCCATTCCTGATCTTAAAATCATAGTCTCATAATTATTACTAGCCACAGGTATCTCTGCTATGATTTCATAATAATAAAAATGAAAGTCACATAAAAAGGAATGTGGGTCATTCTGGCTCCAAAAAGACCTCTTACGTGTAGACTGATAGAGATATTAAGATAGGCTGTGATTATGTATGTGGCAGATAAACAAAGAGAAATAGATGAAAATGAGGAAGGGATTAGTCACATATGCATGATTTCTGTTGATATTATTGAGTTGTGGGGACAGAATGACCTCATGTTTCCAATAAAAGGCAAAATAATTTTAAAATACATTACTTCCAGTTTTAACCAGTAATAATTTACTGAGTGGACTACAGAACACCTCTGATGTAGATGACAATAGAGAATATATTATATATCAATAGTGTATTAAAAAGCTGGTAGATATGCCATAAACTAAACTTGTGTCAGTACATGTGTTTGATTTTTCAAGCACTTTGTTCTAAAACTTGATATCTGAATAAACTTAAAATACTTATTCTAGTATACTACTTGACATTTTATTGTAGTACTTTGCTAAGTTTTGTCAATAGCACAAAATGTCCCTTCACTTTTCAAACGATATTGATCAGTTATTAGGAGAGTGGTACTACTTTTGAATAAAGATGTAGTAAAAAGTCCATCTGAACTCACGAACACGCATCATATGACAGAAATTAAATACGGGTGCACAGTTCAGTAAACACCTCTAATAGACACTAATAAATATCTTATAACAGAGTTTTAAAAAATAATATATCTTAGCACAATGACCTAAAATATTATCTAGCAAAATATCAGAAAAATTAGTTTCTTGTGACAACACAAATTAGCAGCAACAGAAAAATCAACTTACTTCCTGAATATCTTTTCTCGCAATGCAGTTATTTTGTTATACAATTTACTTATTCATTTCTGTGAAAATGTGAATAATGAGGAAGTGAGTTATATTCGTGCTAATTAATCACTACCCTGGCTTAAGTATAAATTTTTCCACGGACCGTTTCCACTTTCAACTTCGTCAACACCTGTTTACTAGCACATTTAGCACGCATCCGCCCTCAAAGAGAATAATAATTGAGAGGGATATCCTCTTAACCTTTTCAATGCAATCCAATTGTTGCTGTTATAAAGACTTGAAAACATCATTTGCAGAAAGGTCGCAAGAGGGCCAGATATCAAATATAAAACCTAGGACTATTTATCTCACCGAGATCCTGCACGAGAGGGGGTGGGTGAGTTTGTTTCCAGGTTTCCACCTATCTCAATGGTTTCCACTATCAATAACGAATATGAAAGAATTATTTTGGATTCTTTTCTCACAGATCTCACCCAGAATCTTAAACCATTGATTTAAAATGACCATTAGTCCCGTTTGTGAACCAGTATTTCGAAATTTCTTTTCAATTCAAATACCCGTTTCCTTTAAATTCGAATAAAATTGTTCAATTTTCATTTTGATAAATTGATACTTCATAAAAAAGAAAAATATTTATTTCCATATATAATATTTGAACCGTTCCATTGTAGCATTATTTCGAAATCCAAGAACAGTTACTATTAGTTTTATATGGAAAATAAAAATTATGCTCATTTTTACAATATTTGACTTGCAAATTCGTCAGTGGAACGATATTTTTTAAAGTTGAACACTTTTCGCTAGAAAAGAAAGAAAAAAAAATATATAATATAAGTTAGAAACATTGTATTTTAATTAAAAGCAATGCTAATCGTGAAAAAAATTTATCCCTTTAATTATCACTTTAGCGATTTAAAAAAAAATGATAACACTTCCCAATCTACGATCGAAAATGATTGCCACGATTTTAATTCTCGTTTGGAACCATTAGAGATGAGTTTGATTCCAGGACGGATTGAGTTCAAAATAAAACAGAGTACTGAGGTTCCGCCATCCTCACAGACCTACTACTGTGGCGTATAAACTGACAGGCTCCTGTCAGAACTCTGTGGCAAGCAGCTGCTTGAGGGGGTATTTATTATTATTTTTTTATACTTCAACCACAGGAGGGATTGTCCTTAGTCATAATTTAAATCTTTCTATTATATAACAGCCGTAACTCCAGGCGAAGGAACGGACGGTCGAACAAGCGTAACGTCATTGGTGGCAGAAAGATTCAGTTTCCTGTGGTTTCGCCTGTAGTGGAGAGATCAGTCCCAAATTTGATGTAGCAGTCCCACTTAGTTCTAGCCGTGTTGAGTTAAGAGACCGGATTCTTAGTTGTCGGGGTTCGGGAGTGATCCCTCGGAAAATGTCAAAATTTTTTTGGGCGATGCTGTAGTCTACCTTGTAAATGTAGTAGTACGTGTGGAAAGCTGTGAATGTAAACACTTATGTAAATATAAATGTTATCAATGGACCTACGTTTCGCGCCAAACTTTTGCTGTGAACTTTTGGTTACACTTGATATTATACAATATAAAATTAATATTTCGATAAATTTTCATTGGAGGGAAAATTTCCCCTTCCAGCCCATGCCCATGTATAGATGCATGTTGTCTTTCTGCTGAAGTTTCGCCTTCCCCATAGATGAGAGGTTTATGTGGTACATGTTTTCAGAAAAAACAAAGCAAAAAAAAAACAAGCTAACGTTTTACCTTTCTCATTTGTCAATAGGTAGAGATTCGTTTTTTTTGCTTTTACAGATAATTTTAAATACATTTTGGGTTGAATAAGTATTGATGAAATATTGCGATTCACATTTTCCAAATATCTCAACAACGCCATTTAAAGGTTGAAAAAATGCAATATTTCAAGCGAATATCGCCTACTATCTATTTACGGCAGAAATTTGAAATTTTGGTGGTGGAATCTTACAGTCCAAAAGTTTTCCCCGATAGCATTTTTTTTTTACACCCTTACTACCAGGGGGCTTGAGAAAATGCAGTTTTTTGTTTTTAGAGAAAAATGAAACTCTTTTGTGTTTTATAGATACTAATAAAATTTACTGTTTGAATTTTCCCAATCATCCATTAATTCGAATTTCTATTGTTAAAGGTATTCAGGTAAAAAACAAAAAACTTGATTCTCTTTGAAAATAAGCACACCATGTTTGCCAAAGGCGCTATATGCTTTCCTTTCAGTTTACAGTTTGCCTGGCTGCCATAATTGCTCTGGAATTTTTGACTTGTCCCTGACAAGCCTTGTTTGTGGTTCAGGCTTAATAATTCAGGATTTGAGCTAGAAAATTTCAGCCTGAAATCATCTCTATTGTTTGCAACAGGGTTGGGTTGGGTTGTTTTACCTCTGAGCGGCACTTTTTTGCACACCATGGGCTAAATGGCCAGGTCACATGGACCCCGAAGGCTCAGAGAAGGTTGGGGGAGGGGACCCACTGGAACAGCTGTTAGGAGACAGATGGTAGCCTCCCGTCAAGGCCATCCAGCGTGTTCTTTAACGTGCACAGGGTATGGCTCTCCCGCACGCGGGGCCACGGCTTAACGTCCCATCCGACGGACGGCGGCCTTTCCAAGCCCATCGGTGTCCCCTACTGACCGTGGGCAGGGCGGGGAAATTTTGCGGAGATAAATCTCAACGCTGACCCAGCTGGGACTCGAACCTGGGAACTACAGATTACGAGTCTGGCGCGCTACCGACTGAGCCACCCCCGCCCCTTTGCAACAGGGAATGTTTCTTGTGTATTAATAATTTGCATCGAGAATAAAATCTGTAATAACCAATGATATTTTAATAATCTGTATACAAGGTGTCCCATAAGTTCTTATACATAGACAAAGTAACAATAGTCAACTGTACACATATTGAACTTTTACATTATGTATACTAAGACATCAAATGCTCAAACTGAGCACCACTGTGGTTTGCACATGGCAAACCTGTCTCTGAGTGACCGACGCAAGCTACAGAGAATAAATTGTGTTATCTTGTGACATTCACTGCAGATGGTCTCTAATTCTTCCAGTGTTTGAGAGCGATTTTGGTATATATGAGAGTTTAGATAACCCCCATCGAAAAAAATCGTAGAGATTCAAATATGGATATTTGAGGTAGCCATTCCACTGCTCGACGCTGGCCTATTCATTTGTGGGGTACTGTTTTATCCAACCAAATTCGGACAGTTATGGTATAGTGGGGTTGGTTGGTTTGGTTGTTTGGGGTTTTATGGCGAAAAGGCAACTAAGGCCGTGATGTGCCAAACGAAGTGTAAAGGATAAAAAGAAAGATCTAAAAGTCAAGTAAATCCACGACCAAAGTCAAAAATACAAGATACTATGGTAAACAATAAATGTAAACACTAAAATGACAAATGACAGAAAACAGTTATGTAAAATACAAAAAACAACATGATGTAGAAAAATGTGCATTTCATTTTGCTATTAATATTCTGAAAGAGGACTGTTACGCAATCGACTCAGCGGAATAAAAGTATTTCCTGTTTCGAGCTTCTTTCTTGAAAAAGCAAAGCTCAGGAGAGGTTCCACGCTACTTCCATCCTACATTATTCGTATTAATGCCTAAGTGTGAGTAAAAACTTGGGAGACTATGAGATTGCCCAGTTGACGCTTCTACCTCACATATCATGAAGTGTTCACGTGCATCATCATCATTGACTGAATTTCAAATGACTTTCAGGTGTTCATCATGTCCATAAGTTTTCAATTTCTGCTTTCTTTTTTTTCCAACCAATAATAATCCCACCCTTCATTTCCTACAGGACAGTCTTTTTTTTTTCGGTTTTTGCCGGACAGCCTTTCCCTGTCGTCACTTCCGATGTGAA
This sequence comes from Ryuthela nishihirai, assembly GCA_038380435.1. Lineage (NCBI taxonomy): Eukaryota > Metazoa > Arthropoda > Arachnida > Araneae > Heptathelidae > Ryuthela > Ryuthela nishihirai. The sequence goes on along the minus strand of JAWZYU010000031.1, from coordinate 18,192,131 downwards.
AATGAGCTCTGAGCTCTTGTGATCTGGCCATTTAGCCCATTGTATGCACAAAGCGCCGCTCAAACACAAAAACCTCGACCTGCTTTGCATACTCGAGTTCAGATTTATCTAATTTCCCTTGATTTGTTTGGTTACATACACTGGTGGAAATCGAAAAAAGAGCACCATTAACAATTGAAGCGTAATATATGAGATTTATTTAGTAGAAACAACTTGTTGAGAAAGGACAGTGATCACACGTGTGAAGTGATTCAATGTTTATTTTACGTTTTAATGAGTATTACATTTTACAGAAGGCACATTTTAATAAGGTGTTGAACCTCTTCGAGCAGCAATACAAGTTTCCAATCTGGCAGGCAATAGATCGTACAAATGCTGGATATCACGCTGAGGGATACCATTCCATACGCTTTCAACTTGGACGCATAATTCAGCAATGGTCGTTGCCTGTTGCGGTCCGTGGAAGTCTTTGCCCGATCCATTACCTCAATGGTCTGATCCAGTCCCAGATATGCTCGATTGAAGACATGGAGAGCATTTTGGTCAAGGGAGGTGGTGCACTGCCTGAACAGTATGTTGAATTGCCCGAGTGGAGTGTGGGTGGGCGCTATCCTGGTGGAATATCGCATTTGGGATTACACTCAAATATTGGCAGGACGACTGGCTGTATGATGTCACTGACGTACGTATTGCTATTCAGTGTACCCTGTACAAACACCAGACACATACGAGAATGATATTCATCGCTCTCCACACCATGTTGCTCAGCTTGGGCCCTGTGTGTTACTGGGGGGTGCACGATGGAAGAAGCCACTCATCTTTTTAGCTTTGATGCATAAACAGACGCTCTTAAACACAGTCGGCTTTCATCACTGAAGACAACAGACTACCATTCTTATTTCCAATGAACTCGTTGTGGACACCTCTGCAAACGTGCTCGACAGTGGTAACAGTTCCAGCAGGACGCTGCTTCAAAAAGACAATTGCGTATCGTTCTTGTAGAACCCTTGGTACGAGAGAAGATCGAATTTGTAACGCCATCTGCTCTGCCACCGCCGCCCTCCTGATACATCGATCCTCTCAGCGTCCATACCTCTGTGTTGCCTGGAACCACGTCTACAAGTGTGCAAATCCTTTTCTGACCATCGATGCCACCATCGATGCCACCATCATACCACTGCTGATACCTCTCTCCAATGCAGTGTGCAATTTAACGAAAAGGCCAACCTGCTTCCCCCCCCCGACACTTTAACACAGATTTTCAACAGGAAGAAATTTGCCCGTGTTGGTTTGGATCGTTGTTGACATCAGCGAGCTTTCTCATAGGCCGTAGCTTAGTTTGTGCGAAAGCTATCGGGATTTTTATTCCGTTACCACAGATTTTGATGCCCTATTCATGGCTCCAGTTATATTCGTCCGCACTGTTTATATTTTATGCACTGCTTCCCCCATGTGCCCAATGATTGGTTTAGAAATCAGGTTACCACTTGACCCGTGGCTTCGGGTTCCGCCTGCCTGACCTCATGTTTGGCTAGAAAATCAGGCCCCTAGCTACGATGGAACGCCTAAATAATGCCTTTGAAAATGTGGAGAATCTGGCAAAGACAGCAGATTTAAATGCTATTTTAACTCTTTACTTTCGGAGTTAGAGAGCAGTAAATGGCAACAACAGATTTGACAGCGGTTCTCGTTTCCTTTAGGAATGGTATGTTAAACATTTTTGCTTCTAGCAAGCCCCCGTTTTGGATTTTCAATCTGAAATTTGGCACTGCAATCCGGACCACAACCTGAAACATTCTCTGAACATTTGAAGCTTGTATGTTGATTTCCCGATGAGTTATGGCTGCCGCAGAGAGACACACATACAGACATCTTTTATTATATAGACTAGTTGAACGTACCCAGCTGTGCCCGGATGTCACTTTTAATCTGCATATTTTTATTTTCACCGCACTAAAGGTAAATATTGTAAGTAACCGCCCCCCCCCCTCCACACTTTAACACATATTTTCAACAGGAAGAAATTAGTCCCATGTTGGTTTGGATCATTGTTGACGTCAGCGAGCTTTCTCACAGGCCGTAGCTTAGTTTCTGCGTAAGCTGTCGAGATTTTTATTTCCGTTACCTCAGATTTTGAAGCCCTATTCATGGCTCCCGTTATATTCGTTCGCACTGTTTAAATTTTCTGCACAGCGTCCCCCATGTGCCCCAGTGATTGGTTTAAAAATCAGGTTTCTACTTGGCCCGTGGCTTCGCTTCTACACAAATTGTTATAGCTCGTGTCTCACCTTTAATCTACATATTCTGTTGTTTCCAGCATTAATGATTAGCTTGTGAATATTCCTCCCCCCCCCCCCCCCCCCCGACATTTTACACAATTTCAACTCGAAGAATTTCCCGGTGTTTCAAAGGTTATTGCTGACACTGCACTATCTCTCATAGCCAGTGGCAAACGATCGAGATATTTATTTCGTCAGATTTTGGCATTCTCTTATTCCCGACGTACTTTACCGAAAGGTCCCAAATTTCGTAGGAGGGTTCCCCCTGCCCAACAGCCATGTTTGGTTAGATAATCAAGTTCCTAACTGCAATGGAAGGCCTAAATAATGCCTCTGCAAATGTGGAGAATCTGGTAACGGCAGCAGTTTTAAATGCTACTTTAACTCTTTACTTTCAGAGTTCGGGAGCAGTAAATGGCAACAATAGATTTGAAAGGGATTCTCGTTTTCCTAGGTAAATATTTGTACTTCTGGCAAGCCCCCCCCCCCCCCTTTGGACTTTCGATCTGAAATTTGGCACTGCAATCTGGACCACAACCAGAAACATTCGCTGAAAATTTGAAGCGTGTACTTAGATTTTCCGATGAGTTATGGTTACCACAGATGCACACAGCTTTTATTATATAGATGACTTCCTAAAGGAATTCCTTTTTTTGCGTTCATTTTTCAATTTCCGCCAGTATATGTTAAGAATAACTTGATTTTTTTAAAATAATAGTTGATTTTGAACGCTTAAGAACCTTTGATTTTGTTACAGTATGCTGCAGCCAGGTTGGAATTGGAAAAGAAATGAGCTGGGTGGCAAGACTGAAAAAGAATGAATCAGTGTTCTATAAGAAATTTCTTGTGGGGGAAAAAAAGGAGTATTATATATAGGTTTATGTCATGTCTCTCTAATTTATTTATTAGTGCAGTGGTTATCAATCTTTTATGCTTCAAGTACCCCCTGGAAATGTGTATGTAACTGGCGTACTCCTTGTAGAGATAAATAAAACTATAGTTGTAGTATAACAATGGGAATAAAACATATATATCAGTGGTTCTCAACCTTTTATGCTTCACGTACATCCTGGAAATGTGTATGTAACTGACGTACCCCTTTGTACAGATAGATAAAACTATAGTTATAATTTAACAATGGGAATAAAATAAAACATATATATACATATATAACACATATCTAGAGACTTTTGAGCTCTCATGGTGTACCCCAAAAAATTTACCGCATACCCCATGTTGAGAAACCCTATAATAGTGTATTTTTGTTGTAAATATATGTCTGTATGAAGCGTGTTTTTGGAAGTGCTGAGATGGGGATGCGACTCATGAGTTGTTATTCGGGTCTGAGTTGGCTGACTGCAGATGCTAACAGCTGAGAACGCGCTTTTACGACTGACTGAGTCTATGAGAAAGGGAGGGAATGAGGCGCAAACACAATGAAGAGCAGACTGAGAGCCGTTGACAAACAAGAAGGACGCTTGCTAAGAGCGTCAAGTGACGTGGCTCTTTCTCAAAAACAAAACCCTTAAGGAGAGGGTTCAGTTCTGTGTGAACCAGGGTTTTATTCTGGGTGAACCAAGGCATGGTTCTGTGTGAACCAGGTAACAGGAAAAGATTAAATATCATCTCGTCGAGATTTGAGGTCGGTAAAGCGATTTCTGTAAAGTACAGATTTTCACCTCATTGTATGGAATGCTTGCAGTAGCAAACCAGCGTTCGAAATAAATTTGGGCTGATTGGAGAAAGTCCAAAGAACATTTAAGGAGCCTAATCATTCGGATCTTCAACTCATCCCATGCACGTAATTGTATATGAATGTAAATAAACTGTGTCGTCCATCCACTACTATCGTGCTTGAATTGTTGGTTGTCTTTCTACACATCACTTAGCGCAGCAAGTCTGAGGCATATGTCGGTACGGCGTAACAACTTGCCAACCTGTGATTTCATCTAGGTAAAAAAATAAATACCCCCTCAAGCAGCTGCTTGCCACAGAGGTCTGACAGGAGCCTGTCAGTTTATATGCCACAGTAGGAGATGGTGAATGTAATTAAGGGACTAATCGATCTCCTCTACTAAGGTTGGATACATTTATGCTCCCGTCCCCCGAAACACGACAGTTTAATATTCTTTTTCCTTTCATTTCGGTTAGTAGCATTCTTAAGTGTGTGTTATTAAAATGCATGATAATAATCTGAAGTCATTAACACTAATTTCATATAGAATAATTTTATTTCGATTACAGAACAAACACAAGCAGACACCGGTATGAACTGCGAGGGTTTAATAAAATGTGATTTTGAAGCTCAACAACATAATACAGTAAAAGTTGTTTAATTAAAACACAGTGCAAATCACATATTTTCAATAATATATGAATCATATATTAGAACTATACACTCTTAAGAAAAACAAGATGTTTTGCGCGCTGTAGTCGAATAACAAAAACTTAACATTTTGATCAACTTAAACGGGAGATTTTGTTGAATGAGAAAATAAAATTGACTTTAATCTTGAAACTTATATAAAACATATTCAGCGTGTTTAACATGTAAATGTACAAAGTGCTTTTTTAATATACATTTGAATTGTTAAAATAACTTTTAACGGTGTCAACTATGGAGGTAGGAATAGGGGGAGTCGCCCTTACTAAATAATAAAAAATAAATACTCCCTCAAGCAGCTGCTTGCCACAGAGGTCTGACAGGAGCCTGTCAGTTTATATGCCACAGTAGGAGATCTGAGAGGATGGCAGACCAGTTAGCATACTTAGCTAGTGCAGCCGAAACTGCCATGTTACTCCTACACTGAGATTCGTGCTGGAAGATCAGTTGTCATCGTATGTGTGAATGTTTTGTACGAATACTGGTACAGTTGCTGAAAAAAGTATCCGAACGCTATGGTTGATTACAGAATTCAGAAAAAAATATCTGGCAAAGTTTTTAGATATTAGTGATCTGGCAACCTTCGTATCACGTGACAAAAAAAATCCCACAGACGTGTCACAAAGGTTGCCAGATCACTAATTTAAAAAAAATTCGTTGCCGGATACTTTTTATGAATTCTGTAATCAACATTGCCTTCGGATACTTTTTTGAGCGACTGTAGAATTAAATCGTAATATTTCCTAATAACAGTAGTATTATTATTAGGTACATGGGGATTTGTTCTTTTTTAATTCCTTTTTGTGTTTGAATGTGTTCACAAAAACTGTAGTTGAACACTCTGATGAAATTTGTCTGTGGTTTTTAAACACGCTTGTTGAAGTCCATATTGGACGTCTATCGTAATAAGTTACATATCAAATAACAGCAATTTAACAATAATAACCTCCAGGCAAAAAAGTGGGTGGGGGAACATTTCAAACCAGTAGTAATTTTAGCAATATATAGCAGTAGTCCAATATAATTAAAATAACGAAAAGTTAAAAAATTCCGGGAAAAACATTTTATTTCAACTTCTTACCAATAAAATGCTATTTCTTTTATCTATTTCGCAGGTTAAAATCTGCAGGAATATGCTATACAGATGCCAAAGTTTTTGCACAATCTCTCAATCGTTAACATAGACAACGCACGCTTACGAGTAAGAGCAATATGGCGACGTCGGTTAGTTTTCAAGCGATACGGCATCTCCTTCCCTTCCTACCTCCATGGTGTCAACAAGCGAATGTCAACGTACAGTGTTTTAAAAGTGAACGTGTTGCCAGTTACGAAATATTGTATACTGCGCCTGCGCCATTAGAAAATTATTTTAATAGTCCTAGGCAGAAAAGTGTTAAAACTTTCTTAGAAAAATATATTTAGTTGCTAATGAGATCATTACCTCAAATGATGCAAGTGTTGCATTTTTATTTTGAGATTATTAAATATATGTATTCTAAAACAAAATATTTGAACAGAAATTTCTAGTCACGCCATGTTTGTGCATTTATTGTCATCTGTCCTGGCATTGTACGCTAATCAAGTTTTAATTATTTTAGTGCTGAGGAAATACGAAAATCTTTAATGTTATGAAATTGTTCATATATATATATACACAAAATAGAGATACACTTGATGATAGTAGCCAAAATTTTAGGATAAACCTTTTCGTTATAAATATCAATTTAAATTTTGCTAAAATATTAGTTTGGATGTGAAAATCGACTTTTGATTCTTACATACCATTTGCGCAAAAACCTTTTTGTTGCAATTCACTGATATGATACATTTTTGTTGTTGACAATAATGTTAATGTTCTGAAGGGACACCCTCGGGATATAAAAATAAATATTTTTCAGTTTTTCATATATATTGCAATAGAATTAAAAACGAAATTTTTTAATCAGTGTGATTACACTGAAAAATTCATTTTTTAAATTAAAATGATGTTTTTAATTAAGATCTTAATCAGTGTTATAGAAACAATAACAACGAAAATTCACCAAACTTGACTGAATGATTTAATATTGCTAATGTAGTGTTGGTGAGAACAGGGTTTATTTCTATTTCGAGATATATTTTATGTTGAAAAACAAATTTCCCTTTCAAAAGTTATTGATGTTTGAAATTTAAAAAATCTTAATCGTTTATCAAGAAATACAACAAATTTCAGCCGAAGGCTCATCGAATTTTAATGCAGAATCCGAATGAGGTTCACTGTCATTTTATATAAATAAAAATAAATAATCGTTTTCAGAGTTCTTTTAACGTACATAGGTCAACCCCTTTTTTGACAAAATCCTGGCTATGCCACGTTTCCAGGATATATGTTCCCTTACATGTTTCGTCTTCTGTTGTCAAATAAATTATAAAATTTTTATCAACATTACTAGTGCGTTAATCTTGGAACTTTCACAAATCCATTGGTCATTAGGTTTAACATGAGCTCTTAAATAAGCACCTAAAAATTCAGTTCAGGAACACACATTGCAATGCAAATTGTTTTGCTAAATTCATTGACCAGTTGGCACTGCTTAAACTCGTCTTAATTAAACTAGAATACCACACTAGGAGGCGTGTTAAAAGACGTTTTTTACCTTCGTCTGCTCTGCGTTACTTCTTCTGTTGAAACCTCATTACTAGTTTCACTAAAAGCATCGGTTACTATTGTGGTCTTCGTAGTTTGTTCAGTTTCTTGGAAGATTTCGACCATCATTGAACTTTGGGGAGTGTCTACAGTCGTTGAACTTTGCTGCATTTCGTCCACAGTGCTTGAAATAGTGCTGTCCCTATTTGGTGATGTAGTGACAGGGCTGGAATCTTTCGTTGTTGTGGTCCTGGATGGATTCTTTTCTGCTATAGAAGTACCATTCTTTGTAGTACCAAAGACTGTCATAATATTCATTTCTCTCCAGGGAATTTCTCTGAATGTTAACACAGACAGCTCTTCGGCCAAATTTAATCTTGCCATAAATTCTCTCTCTCTGTTACTCGTGCTTTGAGAGGTTATTACAGAAGTCACAGTTGAAATTGTATCTGATGCTTCTGAAGTAGTCGAGGGTGCTGTAGTCGTAGTGCTAACGCTGTTAGAGGTTGGAGGAGCAGTGAAAAGAATTACAGAGGATGTAGAGGAAGTAACATCGTTTGATGTGATAGCAGAATTACTTGATGTGATAGATGAAACATCATCGTTTGCTGTGGTGGACGAAGCAGAAGGTGTTGATGTGACAGGAAGAGTAGAAGTGGTTGTGGAAGTAGTAAGTCCATTAGTAGTAGAAGTAGTATGTCCATTAGTAGTAGAAGTAGCTGAAGTAGTAGGTTCAGTAGTAGTAGTGGTGGTTGAAGTAGTAGGTTCAGTAGTAGTAGTGGTGGTGGTGGTTGAAGTAGTAGGTTCAACGTTAGTAGTGGTGGTGGTTGAAGTTGTAGGTTCGATGGGAGTAGTACTGGTTGAAGTGGTAGGGTCAATAGTAGTAGTGGTGGTTGAAGTAGTAGGTTCGGTAGTAGTAGATTCTGTAATAGCAATAGAAGTGGTTGAAGCGATAGGTTCAGTAGCAGTAGATTCTGTAACAGTAGTAGAGGTAGTGGAAGTACTAGTAGATGTTAATACTGCATTAGCATTGTCGACACTGTCTTTCTGGATATTTTCAGCATTTTCTTTATTTGATGAGGTCTCGATGGAAGCAGTATCTGCAATTATAGTTAACACTGGAGAGGGTGTTGTAGTAAGAGGTGATGCTGCAGTGGAAGTTGTTGATTCATTGGTGGAATCATCGTTGGTTTCCACGTGAACACTTGATGATTCCTCATTGATCGATGTGCTCTTAAAAGAAGTGATGATTGTGGTTTTATTAATGCTCTGTTCTTGTGTTGTCAGAGATCTATTAGTATCTGACGAAGTATCAGAAAAATCCCTCACAGAGGTTACAGTATCATTGAACACAAGCACTTCTATATTATCAGATTTAGTAGGAGATTTTGTTGTTCTTGGGACAGATGTAGCTGTTGCAATCTTTACCTGGATATTACCGGTTTCCCTTTCTCTGTTGCTTTCTCTAGGAGTCGTTTCTTCTGCTGCAGATTCTGTTATTGCTGCAATTGATTCGTTTTTGCTGGTAGATTTTGAAGTAGATTCTTTCTGTGTTCCAGACTCTTGGAAAGGATAGAGATTTGAAGCAGGATAAATACTAATTTGGTCACCTCGTTGGTCAAATTGCAAAGGATTTCCGTACACTCCTGGATGAAAGTTCCGGCCGGAAACTTGTTGCTGACCTTCTTGATGAGGATTTCCAAAATAAGGTTGTCGATAGGGTATTGGCCTCTGATAGGGATCATTCAGGAATGGAGCCGGATACTGAGCATCACGGAAATCATTAAGATGTGGTCCAGTGCTGTTGTCATCACCTCTTACTGGGGTCAAGTGAAATCGAAAGTTGATTGGTGGTAGTTGGAGTTGTGTATCAACGTAACCGTATGGAGGGCGGGAAAGACTAGAACTGGGCTGAACGTAAAAATGATGAGATGGGTGAGAAATAGGAGAATGACGGATAGGATGAGTAGAGTTTGTGTCATTTTCCTCATTTGTTTCCCTTGGTGGTATGTGGTTGAAAGGTGTTATTGAGTGATGGTGACTTATGGGATGAAATGGCCGAGTTAAAATTGGTGCATTGTTAATGACCAATTGGTGGCTTAGTGGGCTGTTTGGTCGTGGTTCTGCAGGAAGAGAAACACTATCATCTTCACTAGTGTTGTTGGGTGATGGTTCTTGTTCTGGATTTATCCGAGGATAGTGATGTGAAGGATAGATCTGGAAACCGTGCGATGGTTGCAGTCGATGGTGTGGATGAATGTGTTCTGATGGGAAACTGTTTGGGGTTAATGGCAAGTCAGAGTGAGTGTATTCAGGATGTTGAGGAATATTTCTGAGAAATCCGTGTTGACCTCCACTTTGAGGGAGAGGCAGTCTTAAATGGTGAGACAGATTTCTTTTAGGAGGTGACATATTAGTTGAAGAATTCTCTGCAGCGAAATCGTTGGTAGCATTAAATTCAACTGCGTTTGGATGGACGGGAGGACGTCCAAAAGGATACACGGAAAACAGGTGAGAGGGAGGGTGACGCCTGTAAGAATTAAGATAATGAGAAAGCGAATCACTTATTTCTTTGTTCGAAGATATATTTTTGTTATTGTAATCTGTTGTTGGATCAGTTGGTAGATGCTTTTGAGGCCTCTCTCTGAAGTTGTATGGATGAATGACAAATACGTGCGATGGGGACAAGTGTCCGTGAGGAATGTTGTGAGAATTTAATTCTGGAGCTGTCTTGTTTTCATCTATCCTTAATGGTCCACCATTATTATGATTTCCTTGTGGAGGGGTGTTATACGGATAGATTGTAAACAGATGTGATGGATGAAGGCGGTGATTCTGTTCGAATGCGTTAGGTCTAATGTTAGTAGATGGGTTAGCATAGTTATGTACGTTTTGGTTAGTAGTTAAATGAGTACCAGGTCTTAGGTATGTATTATGGCTATGTGGGGATTGGTAAGGAGGATAGAAAGGTTCAGGATTGTAAGCAGGTAATGGAGATTCTTCAGGACTTCCGTCTTGTAAAGTATTTGTTTCAGGTAGAGGAGATTCTGAAATTTCGTCTATGAATTCCCTCTCTCTTTCTTGTTCTTCTTCTGTGTCAGATATTGACTGTGGCAGATCATCAGACGGTGATGAAGGTGGCACAAGGATTATAGGTGCGTTTACTTCTGGTTCAGGCTCCTCTCTAGGAGGCATTGTATCCGATCTTTCTGGCTCATAGGGTCCTCCATAAAACTTATCATCAGATCCAGGAGATTCTCCAGGAGACTGCACCTCAGGAGCTCCTGAATCAGGAACTTCTTCACCAGATACTGGGTTAGGATAACCTAATCCAGTAGGTTCACCTTGTGGAAGTACATCGGATGATTCTGGTTCATTTCGCTGTCCAGAGTATAGCTTGTGAAAGAATGGTCGGGATCCACTGTTGTATTCGTTAATGGTAACGAAGCGAGTGGGGAGTGGTTTTCTGTTACCATACACGGGTTCATCCATGGGGTTGCGAAAGTTATGGCTGGTTGTAGGATCGTATCCACGACCATCTGATTCAGAGATGGCGCGGTGATTAGGATCTGAGGAGTGTAATCCGCTCAGCACAGGTGGACCGTCTCCTACTTGATAGAAGAATCCTTTCGATTTGGCTTTGTTGTCTGTCTTGGGACCATGCATGACGAAGAAGTGAGACCATTTTGGTGATGATTGTATTTTACTTTGGTCGCCGTTAGCATTGAAGGTAGGATGGATAGAGGTCTTGTGAGGATCAGCAGCATGTTGAAAAGGCAAGTGATGATTTCTGCCGGAGACAGCAACCGAAATGAAAAGTAGAATCAACTGCTCTTTTGGAAACATCCTCTGAATCTGAAGGAGAAAAATATATATATATTTGAAATATCAATTCAATTAGTTTTAATTTTCGTTGCATTAAACATTTTGTGGATAAAGCAGTTTTGAAAAATATTAAGTATATTTCAATTAAAAAATGGACAGCTCCCATATTTGGGAAATATAATGGGGATCTTTGCACCTTGATGCAAAGAAGTAGATAATATATATATATAAAAGGCAGGCCCGGATCTAGAAAAAAATAAAGAGGAGGTGGGGTGCAAGAGATGGAATCTAGTCCCAAAAAGGTAAAAGGGTGGATCAAGAGATTGGATTTTCATTGGCAGTGTAACATTTTCCCCTTCATTTTAGAGTTAAAAAAATTCTTGAGTTGTTTGGGTTGTTTTACCTCTGAGCGGCACTTTTTGTACACCATAAGCTAAATGGCCAGGTCACATGGACCCCGAAAACTCAGAGAATGTTGGGGGAGGGGACCCACTGGAACAGCTGTTGGGAGACAGATGGTAGCCTCCCGTCAAGGCCATCCAGCGTGTTCTTTAATGTGCACAGGGTATGGCTCTCCCGCACACGGGCCACGGCTTAACGTCCCATCCGACGGACGGTGGCCTTTCCAAGCCCATCGGTGTCCCCTACTGACCGTGGGCAGGGCGGGGAATTTTGCGGAGAAAAAAAAAATTCTTGAAAGGCGTGATATGTGTACAGGTTTAATCATTTTTGTCCTTCATTTCCCTTATTAGCTTTCTCTCAAGGGGGGGGGGGAAGCACCCTTTCCCCTAGATTCAGCCCGGATATAAGGAATTTATCAACACTAGAAATAGTGGCAAGTATCGGCTTGACCCGAATAAACGGTTTATAGCTTCCAGACAAATACAACATGAAAGAATCAAAAGTTCAAAAATATGCGGTATTCCGACGTTTAAATTTGACTATCAGGGTTCGTTATTGATTCAGTCGGTTGACTGTGGTGACATCTTGAACTCACAATGATATTCGAAACTTTTTCGGCCGTTTAAGACAAGCAATAAAGTCGAAGAGCGCAGGACTTCTCAGCACGAAGATTGGTTTGTTGTCATTCAACAAAACAACCTTCGTACTGAGAAGGTGAGTTTGTTGGAGTGCCTAGATCGTTTGGAGTGCTGTCATGTCCCTCTAATTTATTTATTTTTATTTATTGTTGTATTTTATTGCGTTTTTATTATTGTAGATATTTTTATGTAGTAAGTGTGTTCTTGGAAGTGCTATTGTGGGGAGGTGACTCATAAGGTGTTGTTTTCCGATCTAAGCTGGCTGCCTGCATGGAATCATGGGTTCCAGAAGCCTTTTATGGCCTTTTTAGAACTAAAAAGTCTGGGGCGCGAGTGTCAGCGCAGGAGGCTAGCGGAAAATAATGAAACAACAGTTTTCAGCGGAACTGTCGAGCGGGAAGGTCGTTTGATACGCGTTAAGGAGACACCGTTCTTGTTCAAAAGTGGAACCCTTAAGGAGAGGGTTCGATTCTAACTGAGAATCGAGATTCTTGGTGAATCTGATACAGTTCTGTGGATTCTGTGTGAACCACATTGTAGGCAAAGGTTAATTATCCTTCAGGTCTGTCAAGAGAAAATCTGCAAAGTGTGGGGTTCTCCACCTCATTGCGTAATTGTTTGCGGCAGCAAATCAGCAAAGGCCTACGGAGTTGAGAGCATCCCCAGTACGTAATTGTATATAGTGTTAGTAAACTGTGTCGTCCCTATAGAACTCTGGTGCAGTTAATTTTCGGACATGTTTCCATTCGTCATTTAATGCAGCAAATCCGAGGGATAGGACGGTACAGACGTAAAAATCCGCGAACCTGTCATTTCACGGAAGTAAGGGTAATTAATTAAGTAACAAATTCATTGTCCTCGACCGGCTTGCGGTTAATCGTCTTTCCTACCGGAGGACAAGGTCATCACAAGTGGCTAGAGCACCGTCCCTATCATCCTGATCTCTCCCCATGCGATTTTCATAATTTCGCGTCTCTAAATAAAACCATGAAATGAAGAAAGTTCGAATCGGATGAAGAGGTAGCGCATAGGAAGAGAATTCCTCAAAATAAAAAAAATAAATAAATACCCCCTTAAGCAGCTGCTTGCCACAGAGGTAAAGTCCACATCCAGCAAGCAGCTGCTTAAGGGGGTGTTTATTTTTTTTTATTTTGAGGAATTCTCTTCCTATGCGCTACCTCTTCATCCGACTCGAACTTTCTTCATTTCATGGTTTTATTTAGAGACGCGAAATTATGAAAATCGCATGGGGAGAGATCAGGATGATAGGGACGGTGCTCTAGCCACTTGTGATGACCTGCCAGTTTATATGCCAGAGTAGAAGATCTGAGAGGATGGCAAGACCTTAGCAGAAAAACGACACATACATCCATGCTTTATCCGGGGCTCGAACCCAGGTCCCTTAGATTAGTAGCCAAGCGTGCTAACCACTCGGCCACGGGAATTCCTCAAACAAAAGCCAAAATCGCTCAAAGAACAGAGTTGGGCTCTTTTTAGTTTGTTTTATCTCTAAGTGCCCTTTTTCGCACACTGTAATCAGTCCCATGGTTAAGTGGTTAGCGCACTTGGCTACAGAGTAAAGTGACCTTGGGTTCGAGCAACAGGGAAATCATGGATGTTTGTGCTCTCTTTCTGCTGAGGTCTAGCCTTCCTCACAGATCTACTCTATGGCTTATTAAACTGATAGGCTCCTGTCAGACTTCTGTGGCAATCAGGTGTTTGAGGACCCCGAGAAGGTTAGGGAAGGGGAGCCACTGGAACATCATTAAAACCTTTGGAGATCATTAAAACCATTGGGAGACAGATGGTAGCCTCCCGTCAAGGCATTCCAGCGTGTTCTTTAACGTGCACAAGGTATGACTCTCCTGAACACGGGGCCATGGCTTAACGTCCCATCTGATGGATGTGGTCTTTACAAACACAAGGTCTCTGAGGGTCCAGAGACGGTTGGGGTAAGGAGACCCATTGGAAAACTGTTAGGAGACAGATGGTAGCCTTTTGTCAAGGCCATCCAGTGTGTTCTTTAACGTAGGATATGGTTCTCCCGAACACGGGGCCACGGTTTAACGTCCCATCTGATAGACGGCGGCTTTTCCTATCCTATCTGTGTCCCCTACTGACTGAGGTATCCCATCTGTGTCCCTACTACTGACTAAAGCCGCTGGATTTATTTCTACAAAACTTCTCCTACTGACTGAGGCCAGGAGGAGAAGTTTTGTAGAAATAAATCCAGCGGCTTTATGGATGGCCCAGTTAGGACTCGAACCTGGGAACTGCAAATTAAGAGCCTGGTGCGCTACCGGCTGAACAATCTCCTCCCCAAATGTTTTTAGGACTAACTTAACATGTTAGCTCGTCCTAAATGTTTTTCTTCAAAACTGTCGATTTTTTTTTATTTACTTTTGAGGATGCAGCGCATATGCACTGTTCACCTATATGTTGTTTCGGATACGAATAAGCCGCGCAAGTTAGTTTCACAAGTTTGAAAAAAAAAAAAACGCCACTGAAAATAGGAAAAGAAACATATCAATTAAATTTTTCTGAAACTCGTTTTTTCAACACTATTAATTTGACATTTAGACTTAGGAAAACTGAATCATTTAACCTTAGCAAGCAGTATATTTTGCATGTAGCTAGCCCAACCCTGAGGAAAACTGCGGGCCGCAGCCGGCCTTCCACATCTTTTTGTGCGGCTCCGCGAGCTACTGATGACAAATAAATCAAATTTGCAAAAGAGAAAAATAACGTACGTAGACAAGAAATCCAACTTTGGCGAAGAGAATTTTCATTAAAACCATTAGTTTCAATAAAACCTGCCGGTTACCGGGGTGTACGTATTTTGCAATATTCTAGGTAGCTAAAAAACATTGCTCATAAGAATAAAAAATAACTGGATGCAGTTTAATACGCCATAGCGTATTCTTCATTGTTTATGAAGAACACGCTATGGCGTATTCTTAAAGAGAACGCCATATATTCTTCATAAAAATAAAAATTAATCGCCCACATTAAAATAAAAAATAAATACCCCCTCAAGCAGCTGCTTGCCACAGAGGTCTGACAGGAGCCTGTCAGTTTATATGCCACAGTAGAAGGTCTGAGAGGATGGCAGGACCTCAGCAGAAAATCGACACAAACAGCCATGCCTTACCCGAGGCTCGAACCCAGGTCCGGTAGATCAGTAGCCAAGCGCGCTAACCACTCGGCCACGGGACGGCTATCGCCCACATTACTCATGAAAAAAGGTATGTGCCAATGGTTTAAGAGTCATTAACTACAATGATCAAATTTGGGCTATGAAACGATAAGCATTTGCAAACCCGTCTTGGCTAAAATCACAGTTCCAATCATTAATGCCAATGTCAAGTGCACTTATCGAAAGGCTTGACGTATTAATCCATAAGTAGAACGAATTGATAATAACAATTACCCCTCCAAAAGGAAAAAAAGGTTCAACAACATACGAAACATTATTGAACAGTTCGGTAAGTGTATTAAAAGAAAAAACTACAGTGCTTTTATTGTTTTTTCTCCAATATGATAAACATCTATTTGTATAAACAATGACTGATTGTTTGAGCAATACAGCGATCTCGGTTAGGCCGACGACGTAATATGCTTCAGTCGTTGTCGCTGCGATTCCAGTTTTGTTTAAAGTTCCTCGAGGCAGACCTTGTCCCTTTACTTTTCCCTTCCGAATGTTGTGTCGAACTGTAATGTTGTTCCAATGACCTGGATGACGTCGATGGGTATGAAGTTACCCAATAACTAGCAGAGTGTCGCACCGCCCTAACAAGGGTCACAACCACACCCAATGTATCGGAGTCGGTCTTCCTTTGAAGCTTGAGAAAGCTAAAAATGGGAAAATTTTGTTCTGCAGTGGAATAAATAGATATTTCGCATTTGAAGTATCAGCAAGTTTTTGGCGTTTGAGATATTGTTGGACTCAGAGATAAAACAACCCAACTTAACCCAGAGATTCTAAAACTGAGATCATACATGAGGAAGGAAATACCTAGACAGTTTTTGTGGGAGGATGGAAACTTCTGTTGAGTCATAGAGTGTTTTTAAAGTTGCTCAGAATCAGTAGCTTAATATCCCATCTGAGAGGGGGGCGGGGGCGGGGGTGGCTCAGTCGGTAGCGCGCCAGGCTCGTAATCTGTAGTTCCCAGGTTCGAGTCCCAGATGGGTCAGCGTTGAGATTTATCTCCGCAAAATTTCCCCGCCCTGCCCACGGTCAGTAGAGGACATCGATGGGATTGTAAAAGACCGCCGTCCGTCGGATGGGACGTTAAGCCGTGGCCCCGTGTGCGGGAGAGCCATATCCTGTGCACGTTAAAGAACACGCTGGATGGCCTTGACGGGAGGCTACGATCTGTCTCCAAACAGCTGTTCCAGTGGGTCCCCTCCCCCAACCTTCTCTGAGCCTTCGGGGTCCATGTGGCCTGGCCATTTAGCCCATGGTGTGCAAAAAAGTGCCTCTCAGAGGTAAAACAATCCAATCCAACCCATCTGAGAGATCTAGGAATGTAACCTTAGGTTGACCTGGCGAATCATGCAAGAGTATACGGCTTTCCAGAAGTCCCTCAAATTATATTTTTTAATTAAAAAGGTCCTTCCCTACACAAAGGACGGAGATAACTTAGAAACAATGTTAGGTTTGCCCTTTTTTTATCATACAACATTTACGGTTTAATGTCCCGTTCGAAGGACGGCGGCTTTTCCAAGTCCATTGACTCTCCTTACTGATTGAAAAAAATCCCCCTTACTGATTGAAAAAAATTTCCGAATTTCTTGAAGCAAAGTAGTAATTATATGGTTATTATTCGTTTTTTATTTTAAATTTTAATTCAAATTTTAGACAAATAAAAAAACAAAAACAACAACAAACGAATTCGGTTGTTTTATCACTGAACGGCACTTTTTTTGCGTACAATGGGTTAAATGGCCAGGTAACAAGGACTTAGAGGGCTGATAGATGTTTGGGGGTAGGGCAATCATTGGACCGATGATAGCCTCCCGTCAAGACTATCTTCATGTTCTGTAACATGCACAGGGTATGGCTCTCCTGCAAACGGGGCCACGGCTTTACGTCCCATCTGACGGTCGGTGGCTTTTCCAAGGTCATCGGTTTCCTCTACTGATCGAGGGCAGGGTGGGGGCACGCTGGTCCAAGGGGGACTGAACCTAGAAACTGCAGATTACGTGCCTGGCGCGCTAAGGACTGAGGCACCCTGTTCCTAATATTAAAAAAAAAAGGGACTCAGGAAAAATGTATAAAATAAATTCCCACTCACGCAGGTGCTTGCCACAGAGGTCTGAACAGGAGCCTGTCAGTTTATATGTCATAGTAGAAGATCTGAGAGGATGGCAGGATCTCAGCAGAAAAACAACTCATACATCCATGCCTTACTCCGAGCTCTGAACCTAGGTCCCTTAGATCAATAGCCAAGCGTGCTAACCACTCGGCAATGGGACGGCACAGGGAAATATAATAAGCAATATTTTACCTTTTTACTTACAAACTCAGGTTGTGCAACAAAAGAAACGGAAATAATTTAATTAGCAACTTCGGATATCAAAATATTTCCTCACTGTGTTTGGAAATTCTCTGCAAAGTAGTCAAGATCCTATTCAATAACTATACTGAGAAATATCGACCACAAAAAGTCTTATTATTTATTTCAGTACGGACTTTATTGTGAAACTATTTCGTTTCACCCACTTCAGAAGCGGTTAAATAGCAATAACAACTGACTTATCTGATGTAGGAAAATCATCTTATTAAGAAAAAACCACAGGGTCACAATGAACGCTTTGACCTACTCTACGAAAGAGAAAAGGGAAATTAAATTTTTAATAATATGGCCCACCATTTAGTGGAGTAGATGATCAAAATGGAACCTGAAAAAAACAAACACTGTAGGATTGCCTTCGCTTATTTAACGAGATGAACAATAGTTTTATTATTCAACGATCTGGCAGCAATTAACTTGCACATGCAATTTTGTTCACGCTCTAACTGCCAACGAAAACATAAAACCAGTGGGTGTGTCTGCAGATCTTTGGGAAATTAACTGTTTAGTTTTCAAGAGACACATAATCCTACTCTTGAACAGGGAAAAAGGTTAACTCATTACTTATAGTGTCAGCGTTGGCCAAAAAAATTACTTTTTTTTAAACTGGTTTGGCTAATAAATGTATTAAAAAAAATTAATATACATAGAGATAAATTTCTGAGAAAGCTAGTGGCTACAAGTTTTCCCATGGACGAGTTTTTCATGTGTGAAAACAATGCCGATTTTATTTCCTTGAGCGAAGATATTTCTACATAGCAAATAACGTTTTGTTGTTGGAGTCCCACATAAAATGGGAAATAACCACGTCAGAAAACGTGCCAAGTTTTGCAAGTCGAACTTGAATTCGAATCCTGACGAGGCCCTCGAAGCATGGCGAACTCGTGGCCTACTGTTTTGTTTTGTGTTCCGAATATTCTTGGAAACAAATGGCCTCGAACACGAGCCATGATCACGAGCTTTAGTATGCTTAAATTGTAGCAGATTGTACGTCAGATAGAACAGGTGTTGCCAGTTTGAAGTGAATCATAATATTAAAGATCAATTATCTTACTTTTCTCGTGAAATTGCTGTTGCCAGTTCATTGTTTGCTGTTTCTCGATAAAGCTATCTTATTTGTTAATGAACCTGGTTTGTGTAACGAAAGAAACTGAAATACTTATTTTGAATTATTGACAGTCAAAATATTCTCCAATACTCAAACAAATCACGTTTTTTTCACGCTTTAACGACATTCTATGATTATATGTTATTCAGTTATATAATTAATGATAGAGGGAGAAGTTTTTTCTTTATTTGTTTGCAGAGTAAGTTTTATAATTTTGATGAAGAACCTACCAGGACGTCATGAACCAATCATTTTTATGGCACGGTGTAAAATATTCGTCATTTAATATGTTGGGGAAGGGAAACGAGTATTCTCGCTTAATCATCAGGATTGCGGCTGAAGTAAAAAATTTGCTGTCGTAAACAATGGAAAGCTGCCGACCGAAACTAAGATTTTAGACTTTTCTCAGTTTTTACATCATTAATGTATTATAAAAAATAAATAAATACCCCCTCAAGCAGCTGCTTGCCACAGAGGTCTGACAGGAGCCTGTAAGTTTATATGCCATAGTAGAAGGTCTGAGAGGATGGCAGGACCTCAGCAGAAAACCACAAACATCCATGCCTTACCCAGGGCTCGAACTCAGGTCCCTTAGATCAGTAGCCAAGTGCGCTAACCACTCGGCCATGGACGGCATTAATGTATCAATATAATTTATTTTTATTAATCAGCATTACGTATTTTACAAAAAAAAAAATACTCCACATATGACCCTCAAAGCTTTAAGTTTAATTACAGGAGTCATAGATACACATTATGTTTTTAAATCATTTCTTATTAAATGTTTGAAATTAATTTCTTAAACATTAAGAATCACCAAATTAAAATTAATAATCACAGCACTTAAGTGTTCCAATAATAGAATAGGCGCGTATCGAAGATATTTTTATGGGGGGTACTGAACCTACGTTTTCTGCAATAGCCTTGAAAAATTCTTGGCATGCTACACACAGTAGAGTGATTTTCTTTTGGTGTCTATAATTCAAAGCAGTTTATGTAGAAGAAGCTTTTTTCTTTTAACCTCAAACGATGGTTTGCCTTTTGTGTGATTGAAAGCAACTCTAGTTCTGCTGATAGCTCAAAATATAAATAAATAAGTACTTTCTCAAGCAGCTGCTTGCCACAAAGGTCTGACAGGAGCCTGTCAGCTTTTATGCCGTAGAAGATCTGAGAGGATGGCAGGATCTCAGCAGAAAAACGACACATATATCCATGCCTTACCCGGGGCTCAAACCCAGGTCCCTTAGATCAGTAGCGCTAACCACTGGGCCATGGAACGGCTAGAAAACCAAAATTTCACAAAGTCACTGATAATTTATTTCATTGCTTTCCGATTAGTGCTTCATTTCATGTTTATTCTTTCGTAACTGCATAGTGAAAATAAAGGAAGCCCATGTCCCATTTTCTATGCACTGACAAACTGAAACGCTTCATAATTTATTCATAAGAGTAAAGAATACAAATATATTTACAATTTGACCCGCAAAGCAAAATAGCTTATCTGCAGGAAAATGAATAAATTAAATTAAACATAGGTCATTCAGCCACAAAAATGGTGTACAAGAAATAAATCCACAAAACACAACACATAATAATCAGCTAACTAGAAAATACCAAATAATTTTTTAATTCCATTTTAAGTCTTCTAAAAGAATCTATATTTAGTAATTCTTTTGGAATAGCAGTATCTTTTTCACTCAATTTAAGCCAACACAGAGTTTTTCCCAAACC
The DNA here is from genome assembly GCA_038380435.1 of Ryuthela nishihirai. NCBI lineage: Eukaryota > Metazoa > Arthropoda > Arachnida > Araneae > Heptathelidae > Ryuthela > Ryuthela nishihirai. The sequence continues at coordinate 18,171,563 of JAWZYU010000031.1, read as the reverse complement.
GTTGAACGTGTCTGTGAATAGCTTTATCATTTTGAATTTTTAGCTTTCAAAGATTTAAGGGTGGAGTGGGGTGCTCTTGTAACCTAAGCACCTTCCTTGAACATCAGTCTGACTTATAATTATTTGCGTATTATGAATATTACTTGTGCAATACATCTTGTAACAGGGGTGGTTAACCTTTTTCTGTAGCGTGCCACATATTATGCTGGATAGATGTCACATACTGTCCGAGAAGAATGGAATTTGGAAGAGCAAAAATAAGAGGCTTGTCCTTGACAAGAACTGCGCCTGGTGCTTTTTTTTTTATCCTTCAATTTATTTAGTTAGGGATTTTGAATTTAAGAATCATTTAGGGATTTTTTACAAGCTTAGGTGTATATTCACGACCGGATTTGGGTTGGGTTGTTTGTTTGTTTCACCTCTGAGCGCACTTTTTTTGCACACAATAGGCTAAATGATCAGGTCGCAAGGACCCTGAAGGCTCAGAGAAGGTTTGGGGATGGGATCCACTGGAACGGCTGTTGAGAGACAGATGGTAACCTCCCGTTAAAGGCCATCCAGTGTGTTCTTTAACGTGCTCAGGGTATGGCTCTCCCGCACACGTGGCCACGGATTAACGTCCTATCCGACGGACGCCGACTTTTTCAAGCCCATCGGTGTCCCCTACTGACCGTGGATAGGGCGGGGAGTTTTGCGGAGGTTTGGGTTGGGTTATTTTACCTCAGAACGAGGTGGTTTTTTGCACACAATGGGCTAAGTGGCCAGGTCACAAGAACTCCAGGACCAGAGAAGGTTGAGGAAGGGGTTGGGTTGTTTTACCTCTGAGCGGCACTTTTTTGCACACCATGGGCTAAATGGCCAGGTCCCATGGACCCCAAAGGCTCAGAGAAGGTTTGGGGATGGGATCCACTGGAACGGCTGTTGAGAGGCAGATGGTAACCTCCCGTCAAAGGCCATCCAGTGTGTTCTTTAACGTGCTCAGGGTATGGCTCTCCCGCACACGTGGCCACGGATTAACGTCCCATCCGACGGACGCCGACCTTTTCAAGCCCATCGGTGTCCCCTACTGACCGTGGGCAGGGCGGGGAGTTTTGTGGAGGTTTGGGTTGGGTTATTTTACCTCAGAACGAGGTGGTTTTTTGCACAAAATGGGCTAAGTGGCCAGGTCACAAGAACTCCAGGACCAGAGAAGGTTGAGGAAGGGGTTGGGTTGTTTTACCTCTGAGCGGCACCTTTTTGCACACCATGGGCTAAATGGCCAGGTCGCATGGACCCTGAAGGCTCAGAGAAGGTTTGGGGATGGGATCCACTGGAACGGCTGTTGAGAGGCAGATGGTAACCTCCCGTCAAAGGCCATCCAGTGTGTTCTTTAACGTGCTCAGGGTATGGCTCTCCCGCACACGTGGCCACGGATTAACGTCCCATCCGACGGACGCCGACCTTTTCAAGCCCATCGGTGTCCCCTACTGACCGTGGGCAGGGCGGGGAGTTTTGTGGAGGTTTGGGTTGGGTTATTTTACCTCAGAACGAGGTGGTTTTTTGCACAAAATGGGCTAAGTGGCCAGGTCACAAGAACTCCAGGACCAGAGAAGGTTGAGGAAGGGGTTGGGTTGTTTTACCTCTGAGCGGCACCTTTTTGCACACCATGGGCTAAATGGCCAGGTCGCATGGACCCCGAAGGCTCAGAGAAGGTTTGGGGATGGGATCCACTGGAACGGCTGTTGAGAGACAGATGGTAACCTCCCGTCAAAAGCCATCCAGTGTGTTCTTTAACGTGCTCAGGGTATGGCTCTCCCGCACACGTGGCCACGGATTAACGTCCCATCCGACGGACGCCGACCTTTTCAAGCCCATCGGTGTCCCCTACTGACCGTGGGCAGGGCGGGGAGTTTTGCGGAGGTTTGGGTTGGGTTATTTTAACTCAGAACGAGGTGGTTTTTTGCACACAATGGGCTAAGTGGCCAGGTCACAAGAACTCCAGGACCAGAGAAGGTTGAGGAAGGGGTTGGGTTGTTTTACCTCTGAGCTGCACTTTTTTGCACACCATGGGCTAAATGGCCAGGTCGCATGGACCCCGAAGGCTCAGAGAAGGTTTGGGGAGGGGACCCACTGGAACAGGTGTTGGGAGACAGATGGTAGTCTCCCGTCAAGGCCATCCAGCGTGTTCTTTAAAGTGCACAGGGTATGGCTCTCCCGCACACGGGGCCACGGCTTAACGTCCCATCCGACGGACGGCGGCCTTTCCAAGCCCATCGGTGTCCCCTACTGACCGTGGGCAGGGCGGGGAATTTTTGCGGAGATAAATCTCAACGCTGACCCAGCTGGGATCGAACCTGGGAACTACAGATTACGAGCCTGGCGCGCTACCGACTGAGCCACCCCCGCCCCCCTGAGGAAGGGGACCCAGTGGAACAGCTGTTGGGAGACAGATGGTAACCTCCCGTCAAAGCCAATCCAACGTATTCTTGCACAGTGTATGGCTTTCCTGCACACGGTGCCACGGCTTAACGTCTCATCAGATGGACGGCGGACTTTCCAAGTCATTCAAGGCCGGATCTAGGGGGTGGGGGTGGAGAACAAGGGAGCAATATCCTCCTCCCTTTGAGAATGCTAGTAAGGCTAATGGAGGCCCAAAAATTATTAAACTTTTGCAAATTTAATGCATTTTTTGATGAAGTTTTTTTTATTAACCTATAAAACGAAGGGGGAAATGTTACACTGCATTGGAAATCCAATCTCTTTCCCCTTTCCTTTTTGAGGCTCGATTGCAATTGTCCTTTTGGGAGATATTGTTTTCGTCATGAGATATTTACACAATCGTATCAGAATAATATGACCACCTACCATAGTATATGTATGGTAGGTGGTCATATTATTTTGATACGACTGGTATTATCTTTATAGAATTCGAAGAAATTATTTAAAACAATGCAACATTTGTAAAAACCTGAATGGAAAGAATATTTACATAAGCGAATCTACTGCTTTTGGTGGGGCGGGGTGGCTCAGTCAGTAGCGCGCCAGGCTCGTAATCTGTAGTTCCCAGGTTCGAGTCCCAGTTGGGTCAGCGTTGAGATTTATCTCCGCAAAATTCCCCGCCCTGCCCACGGTCAGTAGGGGACACCGATGGGCTTGGAAAGGCCGCCGTCCGTCGAATGGGGTTAAGCCGTGGTCGTGTGCGGGAGAGTCATACCCTGTGCACGTTAAAGAACAGACTAGATGGCCTTGACGGGAGGCTACCATCTGTCTCCCAACAGCCGTTCCAGTGGGTCCTCTCCCCCCAACCTTCTCCGAGCCTTCTGGGTCCATGTGACCTGGCCATTTAGCCATGGTGTGCAAAAAAAGTGCCGCTCAGGGCACAACCAAAAAGGTTGCTCAGGGCAACAACCCAAAACCTCGTCTACAAGAAACTCACGACCACAACTCAAAATAATCTACTGTCTTCAACAAAGGTTGGGGCGGGGGTGGCTCAGTCGGTAGCGCGTCAGGCTCCTAATCTGCAGTTCCAAGGTTCGAGTCCCAGCTGGGTCAGCGTTGAGATTTATCTCCGCAAAATTCCCCGCTCTGCCCACGGTCAGTAGGGGACACCGATGGGCTTGGAAAGGCCGCCGTCCGTCTGATGGGACGTTAAGCCGTGGCCCCGTGTGCGGGAGAGCCATACCCTGTGCACGTTAAAGAACACGCTGGATGGCTTGACGGGAGGCTACCATCTGTCTCCCAACAACCGTTCCAGTGGGTCCTCTCCCCACAGCCTTCTCCGAGCCTTCTGGGTCCATGTGACCTGGCCATTTAGCCATGGTGTGCAAAAAAAAAGTGTCGCTCAGAGATAAAACAACCCAAAACCTCGTCTACAAGAAACTCACGACCACAAATTTAACCGCTATTTCGTTAGAGTTGTTAACGATGCGTCGACACTACAAGACTTGTCTCTTCAATGTCTTTTCAAGGGGCGGGGGTGGCTCAGTCGGTAGCGCGCCAGGCTCGTAATCTGCAGTTCCAAGGTTCGAGTCCCAGCTGGGTCAGCGTTGAGATTTATCTCCGCAAAATTCCCCGCTCTGCCCACGGTCAGTAGGGGACACCGATGGGCTTGGAAAGGCCCCCGTCCGTCGGATGGGACGTTATGCCGTGGCCCCGTGTGCGGGAGAGCCATACCCTGTGCACGTTAAAGAACACGCTGGATGGCCTTGACGGGAGGCTACCATCTGTCTCCAAACAGCTGTTCCAGTGGGTCCCCTCCCCCAACCTTCTCTGAGCCTTCGGGGTCCTTGTGGCCTGGCCATTTAGCCCATGGTGTGCAAAAAAAGTGCCGCTCAGAGGTAAAACAATCCAATGTCTTTTCATTTAATTCCTACACCTGATAAAAAATTATTCACTCGTGCATGTTCCCGTAACGTTGCGAAATCACGGGGAGTCAGTCAGCAGACGAAACGTTGTAACTCAAAACAAAAGTAATTGAAAATGGGGATCTGGCATCAAAGCCTGGCACGAACTTTCCGTTATACCTCCACTTCAGGTCCCAGAAGCGAAACCGAAAAATCCACCACGCGTGCTAAAGATTCACGGAAGCAAACCCAAAAAGCGTGACGGTTGGACAACGCTCGTGCTTGCGTTGTTTTCCATTTTCTGTTGAGAATGACGATAAAAATAATGTATTCTTGAGTGAACGTGATTAGTGATGTGTCAAATGAAATGTCTTGGTGAGAGCAAGTGTGACATAACTCTATTGGACGGAAATTAATGAGAACTTAATTGGCAGTTAGGTTTACCGAGAGTTGTCTGATCTGAAACGGAAAAGAGTGTAGTGGTTTTGAAATCGCTTGGTGCCCTTTGATGTCTTACAACTGGGTTGAGTTGTTTTACCTCTGAGCGGCACTTTTTTGCACACCATGGGCTAAATGGCCAGGTCACATGGACCCCGAAGGCTCAGAGAAGGTTGGGGGAGTGGATACACTGGAACAGCTTTGGGAGACAGATGGTAGCCTCCCGTCAAGGCCATCCAGCGTGTTCTTTAACGTGCACAGAGTATGGCTCTCCCACACACGGGGCCACGGCTTAACGTCCCATCCGATGGACGGCGGCCTTTCCAAGCACATCGGTGTCCCTTACTGACCGTGGGCAGGGCGGGGAATTTTGCGGAGATAAATCTCAACGCTGACCCAGCTGGGACTCGAACCTGGGAACTACAGATTACGAGCATGACGCACTACCGACTGCGCCACCCCCGCCCCCTTGCAACTGGGAATTAAAATGTTGATCGTATATTCTTTTTCAAGTTTCTTGACTAAGGTAGATGATACATGGTATTAGCGACGGCAGCCGTCCAGTGGCCGAGTGGTTAGCACGCTAGGCTACTGATCTACGGGACCTGGGTTCGAGCCCCAGTTAAGGCATGTACGTGTGTGTGGTGTTTTTCTGCTGAGGTTTCGCCATCATTACAGAGCTTTTAGGGGGCGGGGGGTGGCTCAGTCGGTAGCGCGCCAGGCTCGTAATCTGTAGTTCCCAGGTTCGAGTCCCAGCTGGGTCAGCGTTGAGATTTATTTCCGCAAAATTCCCTGCCCTGCCCACGGTCAGTAGGGGACACCGATGGGCTTGGAAAGGCCGCCCCCCATCGGATGGGACGTTAAACCGTGGCCCGTGTGCGGGAGAGCCATACCCTGTGCACGTTAAAGAACACGCTGGATGGCCTTGACGGGAGGCTACCATCTGTCTTCCAACAGCTGTTCCAGTGGGTCCCCTCCCCCAACCTTCTCTGAGCCTTCGGGGTCCATGTGACCTGGCCATTTAGCCCATGGTGTGCAAAAAAGTGCTGCTCAGAGGTAAAACAACCCAACACAGAGCTTTTACTATGGCGTATAAACTGATAGGCTGCTGTCAGACCTCTGTGGCAAGCAGCTGCTTGAGGGGGTATTATTTATTATGGCAGAACTGCAGTATAAGGTCCTCAGCCGCCATCTTGTTTCATTTCGCCGCGGTGAAAAAAAGCCTGAATGGTAAAAGTAGTCTGATCCTCATCTACCTTGAGATGCGTATTAAGGATATATAAATATATATATCTCATCAAAACAAGATTTTATTAACAACGCTTATCGCTACAAAATGAACCCACGTTTCGCACTTAAAAAACCCTCGAAAATTAAGCAATTTCATCAAAATTAGATTTTATTAACAACTCTGATCGCTAAAGAATAAACCTTCGTTCTGCACTTAAAAAAAGTCCCAAAAATTAATATTCTCATCAAAAGTAGATTTTATTAACAACAGCTCTTATCGCTAAAGAATACTACTTGTTCCTTACTGAAAAAAAGCCCCAAAAATAAATATCAAAAGTAAATTTCAAGAATCGACTTAAGAAAAGCCCCGAAAACAAATAATCTCATTAGACAGAATTATTCTAAACAGCATATATCAGTCATGAACATTGGAACATGCGGATGGATATCATATTGCAACTCAACGTTACAGGTTTTCCTGGGAAAAAGTACAACACGGCGGCTGAGGACCCTATACTGCAGGGTAGCCTTAATTATTATATTAGCGACGGCTGTAGCTGTCTATCAAGTGAGAAGGATTCTGTTGTTTTACCTCTGAGCGGCACTATTTTGCACACAATGGGCTAAATGCCAGGTCACAATGACCCAATGACTCAGAAAAGGTTGGGGTAGGAGACCCACTGGAACAGCTGTTTGGAGATAGATGGTAGCCTCCCGTCAAGGCCAACCAGCGTGTTCTATGACCCGCACAGGGTATGGCTCTCCCGCACACGGGGCCACGGTTTAGCGTCCCACCCGACGACGACGGCCTTTCCAAGCCCATCGGTGTCCCCTACTGACCATAGGCAGGGCGGGGTCTTGCGGAGATAAATCTCAACGCTGACCCAGCTGGGACTCGAACCTGGGAACTACAGATTACGAACCAGGCGCTCTACCGACTGAGCCACCCCCGCCCCCAAATGAGAAGGAAAATGTGAAAGTGAATTTAATTATGTTTACCAGCAAGTATACTTCCCTACCAAAATATTAGAGAATGGGAATCTAACTTCGTTTCTCTATATCTTCTTAAAATATGCCTTTAACGGAAAAATGTTTACTGAAGAAGATAAATTAAAGATTATAATCAACTCTCTTTAAATCTCGAGTTTCAACAATATTCATTCTCCATCGTTTAAGAGTTATTGCAAGTATCCTTTCAGGTGAAATGAATACAAATTCAGGAATCTGCGAAATAATTATTTCAGTATTAGAGAATTATAAAAGTTTTTATTAAACAATATTAATTCTAACTAAATATTATAGCTTTAATTAGGATGATAACCGGATCTAGAGTTGGGAGGCAAGGGTTGGGTTGTTTTACCTCTGAGCGGCATATTTTTGCACACCATGGGCTAAATGGCCAGGTCACATGGACCCCGAAGGGAACATCCACTGGAACAGCTGTTGGGAGACAGATGGTAGCCTCCCGTCAAGGCCATCCAGCGTGTTCTTTAACGTGCACAGGGTATGACTCTCCCGCACACGGGCCACGGTTTAACGTCCCATCCGATGGGGGGCGGCCTTTCCAAGCCCATCGGTGTCCCCTACTGACCGTAGACAGGGCAGGAAATTTTGCGGAGATAAATCTCAACGCTGACCCAGCTGGGACTCGAACTTGTTAACTACAGATTACGAGCCTGGCGCGCTACCGACTGAGCCACCCCCGCCCCTTGGGAGGCAAGGCGCCAATGCCTCTCCCTATTTAAGAATGCTAGCGAGGGAAAGGGAGACCAAAAATTAATAAAATCGTCCATATTTCACTCATTATTCACGAATTGAACCAAGAAACTCTAAAACGAAAGGGAAAATGTTGCACTGCAATGGTAATGCATCCTCCCTTTTACCCGTACCATTTTCCAGTAAAAAAAGGCGGGAGGGGGGGGGGGGGGCGGGCTCAGTCGGTAGCGCGCTAGGATCGTAATCTGCAGTTTCCAGGTTGTAGTCCCAGATAATATATGATTAGTGACAAGACCCATACGTTCCCCAATAATGCACTACGTCTATTGGGATAATGCCATGATTTACCACTATCCACCGTCGCGGCTGAGCAGTACTATAGAAGTAAAGTCCAGCCTTTTGAAAAACTTAACTTTAATATTCGTCCTGGGTCGCCACAGACAAGGATACTGAGAATCCAAGTTGACTCGGCGACAGTGACGGGGTTCTAGTCCCAGCTGGGTCAGCGTTGAGGTTATCTCCGCAAAACTCCCCGCCCTGCCCATGGTTAGTAGGAAATACCGATGGATTTGGAAAGGCAGCCGGCCGTCGGATGGGACGTTAAGCTGCGACTCCGTGTGCGGGAGAGAGCTATCTTTGCCATGTGCACGTTAAAAAACACACTAGATGGTCTTGATGAGAGGATACCATCTGTCTCCCAACAGCTTTCTAATGGGTCCCCTCTCCCCAACATTCTCTGAGTCCTCGGGGACCTTGTGACCTGGTCATTTAGCCCATGGTGTGCGAAACAGTGCCATCAGAGGTCAAACAACCCAACCCATTAAAAATGGCATATATTATAAGATGAACACCCCGGTTGGATTGCGTGTCCCCCCCCCCCCCCTGGTTTTTCCTATATTGGGACCTTATTAAGAGATTTTGGAACGCATCCTTCCCCATTTACGCTATTTCTAAAGAAAAATTGCAAAAATTACAGTAAATTGTTTGCGGGGGGGGGGAGCGCAAATCAATGTTTCAAAATAGAAATATTTTGATCTATTCTTTCATTACTGAATGCAGTTGCAAATTCAGCAGTCGTCTTACCACAATACAAATAAAGTATAATGATGATAATAAAGATATATGATCATCAGACCGGTGATTCTCTATGCTTCACACATATGGGCGAATACTACACCCACCAATATTCGTAAGATTCAGGTCTTACAGAACAAGATTTTGAGAACTGCGGTCGATGCCCCCTGGTTTGTCACTAACAGACAACTCCATATAGACCTGGGCATCGACCATATATATATACACAAATAAAACGCACCTCAAAAAGAATTTTTGAGGCTGTAAGCAATAATCCCAATGAGATTATTTCTTCTCTGATTCTTTACGATCATACTGTTTTGAACAAGTACAAGAGGCCTAACACGATAGCGTTCTCTGAGGCCTACCCGTTTTAGGTTTCTTATACAATTTTACTGCTATTTTTAGCTTTTCTTACGTTTGCCCTTAGGGGCCCACCTAAGGGTGGTTTACTTATACATTTTGTTCTTACTCATGACAAATAGGCATATCTTTATGATGGAGATGGTTAGAGGTAAAATTATTACCCGGTACATCGAATATGATTATACGATCTACGATAAATACAGATGACTGAAAAGGAAACGTAAAAAAGAAAAACTTATCGTTGAAAATACATGTAAAGTTACACTTTTCATAATAATAGTGACATTATATGATAGCCGTAATTCCTGGGCGGACGGACAGGCGGGAGAATAAATGTGACGTCATCGGTGGCAGAAATGCTCGGTTTCCCTGTGGTTCCGCGGCAACTTCAGCGATGGGTACCAAATTTGGTGTGGTGGTCCCACATAGTTCTAATCGTTTTGGGGTAAAAGATCGGGTTCCTAGCTGCCGTGGTTCGGGAGTGATCCCTTGGAAAGTGTCAAACTTCTGGGGGGGGGGCGCTGCCGTCGCCTATCTCACCTATGGAGCAGTACGTTGATAATTCGAATTACTCGTATAACATCTATGGTTATTCGAATTACTCGTATAATGCCAATTCGAATTACTCGTATAATGCCAATTCGAATTACTCGTATAATGCCTGTGGAAATGTGGAGAATCTGGCAACGGCAGCAGATTTAAATATTATTATGACTATTTAACAGTTAGAAGTAAATAGCAACAATAAATTTGGCAGCGATTATCGTTCCTCTCCTGTAGGAATAGCTTGGTAAATATTTTTAAGTTATATCCATTGCTAATTCTTATTTCATTCAAAAGTTTCGGGCCTAACTTTTGTGTGGGTTTAACTAGCAAATATATAATAATAAATGATACGCTTCCAAAAATAAAACTTAAAAAAAAATACATTTCGTGAAGGAAAAATTTTTTTGATACAATTGATATTATTCAACACAAATTAATTTTCCGATCCATTTCTACCATGATGGCGCAGGCTGTCGTCCTTCTTGCACGCCCCCCCATACATATCTGTAGAGTTGTTTTATTAAAAATAAGACGAAGAATACGAATTACAAAATTTTGTACTTACCTCGCAAATGTTGCCAACTACACAATACGAAATCTAAATGCAAACACTGATGATGAGGTGTTGCCACAAGATACAGCAGAAATACTGTTGGATATCCAGTTTTATCGTTTGCAGAGTTCTGACCTGCAACAAACTCTCAGGTAAGATTACAGCTGATTCTTTTTTTTTTATAATCCCCAAAGCGAAGAGTTTTTTTTTTTTGGAAAACCTAAGATTTCCTCTGTGTTGTTGGACTACGACGAGGAATTAGATCTGAAATGATACAAAAAACGAGAGATCATGGAAGTGTAAAAGTAAAGAGAATAAATAAAAGATTTGAAGTTCATGTAAGAGAAATTGAAGTATTCATCGCCGTATGACGCATTAAAAAAAAAGAAAGTTATAAAGCATTGTTCTCATGGTTGGGCTACGAAACGGAAGTGACGTAACCTAGTAAATATGACAGTTCTAAAATTATAATCTGCACATAGATTCATTGATATTCTGGAAACCGGTCAACTGGTCAGCCAAGCCATGTACAGTCGCTCAAAAAAATATACGAACACTATGGTTGATTGCAGAATTCAGGAAAAATATCTGGCAACGATATTTTTAGAAAGTAGTGATCTGGCAACCTTCGTGTAGATTACAGAATTCAGAAAAAATATATGGCACAGATTTTTTTTTTGGAAATTAGTGATCTGGCAACCTTCGTGTCACGTGACACGAAGGTTGCCAGATCACTAATTTCTAAAAAAAAAAAAATCGTTGCCAGATATTTTTTTCTGAATTCTGTAATCAACCACGGTGTTCGGATATTTTTTTGAGCTACTGTATCACTCTCTACCCATTAATGCAATTCGTGGGAAAAACGAATTGTTTAATCGGAAAGCTCTAAAAGGGTTAGAAAGAACTGTGGATTCTCTTTGTAAGCATTTCGTTCTGCATTCAGTTGCGTTTTTTTGTCATAACAGATTCTAATCTAAATTTGCTAAGTTTTAAGGAGATATTTTTTAAAAACGCAATCTATTTGTTGCCAAGTCTGTAACAATGAATTTAACAAACGAATGCACTTGTGGTCAAGTATCGAACAATGAATGCATTTGGGTACAAGATTGTAATAAAGAATGTTTTTGTAGTTAGATTCAGAACAATAACTGCGATTGCGGCCTAGTCATTAAAGTCGCTAACAATGCAACTGGTGGTGCTCAAGCATCTAACAGTGAATGTGTTTGTGATAAAGTTTATTGTAATGAATACATTTGTGGACAAGTTTCAATGTTGAATGTTTTTGGGGCCAAGCAGGGCCAGTTGGGTTGGGTTGGGTTGTTTTACCCCTGAGCGGCACTTTTTTGCACATCATGGGCTAAATGGCCAGGTCACAAGGACCCCGAAGGCTCAGAGGAGGTTGGGGGAGGGGACCCACTGGAACAGCTGTTGGGAGACAGATGGTAGCCTCCTGTCAAGTCCATCCAGCGTGTTCTTTAACGTGTACAGGGTATGGCTCTCCCACACAGGGGGTCACGGCTTAATGTCCATCCGACGGACGGTGGCCTTTCCAAGCCCATCGGTGTCCCCTACTGACCGTGGGCAGAGCGGGGAATTTTGCGGAGATAAATCTTGACGCTGACACAGCTGGGACTCGAACCTGGGAACTACAGATTACGAGCCTGGCGCGCTACCGACTGAGCCACCCCGCCCCCCAAGCAGGGCCAGATCTAGTTGGATGATTCCACGTGTACTCGGGCGATCGTTATAATTTAACATAAAATTATTACACATATACAAACACTTTCTATTATACTAATATAATAATAATATTAATAATAGATGAACCCATTTTATTAATATTTTTTCAAAAAATTACTGGTAGTTAAGCAATTTAAATTACTTTCAAACTGAAATATTTTCATTTGTGTCTTTTTATAGAGTCGCCGATAGGGAGCCCAAAATGGTCACGGTTGAACTTACATAAGATGAACTATCAACTTTCTTACGTACGATATTCGCATTACTTTACAATCTTGTATTAAAATGTTGCAGAAGTTTACATTTCGAAATTTCAGGTAAATGCAAGAGATATGATAATCAAAATAACAAGAAAACCATATTTGATATATCTTGAGTTTGGTCTTGGTCCAGTTACTTTGATGCTTCGCTTGGCTCGCTAATCTCTTTCGACGAATTATTTCATTTATCTTGGATCGTATTTAATGAGCAATGTGGCAACGGCAAATGGAACACGCAAAAGAAACGTCTGCAGTTTTCACTCTGGTGGCTCATGCGCATGCTCGGTCACAAGTGCGTGCGAAAGTCTTTATCCTTCCTATGATACTTTGAAGGAAGTCAATCTGATAAAACGACTGAAAATGAACTGACTAATGAAGTTAGTGGACTAATAAGGGGAAAGAAGTGTCCGTTAGTGCCGAAAGTCTGTTAAATCCGAATATATGAAATGTGTAGAGTTGTATAGTTTTGCCTGTGAGCGGCAGTTTTTTTCACACAATGGGCTAAATGACCAGGTTACTAGGACCGAGGGTTCAGAGAAGGTTGGTAGAAGGTTGGGTTGTTGGGTTGTTTTACCTCTGAGCGGCACTTTTTTGCACACCATAGGCTAAATGGCCAGGTCGCATGGACCCCGAAGGCTCAGAGAAGGTTGGGGAAAGGGACCCACCGGAACAGCTATTGGGAGACAGATGGTAGCCTCCCGTCAAGGCCATCCAGCGTGTTCTTTAACGTGCACAGGGTATGTCTCTCCCACACACGGGACCACGGCTTAACGTTCCATCCGACGGACGGCGGCCTTTCCAAGCCCATCGGTGTCCCCTACTGACCGTGGGCAGGGCGGGGAATTTTTGCGGGTTGGTAGAGGGGACCAGGTGGACAGCTGATGGGAGACAGATGGTAGCCTCCCGGGAAGACCATCCAGTGTGTTCTTTAACGTTCCCAGAGTATGGCTTTCCGACACACGTGGCCATGGTTCCTCGATTTGACCCAGCTGGGTCAGCGTTGAGATTTATCTCCGCAAAATTCTCCGCCCTGCCCACGGTCAGTAGGGGACACCGATGGGCTTGGAAAGGCCGTCGTCCGTCGGATGGGACTTTAAGCCGTGGCCCCGTGTGCGGGAGAGCCATACCCTGTGCACGTTAAAGAACACACTGAATGGCCTTGACGGGAGGCTACCATCTGTCTCCCAACAGTTGTTCCAGTGGGTCCCCTCCCCTAACCTTCTCTGAGCCTTCAGGGTCCATGTGACCTGGCCATTTAGCCCATGGTGTGCAAAAAAGTGCCGCTCAGAGGTAAAAGAACCCAACCCAACCCGAGTTACAGCACATGTTGAGAGTGCAGGTAAAGAAGCCTGTGAAATCAATTAGTTTTTATTCCAGTTATTACAGCACATAATAACTGGATCTCTTACCAATCCAACGAGCAAGGATACCTAAAATTGAGATCACCGATGAGTGGGTTGTTTTACCTCTGAGAGGGACTATTTTTGCACACCATGTTCTAAATGGCCAAGTCACAAGAACCCCGAAGGCTCAGAGAAGGTTGGGGGAGGGGACCCACTGGAACAGCTGTTGGGAGACAGATGGTAGCCTCCTGTCAAGGTCATCCAGCGTGTTCTTTAACGTTGAGTTATTTTACCTCTGAGCGGCACTTTTTTTGCACACCATGGGCTAAATGGCCAGGTCACAAGAACCCCGAAGGCTCAGAGAAGGTTGGGGGAGGGGACCCACTGGAACAGCTGTTGGGAGACAGATGGTAGCCTCCTGTCAAGGTCATCCAGCGTGTTCTTTAACGTTGAGTTATTTTACCTCTGAGCGCACTTTTTTTGCACACCATGGGCTAAATGGCCAGGTCACAAGAACCCGAAGGCTCAGAGAAGGTTGGGGGAGGGGACCCACTGGAACAGCTGTTGGGAGACAGATGGTAGCCTCCTGTCAAGGTCATCCAGCGTGTTCTTTAACGTTGAGTTATTTTACCTCTGAGCGCACTTTTTTTGCACACCATGGGCTAAATGGCCAGGTCACAAGAACCCGAAGGCTCAGAGAAGGTTGGGGGAGGGGACCCACTGGAACAGCTGTTGGGAGACAGATGGTAGCCTCCCGTCAAGGCCATCCAGCGTGTTCTTTAACGTGCACAGGGTATGGCTCTCCCACACAAGGAGCCAGGGATTAACGACGCATCCGACGGACGGCAGCCTTTCCAAGACCATTGGTGTCCCCTACTGACCGTGGACAGGGCGGGGAACTTTGCGGAGATAAGTCTCAACGCTGACTCAACTGGGACTCGAACCTGGAGACTGCAGATTACGAGCCTGGTGCGCTACCAACTGAGCCACCACCGCCCGCCCAGTAGTGGTAGAATTTTGTCCACCATTTGTATACATGTAATATGCCGTCAGACATACAAATTGTGCAGATTTACTTAGCATCGTACCTTTTGACAAGATTCCTTACTTGCAAAGTTTACTCGGAAGGGAAAGATTTCATCACTATGCAAAATAGAACAATAAGAATTGACTAGATATTTTGGAAACAGTGTATGCTTGACAAGGTAAAAGTGTATTGCCTAAATTTATCGAAAAGTGTTTAATAAATATTATTTCCTGCATTACAGCGAAACCATCCTTGATAATAAATGGTGAGATACTTGTATAGAAGGCTACAATCAAAGAATGTAGAGGGAGAAGAAGTTCAGCTTCCATAGAGATTAATGTAAAATCGAGTATCGTGCATTTGGCGTAGAGGTGAAACGAACATTACAGGGGACGAACGCTTTTGTAATTCCATGTTACTGTCAACTTCCATTCTCTTCGCTTTTCCTATGTAATAATTTCCCATTGATATCCTTGCAGAGTATATTAATATCAATTCTGTTTCCTGTTTCTATGCAACCAAGAAAGCTTCTAATTGTAATAATTTATTCTATAAATTAACTTCAGGCTAATTTCAAATCTTCTCTATCCGTTCAGTTTATAATTGTTGGTTCAACGAAAAATAATTCCAATGGAGAAAATAAACCTTTATTAAAATCATAATATTATTTTTGTCAAATACAAAGTGCAGTTATTTTTTTTCCTTTTTTAAAATATAAATTTTTTGATGCATAATTCCTTTGCCCCTTATTGTTTGCTTCCCAGCTTAAACAAATGCACGATACGAATCGAAACACCACTTGAGGTCGCCACTTACGCTTTGTCAAAGCTGAACTTCTTTTCCTTATACGTTCTTTGGCTACAAGTTCAAGAAACAAATAACATTTGAAATATATTTAGTTTATTTTTCTGCAGGTAGATAACAAATTCAAATACTCTTTCCAGACGTGCAGTGAACTACCAGATTAACGAAGTCGTGGGAGAGACCAAGCATATTCGTTACAAAGTTGTAAAAATAATAATAAACAAATCATAAAGCTTAATCACACCACCCCTTAATTCCATTAGTTTTACAGCATATGGGTTGGGTTGGGTTGTATTACCTCTGAGCGGCACTTTTTGCACACCATGGGCTAAATGGCCAAGTCACATGGACCCCGAAGGCTCAGAGAAGGTTGGGGTAGGGGACCCACTGGAACAGCTGTTGGGAGGCAGATAGTAGCCTCCCGTCAAGGCCATCCAGCGTGTTCTTTAACGTTGGGTTGTTTTACCTCAGCGGTACTTTTTTGCACACCATGGGCTAAATGGCCAGGTCACATGGACCACGAAGACTCAGAGAAGGTTGGGGGAGGGGACCCACTGGAACAGCTGTTGGGAGACAGATGGTAGCCTCCCGTTAAGGCCATCCAGCGTGTTCTTTAATGTGCACAGGGTAAGGTTCTCCCGCACATGGGGCACGGCTTAATGTCCCATCCGACGGACGATGGCCTTTCGAAGCCCATCGGTGTCCCCTACTGACCGCGGGCAGGGCGGGGAATTTTGCGGAGATAAATCTCAACGCTGACCCAGCTGGGACTTTTACAGCATATGTGTCTCTGGTTTCTACGCATGTGTTAGAAACAAATTTGTATATATACAGTGGTTTCCATAAATTAAGAAACAATATTAAGTC
Source organism: Ryuthela nishihirai (assembly GCA_038380435.1). NCBI lineage: Eukaryota > Metazoa > Arthropoda > Arachnida > Araneae > Heptathelidae > Ryuthela > Ryuthela nishihirai. The sequence goes on along the minus strand of JAWZYU010000031.1, from coordinate 18,155,277 downwards.
AATGATAAGTTAAAGTCAAAGCTGTATAACTTCTAAAATACGTGTTTTTTTTTGAAAAATGTGATTGCAGATAAAGATCTCAATCAAATAAATCAACATTGTGATTTTCAACAATATTCATTCATTATTTAATGAGTTATAGAAGTTTTAACATTTAACAACAACAATGCCAGTCTTAAGAAACATACAAAACTGAAGAATAGTGAAAGAATTCTTTACACAAACTTTTAATATATACCCTTATTTTTATTAAACACTTTGATATATAAATACTTATTAAACAATAAATAAACACCCCCTCAAGCAGCTGCTTGCCACAGAGGTCTGACAGGAGCCTGTCAGTTTATATGCCATAGTAGAAGGTCTGTGAGGATGGCAGGACCTCAGCAGAAAAACGACAAAAACGTCCATGCCTTATCCGGGGCTCGAACCCAGGTCCCTTAGATCAGTAGCCAAGCGCGCTAACCACTCGGCCATGGGACGGCTATATAAATACCCCCTCAAGCAGCTGCTTGCCACAGAGGTCTGACAGAAGCCTGTCAGTTTAATACACCTTGGTAGAAGGTCTGTGAGGATGGCGGGACCTCAGCAGAAAGACAACAAAAACGTCCATGCTTTTCCCGGTGCTCGAACCCAGATCCCTTAGATCAGTAGCTTAGTGTGCTAGGACTACAGAGCCTGGTACTCAGAATAAAAAACCCACTCAGGATTGAAACTGAGGAACTGATTCTAGATGCTGAGAAAAAAATGTAATTATTTCAGTAAAGTCAGTTTCAGTAACGTTGTTAATTAAAACTTAGTAATAAGTATGTTTTGCCTCGTGTTGGTAATTAAAACCTAGTAATAAGTAAACTTAAGTAAACTTAAAGTTAGGTAACTTAAGTAAGTTGAATTAAAACTTAGTAAAATGTCATGTGTTATTAATTAAAACTTAGTAATAAGCATTTTTTAGCCTCATGTTGGCAATTAAAACCTAGTAATAAGTATTTTTAGCCTCGTGTTGTTAATCAAAACTTAGTAATAAGTATTTTTAGCCTCGAGTCATTAATTAAAACTTAAAATAATATATTAATAAATAAATATAATAACAATGCCAATCTCAAAAATTTACTTCAGAAGTTAATTAAAACTTACTAATTTTAACCTCCCATGGCCTAGCGATTAGTATGCTAACCATTAGGCCACGGGATAAATATATAAAAATGTTATTATTAAAATAATATTTTTAGCCTCGTGTTGTTAATGAAAACTTAGTAATAAGTATTTTTAGCCTCGTGTTGTTAATGAAAACTTAGTAATAAGTATTTTTAGCCTCGTGCTGTTAATTAAAACTTAGTAATAAGTATTTTTAGCCTCGTGTTGTTAATTAAAACTTAGTAATAAGTATTTTTAGCCTCGTGTTGTTAATTAAAACTTAGTAATAAGTATTTTTAGCCTCACATTGGTAATAATTAAAACCTAATGATAAGCAAATTTAAAGTTAAGTAACTTAAGTAAGTTGAATTAAATCGTAATAAAGTATCACGTGTTGCTAATTAAACTTAGTAATAAGTATTTTTTGCCTCGTGTTGTTAATTAAAACTTAGTAATAATTATTTTTCAGCCTCCCGTGGCCTAATGGTTAGCATACTAACCGCTAGGCCATGGGAGGTTAAAATTAGTAAGTTTTAATTAACTTCTGAAGTTAATTTTTGAGATTGGCATTGTTATTTTTAAACATTCATACTCCCATAACTCATTACATACTGAACGAATATTGTTGAAAATCGAGATATTGATTTATTTGATTGAGATCTTTTACCTGCAATCACGTTTAAAAAAATTATTAAAAAAAAACTTCTTACATTAGAGTTTCCACGCTAACTTTTCATTGACATAATATAGGTGGGGGGTGGCTCAGTCGGTAGCGCGCCAGGCTCGTAATCTGTAGTTCCCAGGTTCGAGTCCCAGCTGGGTCAGCGTTGAGATTTATCTCCGCAAAATTTCCCGCCCTGCCCACGGTCAGTAAGGGACACCGATGGGCTTGGAAAGGCCGCCGTCCGTCGGATGGGACGTTAAGCCGTGGCCCCGTGTGAGGGAGAGCCATACCCTGTGCACGTTAAAGAACACGCTGGATGGCCTTGACGCGAGGCTACCATCTGTCTCCCAACAGCTGTTCCAGTGGGTCCCCTCCCCCAACCTTCTCTGAGTCTTTGGGGTCCTTGTGACCTGGCCATTTAGCCCATGGTGTGCAAAAAAGTGCCGCTCAGAGGTAAAACATCCCAACGTTAAAGAACACGCTGGATGGCCTTGACGGGAGGCTACCATCTGTCTCCCAACAGCTGTTCCAGTGGGTCCCCTCCCCCAACCTTCTCTGAGCCTTTGGGGTCCATGTGACCTGGCCATTTAGCCCATGGTGTGCAAAAAAGTGCCGCTCAGAGGTAAAACAACCCAACCCATAATATAGGGTTGTTTCTTAATTTCTGGGAACCAGTGTATGTTCAATAATTCGAACTACAAATACTTCCGCTTCTTTTAACGAGGGAAGCTTTTTCTTTGAATAAACGTAAATCACAACGAAAAAATAAATCTATTCTACAAAACCATTTTAATTTTTCTCTTTCCTTAACATGACCTATATAAATACCGAAGCATTTCTCCATCTTCTTTCAGGGCCAACAAATAACAGCATCGAAATTCCATAATGAGAAAAAAAAAAACTATAGCCAAGCAAGTGACAAGGTTACTACATCTGTGACGTCATGAAACTTATGTACAAATTAGCGTTTTAGGTCACGTGTTGCGGGGTCAGGCGTCCCTTTTTTTTAGCCCCCGGGGACATTAGAATCATATTAAGCCAAGATCTCTGTGCAACGGTTTTAAATGTACTTGTTTCAGTGAAGTGCAATAGACTAAACGGTTTGCCTTGTTTTACCTTTAAGAGGTCTTTTTTTGTGGGCGGGGGTGGCTCAGTCGGTAGCGCCAGACGCAATCTGCAGTTCCCAGGTTCGAGTCCCAGCTGGGTCAGCGTTGAGATTTATCTCCGCAAAACTCCCGGCCCTCCCCACGGTCAGTAGGGGACACCGATGGGCTTGGAAAGACCGCCGTCCGTCGGATGGGACGTGTGCATGTGAGTCATATCTGTGCACCTTAAAGAACACACTGGATGGCCTTGACGGGAGGCTACCATCTGTCTCCCAACAGCTGTTCCAGTGGGTCCCCTCCCCCAACCTTCTCTGAGTCCTCGGGGTCCTTGTGAACTGGCCATTTAGTCCATGGGGTGCAAAAAAGTGTCGCTCAGAAGTAAAACAACCCAACAACCCTGTGCACGTTAAAGAACACGCTGGATGGCCTTGACGGGAAGCTACCATCTGTATCCCAACAGCTGTTCAAGTGGGTCTCCTACACCAACCTTCTCTGAGCCTTCAGGGTCCTTGTGACCTGAACATTTAGCCCATTGTGTGCAAAAAAGTGTTACTCGGAGATAAAACAACCCAACCCTTTTTTGCACACAATGGGCTAAATGGCCAGGTCACAAAGACCCCGATGGCTCAGAGAAGGTTGGGGGAGGGGATCCATTGAACAGTTGTTAGGAGGCCCCCCCCCCGTCAAGGTCATCCAGCGTGTTGTTTAGGTTATAGTGCATAGGTTATAGATTAGTAAGTTTTGTATCACTTTTGACATCAAATGGGACTTTACCTCATAAAGTTGCGGCTCAGTGTAGATTTACTTTTTCCCGTGGCCGAGTGGTTAGCGCGCTTGGCTACTGATCTAAGGGACTTGGGGTCGAGCCCCGGATAAGGCACAGACATTTTACTATGGCATATAAACTGACAGGCTCCTGTCAGACTTCTGTGACAAGCAGCTGCTTGAGGAGGCATTTATTTCTTTTTTCATTTATAATTTGGTTATTAATTAACCGTGGCCGAGTGGTTAGCGCGCTTGGCTGCAAATCTAAGGGACCTGGGTTCGAGCCCCGGGTATATGAGCCCATGGATGTATGTGTCGTTTTGCTGCTGAGGTCCTGCCATCCTCTCAGATCTCCTACTGTGGCATATAAACGGACAGGCTCCTGTCAGACCTCTGTGGCAAGCAGCTGCTTGAGTGGGTATTTATTTATTTTTATTTATTATTAATTCAAGGGACCTGGGTTCGAGACCCGAATAAGGCAGCGATGCTTGTGTTTGTCTTTATGTTGAGGTCCGGCCATCTTCACAGATCTTCTTTATGGCGTTTAAATTGACAAACTCCTGTCAGACCTCTCTGGCAAGCAGCTGCTTGAGAGGATATTTACCCTCCATATATGGCCGAGTGGTTAGCGCGCTTGGCTACTGCTCTAAGGGACCTGGGTTCGAGCCCCGGGTAAGGCATGGATGTGTGTGTTGTTTTTCTGCTGAGGTCCTGCCATCCTCATAGACCTTCTACTATGGCATATAAACTGACAGGCTGCTGTCAGACCTCTGTGGCAAGCAGCTGCTTGAGTGGGTATTTATTTATTTTTATTTATTATTAATTCAAGGTTCGAGACCCGAATAAGGCAGCGATGCTTGTGTTTGTCTTTATGCTGAGGTCCGGCCATCCTCACAGATCTTCTTTATGGCGTTTAAATTGACAAACTCCTGTCAGACCTCTCTGGCAAGCAGCTGATTGAGAGGATATTTACCCTCCATATATCGCCGAGTGGTTAGCGCGCTTGGCTACTGATCTAAGGGACCTGGGTTTGATCTCCGGGCAAGGCATGGCTGTTTGTGTCGTTTTTCTGCTGAGGTCCTGCCATCCTCATAGACCTTCTACTATGGCATATAAACTGACAGGCTGCTGTCAGACCTCTGTGGCAAGCAGCTGCTTGAGGGGGTATTTATTATTTTTTTTAATCGTTGTTGGGAGTGGGAACGTTCTCTTCTTTTAGATCTGGCCATGAATCTGGCTTTTCACCCTTTAATGCATGATCTAGTTTCGGAAAAAAAATCGTTCTTGACATCATCATCTGAATCAGATGACCTACATTTTTTCTTCGTCTCTAGGTCTTTCCAATGCCAAATGCAAAGCCTTGAAATTTGACGAAGATTCAAGGTTAATGTCGATTTATTCGCAACGTTACTTCTACCATCTGCTTTTCTCATCAGCAATGAGTCAATGAGTTGAAGCGATGCTGATTTGTTCTGAAAGTGAGGCTGCTACGTCACTATGCTTTCTTGACGATTGGATCTCGGTAGGTTGGGTTGTTTTACCTCTGAGCGGCACTTTTTTGCACACCATGGGCTAAATGGCCAGGCCACATGGACCCCGAAGGCTCAGAGAAGGTTGGGGGTGGGGACCCACTTGGAACAGTTGTTGGGAGACAGATGGTAGCCTCCCGTCAAGGCCATCCAGCGTGTTCTTTAACGTGCACAGGGTATGGCTCTCCCGCACACGGAAACACGGCTTAACGTCCCATCCGACGGACGGCGGCCTTTCCAAGCCCATCGGTGTCCTCTAGTGACCGTGGGCAGGGCGGGGGAGTTTTGCGGAGATAAGTCTCAACGCGGACGCATCTGGGACTCGAACCTGGGAACTGCAGAATACGAGCCTGGCGCGCTACCGACTGAGCCAGCCCCGCCCCATTTCCATTTGTTCCATTCAGTTCCCATTGAGCAGATTTCCATTCGTTGTCTCTTCACGCAAGAAAATTAACGAAGAACCCCCCTCCCTCCCCCCTACCATCCTAATCTCCCTTTGCCCAACATCAGATGACCTCCATTCCGAAACCACGTACAGATACAAAGAAAAATAGGTTGCAATATGCTCGTGCAATCTCCCATCTTTCCGTAACATAGAGGATGCTGGAGAGTCATCCTCAGTGCGCACGCGCGTCTGATGCTGCAATAACTCATCTCAACTTCACTTCCGAAGATTCTTGCGTGCGGATCAGATTAGTTGCGTTTCTCACGCGTGGATAACTACACGTTGTGTTCAGGAATCGTTGTTATGTATCCTCCGTATCGTGCTTCGTGTGATGCTTCGGATTTGTATCGAGAATTCTATGTTAATTAGTTCACGGATATATTTCAACAGCAGAAGGTTATTAATATTCTATCCAGACCAGTTCTGCCTGAAGCTGCGATGGGAACTCATACTTATTGAGATGTGATTTGCATGGTCGCTATGCAAGTTTACTTTTATTAACAGTTTCAGCTTTTTATTGCAGCAGACGTTGTATCTAACGTATTCAAGATCTCCTGCATCTTAAGTCTCTTTTTTCCCCCGTGTGAGCTAGTTTGGTTGTAGACGTTCTGGAGTATTGAGATGCAGTTATCATTTTTTGATTATATTACGTGAAGACAGGCCAGGATATTAAAAAAACACAATCGAGCCTGAAAAACATAAAAGGGCTTTGGGTTGGGTTGTTTTACCTCTGAGAGGCGCTTTTTTGCACATTATGGGCTAAATGACCAGGTCACAAGGATCCTGAAGGCTAAGAAAAGGTTGGGGGAGGAGACCACTGGAACAGCTGTTAGGAGACAGATGGTAGCCTCCCTTCAAGGCCATCCAGCGTGTTCTTTAACGTTGGGTTGTTTTACCTCTGAGAGGCGCTTTTTTGCACATTATGGGCTAAATGACCAGGTCACAAGGATCCTGAAGGCTAAGAAAAGGTTGGGGGAGGAGACCACTGGAACAGCTGTTAGGAGACAGATGGTAGCCTCCCTTCAAGGCCATCCAGCGTGTTCTTTAACGTTGGGTTGTTTTACCTCTGAGAGGCGCTTTTTTGCACATTATGGGCTAAATGACCAGGTCACAAGGATCCTGAAGCCTAAGAAAAGGTTGGGGGAGGAGACCCACTGGAACAGCTGTTAGGAGACAGATGGTAGCCTCCCTTCAAGGCCATCCAGCGTGTTCTTTAACGTTGGGTTGTTTTACCTCTGAGAGGCGCTTTTTTGCACACTATGGGCTAAATGACCAGGTCACAAGGATCCTGAAGCCTAAGAAAAGGTTGGGGGAGGAGACCCACTGGAACAGCTGTTAGGAGACAGATGGTAGCCTCCCTTCAAGGCCATCCAGCGTGTTCTTTAACGTTGGGTTGTTTTACCTCTGAGAGGCGCTTTTTTGCACACTATGGGCTAAATGACCAGGTCACAAGGATCCTGAAGCCTAAGAAAAGGTTGGGGGAGGAGACCCACTGGAACAGCTGTTAGGAGACAGATGGTAGCCTCCCTTCAAGGCCATCCAGCGTGTTCTTTAACGTTGGGTTGTTTTACCTCTGAGAGGCGCTTTTTTGCACACTATGGGCTAAATGACCAGGTCACAAGGATCCTGAAGGCTAAGAAAAGGTTGGGGGAGGAGACCACTGGAACAGCTGTTAGGAGACAGATGGTAGCCTCCCTTCAAGGCCATCCAGCGTGTTCTTTAACGTTGGGTGGTTTTACCTCTGAGCGGCACTTTTTTGCACATTATGGGCTAAATGACCAGGTCACAAGGATCCTGAAGCCTAAGAAAAGGTTGGGGGAGGAGACCCACTGGAACAGCTGTTAGGAGACAGATGGTAGCCTCCCTTCAAGGCCATCCAGCGTGTTCTTTAACGTTGGGTTGTTTTACCTCTGAGAGGCGCTTTTTTGCACACTATGGGCTAAATGACCAGGTCACAAGGATCCTGAAGGCTAAGAAAAGGTTGGGGGAGGAGACCACTGGAACAGCTGTTAGGAGACAGATGGTAGCCTCCCTTCAAGGCCATCCAGCGTGTTCTTTAACGTTGGGTGGTTTTACCTCTGAGCGGCACTTTTTTGCACCCTATGGGCTAAATGACCAGGTCACAAGGATCAGGAAGGCTCAGAAAAGGTTGGGGGAGGGGACCCACTGGAACAGCTGTTAGGAGACAGATGGTAGCCTCCCTTCAAGGCCATCCAGCGTGTTCTTTAACGTTGGGTTGTTTTACCTCTGAGAGGCGCTTTTTTGCACACTATGGGCTAAATGACCAGGTCACAAGGATCCTGAAGGCTAAGAAAAGGTTGGGGGAGGAGACCACTGGAACAGCTGTTAGGAGACAGATGGTAGCCTCCCTTCAAGGCCATCCAGCGTGTTCTTTAACGTTGGGTTGTTTTACCTCTGAGAGGCGCTTTTTTGCACATTATGGGCTAAATGACCAGGTCACAAGGATCCTGAAGCCTAAGAAAAGGTTGGGGGAGGAGACCCACTGGAACAGCTGTTAGGAGACAGATGGTAGCCTCCCTTCAAGGCCATCCAGCGTGTTCTTTAACGTTGGGTTGTTTTACCTGTGAGAGGCGCTTTTTTGCACACTATGGGCTAAATGACCAGGTCACAAGGATCCTGAAGGCTAAGAAAAGGTTGGGGGAGGAGACCACTGGAACAGCTGTTAGGAGACAGATGGTAGCCTCCCTTCAAGGCCATCCAGCGTGTTCTTTAACGTTGGGTGGTTTTACCTCTGAGCGGCACTTTTTTGCACCCTATGGGCTAAATGACCAGGTCACAAGGATCAGGAAGGCTCAGAAAAGGTTGGGGGAGGGGACCCACTGGAACAGCTGTTAGGAGACAGATGGTAGCCTCCCTTCAAGGCCATCCAGCGTGTTCTTTAACGTTGGGTGGTTTTACCTCTGAGCGGCACTTTTTTGCACCCTATGGGCTAAATGACCAGGTCACAAGGATCCCGAAGGCTAAGAAAAGGTTGGGGGAGGAGACCCACTGGAACAGCTGTTAGGAGACAGATGGTAGCCTCCCTTCAAGGCCATCGATCATGTTCTTTAACGTGCAGAGGGTATGGCTCTCCCGTCACGGCTTAACGTCCCATCCGACGGACGGCGGCCTTTCCAAGCCCTTCGGTCTCCCCTGCTGACCGTGGGCAGGGCGGCGAATTTTTCGGAGAGAGTTTTCCGGAGATAAAATCTCAACATTAACCCAGCTGGGACTCGAATCTGGGAACTACAGATTACGAGCTTGGCGCGCTACCGACTGAGCCACCCCCGCCCCTAAAGGAAGGACCCAAGAGACTGGATTTCCAATGAGGTTTCTTCGACTCCATTTCATTTCCCTCTACCTTTTACGGGTCTTGGATAAAAGATTCTTGAAAAATGATTTTTTTTTTGGCTTTATTACTTTTACAAGCATTCTGAAGGGGGGGGGGGGGGGGGGGGAGCAAGGCTCCCATTCCCCGCTCTAGATTTGGCCCTCTGTGAAGATGTATTTCTTGACTCTTATCAGAGCCAGGTACAGTCGCTCAAAAAAGTATCCGAACACTATGGTTGATTACAGAATTCAGAAAAAATATCTGGCAAGGTTTTTTTTTTTAGAAATTAGTGATCTGACAACCTTCGTGTCACGTGACACGAAGGTTGCCAGATCACTAAAATTTAAAAAAAAACAAATCGTTGCCAGATATTCGGCATTGCCAGATAATCGTTGCCAGATCACGGAAATATTGAGCGTGTGCAGTTACCGTTCACAGCAAACTGGAGCGTGTGCAGTAACTGCACAAGCTCTAGTTTGCTGTGAACGGTAACTGGAGCGTGTACAGTTGCTGTACACGCTCCAGATATTTTTCCTGAATTCTGTAATCACGTGACACGAAGGTTGCCAGATCACTAATTTCTAAAAAAAATCGTTGCCAGATATTTTTTCTGAATTCTGTAATCAACCTTAGTGTTCGGATACTTTTTTGAGCGACTGTAGGTGGTCATATTATTTTGATACTATATCGTGTGGGCTCACTCACGGAAATATTGAGCGTGTGCAGTTACCGTTCACAGCAAACTGGAGCGTGTGCAGTAAATGCACACGCTCCAGTTTGCTGTGAACGGTAACTGGAGCGTGTACAGTTGCTGTACACGCCCCAGATATTTTTCCTGAATTCTGTAATCACGTGACACGAAGGTTGCCAGATCACTAATGTCTAAAAAATATCGTTGCCAGATATTTTTTCTGAATTCTGTAATCAACCATAGTGTTCGGATACTTTTTTGAGCGAGTGTACGAAGCTAATGTTCAGTCACAGGGATGCTAACTTTTTGTTTTTGGGATGCTAATACTCAGTGCCTAGAAAGCCAATAGTCATTTTGGATAGGTAAAGGCCATAGAACCGTCCCGTGGCCGAGTGGTTAGCACGCTTGGCTACTGATCTAAAGGACCTGGGTTCGAGCCCCGGTATTAGGCATGGATGTGTGTGTCGTTTTTCTGCTGAGGTCCTGCCATCCTCTCAGATCTCCTACTGTGGCATATAAACTGACAGGCTCCTGTCAGACCTCTGTGGCAAGCAGCTGCTTGAGGGGGTATTTATTATTTTTTTAAAGGGCATAGGGCTACGATGCGAAGTGAACAAGGGGCGGGGGTGGCTCAGTCGGTAGCGCGCCAGGCTCGAAATCTGTAGCTCCAAGGTTCGAGTCCCAGCTGAGTCAGCGTTGAGATTTTGGAATTTCAAAAGATTGAAGATTCTTGAATCTTCAATCTTCTTGAATTCTTGAATCTTCAAAGTTGAGATTTCAAAATTCCCCGCCCTGCCCACGGTCAGTCGGGGACACCGATGGGCTTGGAAAGGCCGCCGTCCGTCGGATGGAACGTTAAGCCGTGGCCCCGTGTGCGGGAGAGCCATACCCTGTGCACGTTAAAGAACACGCTGGATGGCCTTGACGGGAGGCTACCATCTGTCTCCCAACAGCTATTCCAGTGGGTCCCCTCCCCCAACCCTCTCTGATCCTTCGGGGTCCATGTGACCTGGCCATTTAGCCCATGGTGTGCAAAAAGTGCCACTCAGAGGTAAAACAACCCAACCCGAAGTGAACAAACTTCCCTCAGACCAGAATCTAGAAAATAATAATGAAAGGCGGGGGGGTCAAGTGAATCCGGTTCTGTCCAGTCACTTTTTCTATGGTAAAATGTAAAACTTAACTAAGAAATTCCATGCCAACATAATTTCTTCCAAGTGCCTATGCATTCTATCATCAGTTTCTGGGATGTTAATACTCAGTCATGTTCAAGTGTTCAAAGCTAATTTTCAATCACAGGGATGCTAACATTTAGTTTCTGGGATATTATAGTTCTCGGATTTCAAAACACATTTCTCCTTTCGTTTTAGGGCAGAGGGGCGGGGGTGGCTCAGTCGGTAGCGCGCCAGGCTCGTAATCTGCAGTTCCCAGGTTTGAGTCTCAGCTGGGTCAGCGTTGAGATTTATCTCCGTAAAATTACCCGCCCGCTGCCGACGGTCAGTAGGGGACACCGAAGTTCTTGGAAAGGCCGCCGTCCGTCGGATGGGACGTTAAGCCGTGGCTCCGTGTGCGGGAGAGCCATACCCTGTGCACGTTAAAGAATACGCTGGATAGCCTTGACGGGAGGCTACCATCTGTCTCCCAACAGCTGTTCCAGTGGCTCCCCTCCTCCAACCTTCTCTGAGACTTCGGGGTCCTTGTGACCTGGCCATTTAGCCCATTGTGTGCAAAAAAGTGCTGCTCAGAATTAAAACAACCCAACCCCTTCCGTTTCACAGGTCTTAAAAACTTTCTTTAAAAAATGCCTGAACTAGAATGATATTTATTAATTTTTTTTTGCCTTATTTCTGAAAAAAAAAGGGGGGGGGGATGGCCCGCTTGCACCCTCCCCCAGATCGCCAATAACGATCCTCTTTGTGATTCAAAAATTCTATTCCATAATGATACTGACATGTGAACCCCATTCGAAGTGATGAATGCTTTTCCAAATAATATTGTTTTTTTGAAAGACATAATCAAATATTCCAGTTGCAACTCAGTAAAAAACAAAATCTCTTTCCAACAGGGGCGGGGGTGGCTCAGTCGGTAGCGCGCCAGGCTCGTAATCTGTAGTTCCCAGGTTCGAGTCCCAGCTGGGTCAGCGTTGAGATTTATCTCCGCAAAATTCCCCGCCCTGCCCACGGTCAGTAGGGGACACCGATGGGCTTAGAAAGGCCGCCGTCCTTCGGATGGGACGTTAAGCCGTGACTCCGTGTGCGGGAGAGCTATACCCTGTGCACGTTTAAGAACACGCTGGATGGCCTTGACGGGAGGCTACCATGTGTCTCCCAACAGCTGTTCCAGTGGGTCCCCTCCTCCAACCATCTCTGAGCTTTCGGGGTCCATGTGACCTGGCCATTTAGCCCATTGTGTGCAAAAAAGTGCCGCTCAGAGGTAAAACAAACCAAACAAACCAAATCTTTCCAACAACTACGCAATAGCATCTTGCTTCAAAGTCTAGTGTCGGCTTCGACCTTGGCCGGGAAACTCGATTTGTGGGGTACAAAAGCCGTCAGTTCTTCATTATTCGGCATTCGCTTCACCGAAAAGAACACGATTTGAAAAGATAAAAGCTCTTGGTTGGGTTGTTTCACCTCTGAGCGGCACATTTTTGCACACCATGGACTAAATGGCCAGGTCACAAGGACCCCGAAGGCTCAGAGAAGGTTGGGAGAGGAGACCCGCTGGAATAGCTGTTGTGAGACAGATGGGTCTGAGATTTATTTCCGCAAAACTCCCTGCCTACGGTCAGTAGGGGACATCGAGGGGCTTGGAAAGACCACCGTCCGTCGGATGGGACATTAACCCTTTCAGGACCATAAGGTTTCTAAGAGTAAATTATATTATATTAAATTTATTAGAGAGCCATACCCTGTGCACTTTAAAGAACACGCTGGATGGCCTTGATGGGAGGCTTCCATTTGTCTCCCAACAGCTGTTCCAGTGGGTCCCCTCCCCAACCTTCTCTGAGCCTTCGGGGTCCTTGTGACCTGGCCATTTAGCCCATGGTGTGCAAAAGAGTGCCCCTCAGAGGTAAAACAACCCAACTCGAACCTGGGAACTGTGAATTACGAGCCTGGCTAGCTACTGACTGACCCACCGTCATCGTCATCCTCTGGACTTCTTGGCTTAGCTATTAACAATGCACCTAGCAACAATTACTTTGAACCGCGAAATGAACTGGAAGAATGAGAGAAATGGAATTCTTGAGTGGCATCATTCGCCGTCACTGCTGACGTTGCTATGATAACGGGTTCACTGGAAGCAATTCATTTTTATTTCCACACAGTGACCCATTTATTGTTGATTCCAGTTCCCCATTGTCATATTTCTCTGTCGATCTAATAATCATTATCGCTGTTGTCGGTATTTTCTTATTGACCCAAGGGTCAATCGGAATGGGCTCAAACATTTTTTAGCAGATCGAGGATTAAATAGATTTCTAATGATTTTATTTTTTTGTGTGAAAATGATCTTATTTCTGAAGCGCTAATTCTGAGCCATCTAATACTTTTAATTACTGAAGAGTGAATGATTCTCATTTTTAATCACTAAAGATTGAACGATTCTCATGTTTAATCACTAAAGACTGAATGATTATTATTTTTTACTATTGAGACTGATTCTCATTTTTAATTAATAAATACTGAATGCTTCTCATCTTCAATTTCCAGAGTGAATGATTCACATTTTTAATCATTAAAGACTGAATGATTCTCATTTTTAATCATTAAAGACTGAATAATTCTCATTTTTAATTACTGAAGACTGAACGTTTCTCATCTTTAATTACTAAAGACTGAATGATTCTCATTTTGAATTACTAAAGACTGAATGATTCTCATTTTTAATCCTTAAAGACTCAACGATTATCATTTTTAATCCCTAAAGACTGAACGATTCTCATTTTTAATCATTAAAGACTGGATGATTATCATTTTTAATCATTAAAGACTGAATGATTATCATTTTTAATCACTAAAGACTGAATGATTATCATTTTTTAATCCCTAAAGACTGAACGATTCTCATTTTTAATCATTAAAGACTGAATGATTATCATTTTTAATCCCTAAAGACTGAACGATTCTCATTTTTAATCATTAAAGACTGAATGATTCTCATTTTTAATCACTAACGACTCAACGATTATCATTTTTAATCCCTAAAGACTGAATGATTCTCATTTTTAATCATTAAAGACTGAATGATTCTCATTTTTAATCACTAACGACTCAACGATTATCATTTTTAATCCCTAAAGACTGAACGATTCTCATTTTTTAATTACTAAAGACTGGACGATTCTCATTTTTATTACTAAAGACTACCGACTGAGCCACCCCCACCCCTAGAACGAAATGTAAAGTGTTATATTGCAATAGATATCCAGTCTCTTGCTCCCCCCCCCTACTTTCTTTATCTTTTATTCCAGATCCGAGTTTGTCCCAATAATGTTAGACGCTTCACCTCAATCTCTCTTTGAACTTAGAAGAGAATAAATATTTCAAAATGTACAAAAAGTAATCCTAGTTCTGTTAGTTCTAGTCCTAACTCCCATGTCATATTCCTCTTCTTGCTCACAAGCCCTATTTCTCTTAAACCCCTTTCGTATTTCTTCACAACGACGAATGTCAGCAATGACACAATTTTCTTTGTACCAAGTTGTCGTATAATCCAGAAAGAGTTTCTCGGAACTAAAAGAAAAAAAAAAAAGATCTTAAGACCTCATGTCAGAAATTCGTGTCTGCGGATTACAGCAAGAGTCTGTATCACGATGGTAAAATAACAACCCACTTCGAGTGTAAAGCTTTTCTCTCTAGCTTAGGGGAAAAGGTGAAAGCCTCACTCTGAAGAGATATGTGCCAAACATTAAGACACCGCCCAGACAGAAGAGCTTTTACCCCTCACTGTTTCGTAGTAGTTAAACCGGCACATTTAATTATATGCTACAAAGTGAGGTGGTTATCTGAAATCCCAGAGTAGGTCGACACTATAGTCACATGGGAGTAGAAGAACCGGCAAAGTCCGATTGAAGTGGATCTGGTTTTTTGATGACAACTTTCTGAGAAGAACCCTACCTCTGCTTGTTGGCTGAGTGTAGCGAGGTATCTGATTCTGCTGGATGCTATTTCTTTTTTGCATTTGTGTCGAGATAAATCTCAGACCGTTGTATGGGCTGTTCTCAATTTAAATACGTAGATTTTTTTGATAGATGTGGGTCTGAAGTTGAATTACATGCTCTTCTTGGAAGAGAAATATCAGCGACAATCCGATTGGGTTGTTTTATTTCTGAGCGGCACTTTTCTGCCCACAATGGGCTAAATGGCTAGATCACAAAAACCACGAAGGATCAGAGAAGGTTGGGGGAGGGGACCCACTGGAACAGCTGTTAGGAGACATATGACAGCCTCCTGTCAAGGGAGAGCCATACCCTGTGCACGTTAAAGAACACGCTGGATGGCCTTGACGGGAGACTACCATCTGTTTCCCAACAGCTGTTCCAGTGGGTTCTCTCCCTCAGCCTTCTCTGAGCCTTCGGGGTCCTTGTGACCTGGCCATTTAGACCATGGTGTGCAAAAAACGTTTCGCTCAGAGGTTTTAGATTGGGTTGTATTACCTCTGAGCGGCGCTTTTTTGCACACCATGGGCTAAATGACCAGGTCATAAGGACCCCGAAGGCTCAGAAAAAGTTGGGAGAGGGGACCCACTGGAACAGCTGTTGGGAGACAGATGGTAGCCTCCCGTTAAGGCCATCCAGCGTGTTCTTTAATGTGCACAGGGGAAGGCCCTCCCGCACATGGGGCAACGGCTTAATGTCCCATCCGACGGATGGCGGCCTTTCCAAGCCCATCGGTGTCCCTTCTGACCGTGGGCAGGGCGGGGAATTTTGCAGAGATAAATCTCAACGCTGACCTAGCTGGGATTCGAACCTGGGAACTGCAGATTACGACCCTGGCGCGGTACCGATTCAGCCCCCCCCCCCCGCTCAGAGGTAAAACAACCCAACTTTGGCTGATGATCCAAATATACCACTAATAAATGACAGGGACAATCGACCGAGATGTACACACGACAACTAACCAATAATTGAAAACAAAAATTACAAAAGATTTGTTTTAGTTTTTTCCACGATAATTAAAATTTACCTCTTAGAAATAAAAACGACAATCCGCTGATTTTTTTACATAAAATTACGTTTGTACGGTCGCTCAAAAAAATATCCGAACACTATGGTTGATTACGGAATTAAAAAAAAAACCTAACAACGATTTTTTTAGAAATCAGCGATCTGGCAACCTTCGTGTCACGTGACAGATCACTAATTTCTAAAAAAAAAAATCGTTGCCAGATATTTTTTCTGAATTCCGTAATCAATCATAGTATTCGGATATTTTTTTGAGCGACTGTAGGTGGTCATATTATTTCGATACTAGATCGTGTGGGCTCACTCACGGAAATATTGAGCGAGTGCAGTTACCGTTCACAGCAAACTGGAGCGGTTACGGTTAATGTTCACGGCACATTGGATCGTGTGAGCTCACAAAGACCTAGATCGTGTGGGCTCACTCACGGAAATATTGAGCGTGTGCAGTTACCGTTCACAGCAAACTGGAGCGGTTGCGGTTAATGTTCACAGCACATTGGATCGTGTGAGCTCACAAAAACTTGGATCGTGTGGGCTCACTCACGGAAATATTGGGGCGTGTGCAGTTACCGTTCACAGCAAACTGGAGCGGTTGCGGTTAATGTTCACAGCACATTGGATCGTGTGAGCTCACAAAAACTTGGATCGTGTGGGCTCACTCACGGAAATATTGAGCGTGTGCAGTTACCGTTCACAGCAAACTGGAGCGGTTGCGGTTAATGTTCACAGCACATTGGATCGTGTGAGCTCACAAAAACTTGGATCGTGTGGGCTCACTCACGGAAATATTGGGGCGTGTGCAGTTACCGTTCACAGCAAACTGGAGCGGTTGCGGTTAATGTTCACAGCACATTGGATCGTGTGAGCTCACAAAGACCTGGATCGTGTGGGCTCACTCACAGAAATATTGAGCGTGTGCAGTTACCGTTCACAGCAAACTGGAGCGTGTGCAGTAACTACACACGCTCCAGTTTGCTGTGAACGGTAACTGGAGCGTGTACAGTTGCTGTACACGCTCCAGATATTTTTCCTGAATTCTGTAATCACGTGACACGAAGGTTGCCAGATCACTAATTCCTAAAAAAATCGTTGACAGATATTTTTTTCTGAATTCTGTAATCAACCATAGTGTTCGGATATTTTTTGAGGGACTGTACTTGATTCAAATTTACCTGTTAGTAATGACAGCGGCCGTCCCGTGGCCGAGTGGTTAGCACGCTTGGCTTGTAATCTACGGGACCTGGGTTCGAGCCCCGGGTAAGGCATGGATGGATGTGTGTGTGATTTTTCTGCTGAGGTCCTGCCATCCTCTCAGACCTTCTACTATGGCATATAAACTGACAGGCTCCTGTCAGACTGTGGCAAGCAGCTGCTTGAGGGGGTATTTATTTTTTTATTTAACGACAGCGACACTCAGCCGAGGTACTTACGATAAGTGATTCAGAAATCCATAAAAAAAGTTTTAGCGCATTTTTTTTTCTGTGAAAACCCTAGTAACGTTCAGAGAATCCAAATTTAGGACAGAAAGTTCATTGAGCGTCAAAATAACAAGAAACCAATCAATCAAAAATAAACAAAATTTTTCACATGTTCATTTTTTTAAGCAAAAGTTCGTCCAGTGCTCAGATATTCCAAATATGTCTCTAAAAACCAATTGTCTGCTAAAATACACATGAGAACTATTGAAAAATTTTCCGCGCGAAAGAATTTTCCACGCTCCAGTTTGCTGTGAACGGTAACTGCACACGCTCGATATTTCCGTGAGTGAGCCCACACGATCTAGGTCTTTGTGAGCTCACACGATCCAATGTGCTGTGAACATTAACCGCAACCGCTCCAGTTTGCTGTGAACGGTAACTGCACACGCTCAATATTTCCGTGAGTGAGCCCACACGATCTAGGTCTTTGTGAGCTCACACGATCCAATGTGCTGTGAACATTAACCGCAACCGCTCCAGTTTGCTGTGAACGGTAACTGCACACGCCCCAATATTTCCGTGAGTGAGCCCACACGATCCAGGTTTTTGTGAGCTCACACGATCCAATGTGCTGTGAACATTAACCGCAACCGCTCCAGTTTGCTGTGAACGGTAACTGCACACGCTCAATATTTCCGTGAGTGAGCCACACGATCTAGGTCTTTGTGAGCTCACACGATCCAATGTGCTGTGAACATTAACCGCAACCGCTCCAGTTTGCTGTGAACGGTAACTGCACACGCTCCATATTCATTGCATTATATATATTCATACGCATTATATATATTAAAAAAGTATCCAAACGCTATGGTTGATTACAAAATTCAGAAAAAATATCTGGCAACGATTTTTTTAGAAAATAGTGATCTGGCAACCTTCGTGTCACGTGAGACGAAGGTTGCCAGATCACTAATTTCTAAAAAAATCGTTGCCAGATATTTTTTCTGAATTCTGTAATCAACCATAGTGTTCGGATACTTTTTTGAGCGACTGTACCTCAACCGACTTGTCGCATAGTCTGACGTTGAGCACTCTGAAGACAGGGTCTGGAAGCCTTCTAGTCAAGGCCATCCAGTGTGTTCTTTGCGTGCAGAGAGTACGACTCTCCCGCACACGGGGCCACGGTTTAACGTCCCATCCGAAAGACGGCGGCCCTTCTAAGTCCATCGGTGTCCCCTACTGACCGTGGGAAGGGCGGGGAGTTTTGATGAGATAAGTCTCAACGCTGACCCAGCAGGGACTCGAACCCGGGAACTGCAGATTACGGGGCTGGCGCGCTAAAGACTGAGCCATCTCCGCTCCAGTAAATTAAAATGTACGCTGACCCAGCAGGGACTCGAACCCGGGAACTGCAGATTACGGGGCTGGCGCGCTAAAGACTGAGCCATCTCCACTCCAGTAAATTAAAATGTACGCTGACCCAGCAGGGACTCGAACCCGGCAACTGCAGATTACGGGGCTGGCGCGCTAAAGACAGCCATCTCCGCTCCAGTAAATTAAAATGTACGCTGACCCAGCAGGGACTCGAACCCGGGAACTGCAGATTACGGGGCTGGCGCGCTAAAGAGTGAGCCATCTCCGTTCCAGTAAATTAAAATGTAATAAATGCATAAAGATATACTTTGGGTTTACAGATACCTTGGGTGTCAAAGTTCAGGAGTGTTCGTTTAGAGGTCCTAGGGCCTCCGGGACGTGTCCGAACATCTCGAACAGTAGTTACACCACTACTCTGAGCCCTCAAGGTCCTTGTGACCTGGCCGTTTAACCCATTGTGTGCAAAAATTACCGCTCAGAAATAAAATTACTCAACCTCTTTTCGAAACCATTGCACTTAAAATTGAAGTTGCCAGAAAAAAAAAGTTTCTTACACGACAAATCTTGAATCTGAGAATGTAATCGGAATCGCGTAGTACTGAATTTTATAAAAAAAAAAATTCAATCGCTTTTAATCATTAAAAATTTCACGATTCTTTAATAAATAATAAAAAAAAATATTAACTGTTATTCAACAATATTTTTTATTGAAATATTTTTAAAATATAATATTTATATATAAAAATATTCATGTTAAAAATTTTATATCCTTGTACTTTAATATGACTTCAGAACTGTTACATATTTAGTTCAGTTGTAAGCAAACTACGGCCCATTTAACATATTTTAAATTGAATAATATAAAATAATCTTTTCTAGTATGGCTCTACTGTAGTGAAAAAAAAAATACCCCCGCAAGCAGCTGCTTGCCACAGAGGTCTGACAGGAACCTCTCAGTTTATATGCCACAGTAGAAGGTCTGAGAGGATGGCAGGACCTCAGCAGGAAAACGACACAATGCATCCATGCCTTACCCGGGGCTCGAACCCAGATCCCTTAGATCAGTAGCCAAGCGCGCTAACCACTCGGCCATGTGACGGCTAAAATAAATACTCCCTCAAGCAACTGCTTGCCACAGAGGTCTGACAGGAGCCTGTCAGTTTAATATGCCATAGTAGAAAAAGTCTGAGAGGATGGCAGGTCCTCAGCAGAAAAATGTCACATACATCCATGCCTTACCCGGGGCTCGAACCCAGGTCCCTTAGATTTGCAGCCAAGCGCTCTAACCACTCGGCCACGGGTACGCTATTTAAATAAGACGAAAGACGAAAATTAAAAATAACAACACAAATGTATTTTCCAAATACGCTAATTGACTTCCTTCCAACTCTTCGCCTACAGCAAATATATTTTTTTGATTCGGCTTGATATCAAAGTTTGCGCACCACTGATTTATCCTCTCAAAGAGATTTAATCCTCTCCGTCCCATGGCCGAATGGTTAGAGTGCTTGGCTACTGATCTAAGGGACCTGGGTTCGAGCCCCTGTAAGGCATGGCTGTTATGTGTCGTTTTTCTGCTGAGGTCCTGGCATCCTCTCAGATCTTCTACTATGGCATATAAACTGACAGGCTCCTGTCAGACCTGGGGCGGGGGTGGCTCAGTCGGTAGCGCGCCAGGCTCGTAATCTGTAGTTCCAAGGTTCGAGTTTCAGCTGGGTCAGCATTGAGATTTATCTCCGCATAACTCCCCGCCCTGCCCACGGTCAGTAGGGGACACCGATGGGCTTGGAAAGGCCGCCGTCCGTCGGATGGGACGTTAAGCCGTGGCCCCGTGTGTGGGAGAGCCATACCCTGTGCACTTTAAAGAACACGCTGGATGGCCTTGACGGGAGGCTACCATCTGTCTCCCAACAGCTATTCCAGTGGGTCCCCTCCCCCAACCTTCTCTGAGCCTTCGGGGTCCACGTGACCTGGCCATTTAGCCCATGGTGTGCAAAAAAGTGCCGCTCAGAGGTAAAACAACAACCCAACAACCTTTCAGACCTCTGTGGCAAGCAGCTGCTTGAGGAGGTATTTACTTTACTTACTAAGACGACCGTCTAAAGCCGCCATCAGAAAATACAAGGCAAGCATTACTTACCTGCCTGACCTCAAGACACTTTCGGTCGTGTTTGCTGGTCACCTCCAAGGAGCACGCTCACGTGTCGAATGACGCCTGTGCGTCCTCCATCCCTATATACCATGCAGTGCGGCCCGCCCCGCAGGGGAACAACCCGTTTTCTCACCCACAGACCGAGTCGCTTTCGCTTTTACTTTGGCTTGTCTCGGCTACGGCCGAAGCCGGCCGCAGTCAAAAGGGCGTCTACTGGTGTATTCGGCCGCGCCTTGGCAGGTGGATCTACTTCTGGTCTTGAACTTTGGCCTACGCCCCATTGGCTTAGAGAAATTTGCTAGAACCTCATCCGACAGATGGTTTAGAACAGTGTCTCGCAAACTTTTTTACTCTGCGGCACACTGAATCTAATTTTTTTTACCGCGGCACACTGAATCTATTTTTTTTCCGCGGCACACCTAAAAAAGAATTTTTGATGGTTACCTAAAAAGAGGAAAATTGAAGTTTCGTTAAATGCATTTTATTTAAAATAAATATAATAATAAATATAATTAATCATAACTCGATGTTTGTTTTAAATATTTGTCCATTCTATGGCTTGAAATAATCAAAAATTAATACCAAAATTTGGAAAAAGCTTGATAAATGCTTACAAGATCCCAGTTGATAAAATCTGAAAGATTTTTATTAAAGCACGTCGATAACACAAGTCAAGTCAAAATGAAATCTTCGGAATATCTGGTGTCAATTTGAAAATCTCTCGCGGCACACTTGGAATCTCTCGCGACACACTACTGTGCCGCGGCACACAGTTTGCGAGACACTGCTTTATAAGTTTGGATTGTTGTAGCAAGATCAAATGAATAAAGCTGTTTAGAATTTCATTTGTGATTTTCGTGCCAATATTCAAGAGAAGGCCTTACAACCCTGTGATATCACTGTAAGTACAGTCGCTCAAAAAAAAAGTATCCGAACACTATGGTTGATTACAGAATTCGGAAAAAAATATCAGGCAACGATTGACGATTTGACTTAGAAGTTAGTGATCTGGCAACCTTCGTGTCACGTGACACGAAGGTTGCCAGATCACTAATTTCTAAAAAAATATCGTTGCCAGATATTTTTTCACCGAATTCTGTAATCAACCATAGTGTTCGGATACTTTTTTGAGCGACTGTAGATGGTCATATTATTTTGATACTAGATCGTGTGGGCTCACTCACGGAAATATTGAGCGTGTGCAGTTACCGTTCACAGCAAACTGGAGCGTGTGCAGTAACTGCACACGCTCCAGTTTGCTGTGAACGGTAACTGGAGCGTGTACAGTTGCTGTACACGCTCCAGATATTTTTCCTGAATTCTGTGATCACGTGACACGAAGGTTGCCAGATCACTAATTTCTAAAAAAAATTCGTTGCCAGATATTTTTGCCGAATTCTGTAATCAACCATGGTGTTCGGATACTTTTTTTTGAGCGACTGTAACTTTTAAAATTTAGATATTTTTTATATATTTCTTTTTATTATTTTTACTGGTGAATTTTAATAATAATCTTTACAATAATGTTTATTTACAAATATACTTATTTTTAGAAGGAATTTGTATTTATTAGCGTTATCATAACACTAATACATACGATTTTTTTCTCAAAATAATGTATATTAATTTAAAATATTAATATAAAGATTATTGTTAAAATCTAACAGTAATAAATATTTCTGACCACTGGACTTATTTCTGGACTGGACAGAAATAAGAAATATCTAGATATTAAACTGAGTTTTGATGACGTCAGTACTTAGCTGCACGCCTTTCTCTTAAAGGATATTGTTATTGATATTGATATATATAATTGCAATATTCTACTTCTCAAAGTGGTATCATGAGATTTAATGAACACTAATTATACAAAAGTTTTAAAACCGGAAATTAAATAAAAGTTACCGGAAATTTAATAAAAAATATTCTCTTAAGTTTATTTTTGTCTCTTGAAACCAGTACTATTAAATGTGAATCAACAAAAATAATGTTTCATTTATATTCACTTTTAGAAGATATTGCATTGTTTAGAACGATATTCCGTAAAAAAGATAAATTTGAGGGATCTATTTCGTGTTCTGAGCGCCTCCAGCAGAAGAAAGTGGCCATCAGTGGAGGTATCAGTGGCACGATGCCATCCAGATAAAACCAGTTCAGTTGGCGCAAGTAGAGGACGACCATTAGAAGAACAAAGAATCGTCAAATGAAGGAAATCATTCGGAGAACAGAACTTGCAAGTCGACGAGGAAGTTAAAGGACAACATGCTTCTATCTCTCCCGATATCACTTTTAAAGGAACAGGAGTGTCATTTGGTAGGTCGTCTTGTAACATTGCCCATTGGTGTCTGATATACAGTCGTCTCGTTAAGCCGAACATCTGTATCTCAAATTTCCCCCTTAAGTCGAACCTCTATGTCTCGAATTTCTCTTTAACTTGAACCTCTGTATCTCAAATTTCCCCCTAAGTCGAACATCTATGTCTCGAATTGCTCTTTAACTTAAACATCTATATCTCAAGTTTCCCCCTTAAGTCGAACCTCTATGTCTCGAATTTCTCTTTAACTTGAACCTCTGTATCTCAAATTTCCCCCTTAAGTCGAACATCTATGTCTCGAATTTCTCTTTAACTTGAACATCTATATCTTAAATTTCCCCCTTAAGTCGAACCTCTATGTCTCGAATTTCTCTTTAACTTGAACCTCTGTATCTCAAATTTCCCCCTTAAGTCGAACATCTATGTCTCGAATTTCTCTTTAACTTGAACATCTATATCTTAAATTTCCCCCTTAAGTCGAACCTCTATGTCTCGAATTTCTCTTTAACTTGAACCTCTGTATCTCAAATTTCCCCCTTAAGTCGAACATCTATGTCTCGAATTTCTCTTTAACTTGAACATCTATATCTTAAATTTCCCCCTTAAGTCGAACCTCTATGTCTCGAATTTCTCTTTAACTTGAACCTCTATATCTCAAAATTCACCCATATGAACCTCTGTATCTCGAATTTCTCTTTAAGTTGAACCACTTTATCTGAACTTCTCATTAAGTCGAACCTCTACATCTAGAATTTATCGTTAATTCGAACCTCTACATCTCGAATTTCCCCTTAAGTCGAACCTCTGTATCTCGGATTTCTCGTTAACTCGAACACCTATATATCGAATTTCTCCTTAAATTAGCGAAACCTTAATAATATAAATAGAACCTTAATAATAATTAACAGCTATAATTTATTAATTTTCTCATTAAATTAGCGGAACCTCTATATCTCGAAATTCTAGTTGAGTCGAACCTCCATATCTCGAAATTCTAGTTGAGTCGAACCTCCATATCTCGAATTTCTCGGTAAGTCGTATTTTTTAAGTTCCCAACCGAATCCTTATATATTTATTGTACTTTCTCTCTCAGTCATCATAGTGGCTCAGTCGGTAGCGCGCCAGGCTCGTAATCTGTAGTTCCCAGGTTCGAGTCCCAGCTGGGTCAGCGTTGAGATTTATCTCCGCAAAACTCCCCGCCCTGCCCACGGTCAGTAGGGGACACCGATGGGCTTGGAAAGGCCGCCGTCCGTCGGATGGGACGTTAAGCCGTGGTCCCGTGTGCGGGAGAGCCATACCCTGTGCACGTTAAAGAACACGCTGGATGGCCTTGACGGGAGGCTACCATCTGTCTCCCAACAACTGTTCCAGTGGGTCTCCTCCCCCAATCTTCTCTGAGTCTTCGGGGTCCTTGTGACCTGGCCATTTAGCCCATGGTGTGCAAAAAAGTGCCGCTCAGAGGTAAAACAATCCAATCCAAACTCTCAGTCATCGCATGGCCAAGTGGTTAGTGCATTTCGCTATGTTCAAAGGGACCTGGGTTTTAGCCCCAATAAGGTATGGATATCTGAGTTGTTTTCCTGTTGAGGTCCTATGGCGTATTAAACTGACAGGGTCTTGTCGGACCTCAAAAGGACAATGATTCTGTGGAAAGCGGAAGCTTTACCGTGTATTTAATATTATTTTCTCTCTTCAACTCGAACTATATTTTCATCGTCACCTCGATATCACGAAAATTTATGAATACTTACAAGAAAATCACGTTTTTGACAGGTTTTTGCTCATGAAAATTTGCGTTGTTACCAGTGTTGAGCCGTCCCATGGCCGAGTGGTTAACGCGCTTGGCTACTGATCTAAGGGATCTGGGTTCGAGCCCCGGGTAAGGCATGGATGTATGTGTCGTTTTTCTGTTGTGGTCCTGCCATCCTCTCAGATCTTATACTGTGGCATATAAACTGACAGCTCCTGTCAGACCTCTGTGGCAAGCAGCTGCTTGAGGGAGTATTTATTTTAGCCGTCCCATGGCCGAGTGGTTAGCGCGCTTGGCTACTGATCTAAGGGATCTGGGTTCGAGCCCCGGGTAAGGCATGGATGTATGTGTCGTTTTCCTGCTCAGGTCCTGCCATCCTCATAGACCTTCTACTATGGCATATAAACTGACAGGCTCCTGTCAGACCTCTGTGGCAAGCAGCTGCTTGAGGGAGTATTTATTTTAGCCGTCCCAAGGCCGAGTGATTAGCGCGCTTGGCTACTGCTCTAAGGGATCTGGGTTCGAGCCCCAGGTAAGGCATGGATATATGTGTCGTTTTCCTACTGAGGTCCTGCCATCCTCATAGACCTTCTACTATGGCATATAAACTGACAGGCTCCTGTCAGACCTCTGTGGCAAGCAGCTGCTTGAGGTAGTATTTATTTTAGCCGTCCCATGGCCGAGTGGTTAGCGCGCTTGGCTACTGCTCTAAGGGATCTGGGTTCGAGCCCCAGGTAAGGCATGGATGTATGTGTCGTTTTCCTGCTGAGGTCCTGCCATCCTCTCAGATCTTCTACTGTGGCATATAAACTGACAGCTCCTGTCAGACCTCTGTGGCAAGCAGCTGCTTGAGGGGGTATTTATTTTTATTATTTTACTAGTGTTGGTAAGTTGCTGAATTTTTTTGTGAGATGGACAAAAGCGATTCTCATTGGCTACGCATTGTCCCCACTGCTTGCAGGTGGACAGTGATCCTTATCATCCAGTGATCCTCATCATCTATTCACTGATTTCATCATCACCACATGGATGAGAGATAATCATTCCTCCCATTCGTCGTACAAAGCGCTAATTTAATCTTAGTTTAGAACTATTTCCTCTTAGTACAGATTTAATATATATCACAATGGCTGAAAAGCGTAAGTTGAGTGTATTATCATTAAAGTGATAAAGTAAAACTGATAACAGCTGCTGAAAGTAGGAGGAGAAGAAAAAGTTATTGCCAAAGACATATGATAGAGATCAAGGAATTACTTAGGTTAATGTTACAAGAAAATTTCAGGTTATAAAACCAGGAGTACCACATGACTCTGTGTTAGGACCATTCTTATTTTTCATTTATGATAATGATTTATGTTCGTTGAAACTAAATGGTAGACTTATTAGTTCTGCAGACGACACTAGTGTAATTTATTCTTCTGAGAATATTAAAAAACGAAAAACGAAATGGAAGCAGATTTATGCAATTGGAACAGATGGTTTAATAATAACATGGTTTTGAAATAAAAGCTGTTGCCAAAGACATATGATAGAGAGCAAACAATTACTTAGGTTAATGTTACAAGAAAATTTCCGACTATAAAATCAGGAGTACCACAGGGCTCTGTGTTAGGACCATTGTTTTTTTTTCATTTATGTTAATAATTTCTGTTTATTGAAGCTAAAGGTAGCCTTATTAGTTCTGCAGACGACACTAGTGTAATTTATTCTTCTGACAATGTTAAAAAACGAAAAAAGAAATGGAAGCAATTTTATGCAATTCGAACAGATGGTTTAATAATAACATGATTTTGAAACAGCTAGATTGAGATAAACGGAAAAGAATGAGGTACAGTCGCTCAAAAAAAATATCCGAACACTATGGTTGATTACAGAACTCAGAAAAAATATCTGGCAACGATTTTTTTAGAAATCAGTGATCTGGCAACCTTCGTCACGTGACACGAAGGTTGCCAAATCATTTATTTCTAAAAAAAATCGTTGCCAGATATTTTTTCTGAATTCTGTAATCAACCATAGTGTTCGGATATTTTTTTAAGCGACTGTATACAGAACTTTCTGATGTTGACCAGAAAAGTTTCTAAAATGGTTTACTTTATGTAGGAACAAAACCATTCTAGTAGGTGGAAAGCTTTTGCTGGTTCTGTAACTAGTTCTAACTCAGTGTTTTAACATTCAATTTTATCCTAATATGATTAAACTATCTGTTTAAAGTAGATAAATGTGCTTCCATTTCTTTTCATAAATTTAGAATATTATCAGAAGAATAAATTATACCAGTGTGAATTTTAACTTCGATGAACATAAATGATTAACATAAGCGAAAAACAACGATGTCATTTTAATGATTGATCATAAGCTTTTACTCTATGATATGATCATCAGACCGGTGATTCTCTATGCTTCACCCATATGGGCGAATACTTCACCCACCAATATTCGTAAGATTCAGGTCTTACAGAACAAGATTTTGAGAACTGCGGTCGATGCCCCCTGGTTTGTCACAAACAGACAACTCCATAAAGATCTGGGCATCGACCATATATATATACACAAATAAAACGCACCTCAAAAAGAATTTTTGAGGCTGTAAGCAATAATCCCAATGAGATTATTTCTTCCCCGATTCTTTACGATCATACTGTTTTGAACAAGTACAAGAGGCCCAAAACGGTAGCGTTCTCTGAGGAGACCTACCCGTTTTAGGTTTTTTATACAATTTTACTGCTATTTTTAGCTTTTCTTACGTTTGCCCTTAGGGGCCCACCTAAGGGTGGTTTACTTATATATTTTGTTCTTACTCATGACAAATAGGCATATCTCTATCATGGAGATGGTTAGGGGTAAAATTATTACCCGGTACAGCCGTCCCGTGGCCGAGTGGTTAGCGCGCTTGGCTACTGATCTACGGGACCTGGGTTCGAGCCCCGGGTAAGGCATGGATGTTCGTGTTGTTTTCTGCTGAGGTCCTGCCATCCTCTCAGATCTTCTACTCTGGCATATAAACTGACAGGCTCCTGTCAGACCTCTGTGGCAAGCAGCTGCTTGAGGGGGTATTTATTTATTTATTTTTTACATCGAATATGATTATAAGATCTACGATCTACGAAAACAACGATGGTCCTAACACTGAGCCCTGTCCTACTCCTGTGTTTATTGCCTGAAATTTACTTGTAACATTACCCAAAGTAACTGCTTGCTCTATATTATATAAGTAAGTTGCAAACTACTGATAGCAATTACCTTTAACACCTAGTGAACACGTTTTTTCAATTAAATTTCACGATCAACCGAATCAAAAGCAATGAATATCAATGAGAATATCAATGAATATCAAAAGAAGAATATCAATGAATAAATCTGAGATTTCTCCATTCCTATCAATGTTCTTACAAATGGAAGCAGTAAATTATAAACATGCCTGCTCTGTACAGTCGCTCAAAAAATATCCGAACACTATGGTTGATTACAGAATTCAGAAAAAAATATCTGTCAACGATTTTTTTAGAAATTAATGATCTGGCAACCTTCGTGTCACGTGATTACAGAATTCAGGAAAATATCTGGAGCGTGTACAGCAACTGTACCCGCTCCAGTTACCGTTCACAGCAAACTGGAGCGTGTGCAGATGAAGCGTGTGCAGTTACTGCACACGCTCCAGTTTGCTGTGAACGGTAACTGCACACGCTCAATATTTCCGTGAGTGAGCCCACACGATCTAAGTCTTTGTGAGCTCACACGATCCAATGTGCTGTGAGCATTAACCGCAATCGCTCCAGTTTGCTGTGAACGGTAACTGCACACGCTCAATATTTCCGTGAGTGGGCCCACACGATCTAGGTCTTTGTGAGCTCACACGATCCAATGTGCTGTGAACATTAACCGTAACCGCTCCAGTTGCTGTGAACGGTAACTGCACACGCTCCATATTCATTGCATTATATATTCATACGCATTATATATATTAAAAAAATATCCGAACACTATGGTTGATTACAGAATTCAGAAAAATATCTGGCAACGATTTTTTTTAGAAACTAGTGATCTGGCAACCTTCTTGTCACGTGCACCCTGTGCACATTAATTAATTAGTCGTTTTAATTCAATACGTGATATTCATGACGATTCTTTTATGTTTGACCTTTTACTAGTTGATTGCCAGTACATTGGTTTGTCCAGAATTAATAATGAAGAACGGAGTTTTGCAGTAATGGCCACAGAAAAATGACCTATATTACAACGAATTAAATGGAAAGTATGAAGATGTTATAAAAAGATACAGATGGAATATTTGGCCCCAGAAAAATTGGGCCCCAGCTAAAT
Organism: Ryuthela nishihirai; assembly: GCA_038380435.1. Lineage (NCBI taxonomy): Eukaryota > Metazoa > Arthropoda > Arachnida > Araneae > Heptathelidae > Ryuthela > Ryuthela nishihirai. The sequence continues at coordinate 18,126,094 of JAWZYU010000031.1, read as the reverse complement.
TGGGCCCCAGAATTGGCATTCAGGGGCCCAATTTAGCAGATTTTGTCGACGATAGGTTGGATTGTTTACTAGTGAGCACTTGCCCTGATTTCCCATTAAATACTAAATACCCCCTCAAGCAGCTGCTTGAAAAAGAGTTCTGACAGGAGCCTATCAGTTTATATGCCACTGTAGGAGATCTGAGAGGATAGTAGGACCTCAGCAGGAAAACGACACATACATCCATGCCTTACCCGGGGCTCGAACCCAGATCCCTTAGATCAGTAGCCAACCGCACTAACCACTCGGCCATGGAACGGCTAAAATAAATACCCCCTCAAGCAGCTGCTTGCCACAGAGTTCTGACAGGAGCTTGTCAGTTTATATGCCACTGTAGGAGATCTGAGAGGATGGCAGGACCTCAGCAGAAAAACGACACACACATCCATGCCTAATCTGGGGTTCGAACCCAGGTCCCTTAGATCAGTAGCCAAGCGTGCTAACCACTCGGCCACGGGACGGCTGATTTCCCATTAGGAACGTTAAACACTAAACTAAGGACAGCAACAAAATGGTTGTGCCACCCTTTAAATACTACAATTTATTTATTTGAGTGAATTATTTTCACCTTAAACTGCTGTAAACGAAAAATTATAGATCTCAATCAAATTTATCGAAATTTCGATTTTATAAAATGTTTTTTTTTTATATTTAAACAGTAAGCCGAGTGGTTAGCGCGCTTGTCTACTGATCTAAGGAATCTGGGTTCGAGCCCCGGGGTAAGGCCATGGATGTATGTGTCGTTTTTCTGCTGAGGTCCTGCCATCCTCTCAGATCTTCTACTGTGGCATATAAACTGACAGCTCCTGTCAGACCTCTGTGGCAAGCAGCTGCTTGAGGGGTATTTTTATTTATATTTTTTTTATTGAAATTGAATTATTTGAGAGCAGATGGCGCTGTTGCATTCGTCCTAAACACTGTTTCAAAACTGACACAAAGTAAAAAAAAAATCACGATCTTCTAAACTTAAAAATTTATTTCAGAAAAACCATTTGTTATTATAACTTTTGAGAATAATTCTTGAGAATACTCCGCAAAATTCCCTTCCCTGCTCACGGTCAGTAGGGGATACCGACGGGCTTGGAAAGGCTGCCTTCCGTCGGATGGGACGTTAAGCTTGGCTCCGTGTGCTGGAGAACCATACTCTGTGCACGTCAAAGAACACGCTGGATGGCCTTGACAGGACTCTACCATCTGTCTCCCAACAGTTGTTCCAGTGGGTCTCCTCCCCCAACCTTCTCTGAGCCTTCGGGGTCCTTGTGACCTGGCCATTTAGCCCATGGTGTTCAAAAAAGGGCCGCTCAGAGGTAACCGAACCTTCTCTGAGCCTTCGGGGTCCTTGTGACCTGGCCATTTAGCCCATGGTGTGCAAAAAGTGCCGCTCAGAGGTAACCCAACCTTCTCTGAGCCTTCGGGGTCCTTGTGACCTGGCCATTTAGCCCATGGTGTGCAAAAAAGTGCCGCTGAGAGGTAACCCAACCTTCTCTGAATCTTCGGGGTCCTTGTGACCTGGCCATTTAGCCCATGGTGTGCAAAAAAGTGCCGCTCACAGGTAAAACAAAACAACCGAACTCTTCCTTTTAAGATCTCGCCTTCCTCACAGATGTTTCCTATGACAAATTACACTGTCAGGCTCATGACGTCAGAATATGCCAAGCCAGCATTATAATAATTTATTCAAAAGGCAAATCACTGGAGGCAAAATCTCCCCCCCGCCCCTCCAAACATTCACCAAGAGCTGTCTACTTAAACGCTTCTTCTTTAAAAGTCTGCCACTGAAGACATTTTAAGAGTTTTGGTCGGACAATCGAAATTATGTAAAACAGCTGCAAAAACGTCAAAAGAGGTTGACCTAAAAAGAATTAAAACTTACATCCGCAGAAAACGGTTTAACCTCTACGCGAAAATGTCATCTCTTCCCAATTTTTAGAGCATGAACTTTTGTCCCGAATCCTCAACAGATTAGAAAATAGTTTTGAACAAAAAAACCCAAGCTGTCTCTAGTTTTTGAAGTTGACGAAAAATTGCCCTGACGTTTTACCTAAAGTGGGCTGCTCTCATTTCAGTTTTCATACTTATTGAAAATATTGAAATGAAGGTGACAGTTAAATTAATTTAAATTAGATGTTTACGAAGTGATCTCAATGTGTCGTGTAGATTGGGAGTGGGGGGGTTGTTTTAACTCTGAGCAGCACTTTTTTGCACGTAATGGGCTAAATGGCCAAGTCACAAGGACACCGATGGTTCCAGGCTCGTAATCTGTAGTTCCCAGGTTCGAGTCCCAGCTGGGTCAGCGTTGAGATTTATCTCTGCAAAACTCCCTGCCCACGGTCAGTAGGGGACACCGATGGGCTTGAAAAGGCCGCCGTCCGTCGGATGGGACGTTAAGCCGTGTCTCCATGTGCGGGAGAGCCATATCCTGTGCACGTTAAAGAACACACTGGATGGTTTTGACGGGAGGCTGCCATCTGTCTCCCAACAGCTGTTCCAGTGGGTCCCCTCCCCCAACCTTCTCTGAGTCTTCGGGGTACTTGTGACCTGGCCATTTAGCCGATACTGTGCAAAAAAGTGCCGCTCAGAGGTAAAACAACCCAACCCAACCCTGGTGGTTCAGAGAAGGTTGGGGAAGGGAACTCACTGGAACAGCTGTTGGGAGACAGGTGGTAGCCTTCCGTCAAGGCCATCCAGCGTGTTCTTTAACGTGCACACTGTATGGCTCCCCCGCACACGGATCCACGGCTTAACGTCCCATCCGACGGGCGTCGGCCTTTCCAAACCCATCGGTGTCGGCTAGTGACCGTTGGCAGGGCAGAGAGTTTTGCGGAGATAAATCTCAACGCTGACCCAGCTGCGACTCGAACCTGGGAACTGCAGATTACGAGCCTGGCGCGCTACCAACTGAGCTACCCCCGCCCCTGGGGTGGGGGAAAATTCCTATTAACAAGAAGCCGTGGAGCTATGACGACAGCACAGGTAATCTTAACATCTAGACATTTCTTATATATTTATTTCTATAGCTATTATTGGTGTGTATTTCACTACTAATCTTCATTCTAATATTCGTATATAAATATGCATTATTGAAAAATAATTATTCGTATGCATTGACAATAAATATGAATAATTATCCTTCTAAAAAAGTTATATGTGTAAATTAATATTAGTTAAAGATTAGTATTGAATTTCACCAGTAATAATGACAGAAATGAATTAATAAGAAATATCTAGATGTTTAGAAATACCTGTGGTGACGTCATAACTAAGTTGTACGGCCTTATAAGAGGTGTTGGTTGGGCAGGACCACCTAGATCAGCATCTATAACACATAGAGTGATAGATACAGAGGGTCATCCTCCCCATATATCTCCAAAGGTAACATTTCCACAACGTTAATTCTCATAGAACAACGCCCCCAGTGGTTTGGAAACGAACTAAATTCGACCGAAACAAGTTGCAACTGAAAAACTCTCTGTTTTATCATACTTCAAAATAAGTTTGATAATAATAATGATATGTGAGTTTTTTTAATATTTAAAGGGTTATTATTTTTTTTAAAAAGCTAGCAATTAATTTTAGATTTTTCTATAATATTCCTAAATTATCGTAAAAAAAATAAATAATTTTATTCCCTATTCTTTTCAAACTATAGGAGGAAAATTAAATATTAATAAGAATTTTGTTGTTTAATTTATCTAATGTTTAAAGCTATTTATTTTTAAACTAAAGCATAATAAATAATTTATTAACGAAGAGATTATTTAAATATACACTGAAGAGCCATAACATTATGACCAGCGCGTCTTTATGCAAATCGAAGCAACTGCAGGTAAAGAACGGCGCGTGTGGGATATGAAACGGTATAAATAACACCTGATACTGAACTCTGTTAATCAGTGTTATTCTTGTTTTCTAGATGGGAAAGGCAGTGAACTTAAGTGAGTTTGACAAAGGTCAAATTGTAATGACCAGACGACTGGGTCAGAGCATTGTCTAGACGGCAAGGCTTGTGGGGTGCTCACGGTCAGCCGTGCTTAGTACCTTCAAAAAGGGTCAGCCGTGCTTAGTACCTTCAAAAAGGGGTCCTTAGGAAGGAAGAACCAAGAACCGTGGGCAAAGTGTGGACCAATCACACCTTGCCGGCATGTTGTCCGCCCTTTATTCTGGCATTGCTGGGAAACATTCCTTTAATCCATCATTGTTAAGCACGTATTCCTTTAATCCATCATTGTTAAGCACGTATTCTTTTAATCCATCATTGTTAAGCACGTATTCCTTTAATCCATCATTGTTAAGCACGTATTCCTTTAATCCATCATTGTTAAGCACGTATTCCTTTAATCCATCATTGTTAAGCACGTATTCCTTTAATCCATCATTGTTAAGCACGTATTCCCTTAATCCATCATTGTTAAGCACGTATTCCTTTAATCCATCATTGTTAAGCACGTATTCCTTTAATCCATCATTGTTAAGCACGTATTCCTTTAATCCATCATTGTTAAGCACGTATTCCTTTAATCCATCATTGTTAAGCACGTATTCCTTTAATCCATCATTGTTAAGCACGTATTCCTTTAATCCATCATTGTTAAGCACGTATTCCTTTAATCCATCATTGTTAAGCACGTATTCCCTTAATCCATCATTGTTAAGCACGTATTCCTTTAATCCATCATTGTTAAGCACGTATTCCTTTAATCCATCATTGCTAGAGACAACTTCCTTAAATCCATCATTTCTAGAAAGGCATACCTTTAATCCATCATTTCTAGAAAGGCATCCCTTTAATCCATCATTGCTAAAGACACATTTCTTTAACCCATAATTTCTAGAAAGGCACTCTTTTTCTCCACCATTGATAGATACGAATCCCTTTTAATCCGTCATTGTTAAGCACGTATTCCCTTAATCCATCATTGTTAAGCACGTATTCCTTTAATCCATCATTGTTAAGCACGTATTCCTTTAATCCATCATTGCTAGAGACAACTTCCTTAAATCCATCATTTCTAGAAAGGCATACCTTTAATCCATCATTTCTAGAAAGGCATCCCTTTAATCCATCATTGCTAAAGACACATTTCTTTAACCCATAATTTCTAGAAAGGCACTCTTTTTCTCCACCATTGATAGATACGAATCCCTTTTAATCCGTCATTACCAAACGCTTTTTTCTTTAATTCATTATTTTTACACACGCATTCCTTTAGTGCTTTATTTCTAGAAATGCACCAATTTGTTCCGCCATTGCTAGAGATGCATTCCTTTAATCCTTCATTTCAAAAAAGGCACCTCTTTATTTCACCGATGCTAGAGACACATTCCTTTAATCCTTCATTTCTAGAAAGGCACCCCTTTATTTCACCATTGGCAGAGATGCATTCCTTCAATCCTTCATTTCTAGAGAAGCACCTCTTTAACCCATCATTACTAGAGACGCATTCCTTTAATCCTTCGTTTCTAGAAAGGCACCCCTTTATTTCACTATTGGCAGAGATGCATTCCTTCAATCCTTCATTTCTAGAGAAGCACCATTATAACCCATCATTGCTAGAGACGCATTCCTTTAATCCTTCGTTTCTAGAAAGGCACCCCTTTATTTCACCATTGGCAGAGATGCATTCCTTCAATCTTTCATTTCTTGAGAAGCACCTCTTTAACCCATCATTGCAAGAGACGCATTCCTTTAATCCTTCGTTTCTAGAAAGGCACCCCTTTATTTCACTATTGGCAGAGATGCATTCCTTCAATCCTTCATTTCTAGAGAAGCACCACTATAACCCATCATTGCTAGAGACGCATTCCTTTAATCCTTCGTTTCTAGAAAGGCACCCCTTTATTTCACTATTGGCAGAGATGCATTCCTTCAATCCTTCATTTCTAGAGAAGCACCACTATAACCCATCATTGCTAGAGACGCATTCCTTTAATCCTTCGTTTCTACAAAAGCACCCCTTTATTTCACCATTGGCAGAGATGCATTCCTTCAATCCTTCATTTCTTGAGAAGCACCTCTTTAACCCATCATTGCTAGAGACGCATTCCTTTAATCCTTCGTTTCTAGAAAGGCACCCCATTATTTCACTATTGGCAGAGATGCATTCCTTCAATCCTTCATTTCTTGAGAAGCACGTCTTTAACCCATCATTGCTAGAGACGCATTCCTTTAATCCTTCGTTTCTAGAAAAGCACCCCTTTATTTCACCATTGGCAGAGATGCATTCCTTTAATCCTTCGTTTCTAGAAAAGCACCCCTTTATTTCACAATTAGCAGAGATGCATTCCTTCAATCCTTCATTTCTTGAGAAGCACGTCTTTAACCCATCATTGCTAGAGACGCATTCCTTTAATCCTTCGTTTCTAGAAAAGCACCCCTTTATTTCACCATTGGCAGAGATGCATTCCTTCAATCCTTCATTTCTTGAGAAGCACCTCTTTAACCCATCATTGCTAGAGACGCATTCCTTTAATCCTTCGTTTCTAGAAAGGCACCATTTTATTTCACCATTGCTAGAGACGCATTCCTTTAATCCTTCGTTACTAGAAAAGCACCCCTTTATTTCACCATTGGCAGAGATGCATTCCTTCAATCCTTCATTTCTAGAGAAGCACCTCTTTAACCCATCATTGCTAGAGACGCATTTCTTTAATCCTTCGTTTCTAGAAAGGCGCCCCTTTATTTCACCATTGGCAGAGATGCATTCCTTCAATCCTTAATTTCTAGAGAAGCACCACTTTAACCCATCATTGCTAGAGACGCATTCCTTTAATCCTTCGTTTCTAGAAAAGCACCCTTATTTCACCATTGGCAGAGATACATTCTTTCAATCCTTCATTTCTAGAGAAGCACCTCTTTAACCCATCATTGCTAGAGACGCATTCCTTTAATCCTTCGTTTCTAGAAAAGCACCCCTTTATTTCACAATTGGCAGAGATGCATTCCTTCAATCCTTCATTTCTTGAGAAGCACCTCTTTAACCCATCATTGCTAGAGACGCATTCCTTTAATCCTTCGTTTCTAGAAAGGCACCATTTTATTTCACCATTGGCAGAGATGCATTCTTTCAATCCTTCATTTCTAGAGAATCACCTCTTTAACCCATCATTGCTAGAGACGCATTCCTTTAATCCTTCGTTTCTAGAAAGGCACCCCATTATTTCACTATTGGCAGAGATGCATTCCTTCAATCCTTCATTTCTTGAGAAGCACGTCTTTAACCCATCATTGCTAGAGACGCATTCCTTTAATCCTTCGTTTCTAGAAAAGCACCCCTTTATTTCACCATTGGCAGAGATGCATTCCTTTAATCCTTCGTTTCTAGAAAAGCACCCCTTTATTTCACAATTGGCAGAGATGCATTCCTTCAATCCTTCATTTCTTGAGAAGCACGTCTTTAACCCATCATTGCTAGAGACGCATTCCTTTAATCCTTCGTTTCTAGAAAAGCACCCCTTTATTTCACCATTGGCAGAGATGCATTCCTTCAATCCTTCATTTCTTGAGAAGCACCTCTTTAACCCATCATTGCTAGAGACGCATTCCTTTAATCCTTCGTTTCTAGAAAGGCACCATTTTATTTCACCATTGCTAGAGACGCATTCCTTTAATCCTTCGTTACTAGAAAAGCACCCTTTTATTTCACCATTGGCAGAGATGCATTCCTTCAATCCTTCATTTCTAGAGAAGCACCTCTTTAACCCAACCTTTGCTAGAGACGCATTTCTTTAATCCTTCGTTTCTAGAAAGGCGCCCCTTTATTTCACCATTGGCAGAGATGCATTCCTTCAATCCTTAATTTCTAGAGAAGCACCACTTTAACCCATCATTGCTAGAGACGCATTCCTTTAATCCTTCGTTTCTAGAAAAGCACCCTTATTTCACCATTGGCAGAGATACATTCTTTCAATCCTTCATTTCTAGAGAAGCACCTCTTTAACCCATCATTGCTAGAGACGCATTCCTTTAATCCTTCGTTTCTAGAAAAGCACCCCTTTATTTCACTATTGGCAGAGATGCATTCCTTCAATCCTTCATTTCTAGAGAAGCACCTCTTTAACCCATCATTGCTAGAGACGCATTTCTTTAATCCTTCGTTTCTAGAAAGGCGCCCCTTTATTTCACCATTGGCAGAGATGCATTCCTTCAATCCTTAATTTCTAGAGAAGCACCACTTTAACCCATCATTGCTAGAGACGCATTCCTTTAATCCTTCGTTTCTAGAAAAGCACCCTTATTTCACCATTGGCAGAGATACATTCTTTCAATCCTTCATTTCTAGAGAAGCACCTCTTTAACCCATCATTGCTAGAGACGCATTCCTTTAATCCTTCGTTTCTAGAAAAGCACCCCTTTATTTCACAATTGGCAGAGATGCATTCCTTCAATCCTTCATTTCTAGAGAAGCACCACTTTAACCCATCATTGCTAGAGACGCATTCCTTTAATACTTCGTTTCTAGAAAAGCACCCCTTTATTTCACCATTGGGAGAGATGCATTCCTTCAATCCTTCATTTCTAGAGAAGCACCACTTTAACCCATCATTGCTAGAGACGCATTCCTTTAATCCTTCGTTTCTAGAAAGGCGCCCCTTTATTTCACCATTGGCAGAGATGCATTCCTTCAATCCTTCATTTCTAGAGAAGCACCACTTTAACCCATCATTGCTAGAGACGCATTCCTTTAATCCTTCGTTTCTAGAAAAGCACCCCTTTATTTCACCATTGGCAGAGATGCATTCCTTCAATCCTTCATTTCTAGAGAAGCACCTCTTTAACCCATCATTGCTAGAGACGCATTTCTTTAGTCCTTCGTTTCTAGAAAGGCGCCCCTTTATTTCACCATTGGCAGAGATGCATTCCTTCAATCCTTAATTTCTAGAGAAGCACCACTTTAACCCATCATTGCTAGAGACGCATTCCTTTAATCCTTCGTTTCTAGAAAAGCACCCTTATTTCACCATTGGCAGAGATACATTCTTTCAATCCTTCATTTCTAGAGAAGCACCTCTTTAACCCATCATTGCTAGAGACGCATTCCTTTAATCCTTCGTTTCTAGAAAAGCACCCCTTTATTTCACCATTGGCAGAGATGCATTCCTTCAATCCTTCATTTCTAGAGAAGCACCTCTTTAACCCATCATTGCTAGAGACGCATTTCTTTAATCCTTCGTTTCTAGAAAGGCGCCCCTTTATTTCACCATTGGCAGAGATGCATTCCTTCAATCCTTAATTTCTAGAGAAGCACCACTTTAACCCATCATTGCTAGAGACGCATTCCTTTAATCCTTCGTTTCTAGAAAAGCACCCTTATTTCACCATTGGCAGAGATACATTCTTTCAATCCTTCATTTCTAGAGAAGCACCTCTTTAACCCATCATTGCTAGAGACGCATTCCTTTAATCCTTCGTTTCTAGAAAAGCACCCCTTTATTTCACAATTGGCAGAGATGCATTCCTTCAATCCTTCATTTCTAGAGAAGCACCACTTTAACCCATCATTGCTAGAGACGCATTCCTTTAATACTTCGTTTCTAGAAAAGCACCCCTTTATTTCACCATTGGGAGAGATGCATTCCTTCAATCCTTCATTTCTAGAGAAGCACCACTTTAACCCATCATTGCTAGAGACGCATTCCTTTAATCCTTCGTTTCTAGAAAGGCGCCCCTTTATTTCACCATTGGCAGAGATGCTTACCTTTAACCTTTCATTTCTAGATAAGCATCCCTTTAATCCATCATTGCTAGAGACATTCCTTTAATCCTTCTTTTGAAGAAAGGCAGCCTTTAATCTATTATTAGTAATAATGTATTCCTTTAATTCGTCATTTCTGAGGTTGAATCTCTTTAACGAATGATTTGCTAAGGACGCATTCCTTTAATCCATCACTGCTTAAGGACGCATTCCTTTAATCCTTCACTGCTTAAGGACGCATTCCTTTAATCCATCACTGCTAAGGATGCATCTGTCGTCATAGCGGAGGGAAGGCTACATATTTAGAGACAATTGAAAACAAAAATGCGGACAACTTAATATTTTCTAAAGTGTTCTGTTCCTCAGCGACTCAACTCAGAAACAGAGAGAAAGTGTGTCTGTTGTAGGTCATTAAAAGCAAAAGTGACAATCCGAAAACCGATTATTTTCTCCCTTTACGAACGGCAAAAACGTGACTCTACAAAAATGGCTCTGATTACAGCGATGCTCTAACACAGACGGGTTAATTCCTCAACTAGCGAACTCAGTATGGCATCACACACCAAACGTGACTGACAATGCACCAGTTCATACCCCATCCTTCTGCCACCCCAACCCCTGTGTTTCTGCTTCTCTCCTCCTCCCTTCTTCCTCGTTGTATCATCCCCCTCCTCATTCGGCTCTCTAGGGCATTAACACGTGATATAAACACGTGGTTCTCGTGCTCCTTCGAACTGGGTCGGGTGACTGTTTTGTCCGTGAGCCTTTGAATGACTGGAACGAGCGAACTGACGTTACCCAGCAATTTGAATCATCTTGGCATTAGAAGTGAACTTTGCTACAAATTATTTCTTCTGACATAATCTTCCCCTTCTTTATTTTGCAACCCGGTCTCCCATTTTCAGGAATTTTGCTCTCCCTGGTTCTTTTTCGATGTCAAAGTTCACCCGCGAATGTGGTTAAATCGAACACAATTCAGACAACAACGACAACGAGAAGTGGCAGATAGTTTGCTAAAAAGCGGTCAGTGTGTTTTAATATCACATCCGAAATTCTTGTGTGAAAAAAAAAAAAGGAAAACGAGAGGAAAAAAAAGAGGTTTCTGCTTTTCAAACATTATGTCGTCGCAATTAACATTTTAAGTGAAATTTAAACTACTTGAAAATCTCACGAATTCTCGCAGGACTTAAAGAATGACTCATAGTTTCGTTTTTGCGTCTTCTAGAAGAAAAGTGTGATTGATGATTAGAAGATAAAAGAAAACATCAGTGGAAGCGAAAAAAAAGGGAAACAATTCAGATTTTTTTTGTAACTGTTTGAGAAAGGAGTTATCTATAGCTCTATCTTACTGCAAGGAACAAAGAATACAGTTCTGGTGAATTGTCTCCCTAACACTAAATACCATCCGCATAACCATTGTCATTAGTGTTAACTTTGGCTCTTTTGTTTCAAGACAATTGTTCGCTAAAGAACAAACATTTTATGACCATTTCTGCCATTTTTGATGGCGGTAGTAATTCGTAATTTCACTAAGAAGTCTTGAATGCTGGAACGAAAGAAGTAACATTTGCATAGTAATATGAACTTGTGGGTTGAGTTGTTTTACCTCTGAGCGGCACTTTTTTGTACACAATGGGCTAAATGGCCAGGTCACAAGGACCCCGAAGGCTCAGAGAAGGTTGGGTTGTTTTACCTCTGAGCGGCACTTTTTTTGCACACCATGGGCTAAATGGCCAGGTCACATGGACCCCGAAGGCCAGAGAAGATTGGGTTGTTTTACCTCTGAGCGGCACTTTTTTGCACACCATGGGCTAAATGGCCAGGTCACAAGAATCCCGAAGGGTCAGAGAAGGTTGGGTTGGGTTGGGTTGTTTTACCTCTGAGCGGCACTTTTTTGCACACCATGGGCTAAATGGCCAGGTCATAAGGACCCCGAAGGCTCAGAGAAGGTTGGGTTGTTTTACCTCTGAGCGGCACTTTTTTTGCACACCATGGGCTAAATGGCCAGGTCACAAGGATCCCGAAGGCTCAGAGAAGGTTGGGTTGTTTTACCTCTCAGCGGCACTTTTTTTGCACACCATGGGCTAAATGGCCAGGTCACAAGGACCCCGAAGACTCAGAGAAGGTTGGGTTGTTTTACCTCTGAGCGGCACTTTTTTGCACACCATGGGCTAAATGGCCAGGTCACAAGGATCCCGAAGGGTCAGAGAAGGTTGGGTTGTTTTACCTCTGAGCGGCACTTTTTTTGCACACCATGGGCTAAATGGCCAGGTAACAAGGATCCCGAAGGCTCAGAGAAGGTTGGGTTGTTTTACCTCTGAGCGGCACTTTTTTTGTACACCATGGGCTAAATGGCCAGATCACATGGACCCCGAAGGCCAGAGAAGGTTGGGTTGTTTTACCTCTGAGCGGCACTTTTTTGCCCACCATGGGCTAAATGGCCAGGTCATAAGGACCCCGAAGGCTCAGAGAAGGTTGGGTTGTTTTACCTCTGAGCGGCACTTTTTTTGCACACCATGGGCTAAATGGCCAGGTCACAATGATCCCGAAGGCTCAGAGAAGGTTGGGTTGGGTTGGGTTGTTTTACCTCTGAGCGGCACTTTTTTGCACACCATGGGCTAAATGGCCAGGTCACAATGACCCCGAAGGCTCAGAGAAGGTTGGGTTGTTTTACCTCTGAGCGGCACTTTTTTTGCACACCATGGGCTAAATGGCCAGGTCACAAGGACCCCGAAGACTCAGAGAAGGTTGGGTTGTTTTACCTCTGAGCGGCACTTTTTTGCACACCATGGGCTAAATGGCCAGGTCACAAGGACCCCGAAGGCTCAGAGAAGGTTGGGTTGTTTTACCTCTGAGCGGCACTTTTTTTGCACACCATGGGCTAAATGGCCAGGTCACAAGGACCCCGAAGACTCAGAGAAGGTTGGGTTGTTTTACCTCTGAGCGGCACTTTTTTGCACACCATGGGCTAAATGGCCAGGTCACAAGGATCCCGAAGGGTCAGAGAAGGTTGGGTTGGGTTGTTTTACCTCTGAGCGGCACTTTTTTGCACACCATGGGCTAAATGGCCAGGTCACAAGGACCCCGAAGGCTCAGAGAAGGTTGGGTTGTTTTACCTCTGAGCGGCACTTTTTTTGCACACCATGGGCTAAATGGCCAGGTCACATGGACCCCGAAGGCTCAGAGGAGGTTGGGGGAGGGGACTCACTGGAACATCTGTTGGGGGACAGATGGTATCCAGCATGTTCTTTAACGTGCACAGGGTATGGCTCTCCGCACAAAGGGCCACGGCTTAACGTCCCATCCGACGGACGGCGGCCTTTCCAAGCCCATCGGTGTCCCCTACTGACCATCGGCAGGGGGCGGGTAATTTTGCGGAGATAAGTCTCAACGCTGACCCAGCTGGGACTCGAACCTGGGAACTACAAATTACGAGCGTGGCGCGCTACCGACTGAGCCACCCCAAACAATGACGGCGTTTCTTACTAATATGTAGTAAAATAATGTACATATTTACAGAAAGTAATATTTTCATTGTAAGTGTACCTCAAATAGTTTTGAACATAATATGCACCGTACGTTATCCTGCATTGTCAAATCGGTATTCCACTTTCTGCTGTACAAACTGCAATCATATATCTTGGGGGCGGGGGTGGCTTAGTCAGTAGCGCGCCAGGCTCGTAATCTGTAGTTCCCAGGTTCGAGTCCCAGCTGGGTCAGCGTTGAGATTTATCTCCGCAAAACTCCCCGCCCTGCTCACGGTCAGTAGGGGACACCGATGGTCTTGGAAAGGCCCCCGTCCGTCGGATGGGACGTTAAGCCGTGGCCCCGTGTATGGGAGAGCCATACCCTGTGCACGTTAAAGAACACGCTGGATGGCCTTGACGGGAGGCTACCATCTGTCTCCCAACAGCTGTTCCAGTGGGTCCCCTCCCCCAACCATCTCTGAGCCTTCGGGGTCCTTGTGACCTGGCCATTTAGCCCATAGTGTGCAAAAAAGTGCCGCTCAGAGGTAAAGCATCCCAACGTTAAAGAACACGCTGGATGGCCTTGACGGGAGGCTACCATCTGTCTCCCAACAGCTGTTCCAGTGGGTCCCCTCCCCCAACCTTCTCTGAGCCTTCGGGGTCCTTGTGACCTGGCCATTTATCCCATAGTGTGCAAAAAAGTGCCGCTCAGAGGTAAAACAACCCAACGTTAAAGAACACGCTGGATGACCTTGACGGGAGGCTACCATCTGTCTCCCAACAGCTGTTCCAGTGGGTCCCCTCCCCCAACCTTCTCTGAGCCTTCGGGGTCCTTGTGACCTGGCCATTTATCCCATAGTGTGCAAAAAAGTGCCGCTCAGAGGTAAAACAACCCAACGTTAAAGAACACGCTGGATGGCCTTGACGGGAGGCTACCATCTGTCTCCCAACAGCTGTTCCAGTGGGTCCCCTCCCCCAACCTTCTCTGAGCCTTTGGGGTCCATGTGACCTGGCCATTTAGCCCATGGTGTGCAAAAAAGTGCCGCTCAGACGTAAAACAACCCAAATTCCACTTTCTGCTGTACAAACTGCAATCATATATCTTGTTATCTTTTCCGTTTTTGACCCATTCTAGTTTTCAAACGGTTCAGGTCTCCAATTTTGTCCATGTAAACAGTAATTCTTTACAAAGCCCCCCACAAGAAAGAAAAAAAGATTCTTTTCATCCATGATCTCATTTGTTAAGTGTATGAAAGCAAATCGTTTAAAATGCCGCATATTAAATAGGTAATCTTTGGCAAGCTTAACGTTTCCCCATTTCACATTCGATAGCCGAAGACATCCCAGTAGGGCATCCACTGGAAGTGTGTTGATTCAGACAAACTGCGCTCTATAGACAAGAAGTGGGTTTGGCTCTAGACAGGTTTCTTCCGTTGGAATACAAACTTAATTGCTCTCTCACGTGTCAAGAGAATGACTTTCTATCTTTCCTCCATTGACGTTTAATCTGCTGCTTGATTTGTGGGTGGAGATTTAGGTCTTGTTAGTGGAAGATTTACTCGTGTTTTGCTCTTTCGAAGCGTTCAATCAAAGACTTGACGGATTCGAGAAAACAAAAGTGAAAGCAAGCCGGAATCTTCCTCGTGATTGAACTGTGATGTGATCTAATTTCTGCTTATGTGACGTAACAAGTGGTTAAGGTTGGGTTGGGTTGTTTTACCTCTGAGCGGCACTTTTTTGCACACCATGGGCTAAATGGCCAGGTCCTATGGACCCCGAAGGCTCAGAGAAGGTTGGGGGAGGGGACCCACTGGAACAGCTGTTGGGAGACAGATGGTAGCCTCCCGTCAAGGCCATCCAGCGTGTCTGCCCACGGTCAGTAGGGGACACCGATGGGCTTGGAAAGACCGCCGTCCGTCGGATGGGACGTTAAGCCGTGGCCCCGTGTGCGGGAGAGCCATAAACTGTGCACGTTAAAGAACACGCTGTATGGCCTTGACGGGAGGCTACCATCTGTCTCCCAACAGCTGCTCCAGTGGGTCCCCTCCCCCAACATTCTCTGAGCCTTCGGGGTCCTTGTGACCTGGCCATTTAGCCCATGGTGTGCAAAAAAGTTCCGCTCAGAGGTAAAACAACCCAACCCATCCAGCGTGTTCTTTCACGTGCACAGGGTATGGCTCTCCCGCACACGGGGCCACGGCTTAACGTCCCATCCGACGGACGGCGGCCTTTCCAAGCCCATCGGTGTCCCCTACTGACCGTGGGCAGGGCGGGAAATTTTGCGGAGATAAATCTCAACGCTGACCCAGCTGGGACTCGAACCTGGGAACTACAGATTACGAGCCTGGCGCGCTACCGACTGAGCCACCCCCGCCCCTCAAGTGGTTAAGGTAAGACTGTTATGGTCGATCACATCCACAGGTTAATATAACTACATACAGATAAGGTGGGTTGAGTTACCTCTGAGCGGCACTTTTTTGCACACCATGGGCTAAATGGCCAGGTCACAAGGACCCCGAAGGCTCAGAGAAGGTTGGGGGAGGGGACCCACTGGAACAACTGTTAGGAGGCAGATGGTAGCCTCCCGTCAAGGCCATCCAGCGTGTTCTTTAATGTTGGGTTGTTTTACCTCTGAGTGGCACTTTTTTGCACACCATGGGCTAAATGGCCAGGTCACAAGGACCCCGAAGGCTCAGAGAAGGTTGGGTTGTTTTACCTCTGAGCGGCACTTTTTTGCACACCATGGGCTAAATGGCCAGGTCACAAGGACCCCGAAAGCTCAGAGAAGGTTGGGGGGGGACCCACTGGAATAGATAGGTTGGGTTGAATTACCTCTGAGCGGCACTTTTTTGCACACCATGGGCTAAATGGCCAGGTCACAAGGACCCCAAGGGCTCAGAGAAGGTTGGGGGAGGGGACCCACTGGAACAGCTGTTGGGAGACAGATGGTAGCCCCCCGTCAAGGCCATCCAGCGCGTTCTTTAACGTGCACAGAGTATGGCTCTCTCGTACACGGGGCCACGGTTTAACGTCCCATCCGACGGACGGCGGCCTTTCCAAGCCCATCGGTGTCCCCTACTGACCATGGGCAGGTTGTTGGGTTGAGTTGTTTTACTCTGAGTGGCACTTTTTTTGCACATCATGGGCTAAATGGCCAGGTCACAAGGACCCCGAAGACTCAGAGAAGGTTGGGGGAGGGGACCCACAGGAACAGCTGTTGGGAGAGAGATGGTAGCCTCCTGTCAAGGCCATCCAGCGTGTTCTTTAACGTGCACAGGGTATGGCTCTCCCGCACACCGGGCCACGGCTTAACGTCCCATCCGACGGACGGCGACCTTTCCAAACCCATCGGGATCCCCTACTGACCGTGGGCAGGGCGTGGAATTTTGCGGAGATAAATCTCAACGCTGACCCACCTGGGACTCGAACCTGGGAACTACAGATTACGAGCCTGGGACATAAGAGCGAATAGTAGAAAAAACCTTTATTAAGGACATCTGTAATATGAAAGTTTCATTTAAATGTTTATGGATTATTACACCGTAGTATTTAGCCAACATTTATGTATAACAGAAAGCCAGAGAACCAAATTTATGACGTCAGCTTAAGTATTCCTATCATATATACCTTTTTAACAAAGTTAACAATTTTAACTTTAAATATTAAATATTTCAATAAATAGTAATATGCATATTATTACATTTGAGTACACATTAAGGGATGACCTGGTATTACTTAGCTTAGTGGGGCGGGGGGGGGGGGGGGGGGGGGGGGCTCAGTCGGTAGCGCGCCAGGCTCGTAATCTTTAGTTCCCTGGTTCGAGTCCCAGCTGGGTCAGCGTTGAGATTTATCTCCGCAAAATTCCCCGCCCTGCCCGCGGTCAGTAGGGTACACCGATGGGCTTGGAAAGGACGCCGTCCGTCGGATGGGACGTTAAGCGTGGCCCCGTATGCGGGAGAGAGCCATACCCTGTGAACGTTAAAGAACATGCTGGATGGCCTTGACGGGAGGCTACCATCTGTCTCCCAACAGCTGTTCCAGTGGGTCCCCTCCCCCAACCTTCTCTGAGCCTTCGGGATCCTTGTGACGTGGCCATTGAGCCCATGATGTGCAAAAAAGTGCCGCTCAGAGGTAAAACAACCCAACCTAACTATGGCATATAAACTGACAGGCTGCTGTCAGACTTCGTGGCAAGCAGCTGCTTGAGGGAATTTCTTTAAAATTATATCTTTTTAAACCATAATCATTTAACATTAATAAGCAATTTATATAAAGTTTCTTCCCAGCCCTAGAGAATAATTTCACAGACAGCAAATGACAGTAAAGCACAAAGTTTGTTCTCTTGAATGATGGTGAACAAAACTAACTCGAATTAGGGCTAAAGTCAGAGTAAACCACCTAAACCAGAAAATCTCGATCTGTCTGGTACGACATCCGCTAAATGGCCACTGAGAGCAAGGTAATGTGATACTAAATTTGAAACAAAACTATCTGCTAATAAATCTATCTCGCAAACTTCAAAACTGTGTTTAAAAAAAATCATCAAGATTACCTGGCTATTCTAGTTAGCTTTATCGTTTACATTAATCTCAGCGTGTTAATGACAAACATTATTTAATTCTAACATTCTTTTTTTTTGTGACCAGGAGTTCTGTTGTTCCTTTTCGACTTTTGGGTGGACCTATTGGACCGGTTTTCAGAAAATTCAGAAGAGAGCGAAGTGGTAAATAGAACGATCGAATGAATTTAGGGTTGGGTTGGGTTGTTTTACCTCTGAGCGGCACTTTTTTGCACACCATGGGCTAAATGGCCAGGTCACATGGACCCCGAAGGCTCAGAGAAGGTTGGGGGAGGGGACCCACTGGAACAGCTGTTGGGAGACAGATGGTAGCCTCCCGTCAAGGCCATCCAGCGTGTTCTTTAACGTGCACAGGGTATGGCTCTCCCGCACACGGAACCACGGCTTAACGTCCCATCCGACGGACGGCGGCCTTTCCAAGCCCATCGGTGTCCCCTACTGACCGTGGGCAGGGCGGGGAATTTTGCGGAGATAAATCTCAACGCTGACCCAGTTGGGACTCGAACCTGGGAACTACAGATTACGAGCCTGGCGCGCTACCTCTGAGCGGCACTTTTTTGCACACCATGGGCTAAATGGCCAGGTCACATGGACCCCGAAGGCTCAGAGAAGGTTGGGGGAGGGGACCCACTGGAACAGCTGTTGGGAGACAGATGGTAGCCTCCCGTCAAGGCCATCCAGCGTGTTCTTTAACGTGCACAGGGTATGGCTCTCCCGCACACGGAACCACGGCTTAACGTCCCATCCGACGGACGGCGGCCTTTCCAAGCCCATCGGTGTCCCCTACTGACCGTGGGCAGGGCGGGGAATGTATTTAGCTTTCAGTTTTACATTACGACAGATGTTTCATTCATATTCAGAAGAGATGGAAATTATTGTTCCGTTTTGAAAAGATGTGGATTATTTTTGTAGAATACTAGCGGGTGTTGTTCGGACTTTTAACATGTACAGTCGTTCAAAAAAATATCCGACCACTACGGTTGATTACAGAATTCAGGAAAACTATCTGGCAACGATTTTTTTTTAGAAATTAGTGATCTGGCAAACCTTCGTGTCACGTGACACGAAGGTTGCCAGATCACTAATTTCTAAAAAAATAGTTGCCAGCTATTTTTTTCTGAATTCTGTAATCAACCGTAGTGTTCGGATACTTTTTTAATATACATAATGCGTATGAATATATAATGCAATGAATATGGAGCGTGTGCAGTTACCGTTTACAGCAAACTGGAGTGGTTGCGGTGAATGTTCACAGCACATTGGATCGTGTGAGCTCACAAAGACCTAGATCGTGTGGGCTCACTCACGGAAATATTGAGCGTGTGCAGTTACCGTTCACAACAAACTGGAGCGGTTACGGTTAATGTTCACAGCACATTGGATCGTGTGAGCTCACAAAGACCTAGATCGTGTGGGCTCACTCACGGAAATATTGAGCGTGTGCAGTTACCGTTCACAGCAAACTGGAGCGGTTGCGGTTAATGTTCACAGCACACTGGATCGTGTGAGCTCACAAAGACCTATATCGTGTGGACTCACTCACGGAAATATTGAGCGTGTGCAGTTACCGTTCACAACAAACTGGAGCGGTTACGGTTAATGTTCACAGCACATTGGATCGTGTGAGCTCATAAAGACTTAGATCGTGTGGGCTCACTCACGGAAATATTGAGCGTGTGCAGTTACCGTTCACAGCAAACTGGAGCGGTTGCGGTTAATGTTCACAGCACATTGGATCGTGTGAGCTCACAAAGACCTAGATCGTGTGGGCTCACTCACGGAAATATTGAGCGTGTGCAGTTACCGTTCACAGCAAACTGGAGCGTGTGCAGTAACTGCACACGCTCCAGTTTGCTGTGAACGGTAACTGGAGCGTGTACAGTTGCTGTACACGCTCCAGATATTTTTCCTGAATTCTGTAATCACGTGACACGAAGGTTGCCAGATCACTAATTTCTAAAAAATCCTTGCCAGCTATTTTTTCTGAATTCTGTTACACGAAGGTTGCCAGATGTACAGAAAGCCTTCGTGTACAGATATCCATAGTGTTCGGATATTTTTTTGAGCGACTGTACACTGGTTTCCATAAATTAAGGAACAACCTTGTGTTATGTCAATAGGAAACTAACGTCGAAGCTCTAAAATAAGTTTTGTTTTGAAAAATGTAATTGCAGATAAAGATCTCAATCAAATATATCAATATCTCGATTTTCAACAATATTATTTCAATTAATGAGTAATGGAAGTTTGAATATTTAACAACAGCAATGCCAGTCTTAAGAAACTTATATAAAACTGAAGAATAGTGAAAGAATTCTTTATACAAAGTTCTAAAATACAAACTTATTTTACTAAACACTTTGATACAATCATCATCATCATCCTCAAGCAGCCATGGGCTACGGAGGTCCAACCACACCGCGCAGTTTAATTCTCCAAGCATAATCTGTCCTGAGCTACATCTGCTGCATCCGGCCATTGCACACCAATTCTAACAAGGTCCTGTTTGACATTGTCTGCCCACCGCATCCTAGGTCTCCCCTTCTTTCTGAGGCCTTTAGGCACACTGTTCATAACCCTATTCGCCAATCTATAATTATTCATACGGGCAACATGGCCAAACCAGCGGAGTCTCTCTCTGCACAATATGCTGCTTAAAGGAGGTTGCAAACTCCTTTGCCTAACTTCATCATTAGTTACAAAGTTGAACCACCTAATGCCCAAGATACTGCGTAAGCATCTGGAATCAAAAGCATCTAGTTTCCTGTTATCTTGTTTACAAAGTGTCCAAGTTTCACTACCATAACTAACCCTAGAAAGAACCAAACTATTATACAGTCTAATTTTAGTCTTTAGGTGTATACGACTATTTCTCCACAATCTCCATAGATTCTTAAAAGTCCCGGCAGCAATCCCTATTCGTCTGTTAATCTCATGCCGCACATCACCATTATCTGTTACATAGCTCCCAAGATAATTAAACTGTGACACCTGCTCAAGACTGCAACCATTCAGATTAACTGAATCGCAGCCTGCCTGACCAATTTTCATCACTTTAGTTTTCTCTCTGTTTATAACCAAACCTACTCTACTACCAGTCTCATCAACATCATTTGCCAAAAGGGCTAAATCATCAACATAATCTAAATCAGAAATTTTCGTATCTCCAGCCCATTTAAGGCCAAAATCTTTCCCTTGAAGTGAATTTCGCATAACATAATCAATAACCAAACTAAAGAGAAAAGGAGACAAAATGCACCCTTGTCGAACACCAGAAGTAATGCTAAACCAATTGCTATAAGACTTACCAACTCTCACACACGACTCAGTGTTATTATAGAGAGCTTTCATTATGTTAACTAACTTGTCTGGTATACCATATGATCTCACAATCAACCACAAATTATGACGATCAACAGAGCTGAAAGCCTTTTTGAAATCAACAAAGCTAGCAACCAAAGGTTTCTGAAACTCTAAACATTTCTCAAGAATCTGCCTAAGTGAAAATATCTGATCCACACATCCCCTACCACTTCTGAATCCACATTGCTCATCACGCAATTGCCTGTCAACCAGATTCTTAATTCTATTAAGCACAATCATGGAAAGAACTTTGCCTGGAACAGAGAGTAGGCTGATACCCCTATAGTTATCACAAGAACTGCGATCACCTTTTTTGAAAATAGGGATAACAATAGCTCTGGTAAAATCTTTAGGAACCATGCCTTTATCATAAAAGATATTCAGAATTTCAGTCATCCAAGTGGTAACCGAAACATTCCCAGCTCTAAAAATTTCTGTAGTAATTTCATCTACCCCTGGGGATTTATGAAGTTTAAGTTTAGAAATAGCCAAAATAACTTCAGATTGTGTTATAGAGATAATATTAAAGCCCCCAGTACATTTATCATCACTACAAACAATGGGAGTAGAACTAACCACATGGTTTAGAACATCACTGAAGTGCTCAGCCCACCTAGCCATGACAGAATCCACCCCTTCTGTAACCTTACCATGTTTATCCTTCATCCTTGTAGGCCTGTCCGTTTTCTACCACATAAAACATTAACTATCTGGTACAGCTCTCTGCTGTTGTGCTGCCTAACTGCTTCCTCAGCTTTGTCAGCCAAACCATCAAGCCAAAGATTCTTATCAGTAGCTAACTGATCCTTTTCAAGTTTATTAAGCTCTATGTAATCCTTTCTATTAGGACTAGTAGGGTATTGATTAAGGACATTCCTGCAGTTCCTTCTTTCTAAAATAACCTCAAGTGCATTATCGCTTAAATAATTCTGTCTCCTCTGCTCCTTTTTTCCTAAAGGAGTACTGTTAGTTTCCAAAAAAGCCTGTTTAAAATGGCCCCATTCTTCCTCAACTTCAGTATTAAGCAAACCATGACTGTCATAATGACTAAGTAACCTATCATGGTAAGCTTTAGCTATAACTGGGTCTTTCAGAGCTTCGGTATTAAAGGCAATTTTTCTAAATTTAGCACAACACTTTTTAAGTTTAAGTTGCAAGACACTTTTAACAAGGTAATGGTCAGATCCAATTTCAGCTCCCCTATATGCCCTGGTATTCCTAACAGAACTAGCCCATTTGCTGTTAATTAATATGTAATCAATCATATTCTTATGCAGCCCATCGGGTGAAACCCATGTGTACTTATGTATGTCGCGGTGTTTGTAATACGTGTTAGTTATTCTGAAACCATTGAGTTTACTTACCTGTAGGAGACGTTGCCCATTGCCATTGCAGCTACCAATACCAAAAGGGCCTATTACTCCTCCCCAAAGGTCAGAGTCGGTACCAACTTTGGCATTGAAGTCACCTAGAAAAAGGGTAATATCTCCTTTCTTGACAGAATTCAAAATATCCTGAAGTTGTCCGTAACACCTATCGTACTCATTCTCAGTGGGGTATAATAGTAAATAACATTCAAGTCTTTAATGCTGTCTGAAATTCAGCTGTAAGAAACCTTACCTTTCATTAATGCACTCATATCCTAGAAGAGCATCAGTAATATGTCTGCTGAGCAAGCAGACCCACGCCTTGGTGATGCTTTCCATCTTCCCTCCCTGTAAAGAGAAATTTAAAGTTATTTTTAAGTATCTCACCTTTACCTGTCCATCTGGTCTCTTGCAAGCCCAGAATATCTAGGTTATAGTGCTGGAATTCTTTCGTGAGGACATCAAGAGGATAAGGACTCTATACAATGTCCTCACGTTCCACGTTCCTGCAGAGAGAAAATGATTAGTAGGATTTTAAAAGAAACTAGGTTTATTGAGATTGGTAGGGCCAACAATATCAAACAGCCCCCTGATCGCAGGCATGGGGCAAAGACCCGTTCCTCCTCCGCTAAAGGCTGAAGTCACTGATGCTGGTAGGAACTTCAGGCACCACCTTTTCAAGTGGACTTTTTCAAGAGCCACATGGCCTGCCTGAGACACATTACTCCAGTTTAGGCTTGACGATGCCCAACTAGCTAAGTAAGGTTCAGGTACCTGCGATGGCCTCTGATTAGGATTATCCACCAGCTGATATAAGGTATCCCATGCCTCTGTTCACTTAGAGCTGGCAACCCAGAAGCAAACAGAAAACACAGCGGCAGACTCTCCCTCAACAGAGGTCCACCAGTGCAGCAAGTCCAGGATCCATAATCAAGCTCAAATCCATAAACAAGTCCAGTCTAGTAGGTATAAATGGTCAGCACCAGGACCCTGTGAAGTTGACCACTCCTCAGCAGGGTTGAAAAAAAAGAAAAAAAGTGGTCATAGATGACCAGATCAGTAGGCCATACTGAACTGGCAGCCCTCCCCTTCCATTCCCTTTCAAAAGAGAATATCTCTTTTGAAAGGTACTAACGGCCTGCACCACGAGAAGGCGGCGTCGTACATTAGGTATTAGACCTGCCCGGTTCTGAGCATCATCACTAGGGATTGGTACACAGCTTTCCTTCCAGTTTACGCCTAGCTACCATTTACAGACCTTGATACAATAAAAAATAAAATAAATACCCCCTCAAGCAGCTGCTTGCCACACAAGTCTGAAAGGAGTCTGCCAGTTTATATGCCACAGCAGAAGGTCTTAGCGGATGGCGGGACTTGAGCAGAAAAACAACATGACCACCCATGCCTTACCCAGGGCTAGAACCCAGGTCCCTTAGATCAGTAGCGCGAACACCCATGCCTTACCCAGGGCTCGAACCCAGGTCCCTTAGATCAGTAGCCCGAACATCCATGCCTTACCCAGGGCTCGAACCCAGGTCCCTTAGATCAGTAGCCCGAACACGCATGCCTTACCCAGGGCTCGACCTCAGGTCCCTTAGATCAGTAGCCCGAACATCCATGCCTTACCCAGGGCTCGAACCCAGGTCTCTTAGATCAGTAGCGCGAACACCCTTGCCTTACCCAGGGCTCGAACCCAGGTCCCTTGTGACCTGGCCATTTAGCCCATGGTGTGAAAAAAAGTGCCGCTCAGAGGTAAAACAACCCAACAGACGTTCCAGTGGGTCCCCTCCCTCAACCTTCTCTGAGCACTCGGGGTCCATGTGACCTCGCCATTTAGCCCATTGTGTGCAAAAAAGTGCCGCTCAGAGGTAAAACAACCCAACAGCCGTTCCAGTGGGTCTCCTCCCCCAACCTTCTCTGAGCCTTCGGGGTCCATGTGACCTGGCCATTTAGCCCATTGTGTGCAAAAAATTGCCGCTCAGAGGTAAAACAACCCAACAGCCGTTCCGGTGGGTCCCCTCCCTCAACCTTCTCTGAGCACTCGGGGTCCATGTGACTTGGCCATTTAGCCCATGGTGTGCAAAAAAGTGCCGCTCAGAGGTAAAACAACCCAACAGACGTTCCAGTGGGTCCCCTCCCTCAACCTTCTCTGAGCACTCGGGGTCCATGTGACCTCACCATTTAGCCCATTGTGTGCAAAAAAGTGCCGCTCAGAGGTAAAACAACCCAACAGCCGTTCCAGTGGGTCTCCTCCCCCAACCTTCTCTGAGCCTTCGGGGTCCATGTGACCTGGCCATTTAGCCCATTGTGTGCAAAAAATTGCCGCTCAGAGGTAAAACAACCCAACAGCCGTTCCGGTGGGTCCCCTCCCCCAACCTTCTCTGAGCACTCGGGGTCCATGTGACTTGGACATTTAGCCCATGGTGTGCAAAAAAGTGCCGCTCAGAGGTAAAACAACCCAACAGACGTTCCAGTGGGTCCCCTCCCTCAACCTTCTCTGAGCCTTCAGGGTCCATCTGACCTCGCCATTTAGCCCATTGTGTGCAAAAAAGTGCCGCTCAGAGGTAAAACAACCCAACAGCCGTTCCAGTGGGTCTCCTCCCCCAACCTTCTCTGAGCCTTCGGGGTCCATGTGACCTGGCCATTTAGCCCATTGTGTGCAAAAAATTGCCGCTCAGAGGTAAAACAACCCAACAGCCGTTCCGGTGGGTCCCCTCCCCCAACCTTCTCTGAGCACTCGGGGTCCATGTGACTTGGACATTTAGCCCATGGTGTGCAAAAAAGTGCCGCTCAGAGGTAAAACAACCCAACAGACGTTCCAGTGGGTCCCCTCCCCCAACCTTCTCTGAGCCTTCAGGGTCCATCTGACCTCGCCATTTAGCCCATTGTGTGCAAAAAAGTGCCGCTCAGAGGTAAAACAACCCAACAGCCGTTCCAGTGGGTCTCCTCCCCCAACCTTCTCTGAGCCTTCGGGGTCCATGTGACCTGGCCATTTAGCCCATTGTGTGCAAAAAATTGCCGCTCAGAGGTAAAACAACCCAACAGCCGTTCCGGTGGGTCCCCTCCCCCAACCTTCTCTGAGCACTCGGGTCCATGTGACCTCGCCATTTAGCCCATTGTGTGCAAAAAGTGCCGCTCAGAGGTGAAACAACCGAACAGCCGTTCCAGTGGGTCCCCTCCCCCATCCTTCTCTGAGCCTTCGGAGTCCATGTGACCTGGCGATTTAGCCCATGGTGTGCAAAAAAGTGCCGCTCAGAGGCAAAACAACCCAACAGCCGTTCCAGTGGGTCTCCTCCCCCAACCTTCTCTGAACCCTCGGAGTCCATGTGACCTGTTCATTTAGCCCATTGTGTGCAAAAAAGTACTGCTCAGAGATAAAGCAACCCAACTCGAAATCTTGGGATCCTTGTGACCTGGTCATTTAGCTCATTGTGCGCAAAAAGTTCGCTCAGAAGTGAAACAACTCGATATAGTCCTGTTTTCAGAAAACAGTTTTGGAATTTTCCTCTAATTAATCTCTCTTTTTAATGACGGTTACATCTGAAGCATCTCCGAGAATTCCTCAATTCGCAACATCAATGAATAGAAATGATCGAAACAATGCCACCGATTCAGATGAAACCTGTTCCTCGTTCCGCAGGGTTGAACAGAATGTAAATAAAAACAAGGTGTCGTTACTTACTGCCGACGTTAAACTCTTAAACTCTCTATTAAATTGACAGCTGAAAGGAAAATGGTTTTGTGCGGATCTCAGTGCTCAAAAGGTTACGGCAGGTGATGAGAGTGGCGAATAGAACATTAGCACAGAATGGTGGATGAGAAAAAAAATGACAATGTTTATGGGTAGACAACAATCGGAAGCAAATCGGTGGCGTTGGGCATGGTTACGCATGAAAGAGAGGTCAAAAGGTCAAACCAGACCTCTGTCGATTTATTAGGATTAGCGTTGAGAGCTATTCCATTTATTGAAAGGGGAGGGGTACGTTAAGACTCTTGCTAAAATTCAGTTCAAATTGTTGTCGTAATTTCGTAAGCAATCGATTAAAAGACCTTTTTTTTATTGTTGCGGCGTTTGAAGTTTAATTACCGCATTTTGGAGATGATTTGTTTACGTCACAGGAAGTCTGCGAAGCGTGTCCAGTTTGTTTGCTTTTTTTTATGCAAGGGAAAGTTTGTGAAATGGAATCCACTGTCAATTTCAGAAAATGATGATGTGCATGTTTCAGCTGCTAAAAGATGAAATGTTTGATTCTGATTTGTCTTGAAGTGTTGGGTTTATGTTACAAAGAAATGGGCGGGGGTGGCTCAGTCGGTAGCGCACCAGGGGTCCTTCAACAAAGGTGCAAAAAAGTGCCGCTCAGAGGTAAAACAACCCAACTCTAGAATGGTTCAACTATCTACAGTGATCATCACCAATGCCTTGAAGGTCTACAAATTAGATGGAGATTATGGGTAATTTCACTAGGTGCTCCGAAAAAGTGAAAATTACGATAAACAATAAATTAAAGATAATGAAAAAAAATCTTTAAAATCTTGAAACTAAAAATTCTGTCTGAAAAGAACTCGGAACTCTTTCCCAAGCATTCAAAGACCATTTTAAACCGTCTCTTTTAATTCTCCCTAAACACAAAACATTTTTCTCTGTAACTTGGTCACAAGAACCCCGAAGGCTCAGAGAAGGTTGGGGGAGGGGACCCACTGGAACAGCTGTTGGGAGACAGATGGTAGCCTCCCGTCAAGGCCATCCAGTGTGTTCTTTAACGTTGGGTTGTTTTACCTCTGAGCGGCACTTTTTTGCACAACATGGACTAAATGGCCAGGTCACAAGGACCCCGAAGGCTCAGAGAAGGTTGGGGGGAAGGGACCCACTGTAACAGCTGTTGGGAGACAGATGGTAGCCTCCCGTCAAGGTCATCCAGCGTGTTCTTTATCGTGCTATGTGCTGTATCGTGCTATGTGGTATGGCTCTCCCGCACACGGAGCCACGAGTTAACGTCCCATCCGACGGACGGCGGCCTTTCCAAGCACATGGGTGTCCCCTACTGACATTGGGCAGGGCGGGGAGTTTTGCGGAGATAAATCTCAACGCTGACTCCAGCTGGGCCTCGAACCTGGAAACTACAGATTAGGATTATTACGTGCACGATTTATATTGTACAGTACGAACACGATGGTTGCCAGATCACTAATTTCTAAAAAATATCGTTGACAGATATTTTTTCTGAATTCTGTAATCAACCATAGTGTTCGGATAATTTTTGAGCGACTGTACCCCACGTTGAGAACCCTTACATTAATGAATGACTCGTCATAAATATATCTATCTTGAAGCATTAATTTTTTAGCCCCCCTAGTGGAAATATTCTGCACCTCCCTTAAACAAATCTCTCCCGTACAAAAATTCCGCCTCCTACGCTCACGACATTATCTAATTTTCGTTCTCTTTTTTTCTAGAAAGTTGGGTTGGGTTGTTTTACCTCTGAGCGGCACTTTTTGGCACACCATGGGCTAAATGGCCAGGTCACAAGGACCCCGAAGGCTCAGAGAAGGTTGGGGAAGGGGGACCCACTGGAACAGCTGTTGGGAGACAGATGGTAGCCTCCCGACAAGGCCATCCAGTGTGTTCTTTAACGTTGGGTTGTTTTACCTCTGAGCGGCACTTTTTTGCACACCATGGGCTAAATGGCCAGGTCACAAGAACCCCGAAGGCTCAGAGAAGGTTGGGGGAGGGGACCCACTGGAACAGCTGTTGGGAGACAGATGGTAGCCTCCCGTCAAGGCATCCAGCGTGTTCTTTAACGTTGGGTTGTTTTACCTCTGAGCGGCACTTTTTTGCACACCATGGGCTAAATGGCCAGGTCACATGGACCCCGAAGGCTCAGAGAAGGTTGGGGAAGGAGGACCCACTAGAACAGCTGTTGGGAGACAGATGGTATCCTCCCATCAAGGCCATCCAGCGTGTTCTTTAACGTTGGGTTGTTTTATCTCTGAGCGGCACTTTTTTGCACACCATGGGCTAAATGGTCAGGTCACAAGGACCCCGAAGGCTCAGAGAAGGTTGGGTAAGGGGGATCCACTGGAACAGCTGTTGGGAGACAGATGGTAGCCTCCCGTCAAGGCCATCCAGCCTGTTCTTTAAGGTGTAAGGGTATGGCTCTCCCGTTCTTAAGGGTATGGCTCTCCCGCACAAGGGGCCACGGCTTAACGACCCATCCGACGGACGGCGGTCTTTCCAAGCCCATCGGTGTTCCTTACTGACCGTGGGCACGGCGGGGAATATCGCGGAGATAAATCTCAACGCTTACCCAACTGGGACTCGAACCTGGGAGCTGCAGATTACGAGCCTAGCGCGCTACCGACTGAGCCACCCCTTTTCTAGAAAAAGAGACGGAAAAAGTAAAAAAAAAAACACGACTTTTTTCTCTATTACCATAACTGAGTAACCTGCAGAAATAAATCACTTGTTAAACAACCACGAAAATATTCCAGCTTTAAAAGCGAACACACAGAAGAGAAACATTCGAGAAGCCTCATGCAGACACCCAAAAGAAATAGAACGAAAAAAAGGTGCAGCCTGAGACCAAACTGACACGTGTTCTGGAATGACAGCGAAAAAACCAAAACGTAACATCAGAGCAACATTGCAGACACCCTCACATTCGCTGCATCCATACTCTTCACAGTAATGGCACGCCGAGTTTTTGTTATGAGGGAGGGCGTCAGAAAGCACGAAATGCGTACACTCCTGCCCCCCGCCCTCTCACACCTCTCCTTCTCCACCGACGAAAAAAAAGGGGGTCAACAACCCATCGTGTGTGTAACGTGCTGTGGTTTGTAACTTTCTCTCTAAAAGGAGATGGTTTTGTGCATTTCTAGGCATTGTATTGCGCTCTTGGATGATTGCGACGATTTCTGTTCAAAGAAAGATTTCTGTCGGATTGTTTAGAGAGATCTGAAGTGTAGTTCGTTTAATGTGTCAGAAGAGGGTGATTATGGAGTTAGGTGGGAGTACATACGGGACTTCCTGTTGTTGAGGTGAGCTTTGTTTGGGGGGTGCGAGTGAGGGGAACGATGACTTATAGAGAAGAAAACATCACGTTTAGAGAGAGATTTTGATGAAGAATGTAGAACGGTAAACTTATGTTTTAATCAGAACATCACGTATCAAGAATTTGGGCCGGAGAGTTCTTGACAAGTCAGAGTTGATTTACTCAATTATATCTGTGTAATATATGCATGTTTTAAGTTTTGCTAAACAAAAGGCTTAGTTGCAGGTAATTTATATCAGTTGCGATTCAAGTAAGTCACTCTAGTCGTTCAGTGTTATTATTTCTGTATTCATCGTATTAACAGAAGTTGGTTTATTTCTGAATGGAACTTTTTTTTAAGCACACAATGGGCTAAACTGCTCGGTCACAAAGATCCCAAGAGTTGAGAGAAGGTTGGGTTGGGTTGTTTTACCTCTGAGCGGCACTTTTTTGCACACCATGGGCTAAATGGCCGGGTCACATGGACCCCGAAGGCTCAGAGAAGGTTGGGTTGTTTTACCTCGGAGCGGCACTTTTTTTGCACACCATGGGCTAAACGGCCAGGTCACATGGACCCCGAAGGCTCAGAGAAGGTTGGGTTGTTTTACCTCTGAGCGGCACTTTTTTTGCAAACCATGGGCTAAATGGCCAGGTCACAAGGACCCCGAAGGCTCAGAGAAGGTTGGGTTGTTTTACCTCTGAGCAGCACTTTTTTTGCACACCATGGGCTAAATGGCCAGGTCACATGGACCCCGAAGGCTCAGAGAAGGTTGGGTTGTTTTACCTCTGAGCGGCACTTTTTTTGCACACCATGGGCTAAATGGCCAGGTTACATGGACCCCGAAGGCTCAGAGAAGGTTGGGGGAGGGGACCCACTGGAACAGCTGTTGGGAGACAGAGGGTAGTCTCCCGTCAAGGCCATCCAGCGTGTTCTTTAACGCTGAGTTGTTTTACCTCTGAGCGGCACTTTTTTGCACACCATGGGCTAAATGACCAGGTCACAAGGACCTCTTAGGCTCAGAGAAGGTTGGGGGAGGGGACCCACTGGAACAGCTGTTGGGAGACAGATGGTAGCCTCCCGTCAAGGCCATCCAGCCTGTTCTTTAACGTGCACAGGGTATGGCTCTCTCCCACACACGGGGCCACGGCTTAACGTCCCATCCGACGGACGGCGGCCTTTCCAAGTCCATCGGTGTCCCCTACTGACCGTGGGAAGGGCGGGGAATTTTGCGGAGATAAATCTCAACGCTGACCCAGCTGGGACTCGAACCTGGGAAGTACAGATTACGAGCCTGGCGCGCTAACGACTGAGCCACCCCCGCCCCAGAGAAGGTTGGGGATTCGCTACACAGATGTTATGAGATAGATGGCAGTCTCCTGTCAAGGGGGGGGGGGGGCTCAGTAGTTAGCTTACCAAGTTCGTAATCTACTGTACCCAGGGTACAGTACCAGTTCCTATCTGGGCCAGCATTGAGATTTATCTTTGTAAAACTCTCCTCGGTCAGTTGGGGACAGTGATGGGCTTCCAAAGGCCGCCGTCCGTCGGATGGGACGTTTAAGTCGTGGCCCCGTGTGCGGGAGATCCTACCCTGGGGTCCTCGGGGTCCTTGTGACCTGGACATTTAGCCTATTGTGTTAAAAAAGTACCGCTCAGAGGTAAAACAAACCAATTCATTACTATTATATTAAAATGTTTTTTAAATTTCTTGCCAGATTTTTGAAATTTAAAGAAAAAAATTTAGTTCAAAACAGCAATATTGCTTGTTTTTGCATATAATGGGCTAAATGAACAAGTCACAAGGACCCGAAGGCTCAGAAAAGATTGAGGGAAGAGGACCCACTGGACAGCTGTTGGAGGACCATCCAGCTTATTCTTTAACGTGCACAGGGTGGCTCTCCAGCACTCGAGGGGGCGGGGGTGGGTCAGTCAGTAGCGCGCCAGTCTCGTAATCGGTAGTTCCCAGGTTCTAGTCCCAGCTGTGTCAGCGTTGAAATTTATCTCCGCAAAAATTCCCCACCCTGCCCACGGTCAGTAGGGGACACCGATGGGTTTGGAAAGGCCGCTGTCCGTCGGATGGGACGTTAAGCCGTGGCCCCGTGTGCGGGAGAGCCATACCCTGTGCACGTTAAAGAACACGCTGGATGGCCTTGACGGGAGGCTACAATGTGTCTCCCAACAGCTGTTCCAGTGGGTCCCCTCCCCCAACCTTCTCTGAGCCTTCGGGGTCCTTGAGACCTGGCCTGGGCGGGGGTGGCTCAGTCGGTAGCGCGCCAGGCTCGTAATCTGTAGTTCCCAGGTTCGAGTCCCAGCTGGGTCAGCGTTGAGATTTATCTCCGCAAAATTCCCCGCCCTGCCCACGGTCAGTAGGGGACACCGATGGGCTTGTAAAGGCCGCCGTCCGTCGGGTGGGACGTTAAGCCGAGGCCCCGAGTGCGCGAGAGACATACCATGTGCACTTTAAAGAACACGCTGGATGGCCTTGACGGGAGGCTACCATCTGTCTCCCAACAGCTGTTCCAGTGGGTCCCCTCCCTCAACCTTCTCTGAGCTTTCGGGGTCCATGTGGCCTGGCCATTTAGCCCATGGTGTGCAAAAAAGTGCCGCTCAGAGGTAAAACAACCCAACCCAACGTGTCCTGGCCATTTAGCCCATGGTGTGCAAAAAAGTGTCGCTCAGAGGTAAAACAACCCAACGTGACCTGGCCATTTAGCCCATGGTGTGCAAAAAAGTGTCGCTCAGAGGTAAAACAACCCAACCCAACTTGACCTGGCCATTTAGCTCATGGTGTGCAAAAAAGTGTCGCTCAGAGGTAAAACAACCCAACCCAACGTGTCCTGGCCATTTAGCCCATGGTGTGCAAAAAAGTGTCGCTCAGAGGTAAAACAACCCAACGTGACCTGGCCATTTAGCCCATGGTGTGCAAAAAAGTGTCGCTCAGAGGTAAAACAACCCAACCCAACTTGACCTGGCCATTTAGCTCATGGTGTGCAAAAAAGTGTCGCTCAGAGGTAAAACAACCCAACCTAACTTGACCTGGCCATTTAGCCCATGGTGTGCAAAAAAAGTGTCGCTCAGAGGTAAAACAACCCAACCTAACTTGACCTGGCCATTTAGCCCATGGTGTGCAAAAAAAGTGTCGCTCAGAGGTAAAACAACCCAACCCAACGTGACCTGGCCATTTAGCCCATGGTGTGCAAAAAAGTGTCGCTCAGAGGTAAAACAACCCAACTTCTTTCACAAGATTATTCCACCAAGGGTAAACCTTTTGCCCTAACTCAACGAAACGTTATGACCGAATAACAGGAAATGAAAACATAACCACAACTTTTTCGCATCCTACATAACACGGGAGATTCCCTCGGAAAATAACAGAAGAAAGGGAATAACCTTCCCCCCCCCCCCAACCACCAACTCTCCTCCCATCCAGAGAGTCGTCATGGCGTGAAAGAAGTGGAATGTGAACTTCCGTCCTGACCCGTAGCGTCTGCTTGAAAGAAGAAAAGAATTATCAGAACCAGTTCGAAGGATTAAAAAACCCCCGAGAGAATGGTGGGTTTGGTCAGAACCTGAGGTGTGTGTTTGCGATGGCATTACAATGGCTAAGTGGTTGGGAAATGTGACTGGGAATTATTGGATAAGCCTACGTGATGCGAGGATGATACGAATAACGGTAAAGTTGATGTTCGCATTTTGATTTTGTATTAATTGTTTTAGAATTTGGGTTGTTTTACCTCTGAGCTGCACTTTTTTGCACACCATGGGCTACATGGCCAGGTCACATGGACCCTGAAGGCTCAGAGAAGGTTGGGGGAGGGGACCCACTGGAACAGCTGTTGGGAGACAGATGGTAGCCTCCCGTCAAGGCCATCCAGTGTGTTCTTTAACGTGCACAGGGTATGGCTCTCCCACACACGGGGCCACGGCTTAACGTCCCATCCGACGGACGGCGGCCTTTCCAAGACCATCGGTGTCCCCTACTGACCGTGGGCAGGGCGGGGAATTTTGCGGAGATAAATCTCAACGCTGACCCAACTGGGACTCGAACCTGGGAACTACAGATTACGAGCCTGGCGCGCTACCGACTGAGTCACCCCCGTCCCATTGTTTTCGAAGCGGCGATGTTCATTAACATTTCTCCTTACTAAAAAATCAAGAAACTTAGACTGGAAATGAGTTTAGGCTATTTTACATCTGAGTCCCCCCCCCTTAAAATTCAGTCGTTTGATACTGAATCTCAACCTTGTTTACTTCCTGCGAAATCCAAAATAGTCCTTGGTAGCGCGTAACACTCATAATCGCAATTCCCAGGTTCGCAATTTCTAGCTGGGCCAGTGTTGAGATTTATATCCGCAAAACTCCCTACCTATGGTCAGTAGGGGACACCGAAGGGCTTGGAAACGCCGCCGTCCATCGGATGGAACGTTAGGCCGTTGTCCCGTGTGTGGAACATGTTACAGAACATGCTGGATGGCCTTGACGGGAGGCTAGCATCTGTCTCCCAACAGCTGTTCCAGTGGGTCCCCTCCCCCAACCTTCTCTGAGCCTTCGGGGTCCTTGTGACCTTGCCATTTAGCCCATTGTATGCAAAAGAAGTGCCACTCAGAGGTAAAACAACCCAACCAACCCCATATTTGATGTCCGACATTAAAAAGTGATAAAAAAAAAAACTATGAAATCTCATGTTCCGTATAATATTATCATTATTACCTTTCCTGTTTGGCTCATTATTTTAGTAATTGGGAAACTACAAGAGTCTTATATTCAGCCCCCCCTCCAAAAAAAAAAAGCTAAATTCTCGAAGACTCACCGAAGCTGAATTTCTGGGACCCCCCTCCCCTCCAAAAAAAACATCACGCGTACGTGACTGCTCTTAACAGCATTTTTTTGACACAATTGGGTAAATGGTCAGGCCACAATGACCCAAGGACTCAGAGAAGACCCCAGTTTTATCAACTATTATTTCTAAAAGCAGTTTTTTCAACAAAGTACTATTTCACTAAACTTCGTGCAAAAAAGTGCCGCTCAGAGCTAAAACAACCAACCCATAGATAAGCTACTTCATTCATAGCTTTGCACCTTTAACGTAGTACTCCATTCACGGTAGGCGACGGCAGCGCCCCCAAGAATGTCTGACATTTTCAGAGGGATCACTCCCAACCTAAGACAGCTAGGGACCCGATCTATTACCCCAAGAGGGCTAGAACTAAGTGGGACCATCTCACAAAATTTGGGACCGATCGCTCAGGTAGCCACGGAGCCACAGGGAAACTGCCAATTTCTGCCACTGGTGACGTCAAACATGTC
This sequence comes from Ryuthela nishihirai, assembly GCA_038380435.1. Classification (NCBI taxonomy): domain Eukaryota; kingdom Metazoa; phylum Arthropoda; class Arachnida; order Araneae; family Heptathelidae; genus Ryuthela; species Ryuthela nishihirai. The sequence goes on along the minus strand of JAWZYU010000031.1, from coordinate 18,091,254 downwards.
TATCTTTTCCCGTTCGTTCGGAATTACGGCTATTATATAATGATTATTTTACTGATTTTTAAATCGGTATTTGGAATATTCAGACAAATTAATTCACCTAAAAAAACTATCATATATACATGCTAATTAAATGTTAAAATCACACAACTAAATTTGAATTTCGAAAACCGTAGGGGCGGGGGTGGCTCAGTCGGTAGCGCGCCAGGCTCGTAATCTGCAGTTCCCAGGTTCGAGTCCCAGCTGGGTCAGCGTTGAGATTTATCTCCGCAAAATTCCCCGCCCTGCCCACGGTCAGTAGGGGACCACGATGGGCTTGGAAAGGTCGCCGTCCGTCGGATGGGACGTTAAGCCATGGCCCCGTGTGTGGGAGAGCCATACCCTGTGCACGTTAAAGAACACGCTGGATGACCTTGACGGGAGGCTACCACCTGTCTTCCAACAGCTATTCCAGTGGGTCCCCTCCCCCAACCTTCTCTGAGCCTTCGGGGTCCATGTGACCTGGCCATTTAGCCCATGGTGTGCAAAAAAGTGCCGCTCAGAGGTAAAACAACCCAACCCGAAAACCGTATTTTCTTAGTGTTCTATTGATCAGCACACAGTTAAAAAAACCTTAAACACACAACTAAGCCTTTCCGCAAAGCGAGAGAATTTTTCTGTTTCCATAGTAAAACTGTCCAAGATCTTCGCTTCCATCAAACGCAGAAATATTGAGTCGTAGTGAACGATTTAATGTTTTATTCAGCAATTTTTTATCATTTGAATCAAAACACGATGACTGCAACGCGAAAATTCGAGTTAGTTTAACGTCTCAGTGCTGACATCACTTTTTATTTGCATTACCCTAAGATTGTGATTTACTGTTTTCATCTTCGCTAACATTTCTTTCAAAGCAAATTCCAATTGATTCTCCTAGCGTTATTCTAAAAAAAATTAAATTGAATTTGCATATCTCTCAACCCTCCATTTTTTTTCCTTCTCAAATTTATTCTATACTTTTTTTCCATTTCTTCAATAGAAAACTTGAGTTGAAATTATTCATAAAATCTTACAAAATATTTCTAACGGTAGTTTAAATACGTATTTTTTTTTTCTTTTCGTAGGTAATTTATCAAGATCTAAATATATTAATTTCAATTAACGTTTTCTTTTAAATTAACGTTTACTGTAATTAAAATTAAAGTTTCCGTCCCATGACCAAGTGGTTAGCGCGCTTGGCTACTGATTTGAGGGACCTGGGTTCGAACCCCGGGTAAGGCATGGATGTTTCTGCTGAGGACCTGCCATCCTCTCAGACCTTCTACTATGGCATATAAACTGACAGGCTCCTGTCAGACCTCTGTGGCAAGCAGCTGCTTGAGGGAGTATTTATAATTAAAATTTTAACACATGATATATTCATTTTTTTATTTATTAAAAAAATACCCCCTATGGAAATAAAAAAAAATTAATAATTAATTTTTATAATAAAAAAATACTCCTTCTCAAGCACGTGCTTGAGAAGTAAGAGAGAGAGTATTATTTGTATTCATAATAATATTTGTAAATTAACGTGTGTTTCATTTAGATTAATAATATTTACCTTTCGTTCCCGATTAATTCCATATAAAAAACACCATTAAAAAGATTATAAATTTTCATAATAATTCGTATTAAAAATAATATTTTTACATCACAGCTATAAAGTAGTTTTCGAGGATGGCTGAACCAAAACCCTAATAGGGTGGAGCTCGAAACTGCCTCCAGGAAAGAAATTTTTTCTTTATAAGACTCTTCTGTGGCCAGTCCTGACATATGCCTCACCAGTGTGGGGTAATACTACCAACACCAATGTCAGGAGGCTTCAGAGCTTCCAAAATAAAATCCTCAGATCTGTGGTCAGTGCTCCCTGGTTTGTGAAAAACAAGACCATTCACACTGATTTGAGTACTGACCACATATACACCCATATTCGGAATCCTCAGATCTGTGGTCAGTGCTCCCTGGTTTGAGAAAAACAAGACCATTCACACTGATTTGAGCACTGACCACATATACACCCATATTCGGAATCCTCAGATCTGTGGTCAGTGCTCCCTGGTTTGTGAAAAACAAGACCATTCACACTGATTTGAGCACTGACCACATATACACCCATATTCGGAATCCTCAGATCTGTGGTCAGTGCTCCCTGGTTTGAGGAAAACAAGACCATTCACACTGATTTGAGCACTGACCACATATACACCCATATTCGGAATCCTCAGATCTGTGGTCAGTGCTCCCTGGTTTGAGAAAAACAAGACCATTCACACTGATTTGAGCACTGACCACATATACACCCATATTCGGAATCCTCAGATCTGTGGTCAGTGCTCCCTGGTTTGTGAAAAACAAGACCATTCACACTGATTTGAGTACTGACCACATATACACCCATATTCGGAATCCTCAGATCTGTGGTCAGTGCTCCCTGGTTTGAGAAAAACAAGACCATTCACACTGATTTGAGCACTGACCACATATACACCCATATTCGGAATCCTCAGATCTGTGGTCAGTGCTCCCTGGTTTGAGAAAAACAAGACCATTCACAATGATTTGAGCACTGACCACATATACACCCATATTCGGAATCCTCAGATCGGTGGTCAGTGCTCCCTGGTTTGTGAAAAACAAGACCATTCACACTGATTTGAGTACTGACCACATATACACCCATATTCGGAATCCTCAGATCTGTGGTCAGTGCTCCCTGGTTTGAGAAAAACAAGACCATTCACACTGATTTGAGCACTGACCACATATACACCCATATTCGGAATCCTCAGATCTGTGGTCAGTGCTCCCTGGTTTGTGAAAAACAAGACCATTCACACTGATTTGAGCACTGACCACATATACACCCATATTCGGAATCCTCAGATCTGTGGTCAGTGCTCCCTGGTTTGAGAAAAACAAGACCATTCACACTGATTTGAGCACTGACCACATATACACCCATATTCGGAATCCTCAGATCTGTGGTCAGTGCTCCCTGGTTTGAGAAAAACAAGACCATTCACACTGATTTGAGCACTGACCACATATACACCCATATTCGGAATCCTCAGATCTGTGGTCAGTGCTCCCTGGTTTGTGAAAAACAAGACCATTCACACTGATTTGAGCACTGACCACATATACACCCATATTCGGAATCCTCAGATCTGTGGTCAGTGCTCCCTGGTTTGAGAAAAACAAGACCATTCACACTGATTTGAGCACTGACCACATATACACCCATATTCGGAATCCTCAGATCTGTGGTCAGTGTTCCCTGGTTTGAGAAAAACAAGACCATTCACACTGATTTGAGCACTGACCACATATACACCCATATTCGGAATCCTCAGATCTGTGGTCAGTGCTCCCTGGTGTGAGAAAAACAAGACCATTCACACTGATTTGAGCACTGACCACATATACACCCATATTCGGAATCCTCAGATCTGTGGTCAGTGCTCCCTGGTTTGAGAAAAACAAGACCATTCACACTGATTTGAGCACTGACCACATATACACCCATATTCGGAAACTCGCGCAGACTTTTTTCGAGGCAGTGGGAGACAATCTTTATGATATAATTAGATCTTTGATTGATTAGGATCCATTGGTTTTGAACCAATTCAAGCGTCATAAGATTGTGGTGTATGTTTAACTTTTATTTTGGCTTCTTTAACAAGTTTGTTTTGGCCTTGTGGCCCCTTTGGGGTTTATGAGTTTTACCTTCGTTATCAGGCACTATTTTAGTGCCTGATAACAAAGGTTATCCACTCCGAGTGGTTAACACTTCATGCTTTTTTAAGAGCATGAAGTGCTCATAAAAATCATGCTTTTTTAAAAGCATGAGTTTTTTCCGAGTGGTTAGCACTTCATGCCATCATACTGATAACAAAGGTTATCAGTATAACAAAGTATATCATACTGATAACAAAGGTTATCAGTATGATATACTTTGTTATCAGGCACTATTTTAGGGTTGGGTTGTTTTACCTCTGAGCGGCACTTTTTTTTGCACACCATCGGCTAAATGGCCAGGTCACACGGACCCCGAAGGCTCAGAGAAGGTTGAGGAAAGGGACCCACTGGAATAGCTGTTGGGAGACAGATGGTAGCCTCCCGTCAAGGCCATCCAGCGTGTTTTTAACGTGCACAGGGTATGGCTCTCCCGCACACGTGGCCATGGCTTAACGTCCCATCCGATGGACGGAGACCTTTCCAAGCCCATCGGTGTCTATTACTGACCGTGGGCAGGGCGGGGAGTTTTGCGGAGATAAATCTCAACGCTGACCCAGCTGGGACTCGAACCTGGGAACTACAGATTAGGAGCCTGGTGCGCTACCGACTGAGCCACCCCCGCCCATCTCCAATCATGCACTATTTCAGACTTCGAGATGTAAGCCATAGGCTTGGAGCTCATAATATTAATTAAAGATATCAGATATCAGGTGTACCAGAATTCACATTTTAGTCTCACCCTTTATTTACTTCCTGTCAAACCCTGGGTTTGACGCTAAAGATCCGTTCCTACGTTCGAACCATCCGGTTGCTTACTGCTATTTCAGCCACCTTATTATTCCTCATGCACACTGTTTCGTACGAATATATTCCTCTGTACAGTCCCTCAAAAAAGTATCCGAAAACTATTGTTGATTATAGAATTCAGAAAAAATATCTGGCACGATTTTTTTAGAAAATTTTCTGAATTCTGCAATCAACCATAGTGTTCGGATATTTTTTTGAGCGACTGTACGAACTTTAATAGAAAATAATTGGTCCAAATTCTTAAAAAAGCATTCATGTGTTGACTTTTTTCGCTGTGATTTGTTTTCTTCCTCACAGAGTTTCTTTATGACGTTGGATTGAGGTGCTTTACCTCTGAGCTGCCCTCTTTCCCACACAACGCGATAAATGGCCAGGTCACAAGGACACTGAAATCTTAAAGAAAGATGGGTTGTTTTGTTTCTGAATGGCACTTTTTTTTTTAGCAAACGACGGTATAATTGACAAAGTTATAAATGACCCCTAGGGTTCGGAGCAGGTTGGGTTGTTTTACCTCTGAGCTGCACTTTTTCCCACACAACGAAATAAATTGCCAGATCACAAGGACTCCGAGGGCTCAAAGAAGGTTAGAAGAGGGGATCTTTTGAACAGCTCTTGGTAAACAGATGGCATCCTCCCATGGAGGTCCTCCAGCATGTTCTTTACGTGCATAGAGTATGGATTGGATTGTGGATTGTTTTACCTCTGAGCGGCACTTTTTTGCACACCATGGGCTAAATGGCCAGGCCACAAGGACCCCGAAGGCTCAGAGAAGGTTGGGGGAGGGGACCCACTGGAACAGCTGTTGGGAGACAGATGGTAGCCTCCCGTCAAGGCCACCCAGCGTGTTCTTTAACGTGCACAGGGTATGGCTCTCCCGCACACGGGGCCACGGCTTAACGTCCCATCCGACGGACGGCGACATTTTCAAGCCCCTATTGACCGCGGGTAGGGCGGGGAAATTTTGCGGAGATAAATCTCAACGCTGACCCAGCTGGGACTCGAACCTGGGAACTACAGATTACGAGCCTGGCGCGCTACCGACTGAGCCACCCCCGCCCCTAGAGTATGGCTCTTTTGCACACAGACAGAACCACAGCTAAACCTCCCATGCGAAGGACGGCGACTTTTCCAAGCCCATCGGTATCCTTTATTGACCTTGGGCAGGGAGTTTTGCACAGATAAATCCCAACGCTGGCCAAGTTGGTTTCTGTAATGTATTTTAGGTCCATATTCAGGTCAAAGAGATGTACACTTCTGATGTACACTGAATCTAAGAATTTCAAGAAAATTAGTTCGCACGAAAACATCCCTCGACAACATACCTCCTGTAATTTAAACGTTTTCGAGATTCAAAAATAATAAACATAAAAGAATATCCTTCAAACAGCTGCTTGCCACAGATATATGAGGGTTCATACGAGAGTTGGGGCAGTAGGTAGTTCGCCAGGCTGTTTATGTGCAAATGGATCGAGTAATTTTACGAGTTATTTTTTTATCGAGTTTTTTGAGTACACGTTCAATAACCCTGATAGGCTTCCCCTGTCTCGTGCTGCTTTCCCTCATATTCCCTGAACCCTTGGGATCCTTATGACCTGGGGTGGGGGCCTCAGTCGGTAGCGCGCCAGGCTCGTAATCTGTAGTTCCCAGGTTCGAGTCCCAGCTGGGTCATCGTTTAGATTTATCTCCGCAAAATTTCCTGCCCATGGTCAATAGGGGATACCGATGGGCTTGGAAAGGCCGCCGTCCGTCGGATGGGACGTTAAGCTGTGGCCCCGTGTGCGGGAGAGCCATACCCTGGATTGGATTGGATTGTTTTAGCTCTGAGCGGCACTTTTTTGCACACAATGGGCTAAATGGCCAGGTCACAAGGACCCCGAAGGCTCAGAGAAAGTTTGGGGAGGGGACCCACTGGAACAACTATTAGGAGATAGTTGGTAGCCTCCCGTCAAGGCCATCCAGTGTGTTCTTGCAGGATATGGCTCTCCCGTACACTGGCCATGGCTTAACGTCCCATCCGACGGACGGCGGTCTTGGAAAGCCGCCGTCCGTCGGATGGGCCGTTAAGCCGTGGCCCCGTATGCGGGAGAGCCATACCCTGTGCACGTTAAAGAACACGCTGGTTGGCCTTGACGGGAGGCTACCATCTGTCTTCCAACAGCTGTTCCAGTGGGTCCCCTCCCCCAACCTTCTCTGAGTCTTCGGGGTCCATGTGACCTGGACATTTAGCCCATGGTGTGCAAAAAAGTGCCGCTCAGAGGTAAAACAACCCAACCCAACCTCTGAGCGGCACTTTTTTGCACACCATGGGCTAAATGGTCAGATCACATGGACCCCGAAGGCTCAGAGAAGGTTTGGGGAGAGGACCCACTGGAACAACTATTAGGAGACAGATGGTAGCTTCCCGTCAAGGCCATCCAGTGTGTTCTTTCAGGATATGGCTCTCCCGTACACTGCGCCATGGCTTAACGTCCCATCGGAAGGACGGCGGCCTTTCCAAGTCATCGGTGTCCTCTACCGACCGTGGGCACCGGATGATAAAAATAGATTTAAAAAAAAATCATTATAAAATCTTATACCATATAAAATATCATATTTTTTGCTCACCGGGGGAATATTTTAGTAATTGGTAACTCATCCCCCCCATAACAAAATTTCAATAAAATTCTAATGATCTGCAAATTTTAGGTTACAAACTCGACTCACTATTTATAATTGTGAGTAACCATGAGTTTGGAAAGATGTCGTAATATGTTTAGGAAGCCAGCTGATAAGACCAGAGGCTACAGGTCATCTATTAGGCGAGGTCCTCCTAAATAAACTCTTTTTTTTTTTTGCGTATTTTGATGGTTGACCCTCAAAGAATAGCCTCGCCTCTCTTGGGATGTTGACCCTCAATCTGTAGGTTATGACCCACTTGCAAGAAAGAGCTTGCAGTTTAATTGGGACGAAAGACAATAAATGAATTCAATTGTTTTCTAACACGAACAAGTTTAGCCCGCATTGATTTCGTCCAAAGTTATTACTGGTTGTTTAACGTAGAGATGTGGAGTAAGGGTTAACTCAGTCGGTAGCACGCCAGACCTGCAATCTATGCGTTCTGGGTTCGAGTCCCAACTATGCCAGAGTTCAAACTTTCACTGCTGCTCTTGATGGGGTGACACCGATGAGCTTGGAAAAGGCCGCCGTCGGTGGAATGGAACGTTCAGCTGTGGTTCCTGTGGTTCTCCCCGAGCCTTCGGGGTCCATGTGACCTGGCCATTTAGCCCATGGCGTGCAAAAAAGTGCCGCTCAGAGGTAAACGAACCCAACTCAAAAATCCTTATGACCTAAGTCAGTGTAAACCACCTAGAACAGAAGGCCACTCAACCAGTTTATGACGTCAGCATTAGTAAATCTAAAATTATTTTATACATTTATTTCTGTTATTTCTACTGGTAAGTTTTAAAATTAATCTTCAATTAATTTACATTTACAAATAAACATTATTCAGAAAACAATTTATATATTATATATAAATAAAAAATAAATAAATACCCCCTCAAGCAGCTGCTTGCCACAGAGGTCTTGACAGGAGCCTGCCAGCTTATATGCCATACTAGAAGGTCTGAGAGGATGGCAGGACCTCACGAAACATCCATGCCTTATCTGGGGTTCGAACCCAGGTCCCGTAGATCTGTAGCCAAGCGTGCTAACCACTCGGCCACGGGACGGCTTTATATATAAGCGTTATCTAATATATAATTTGTTTTCTGAATAATGTTTATTTGTAAATGTAAATTAATTGAAGATTAATTTTAAAACTTACTAGTAGAAATAACAGAAATAAATGTATAAAATAATTTTAGATTTTAGGTTTACTAATGCTGACGTCATAACCCGTCCCGTGGCCGAGTGGTTAGCACGCTTGGCTATTGATCTAAGGGACTGGGTTCGAGCCCCGGGTAAGGCATGGATGTGTGTCGTTTTTCTTCCGAGGTCCTGTCATCCTCACAGATCTTGTACTATATAAACTGACAGGCTCCTGTCAGACCTCTGTGGCAAGCAGCTGCTTGAGGAGGTATTAATTTATTTAAGCGTTATCATAATGTTAATAAATACGAATAATTATTTATCTAAAAATTGCAAATTTATAAACATAAATTAAGTTTAATTTAAAACTTACCAGTAGAAATAACAGAAATGAATATATAATAAAAATTTGTATATCTTTATGTCCGCTGATAATGATGTCTTAACTGAGTGGAATGGACTTCTGTTCTAATTGGTGTTGGCCAGGGTCGCAGCCTCTAAAAGATGCCGTCCGTCGGATGGGACATTAAGTCGTGGTTCCATGTGCGTGAGAGTCAGACCCTGTGCACGTTAAAGAAATGCTGGATGGCCTCAATATTAAGCTTCCATCTGTGTCCTAATAGCTATCCAATGGGTCCCCTCCCCAACTTTCTCTGAGCCTTAGGGTTCCTTGTGACTTCGTCATTCGGCCCATTTTGTGCAAAAAAAGTGCTGCTCAGGGATGAAACAGTCAACACATTACAATTTAACTTTGTCGCATTGTTTGGTGTGCGACTGAGATGTTTAGTTTTTTGATCACTGTTTTCCCTTGCCGTTTACGCAGATCGGATATTTATATAAAAACCCTGTTGATGACAAAGTTATTTAAGTTGTCGGTACTTTGAGATTGGTGTTGGTACAAGTCTCTATGACGGTATAGAGTGTCGGGTTGGGTTGTTTTACCTCTGAGCGGCACTTTTTTGCACACCATGGGCTAAATGGCCAGGTCACAAGGACCCCGAAGGCTCAGAGAAGGTTGAGGGAGTGGACCCACTGGAATAGCTGTTGGGAGACAGATGGTAGCCTCCCGTCAAGGCTATCCAGCGTGTTCTTTAACGTTGGGTTGTTTTACCTCTGAGCGGCACTTTTTTGCACACCATGGGCTAAATGGCCAGGTCACAAGGACCCCGAAGGCTCAGAGAAGGTTGAGGGAGTGGACCCACTGGAATAGCTGTTGGGAGACAGATGGTAGCCTCCCGTCAAGGCTATCCAGCGTGTTCTTTAACGTTGGGTTGTTTTACCTCTGAGCGGCACTTTTTTGCACACCATGGGCTAAATGGCCAGGTCACAAGGACCCCGAAGGCTCAGAGAAGGTTGAGGGAGTGGACCCACTGGAATAGCTGTTGGGAGACAGATGGTAGCCTCCCGTCAAGGCTATCCAGCGTGTTCTTTAACGTTGGGTTGTTTTACCTCTGAGCGGCACTTTTTTGCACACCATGGGCTAAATGGCCAGGTCACAAGGACCCCGAAGGCTCAGAGAAGGTTGAGGGAGTGGACCCACTGGAATAGCTGTTGGGAGACAGATGGTAGCCTCCCGTCAAGGCTATCCAGCGTGTTCTTTAACGTTGGGTTGTTTTACCTCTGAGCGGCACTTTTTTGCACACCATGGGCTAAATGGCCAGGTCACAAGGACCCCGAAGGCTCAGAGAAGGTTGAGGGAGTGGACCCACTGGAATAGCTGTTGGGAGACAGATGGTAGCCTCCCGTCAAGGCTATCCAGCGTGTTCTTTAACGTTGGGTTGTTTTACCTCTGAGCGGCACTTTTTTGCACACCATGGGCTAAATGGCCAGGTCACAAGGACCCCGAAGGCTCAGAGAAGGTTGAGGGAGTGGACCCACTGGAATAGCTGTTGGGAGACAGATGGTAGCCTCCCGTCACGGCTATCCAGCGTGTTCTTTAACGTTGGGTTGTTTTACCTCTGAGCGGCACTTTTTTGCACACCATGGGCTAAATGGCCAGGTCACAAGGACCCCGAAGGCTCAGAGAAGGTTGAGGGAGTGGACCCACTGGAATAGCTGTTGGGAGACAGATGGTAGACTTCCGTCAAGGCTATCCAGCGTGTTCTTTAACGTTGGGTTGTTTTACCTCTGAGCGGCACTTTTTTGCACACCATGGGCTAAATGGCCAGGTCACAAGGACCCCGAAGGCTCAGAGAAGGTTGAGGGAGTGGACCCACTGGAATAGCTGTTGGGAGACAGATGGTAGCCTCCCGTCAAGGCTATCCAGCGTGTTCTTTAACGTTGGGTTGTTTTACCTCTGAGCGGCACTTTTTTGCACACCATGGGCTAAATGGCCAGGTCACAAGGACCTCGATGACTCAGAGAAGGTTGGGGGAGGGGACCCACTGGAACAGCTGTTGGGAGACAGATGGTAGCCTCCCGTCAAGGCCATCCAGCGTGTTCTTTAACGTTGGGATGTTTTACCTCTGAGCAGCACTTCTTTGCACACCATGGGCTAAATGGCCAGGTCACAACTCAAATGAGCTTATAGCGTTCATTCATTCATTCACACATTTCAAAGTTTTTTTTTTGCATAAGAAAAATGTACACATTTGTTTCTGTAGTTTTAAAAGATCAGGTAGTTGAAGAATTTTGGATTTCTTTTGTTTTCCCGAAGGCTCAGAGAAGGTTGAGGGAGGGGACCCACTGGAATAGCTGTTGGGAGACAAATGGTAGCCTCCCGTGAAGGCCATTCAGCGTGTTCTTTAACGGCACAGGGTATGACTCTCCCGCACACGGGACCACGACTTAACGTCCCATCCGACGGATGGCGGCCTTTCCAAGCCCATCGGTGTCCCCTACTGACCGTGGGCAGGGCGGGGAATTTTTCGGAGAATAGAGAGTGTCATTATAGTGAATGTATGAATATAATTTCAAATTAATATCATCATAGCAATGCTGGATCTTTAACGATAACTTTTTTCCTCCTAACACGAAGGGGGAAATCCAATCTCTTACCCCCCCCCTTTTTTTAGAGATGAATTTAAGTTCTTGCCTCACCCCGTCCCTTCGGGGTGGAGGTGGGGGTGGCTCAGTCGGTATCGCGCCAGGCTCGTAATCTGTAGTTCCCGGGTTCGAGTCCCAGCTGGGTCAGCGTGATTTATCTCCGCAAAATTCCCTGCCCTGACCACGGTCAGTAGGGGATACCGACGGGCTTGGAAAGGCTGCCATCCGTCGGATGGGACGTTTAGACATGGCTCCGTGTGCGTTAGAGCCATACCCTGAGCACGTTAAAGAACACGCTGGATGGCCTTGACGGGAGGCTACCATCTGTCTCCTAACAGCTATTCCAGTGGGTCCCCTCCCCCAACCTTCTCTGAGCCTTCGGGGTCCATGTGACCTGGCCATTTAGACCATGGTGCGCAAAAAAGTGCCGCTCAGAGGTAAAACAACCCAACCCAACAACACCGTCCCTTCTTTTTTTTCTAGCTCCGTTCCTGCATTATAGTAATAACTATTTGCGGTATAAAAAAAAATTCAAAAGTAAAAATAAGATTAACTCAAACAATGAAACTACCCTAATTTTCATACATTTTATTTAAAAAAACGAAAAGGTATATTACAATGCTGATTATTTTTATCTTTTTAACAATTAGAGCAACATGAGTTCATTTTTTTACATCTGATTCATTGCTCGATATTTATATTCTCAAATGAGCTTATAACGTCTAATCATTCACACATTTCAAATTTTTTTTGCATAAGAAAAATGTACACATTTGTTTCTGTAGTTTTAAAAGATCAGGTAGTTGAAGAATTTTGGATTTCGTTTGTAACAATTTATAGATAATGGCTTAACAATTTAAATATATTTCTAAATAAAAGCAACGAAAGTAAAATAAACCCCATAATGTTTTTTTTTATTAACCCCCCCCCCCCCCTCCCACCTCCAATAATATCTTCTTTAAGAGTAATCGTTATTATAGTATTTACTAGACATGAATTCGGGCTCAATCTTTGGAGCCCATGTCGGCCTGAAACCAAAGATATCGAGCCCATGTCCGCCCGGGGCCGAAGTTATCGACAATAGTTGAGCCTGAAGTTGCCCGGGCCTGATCCATTTTGGCAATAGTTGACCCTGAAGTTACCCAGGACTGATCTAATTTGACAATAGTTGACCCTGAAGTTACCCAGGCCTGATCCATTTTGACAATAGTTGACCCTGAAGTTACCCGGGCCTGATCCATTTTGACAATAGCTGACCCTGAAGTTACCCGGGCCTGATCCATTTTGACAATAGTTGACCCTGAAGTTACTCGGGGCTGATCCATTTTGACAATACTTGACCCTGAAGTTACCCGGGCCTGATCCATTTTGACAATAGTTGACCCTTGAAGTTACTCGGGGCTGATCCATTTTGACAATACTTGACCCTGAAGTTACCCAGGCCTGATCCATTTTGACAATAGTTGACCCTGAAGTTACCCGGGCCTGATCCATTTTGACAATAGTTGACCCTGAAGTTACTCGGGGCTGATCCATTTTGACAATACTTGACCCTGAAGTTACCCGGGCCTGATCCATTTTGACAATAATTGACCCTGAAGTTACTCGGGGCTGATCCATTTTGACAATAATTGACCCTGAAGTTACCCGCGCCTGATCCATTTTCAAAATAGTTGACCCTGAAATTATCCGGGCCTGATCCATTTTCAAAATAGTTGACCCTGAAGTTACCCGGGCCTGATCCATTTTGACAATAGTTGAGCCCTAACTCAAAGCTATCGAGCCCAAGTCCTCTCGGAGCCAAATTTATCGAGCCTGAATCCACCCGGGCCAGAATCATTTTGACAATTATTGAGTCCAAATCTGCCTGGGTCCAAGATTCTGCCGCAATTTTTTGAAAAATTATTTTTAAATGAAAAGTTTTCAAATCAAAAGTGTAAACATATTTTCATTTGCAAAAAAAATAATTAACTTATTAACAAATACTTTTTTGTGCGGTCTTGTTTTCAAACACAAATAATAGGATTGAATTTTGAATCTTGGAACATATTAAGTAATCTATAACATCGCTTAGCTTGCGGTTGCGTTTTTATTGACACGAAGCATAAATATAGTTTTATTTTTTAACACTAATAAGTGGCAAGTTAAAGAAATTATAAAATAAACATCTTTTTTTGGGTTGTTTTACCTCTGAGCGGCACTTTTTTGCACACCATGGGCTAAATGACCAGGTCACATGGACCCCGAAGGCTCAGAGAAGGTTGGGAGAGGAGACCCACTGGAACAGCTGTTGGGAGACAGATGGTAGCCTCCCGTCAAGACCATCCAGCGTGTTCTTTAACGTTGGGATGTTTTACATCTGAGCAGCACTTTTTTGCACACCATGGGCTAAATGGCCAGGTCACATGGACCCCGAAGGCTCAGAGAAGGTTGGGGGAGGGACCCACTGGAACAGCTGTTGGGAGACAGATGGTAGCCTCCCGTCAAGTCCATCCAGCGTGTTCTTTAACGTTGGGATGTTTTACATCTGAGCAGCACTTTTTTGCACACCATGGGCTAAATGGCCAGGTCACATGGACCCCGAAGGTTCAGAGAAGGTTGGGGGAGGGGACCCACTAGAACAACTGTTGGGAGACAAATGGTAGCCTCCCGTCAAGGCCATCCAGCGTGTTCTTTAACTTGCACAGGGTATGGTTCTCCCGCACACGGGGCCACGGCTTAAAGTCCCATCCGACGGACGGCGGCCTTTCCAAGCCCATCGGTGTCCCCTACTGACCGCGGGCAGGTCGGAGAATTTTGCGGAGATAAATCTCAACGCTGACCCAGCTGGGACTCGAACCTGGGAACTGCAGATTACGAGCTTGAGCGCGCAACAGACTAAGCCACCCTCGCCCCAAAATAAACATAATAAATTAATGAAAATTCTATTAAGAAAATATTCTGTTAATGCAGTGACGAGTAAAAACTTATAAAAACATTAGATCCAACAGTAAAATACGAAACTAACCCTTTCAGATAGACTTAATATTACTGCATAATGAACGTGAATATATTTTACTACAGAAATTAAGTAAAATTTCCAATCAAGCATTCAACAACAGCTAGGTGGGGATGTATTTATTGATTATTAATATTTATTTATTCGAATTTCACTCGTGCAACCTCCACTTTAGCAAATATTTACATAACAACAACTACCAACAGATTTTCTCGTTGTTGCCAGATTACTAAACCATATTAGCGAAATAAATTTGGCGTATCTACCGTGAACATTAAGCGACTCAAAGTCCAGAAGCACTGGGATGGATTATATATTTTATATACACGAAATTCATTACACTTACCAGATAAAATATCTGGCAACGATTTTTTTTAGAAATTAGTTTCATAAACATATTTTTATGAAACTAATCGAGTTTTTGGATTTCTTTTGTAACAATTTATAGATAATGGCTTAACAATTTAAATATATTTCTAAATAAAGCAACGAAAGTAAAATAAACCCCATAATGTTTTTTTTATTAAATCCCCCCCCACCTCCAATAATATCTTCTTTAAGAGTAATCGTTATTATAGTATTTACAACACATGAATTCGGACTCAACCTCGTGTACACGAAGGTTGCCAGATCACTAATTTCTAAACAAATCGTTGCCAGGTGTTTTTCTGAATTCTCTAATCAATCACAGTGTTCGGATACTTTTTTGAGCGACTGTAAGTGGTCATATTATTTTGATACTAGATCGTGTGGGCTCACTCACCGAAATATTGAGCGTGTACAGTTACCGTTCACAACAAACTGGAGCGTGTGCAGTAGCTGCACAAGCTCTAGTTTGCTGTGAACGGTAACTGGAGCGTGTACAGTTGCTGTACACGCTCCAGATATTTTTCCTGAATTCTGTAATCACGTGACACGAAGGTTGCCAGATCACTAATTTCTAAAATAATCGTTGCCAGATATTTTTTCTGAATTCTCTAATCAATCACAGTGTTCGGATACTTTTTTGAGCGACTGTACTTCTGCCGCTATAACACTAAGTCCAGTAACATGAAACAATAGCGATCCTCATCTGGTAAAGCCGCATCTTTATCTTGATGACGTCAACATCGGTCGAGGAACAGGAGATAACAGCCTCTGCTCTTGGACTTCCTTAATCTCTGTCCTTGGATGCGACACACTGATCAAGCGGAAATTAGCAGCAAATATATAAAAACTCTGTTGGTCTCTACCCGAATAGAGGTGCAGCTAATGTTCTAGAGGTGCACTGGAATGTAAGCAGTGGCTATATTACATTGCTTTCAGAGTTTGTGTCTACATATCACGAATAAGAGTATAGGCCATACAGGGGGCCTTTTCCTTACAGTCAGCTGACCACCTTCTTTAACTCTTCTTCCCATAGTTTCTCTTTTTCTTCAAGTTGCTTTTTCTGTAATGTCCTAAAGTATTGGAAAAACAACATTAGTCCAGTTGCGGGATATGTAATAACACTGTCTGGCCAAATTATTAGGAACACTTACCTTTGTCGTAAGTTGGGTTGTTTTACCTCTGAGTGACACTTTTTTTGCACACCATGGGCTAAATGGCCAGGTCACAAGGACCCCGAAGACTCAGAGAAGGTTGGGGGAGGGGACCCACTGGAAAAGCTGTTGGGAGACAGTTGGTAGACTCCCGTCAATGCCATCCAGCATGTTCTTTAACATTGGATTGTTTAACCACTGAGCGGCACTTTTTTGCACACCATGGGCTAAATGGCCAGGTCACAAGGACCCCGAAGACTCAGAGAAGGTTTGGGGGAGGGGACCCACTGGAACAGTTGTTGGGAGACAGTTGGTAGACTCCCGTCAATGCCATCCAGCATGTTCTTTAACATTGGATTGTTTAACCACTGAGCGGCACTTTTTTGCACACCATGGGCTAAATGGCCAGGGCACAAGGACCTCGAGGACTCAGAGAAGGTTGGGGGAGGGGACCCACTGGAACAGCTGTTGGGAAACAGATGGTAGCCTCCCGTCACGGCCATCCAGCATGTTCTTTAACATTGGATTGTTTAACCACTGAGCGGCACTTTTTTGCACACCATGGGCTAAATGACCAGGTCACAAGGACCCCGAAGACTCAGAGAAGGTTGGGGGAGGGGACCCACTGGAACAGCTGTTGGGAGACAGTTACTAGTCTCCCGTCAATGCCATCCAGCGTGTTCTTTAACGTGCACAGGGTATGGCTCTCTCGCACACGGGGTCACAGCTTATAACATCCCATCCGACGAACGGCGGCCTTTCCAAGCCCATCGGTGTCCCCTACTGACCGTGGGCAGGGTGGGGAGTTTTACGGACACAAATCTCAACGCTGACCCAGCTGGGACTCGAACCTAGGAACTGCAGATTACGAGCTTGGGCGAGCTACCGACTGAGTCATCCCCCACCTTCTTAAGTGAGAGAGAAAATTTGCATACAGTGTCATGTTTTGTGTACAGTTCCCTGTTAGGCCTCAACCAGCACATGAAGGTGGCTTTTGGTGTTATCCACAAGACGTAGTACTGTCTTGTGTAGTAGAAGTTGGATGGCATCATTCAATCATACTCAAGCACTGTACAGTGTTCCTAATAATTTTACCAGGTAGTGTACATTTTGGCACATCAGTTATGGATTTTATGACTACTAAAATAAGGTTATAAAGATATAAAATATTTAATCGTTAAAGGTTACGATTTTGGAGATTTTTTTCTCTCGAATATTTCAATGCATTGAGAATTCTATTAAGAACTCTTGTTACAATATATACAATAGTGTTACAATAGTGAACTCGTGTTGCAATATAATAACAATAGAGATGGGTTGGGTTGTTTTACCTCTGAGCGGCATTTTTTGCACACCATGGACTAAATGGCCACGTGACGTGGACCCCGAAGGCTCAGAGAAGGTTGGGGGAGGAGACCCACTGGAACAGCTGTTGGGAGACAGATGGTAGCCTCCCGTTAAGGCCATCCAGTGTGTTCTTTAACGTTGGGTTGTTTTACCTCTGAGCGGCACTTTTTTGCACACCATGGGCTAAATGGCCAAGTCACAAGGACCCCGAAGGCTCAGAGAAGGTTGGGGTAGGACCCACTGGAAGAGCTGTTGGGAGACAGATGGTAGCCTCCGGTCAAGGCAATGCAGCGTGTTCTTTAACGTGCACAAGGTATGGCTCTCCCGCACACGGGGCCACGGCTTAACGTCCCATCCGACGGACGGCGGCCTTTCAAAGTCCATCGGTGTCTCCTACTGACCGTGGGCAGGGCGGGGAGTTTTGCGGAGATAAATCTCAATGCTGACCGAGTTGCGAGGGCCTTTCACAGTTTGCGAAAGACTGTTAACTCGATAGTTGACTTGTAAGTAGCACTATTAATTGGGTTTCGAGGGGAATAGCAAATTGAATATTGGGTCGCGACCAAAAATGATTCCGTTGTTTTATCCCTGAGCTGCACTTTTTTTGCTCACAATGGGCTAAATGGCCATGTCAAAAGGACTCCAAGGACTCGGAGAGGCTTAAGGAAAGAAACCCGATGGACAGCTGTTACGAGACGGAAGCCTCTCGTTAAGGTCACCCAGTGTGTTCTTTAAAGTGCATAGAATATGGCTCTCCCAGACACGGTGCCGTGGCTTAACGTCTCATCCGAGAGACGGCAGCTTTCCAAGCCAATCGGTGCCTCTTTTCTGACCTAGGGGTTAGTGGAGGCTATAAATCTCAACGAT
Source organism: Ryuthela nishihirai (assembly GCA_038380435.1). Lineage (NCBI taxonomy): Eukaryota > Metazoa > Arthropoda > Arachnida > Araneae > Heptathelidae > Ryuthela > Ryuthela nishihirai. The sequence goes on along the minus strand of JAWZYU010000031.1, from coordinate 18,073,185 downwards.
TGTGCACTTAGGACTCGAACCTGGGAACTGCAAATTACGACCCCAAAAATTTGAGTTTTTTTCTCTCTCTGAGCAGAACTTTTTTTTTTCACAAGATGGGCTGAATGGCTAGGTTACAAGGACCCCAAGAACTCAGAGAAGGTTGGGGGGAAGGGACCCACTGGAACGGCTGTTGGGTTGTTTGACCTCTGAGCGGCACTTTTTTGCACACCATGGGCTAAATGGCCAGGTCACATGGACCCTGAGAAGGTTGGGGAAGGGGACCCACTGGAACAGCTGTTGGGAGACAGATGGTAGCCTCCCGTCAAGGCCATCCAGCGTGTTCTTTAACGTGCACAGGGTATGGCTCTCCCACACACAAGCCACGGCTTGACGTCCCATCCAATGGGGGTGGCTCGGTCGGTAGCGCACCAAGCTCGTAATCTGTAGTTCCCAGGTTCGAGTCCCAGCTGGGTCAGCTTTGAGATTTATCTCCGCAAAATTCCCCGACCTACCCGCGGTCAGTAGAGGACACCGATGGGCTTGGAAAGACCGCCATCCATCTAATGGGACTTTAAGCAGTGGCCCCGTGTGCGGGAGAGCCATACCCTGTGCACGTTAAAGAACACGTTGGGTGGCCTTGACGGGAGATTACCATCTGTCTCCCAACAGCTGTTCCAGTGGGTCCCCTCCCTCAACCTTCTCTGAGCCTCGGGGTCCTTGTGACCTGGCCATTTAGCCCATGGTGTGTAAAAAAGTGCCGCTCAGAGGTAAAACAACGAACCAACGGGAGGTTACCATCTGTCTCCCAACAGCTGTTCCAGTGGGTCCCCTCCCCCAACCTTCTCCGATCCTTCGGGGTCCTTTTGACCTGATCATTTAGCCCATGGTGTGTAAAAAATTGCCGCTCAGAGGTAAAACAACCAACCAACGGGAGGTTACCATCTGTCTCCCAACAGCTGTTCCAGTGGGTCCCTTCCCCCAACCTTCTCCGAGCCTTCGGGGTCCTTTTGACCTGGCCATTTAGCCCATGGTGTGCAAAAAATTGCGCTCAGAGGTAAAACATTCCAACCAACCCAACCCATCCAATGGACGGCAGTCTTATTGAGCTCATCGGTGCCTCTACTGCCCCAAGTAGGACCCATCCTACTTCTGCAGATTACGAGCCTGGCACGCTATCGACTGAGCCGAAAAAAAACAACTGGGAAACACTTTTTTAATATATAGAGTTGAAAACATTTGTTGCAGTAAAATATCTGGTCTCCACATGAAGCAATTATTGTGAATTAATTAATAATTAACCAATAATATCGAATTCGTTAGGTACAGTCGCTCAAAAAAAATAGCCGAACACTATGGTTGATTACAGAATTCAGGAAAAATATCTGGGGCGTGTACAGCAACTGTACACGCTCCAGTTACCGTTCACGGCAAACTGGAGCGTCTGCAGTTACTGCACACGCTCCAGTTTGCTGTGAACCGTAACTGCACACGCTCAATATTTCCGTGAGTGAGCCCACACGATCCAGGTCTTTGTGAGCTCACACGATCCAATGTGCTGTGAACATTAACCGCAACCGCTCCAGTTTGCTGTGAACGGTAACTGCACACGCTCAATATTTCCGTGAGTGAGCCCACACGATCCAGGTCTTTGTGAGCTCACAGGATCCAATGTGCTGTGAACGGTAACTGCACACGCTCAATATTTCCGTGAGTGAGCCCACACGATCCAGGTCTTTGTGAGCTCACAGGATCCAATGTGCTGTGAACGGTAACTGCACACGCTCAATATTTCCGTGAGTGAGCCCACATGATCTAGGTCTTTGTGAGCTCACACGATCCAATGTGCTGTGAACATTAACCGCAACCGCTCCAGTTTGCTGTGAACGGTAAATGCACACGCTCAATATTTCCGTGAGTGAGCCCACACGATCCAGGTCTTTGTGAGCTCACACGATCCAATGTGCTGTGAACATTAACCACAACCGCTCCAGTTTGTTGTGAACGGTAACTGCACACGCTCAATATTCATTGCATTATATATTCATACGCATTATACAGGGTGAATCTGAAAAAGTGGGCAAAACTTTACGGGGTGGTAGAACGCAGCTATACGAGCAATATTCGTCATAGAATGTATGGTCAGAACGCAAGCGGTGAGAAGTTAAAAGGTAGTTTTCCACTGTCACATTTAAAGAATGAACACAAGAAGGAGAGGAGATACTCTGTGCCTCACTTGCATTCCCGTCCGCCGCACCGTACACAAAGTGCATATCCGCCATTTCGTGGTTAGTATAACCAGCCATCCTCTCGGCAATCCACGGTAGAAATGCCGTTGGGTGCGAGGATCGACCCTTTTATACCATTTCCAACGCCACCTAGCGGCTCGCCGTTTGCGTTCCGCCCATACTTTCTATGACGAATATTGCTCGTATAGCTGTGTTCTACCACCCCGTAAAGTTTTGCCCACTTTTTCAGATTCACCCTGTATATATTAACAAAGTATCCAAACACTATGGTTGATTACAGAATTCAGAAAAAATATCTGGCAACGATTTCTTTTAGAAATTAGTGATCTGGCAATCTTCATGTCACGTGACACGACGGTTGCCAGATCACTAATTTCTAAAAAAAATCGTTGCCAGATATTTTTTCTGAATTCCGTAATCAACCATAGTGTTCGGTTTTTTTTTTTTGAGCGACTGTATTACTTGATTCGGAATTCAGTAAGATTCCCAACACATTTAATTTGCATTAAATGGAAACGTACCTTTCTCTGTCGTATATGATGAAGTGATCCTGAATGGAGTCTAGACACAACTGCATGGCTTCTGCATCCTAGGAAATGTGGAAAAGAAATTAATAACTCAGTGGTAAAAAATCACAGGATGTGTCCTGAAGACATGGAACTCCTGAAGTAATAAGCTGAAAAAAACTGGTTTTGCGGCGAGTGGGATTCGAACCCACGTCTCCTGGAAACATGCTAATTATGCTAACCACTACATCATCATTGGCTAAAGTTTTTCTTCAGCTGATGTGACAAACTTTTCGAATTTTTTTGATTCGCATAGTGGCGCCATCAGTTGTCCACTTCCCCGATAGATGGCGCCACTGTGCGAATAATAATAAAAAAAAAATCCGTAAAATTTATATGTCACATCAGCTGAAGAAAAAGCTTTAGCTGATGATGGTATAGTGGTTAGCATAACTGGAATTTTTCCAGGAGACGTGGGTTCGAATCCCACTCATGGTAAAATCAATTTTTCAGCTTATTATTTCATGAAATGAACAAACTTTTAAAAGGAGAACTTGCAACCCTTGTAAGTATGAAGACAATGGGCAGAAAAATGGAATCATATTCATCTTATGTCAATGGGGAATCAGATTCGAGTCTCCGGTGAAATAAATTTTTATGGATACATACAGGGTTCATCAAAATAATGGAAACACGTACTGTTTGTGGGGAACATTTTATTAATAAGTTTTAGGCCCACCTCGGACGTTCAGAAAAGACGTAGTCCGACGTGGAACAGACTTATACAAGTCAAGCACATACAGTAATGGAATGTGGGACCATTCTTCCTGTAAAATATGGCCCAACTGTCCAGTGATGCTGGAGGAAGAAAGTGTGATCTGACCTTGAGCTACAGATATTCCCACAAATGTTCAATAATATTGAGGTCTGGAGATTGAGGTGGCCAGGGTAGCTGCTGCACCTCATCCCCATGCTCTTCAAACCACAACCTGACACCTTTCGCACAATTGACGGTTCATTATCCGCTTGAAACCACGGACGGTCATTAGGGAACAATGTCCGCAACATTGGGTGCAAGTGGTCCCCGAGAATGGATTTGGATTTTATTGAAATAAATGAGAATAAATAATAAATGAGAAATCTATAACTACCAGTTGAAATTTTAGAAATTTAACTATAATTAAATCTGCTATATTTTTTAAATTAATGTTTTCTGTTACTACAGTGTATCAAGGTAGCCTTTGGGAGGGTTGAGTTGTATTACCTCTGAGCGGCACTTTTTTTTGGGCTAAATGGTCAGGTCACAAGGACCTCGAAAGATCAGAGAAGGTTGGGGGAGGGGACCCATTGGAACAGCTTAGCTTAGGAAGAGAGATGGTATCCTCCCCTGAAGGCCATCCAGCGTATTCTTTAAGGTGCACAGGGTATGGCTCTCCCGCACACGGGGCCACGGCTTAACGTCCCATCCGACGGATGGCGGCCTTTCCAAGCCCCTCGGTGTCCCCTACTGACCGTGGGAAGGGCGGGGAATTTTGCGGAGATAAATCTCAACGCTGTCCCAGCTGGGACTCGAACCTGGGAACTACAGATTACGAACCTGGCGCGCTACCGACTGAACCACCCCCGTCCCAAGGCAGGGTCGGGTGCCGTTCAGTTAAGTTATAAATAATAAATATCACCTCAAGCAGCTGATTGCCATAGAGGTCTGACATGAGCCTTGTTAGTTTAATACGACATCGTAGGTCTGTGAGGATGGCGGGACCTCAGCAGAAAGATAACACAAACCCGGGGTTCGAACCCAGGTCCCTTAGTTTAGTAGCCAAGGGCGCTAACTACTCGGCCAAACGTCAATACAAAGATTAATATTAAAATGCCTCAGTAAGAAAAATACAAAGAAATATTTTAAAAATCTAGAATTTTAAGGTCCACTGATGCTGATGTCATAAATTAGGGATACGGCCTTCTGTTTTAGGAGGTGTTGTCAGGGCCACCTGGACCAAAAGAATGGACCAAAGAATGTAGAGGGAGTAGAAGTTAAGCTTCCATAGAGATTAATGTAAAATCGAGTATCGTGCATTTGGCGTAGAGGTGAAACGAACATTACAGGGGACGAACGCTTTTGTAATTCCATGTTACTGTCAACTTCCATTCTCTTCGCTTTTCCTAGTAATAATTTCCCATTGATATCCTTCAAGTGAGCAGAGTATATTAATATCAATTCTGTTTCCTGTTTCTATGCAACCAAGAAAGCTTCTAATTGTAATAATTTATTCTATAAATTAACCTCAGGCTAATTTCAAATCTTCTCTATCCGTTCAATTTATAATTGTTGCTTCAACGAAAAATAATTCCAATGGAGAAAATAAACCTTTATTAAAATCATGATATTATTTTTTTCAAATACAAAGTGCAGTTACTTTTTTTCCTTTCTTAAAATATAAATTTTTTGATGCATAATTCCTTTGCCCCTTATTGTTTGCTTCCCAGCTTAAACCTAATGCACGATACGAATCGAAACACCACTTGAGGTCGCCACTTACGCTTTGTCAAAGCTGAACTTCTTTTCCTTATACGTTCTTTGACCTGGACTATACCAACGCGAACAGTGCATTAAATACAAGAAATATCTTTTTTCCCTTAACAAATGGCACTATTTAATTTATTTTCTTAAAATTGAATTGGTAGTTATTTATTTTTAAAACTTGGTTAATTAATTTTAAATGCTCAAAAATATTTTAATAAAGTCATAATAAATAAATTATTTTACAGTTTCTAAAAATAAACAGCTTACAGTTATTAGTGAAAATAAACCACTTTTTTAGATACAGTTCCATTTATGCCAATAGTAACTCAGATACAGGGCGCCAAATAAGCAAACAAACTAACGACCAGACCTACCTGTAGCAAAGTTGACTCGAATATTGGCTATTTGGCCTTGGCTAAATGGCCAGGTCACAAGGACCCCAAACGCTCAGAGATGGTTGGGGGAGGGGGACCCACTGGAACAGCTGTTGGGAGACAGATGGTAGCCTCCCGTCAAGGCCATCCAGCGTGTTCTTTAACGTTGGGATGTTTTACCTCTGAGCAGCACTTTTTTGCACACCATGAGCTAAATGGCCAGGTCACATGGACCCCGAAGGCTCAGAAAAGGTTGGGGGAGGGGACCCACTGGAACAGCTGTTGGGAGACAGATGGTAGCCTCCCACCAAGGCCATCCAGCGTGTTCTTTAACAGTGGGATGTTTTACCTCTGAGAAGCACTTTTTTTGCACACCATGGGCTAAATGGCCAGGTCACAAGGACCCCAAAGACTCAGAGATGGTTGGGGAAGGGGACCCACTGGAACAGCTGTTGGGAGACAGATGGTAGCCTCCCGTCAAGGCCATCCAGCGTGTTTTTTAACGTTGGGATGTTTTACCTCTGAGTAGCACTTTTTTGCACACCATGGGCTAAATGGTCAGGTCACAAGGACTCCAAAGACTCAGAGATGGTTGGGGGAGGGGACCCACTGGAACAGCTGTTGGGAGACAGATGGTAGCCTCCCGTCAAAGCCATCCAGTGTGTTCTTTAACATTGGGATGTTTTACCTCTGAGCAGCATTTTTTTGCACACCATGGGCTAAATGGCCAGGTCACAAGGACCCCAAAGACTCAGAGATGGTTGTGGGAGGGGACCCACTGGAACAGCTGTTGGGAGACAGATGGTAGCCTCCCGTCAAGGCCATTCAGTGTGTTCTTTAACATTGGGATGTTTTACCTGTGAGCAGCATTTTTTTGCACACCATGGGCTAAATGGCCAGGTCACAAGGACCCCAAACACTCATAGATGGTTTTGGGAGGGGACCCACTGGAACAGCTGTTGGGAGACAGATGGTAGCCTCCCGTCAAGGCCATTCAGTGTGTTCTTTAACGTGCACAGGGTATGGCTCACCCGCACATTGGGGCACGGCTTAACATCCCATCCGACGGACGGTACGATCCTGGCGCGCTACCGACTGAGCCACCCCCGTCCCAGGTAATACAAGCAACCTGGGACGGGGGTGGCTACCGACTGAGCCACCCCCGTCCCAGGTAATACAAGTAGTTGTAGTATTTTGAATGATCTTACTTCTCCACTAAGGCTGCTTCTATTCCGCGAAGCGTTCCTCTTCGACAGCCTTTTCTTTTTCTTGTGGAGAGGTTTCGCCTCAATGATCATCTCTTCCAGTTCAAAGGTCGGATCGCAGTTCAATTGGTTCTTCTACAAAGGTAAAAAAAAAAGAGATCTGGTACTGAACACAAATTAATGCAGTTGAAATTAAGTGCAAGAAGAGAAATAAACATGTATGAGACAGAATTTTTTAAGTGATTAATAACTTTTGTAATTTCTTACTAAATATGTTCGGATGTAAGATTGTTTTCCGTATCTGGTTAAAGATTTCTGGAAAATTTGGGATATTATTAAAGATTGTTAGCATAATTATTAACAAAACGGTTGATTACAGAATTCAGAAAAAATATCTGGCAACGATTTTTTTTCTGAATTCTGTAATCAACCATGGTGTTCGGATACTTTTTTGAGCGACTGTAGGTGGTCATATTATTTTGATACTAGATCGTGTGGGCTCACTCACGGAAATATTGAGCGTGTGCAGTTACCGTTCACAGCAAACTGGAGCGTGTACAGTAACTGCACACGCTCCAGTTTGCTTTGAACGGTAACTGGAGTGTGTACAGTTGCTGTACACGCTCCAGATATTTTTCCTGAATTCTGTAATCACGTGACACGAAGGTTGCCAGATCACAAATTTCTAAAAAAATCGTTGCCAGATATTTTTTCGGAATTCTGTAATCAACCGTGGTGTTCGGATATTTTTTTGAGCGACTGTACATTTTTTTCTACTTCTTGAGGACGTGATAAGTTTATTCAAATCTTGAAGCTTATTTGACTTCCTAAGGCAGTGATGGCGAACCTTTTTACCCAAGTGTGTCAAACAACTTTTTTTTTTTAAATGTTGACGTTGTTGATGTGCCGCCACTTTCATATATGCATTATAAATTTAACTACATAATCATAGATAGTGACTTATACATATCATATTAGGCTATTTATCTAATAGGACATTGATATAAAATCTATGAATTCATATTATACAATTAATTTAATAAAGTGAAATTACAAACTTACATTACATTTAATGACTTTTCTGTTGCTGAATACTGGTTGAAAGCTGCTTTATAGAAAGCCCCAGGTAAGGCATGTGTCGTTTTTCTGCTGAGGTCCTGCCATCCTCTCAGAATTTCTACTATGGCATATAAACTGACAGGCTCCTGTCAGACCTCTGTGGCAAGCAGCTGCTTGAGGGGGTGTTTATTTTATTATTTAGTTTTATAGTGTGTACATTTTAATGCTACACAGGTAGCGCTCAAATCATTGCTCAAGCTATTTCTCCCTTTCGATTGGATATTATTTAAGGCAGAAATATTCTCGATTTATCGCAGTTTTTTCATCAGATACCAATATTTTTCAACATCCAAGTTGTGTCACCTAAAACCCTCAAGTGTGTCAGTGCTGACATTGTGTGATAGGTTCGCCCTCACTTAATAGAGAGAAAAATGTTCTGATAAATTTCAGCAAAGGTATGTAAAATAAAACTTTTAAAAATTCTGCGTAATACTGAAATATTCTTTTACACTTTTCCATTGCATTTAAAATTGGGATTCGCAAAAAGTTTCGTTATTTGACTGAAATTTTCATACATTTACAATTTATAAACAGATACCGAATAAATGAATTAAAAGCATAAATTTGCAGTTAACTTACATTCGGAACGAAAGATGGCGCCACCTGCCTGTTGTATACAGCTTCAAAGTCTACAGAACGGAGATACGGATGTTGCTTCATCTGTTCTGAGGATGACATACGGTCTTTGGGATTGATGCACAACATCTGAAAAGGAAAAGGAACAAATAACAGTCAGAATCCAATCTAGAGAAGATCTCACAGCATCCGATATACGTGATACATTCTATGTTTAAGTAATAAATATTTTTAAATTCGATAAAAAATTGTTATAATTAAGAATCTTTAAAAAATAAAAAAAATAAAATACCCCCTCAAGCAGCTGCTTGCCACAGAGGTCTGACAGGAGCCTGTCAGTTTACATGCCACAGTAGGAGATCTGAGAGGATGGCAGGACCTCAGCAGAAAAATGACACACACATCCATGCCTAATACCGGGGCTCGAACCCAGGTCCCTTAGATCAGTAGCCAAGCGCTCTCTCTAACTAACTTTACTAATTTGTGGAATTCAAAATTTTTTTTCTGTATAAAAACGCTTGAAATAATGTTTATCACGTGTACAGTCGCTCAAAAAAAGTATCCGAACACTATGGTTGATTACAGAATTCAGAAAAAATATCTGGCAACGATTTTTTTTAGAAATTAGTGATCTGGCAACTTTCGTTATTTTTTTGAGCGACTCTACAAATTTACGATTATTTTGATACTGTATCGAACAATTTTCAAGTTTTTTTCTGTCAAAAAATATTATTATATGAAAATATTAAACACACGTTTATTTCTACCCAAAACGGACTATCTCCCCCACTTGATTTAGGTAAAAGCATTATGAAAATTACAGATCCGACCCAGACAGTGCACTAAAAATATTTTGAATATATTAAAATTTTAATTATTTTCATTCTGATTAAAACTATTCCGGTAGTTATTTATTTTTCAAAATTTTGTAATTAACTTTTAAATATTCATAAATATTTCAATAAATTTATAATAAAAAATAATTGTATTTTATGCCGTTTGAAAATAAATAGCTTATAGTTGAGCTTTAGATAAATTAAATCTCTTAAATCATTTCCCACATTAAATTTCCCTTCTTTGGTTAGGGGCGGCGGTGGCTCAGTCGGTAGCGCGCCAGGCTCGTAATCTGTAGTTCCCAGGTTCGAGTCCCAGCTGGGTCAGCGTTGAGATTTTTCTCCGCAAAATTCCCCGCCCTGCCCACGGTCAGTAGGGGACACCGATGGGCTTCGAAAGGCCACCGTCCGTCGGATGGGACGTTAAGCCGTGGCCCCGTGTGCGGGAGAGCCATACCCTGTGCACGTTAAAGAACACGCTGGATGGCCTTGACGGGAGGCTACCATCTGTCTCCCAACAGCTGTTCCAGTGGGTCCCCTCCCCCAACCTTCTCTGAGCCTTCGGGGTCCATGTGACCTAGCCATTTAGCCCATGGTGTGCAAAAAAGTGTCGCTCAGAGGTAAAACAACCCAACCCTGGCCATTTAGCCCATGGTGTACAAAAAAGTGCCGTTCTAGAGGTAAAACAACCCAAATCAACGTTTCAGATATTAAGCATTCAGTGAATACTATTTCTCATCATCACTGTTTAGTTATAATCGCAATCAGCAACATCTTTATCGGGAATTATCATCACCTATTTTCCTACATCAGAAATGCAGTCATCATCATTCGTTGGGGGTAATGATCTTAGATAGCAATGATTCTTGATGCGATGAAGGTGTAATTAGTTGCTAGAGGTGATTTTGAAGATCATGGGAGGTTGTTTGCGAAGATCAATTTCGAGATGGTGGCAGCTGATGATGAGTTGATTTTTCGTCAGTCGTTATCATCATCGTCTTCACTACATCGTAGATCATCAGACACAGTTGTCATCAATATCTTCATACAGAGCCGGATCTGAGGGAGAGGCCCATTAGTAGAATCATCTAGTATTATGGTTGGGTTGGGTTGTTTTACCTCTGAGCGGCACTTTTTTGCACACAATGGACTAAATGGCTAGGTCACATGGACCCCGAAGGCTCAGAGAAGGTTGGGGGAGGGGACCCACTGGAATAGCTGTTGGGAGACAGATGGTAGCCTCTGTCAAGGCCATCCAGCGTGTTCTTTAACGTGCACAGGATATGGTTCTTCCGAACACGGGGCCACGAGTTAACGTCCCATCCGACGGACGGCAGCCTTTCCAAGCCCATCGGTGTCCCCTACTGACCGTGGGCAGGGCGGGGAATTTTGCGGAGATAAATCTCAACGCTGACCCAGCTGGGACTCGAACCTGGGAACTACAGATTACGAGCCTGCCTCGCGCTACCGACTGAGTCACCCCCGCCCCATAGTATTACGGTAATGCCAATGGGAATTATGATGATGATGTTCGAAATTATATCGGTGGCAATGGAAATTTGTTGGTATCGATGGAAATTATGGTGATGATGATGGATTTTTTTGGTGATGCTGATGACGGAAATTTTTGTGGTGCTGATGGAAATTATGGTAATGATGATGGAAATTAAATCGATGGATGATGAAAATTACCTTTTTTTTTCTCCATTCTCATACAGGAGTTTAGATCTTACCTGTTGAACAAGATCAGCAATTCCTTTGTCCACAGTTCTTGGAAACCGCAAACAAGTGCTATGAATCATCTGCTGGATTTCTTGGGCATTGGTGCCTGAATGAATTTCGTAAGGTCGCTACAAAAAAGGAGAAAAGATATGAATTTCTCATATTCTTTCATTATGATCGTAAGATGACTTAGACATTAGAGCAGAGGAAGTCAGACTTATCAAATGCAAAGTATCACATTCTTTGACAATTATTATCAAATGCAAACTTATGACATTCTTTGTAAACTTATTATATTATGATATACTTTTTTTTTTCATAATAATTGTCAAAGAATGTCATAATTTGCATTTGATAATAATTGTCAAAGAATGTCATAGTTGCAAACTACGACATTCTTTGACAATTATTACTAATGCAAAAATTATTTATGGCCGCCGCTCAGAGGGATTTAAATATTCGAAATGGCCATTTAAATGGCCATTCTTTGACAATTATTCTATGCTTAAAGTGACTCAGGGTCACTTTAAGGGAAATGACCCACCACAATAACAAACAGGAAAATGAGCCACCGCAATAACATCCAGTACATCAGGCTTGAGATTTACAATATTTGAAGAGAATGTGGGTTGAACTGATGCGTCAACCACCAACCCCTCGACAGTCGAATACTCCAACAGCACCCTCCCATTTCTGTTAGTTGTCCTAGAGTGCCAAGTAGAATGTTTGGCATTCAAATCTCCTGCTATCATATGGGTCTTGGCTTGCTGCATTAAAGATGTAATTTCCCGAAGGATACCGTTTCCAGCACCACCGCAGTTGCCTCAATGTCTTGGATATCGGAAATAACACTTTCATTGTGAGGAACAGATCGTTTGATCACAATACCGTTCCCTTTTTTATTCTGTGCTCTGACTGTTCTGTAGGTTGGGTTGTTTTACCTCTGAGCGGCACTTTTTTGCACACCATGGGCTAAATGGCCAGGTCACATGGACCCCGAAGGCTCAGAGAAGGTTGGGGGAGGAGACCCACTGGAACAGCTGTTGGGAGACAGATGGTAGCCTCCCATCATGGCTATCCAGCGTGTTCTTTAACATGCACAGGGTATGGCTCTCCCGCACACAAGCCACGGCTTGACGTCCCATCCAATGAGGGTGGCTCAGTCGGTAGCGCACCAGTCTCGTCTCTGTAGTTCCCAGGTTCGAGTCCCAGCTGGGTCAGCGTTGAGATTTATCTCCGCAAAATTCCCCGACCTGCCCACGGTCAGTAGGGGACACCGATGGGCTTGGAAAGGCCGCCGTCCGTCGGATGGGACGTTAAGCCGTGGCCCTGTGTGCGGGAGAGCCATACCCTGTGCACGTAAAAGAACACGCTGGATGGCCTTGACGGGAGGCTACCATCTGTCTTCCAACAGCTATTCCAGTGGGTCCCCTCCCCCAACCTTCTCTGAGCCTACGGGGTCCATGTGAGCTGGCCATTTAGCCCATGGTGTGCAAAAAAGTGCCGCTCAGAGGTAAAACAACCCAAATATATATTTTATTCAATATATTTCTTATGAACGTATTTAATCTATATATCCATATGAACTCAAAAGTTCATTAAATATAAGTAATTCAATTTTTTAATGATTAAAAATTCTTAAAAGTTAAATTGAACATTTATTTTCAGCGGATGAATTTTTCACAAGTAATGACTCCATGTTGAATTCCCATTAGATAAATTTAATCTCTGTGCTGTTTGAAAAATGCCTTTGACACTTAATAATAAATAAAAGGTGTTTCTTTATAAAAAAAAATAGGCTGATATTCATTCTCGTAAATTTAAATTTTTATTTTGAACGAACACGATGTTCTTTCGGTGTTGTTAACGACCGACAAACGAGAGATAACTAGACCACTGCCTTGCTTCCGGTTAGAATTCCACAGATACCAGCAGACGATAGCGGAACAAGCCCTGTTGCCAGTTTACTGGCCAACAATTCTCATTATCATATTTGCATAAACCTCGCAAGGATTATTAAATACAACGCTGGCGTATCTGGCAGCAATCGATTCGAACGCGCAGTGGAGAAGTTTTCGTCTGCTTCTGGTTTAAGGCTTTGGAAGTCATTTGTGATGTTAAACCATTTTCTTACAATGTGCAATTCTGGTTTGGTTGCCTGACCTTTGACTTTCTTCCGAGAAAACAAATCTAGCTCTCAAACGAAGCGAATGTTTAAGTTGAGAATTTATGTCAGTTTGCGACGTTGAAAAATGAATAGTTAAGAATAATGCATTAATTGTTGTTCCTCTGAGATTCTGTTAGCTTTATTTTGAGGTATTGTTTCGCCGAAATGCTGTGTTGTTGGGTTGGGTTGTTTCACCTCTGAGCGGCACTTTTTTGCACACCATGGGCTAAATGACCAGGTCACATGGACCCCGAAGGCTCAGAGAAGGTTGGGGGAGGGGACTCACTGGAACAGCTGTTGGGAGACAGATGGTAGCCTCCCGTCAAGGCCATCCAGCGTGTTCTTTAACGTTGGGTTGTTTTACCTCTGAGCGGCACTTTTTTGCACACCTTGAGCTAAATGGCCAGGTCACAAGAACCCCGAAGGCTCAGAGACGGTTGGGGGAGGGGACCCACTGGAACAGCTGTTGGGAGACAGATGGTAGCCTCCCGTCAAGGCCATCCAGCGTGTTCTTTAACGTGCACAGGGTATGGCTCTCCCACACACGGGGTCACGGCTTAACGTCCCATCCGACAGACGGCGGCCTTTCCAAGCCCAATGCTGTGTTGTAAACTTCTGACAGAGTTTTTCCTGGAGGCATTCTTGGAACACTTTTAAATTCGTGACATAATAGTGATTTTTCAATAACGTTTTCTTGTATTTTCTATTTAGAAAGAGTGGCGGGGGTGGCTCAGTCGGTAGCGCGCCAGTCTTGTAATCTGCAGTTCCCAGATTCGAGTCCCTGCTGGGTCAGCGTTGAGAATTATATCCGCAAAACTCCCCGCTCTGCCCACGGTAAGTAGGGGACACCGAGGGCTTGGGAAGACAGCCGGCCGTCGGATGGGACGTTAAGCCGTGGTCCCGTGTGCGGGAGAGCAATACTCTGTGCACGTTAAAGAACACACGCTGGATGGCCTTTACGGGAGGCTACCATCTGTCTCCCAACAACAGTTCCAGTCGGTCCCCTCCCCCAACCTTCTCTGAGCCTTCGGGGTCCTTGTGACCGTGCCATTTAGCCCATTGTGTGCAAAAAAAGTGCCGCTCAGAGGTAACTCAACCCAACTTATCTGTATGTAGTTATATTAACCTGTGGATGTGATCGACCATAACAGTCTTACCTTTACCACTTGTTATGTGGGGCGGGAGTGACTCAGTCGGTAGCGCGCCAGGCTCGTAATCTGAACTTCCCAGTTTCGAGTCCCAGCTGGGTCAGCGATGAGATTTATCTCGGCAAAATTCCTCCGCCCTGCCACGGTCAGTAGGGGACACCGATGGGCTTGGAAAGGCCGCCGTCCGTCGGATGGGACGTTAAGCCGTGACCCCGTGTGCGGGAGAGCCATACCCTGTGCACGTTAAAGAACACGCTGGATGGCCTTGACGGGAGGCTACCATCTGTCTCCCAACAGCTGTTCCAGTGGGTCCGCTCTCCCAACCTTCTCTGAGCCTTCGGGGTCCATGTGACCTGGCCATTTAGCCCATGGTGTGCAAAAAAGTGCCGCTCAGAGGTAAAACAACCCAACTTATCTGTGTGTAGTTGTGGATGTGATCGACCACAACAGTCTTACCTTAATCACTTGTTACGTCACATAAGCACAAAGTGCCACTCAGAGATAAAACAACCAACTAAACGTGCTCCTTCTTTTTCTTGCATCAGTTTACAAGAGGAAGGAGCTCATATAAACGAAAAAGTCGTAAACTGATGGTTCGTATACCAAGGGATTACTGTACTTGGAAAATGCTTTACTTTCTTGGATTTATTATGCTACAGTGTTATGCAAATCCTTGTGTCATAATTGCTGGTCACTCTGGAACCACTGGCAGAAGCTTCGTGTGCCGTAGTGGCACGCATACTAGAATTTGGGATCGATGTCGCAGATCGAATAATGCCATATAAAATTATTTAGGGAACACAACTGTGTTAATTCTTGACAGATTCAGCAACTCAATGTATTGAATTTCATTTCTGTGTTTTAAACGATCTTTAAAATTCTCATATTTAAACAGATTATTTTATCTCGCAGATTGTTATAGTTTTAATTTTCCTACCAGTAGCTTTATAATTTAAAATATTACATAAAATATAAAATTTAATTGACAATAAAAAGTTCTAGAAAGCTAAGTTCGAGAATGCACCCAAAGGGTGCAATATAAACATGAAAAACTGGGTTGTTATTTTACCTCTGAGCAGCAATTTTTTGCTCACAATGGGCTAAATGGCCAGGTTATAAGGATCCCGAGGGCTCAGAGAAGGTTGAGATGAGGGGTCCCACTTTGACAGCTGTTAGGAAACAGATGGTAGTCTCCCATTAAGGCCATCCAGCGTGTTCTTTAATATGCACTCTTGAGCACATGGGGCCACGACTTAACATCCCATCTGACGGGCGGCGGTCTTTCCAACAACATCGGTGTCTCCTACTGACCATGGGCAGAGCGGGGAGTTTTGCGGAGATAAATCTCAACACTGACCCAGCTGAGACTTGAACCTGGGAACTGCTGATTGCGGTCCTGGCGCGCTGACTGATATCACCACCAAACAAAAGAAGGGAAAGAAGAGGGAAATTATATATGTGTTATGCCCTCGGATCTTTGTGACCTGGCCATTTAGCCCATTGGCCGGAGGTTACCGTCTTTCTCCCAACAGTTGTTCCAGTGGGCCCTCTTCCCCCAACCTTCTCTGAGCCCTCGGGGTCTTTGTGACCTGGCCATTTAACCCATTGACCAGAGGTTACCATCTGTCTCCCAACAAGTGTTCCAGTGGTTCCTCTTCCCCCAACGTTCTCTGAGCCCTCGAGGTCTTTGTGACCTGGCCATTTAACCCATTGACCAGAGGTTAGCATCTGTCTCCCAACAACTGTTCCAGTGGTTCCTCTTCCCCCAACCTTCTCTGAGCCCTCGGGGTCTTTGTGACCTGGCCATTTAACCCATTGACCAGAGGTTACCATCTGTCTCCCAACAACTGTTCCAGTGGGTCCTCTTCCGCCAACCTTCTCTGAGTCCTCGGGGTCTTTGTGACCTGGCCATTTAACCCATTGACCAGAGGTTACCATCTTTCTCCCAACTGTTGTTTCAGTGGGTCCTCTTCCCCCAATCTTCTCTGAGCCCTCGGGGTCTTTGTGACCTGACCATTTAGCCCATTGACCAGAGGTTATCATCTGTCTCCCAACAGCTCTTCCAGTGGGCCCTCTTCCCTCAACCTTCTCTGAGACCTCGGAGTCTTTGTGACCTGACCATTTAGCCCATTGACCAGAGGTTATCATCTGTCTCCCAACAGCTGTTCCAGTGGGCCCTCTTCCCTCAACCTTCTCTGAGCCCTCGGGGTCTTTGTGACCTGATCATTTAGCCCATTGACCAGAGGTTATCATCTGTCTCCCAAAGGCTGTTACAGTGGGCCCTCTTCCCTCAACCTTCTCTGAGACCTCGGGATCTTTGTGACCTGACCATTTAGCCCATTGACCAGAGGTTATCATCTGTCTCCCAAAGGCTGTTACAGTGGGCCCTCTTCCCTCAACCTTCTCTGAGACCTCGGGGTCTTTGTGACCTGACCACCCACTGACCGAAGGTTACCATCTGTCTCCCAACAGCTGTTCCAGTGTGTCCTCTTCCCCAACCTTCTCTGAGCCCTCGGGGTCTTTGTGACCTGACCATTTAGCCCATTGACCAGAGGTTATCATCTGTCTCCCAACAGTTGTTTCAGTGGGTCCTCTTGCCTGAACCTTCTTTGAGTCCTCGGGGTCTTTGTGACCTGGCCATTTAGCCCACTGTGTGTAAAAAAAAGTGCCACTCAGAGATAAAACATCCAACTAAACGAGCTCCTTCTTCTTGCATCAGTTTACAAGAAGAAGGAGCTCATATAAACGAAAAAGTCGTAAACTGATGGTTCGTATACCAAGGGATTACTGTACTTGGAAAATGCTTTACTTTCTTGGATTTATTATGCTACAGTGTTATGCAAATCCTTGTGTCATAATTGCTGGTCACTCTGGAACCACTGGCAGAAGCTTCGTGTACCGTAGTGGCACGCATACGACAATTTGGGATCGATGTCGCAGATCGAATAATGCCATATAAAATTATTTAGGGAACACAACTGTGTTAATTCTTGACAGATTCAGCAACTCAATGTATTGAATTTCATTTCTGTGTTTTAAACTACCTTTAAAATTCTCATATTTAAACAGATTATTTTTACTCGCAGATTTTTATAGTTTTTATTTTTTGCTACCAGTAGCTTTATAATTTAAAATATTACATAAAATATAAAATTTAGTTGACAATAAAAAAATCTAAAGTGGTCAGTTCGAGAATGCACCCAAAGGGTGCAATATAAACATGAAAAACTGGGTTGTTATTTTACCTCTGAGCAGCAATTTTTTTGCACACAATGGGCTAAATGGCCAGGTTACAAGGATTCCGAGGGCTCAGAGAAGGTTGGGATGAGGGGTCCCACTTTGACAGCTGTTAGGAAACAGATGGTAGCCTCCCATTAAGGCCATCCAGCGTGTTCTTTAATATGCACTCTTGAGCACATGGGACCACGGCTTAAC